>CM056170.1:49893795-50513220 GCA_029691765.1 Entomobrya proxima
AACAATAGAACACATAGCCTTAATCCCAAAATACCTTTAGCTAGAAAGTTTCAAGTTTCAACTGACTATATGTACTTGCTATACACTTGCTTTAAAATTACACAGAAAGTCTAGAGACGTCATCACATTTAACAGTACATGTAACAGCCTTAAAAAACCCATTCATTTTCATCCACAGAATTCCAAATCCACCTTAAAGCACACTACCAATTTGTCCGTCCATCTGCCTTAAATAGCCCACAAGTACAGACACCCTTAAATCCTATCCATCTCGCCACTTTTCTAAATCCCCCTTAAAAAACCACCAACTCATTCCATTTACCTAAGTTTGGAATGTACACTCCTTTCCCGTCAATATTTTCCCCGTTTTGGGCGCCAACCGAGCCACAAAAATGTCAAAGTTCATCTGACAATTAAGTTAAATCACAGCTTATCATTTCACTACTTATCATCGTCATCGTCATCCTTTTTGGTGCGTGCTATCGTCATCGTCATCATCATCATCATCGTCAGCTGCCCGTAATAAATCAGGTGCGTGATTGACGATTGATTGAAGATTGCCGTGACCGTGACAGGTGTGAATTGTGATTATGATTACCTAATGAATAATTTATGACGATTGCTGGATTGTGTGCTAATTTTACATGATTTATTTTTGTTCTTATCAATCCAACAGGTTTTTATGGAGGATTGACGTGGTCCATTATCAGTCAATTGTGTTGTGACAGGTGTTGTGACGGCTTTGGATGAATAAATGACGTCTCTGGATTCTGACGATTGTTTGTGCTGATTTATTCACGACTTAATCATTTTTCAAGGTGATTAGTTCAGTTTAAACCAAACTATCAAGCTATTAAGTTGGTTAATTATTCCTCTAAAATGTTTTGTGATTGCAGCAATCATCCTCCATCCCCCTCCAGCCCCACCATTGCTTCTTCCCCCGACCCCTCTAGTGACATCATGGGCGTCACTACCCGTTCAGCCGAGCGTCGTTACCACGAAGAAGTAGCCACCACGTCCAGCCTATCCCCTTCCAAGAAACGACCTTCAACCCAAAATGGAGCTACTCCAAAAAGCTCCAAAAGAGTGTCATTTTCCCCCTCCACCAAGGTCCATCAAAGCAGTACCTCCACCTTAGTCTGGTGCACTTTAAGCCTGCTTATCGATCTCATTGGCTTTACCATGATACTCCCCCTCTTCCCCTCAATCCTAACCCACTACAAGCAAACGGACACCACCGGAACTTACAAAATCTTTGAAAACTTTACCAGTTCTCTGGGAAGCTACATTGGCGCACCGGAAACTCAATCGGACACCGTTTTAATGGGTGGTCTTCTTGGAAGTGCGTTCTGCTTTCTGCAGTTTTTATCAGCACCCATTTTGGGGGCTTATTCCGATGTCGTCGGCAGAAAGAAAGTGCTTATCATTTGCATGCTGCTTATCATCTCAAGTCACATCTTCTGGCTATTCGCCAGTAACTTTCTACTCTTCATCTTATCAAGATTACTTAGTGGACTAGCCCGAGCCAATGTCAGTTTGACCACCACCATTGTCAGTGACGATTTACCAGCGGAAGAGCGCCCAAAAGGCATGGCATTCATTGGAATCGCTTTCAGCGTCGGTTTTGTGGTTGGTCCAGCAATTGGTGCTTTTTTCCCTTGGAAATCGGGCACTTTCCAAGAAGCGGCGCTGGCTTGCATTGGATTAAGTCTACTAAGTTTGCTGATAATTGTGTGGAAGCTAGAGGAAACGCTGAAGATAAGTCAAAGGGCCCCCAGCTTCAAGGATAAGATGACCAGTGTCCAGCACTACGTGCTACCAAATCATTTATTTAATTTTAAATCAGTTTCGGTGGGCAAGAATTTAAGGGGCTTGGGAGTAGCATATTTTCTGTACATTTTTATCTATAGTGGATTGGAATTCACTTTAACTTTTTTAACGGAAAGTAGATTCGGTTACGGAAGGGCTGAGCAAGGTAAAATGTTCACTGTTTTGGGGCTACTGATGACCTTCCTTCAAGCTACGGTTACAAGAAGGCTTACTCCGTGGATGGAACACAGTGCGGCCATGACTGGAATGCTGTTTATGATTCCAGCCTTTTTAATTTTGGCTAAGGCTCAGGAATTAGCAGGATTTGGAACGGGATTATTTTGCTATTCGGTGGGAAGTGCGGTTTGTGGTCCAAGTATGACCAGTATGGTGGGGGGTAAGGTTACTAGGTTGAATGAAAGGGGGGCGGCTATAGGTACTTTTAGAAGTTTGGGGGCTTTAGCTAGGGTTTTTGGACCGCTGGTGGCAAGTAGTGTGTTTTGGAGGTGGGGGGCGGATAAAGCGTATGCCATGGGGGCGGTGGCGGTTATGATACCGTTGGGGGTACTGTGGTGGGCGGAAAGGGAGAAGAAGGTGGGGGGAAGGGGGAGACCCAAAAAGGATTGAGGAAAAATGGGGTGAAGTGAAATTGGTAATAATTTTGTACTTAAAATTTTAAAAGTAGAAAAATGAACAAAAAAATTTGTAAAAATTGGGGTATTTACTTAAACTGTCTGTTAGGTTAGTAGTTTAGTTAATAATTTGGTTTTGAATCTTTTTTCTGCTTTTGAGCACCTCTGTACCTGAGCTCTGTTTTCTGAAGACAAAAAAAGGCAATTAAAAAATTGTAAATTTTAGGATAATTATAGCTAGTTAACTTGTAAGGTTAAAGCAATAATTAGCTAATTATATAAAAAATACACAAGGCTTTCAAAGAAATTAAAAAAAAACAGGTAATGTTCTTTCAAAAAAGCTAAAAAAGATAGCAAAATATGTAGTACAATTTATCGACAAAATTAAAAGATAAGTGTTTTGGTTGGTAAATTGTGAAGAAAAGTGCCTATTTAAACAAATTGTAAGGTTGTCTAAAAATTTTGTAGAATGTTAACTTATTTAAAATAAGAAGAGTTTAATATATTGTTATATTGCTATTCCACAAATTTATTTTTTTTTTGTTTGATTTATGCTGTTGTACACGTTGATCGTTTCAATTTGCAAAATTTTCTGTTAAAAATTAAATCTCTAGTTTGAAAAATAATTTTATGCAAAAAATATAAACTGTTAAAGAAAAAGTATTACTAATTTAAATGTAAGCTATTTTTTGCTTTATCTTTCGGTGGTGCTTACATTTTTGGTTTTTAGAAGCTAAACAACTGAATTGTTAATTTGTCTTAAGTTTTTGTTTAAAAAATTGATATATTTTGTAGTAAAAATTATACATAGTTAAGCTTTTTCTGTTGAAAATTAAAAGTGCATACAAAATCTGTATGCAAAAGTTGTTCTGTATTTTTGTACAATTGCCAATTTTGTAAAAAGTAGTTAATAAAAAGCATAAAATGTTAAAATTTCACATGTAATAATTATAGTTTATCATAAATAAATTGTTTGCGTATTTTTCCTTAAAAAATAAACTTTTAACGTGCCTACGTGCCATTTCTCTTAATTAACTTTTAAAACCACGAGCAAAAAAAACCTAAGCACCGGGAATAGATCCCGCATCTGTAGTAAAAAGGTTGCAAGCCTCTACACCTCTTCGCTAATCCCACCACTTTTTAAAACTTGTGTTTTTTAGCTCAGCTAAGTAAACGTGTAGGCTTTCTCGGCCTAAAAAAGCAGAAGAGTTGACGTTGACAGATGAGCACCGGAGCACCGTCAACACTCTGCATTCTGTCCCGCTATTTTCTGAAAACGGTCAGTTTTCAGTAGTCGGGTCTGTTCATATAAAAATTTATACCAGAACCTCCAACCTCCATTCCCCCACCATTCCTAATCCCCCAAGACCCCCCAACCAATAAAATCCCCCCAAAACCCCGAAAAACCCTTAAAAAATCCCCATTTTTTCTTTAAAAATTATTTACGAAAGCCCCCTTCAATCTACTCCCCCCGTGTTAAAAGCCCTCAAGCCTTCACAAAAGACCAGCAGACCATTGACGGAATCGCTGCACACTGCACAATTTCAGTATAACCCCCTGTTCGAAGAAGTGTTGACCACTCTGTCGTTTACCAAAATCTTCACCACCAAATAATTAAGGTAAATTTAACCCCAAAGTTAACTGCTTATCGCCTTAAGATAAGCTAGAATCTTGGGATTTTTTTACGGGGGCGGGGGTGGTGGTGGTCACTGGTCACCAAAAATAGACTAAAAAATTAATCAATCAATTAATTATTTTAATCACAGGATTCTCATGATATCAGTGGTAACATTCAACTTAGCTAAAAATCGGAGGTTAAAGCGTTTTCGTTCAAGGAAGGTGAAGGGGGCGGAGGTGGATTCCCCAATCTTCCTCGGGATATTTTTGGTTCAGTTTGGCTTGAAAATAGGTAAGAAGTTTTAATTAAGTTTGGTTAATTGTTGAAGGTTTTTAATAGCCCATTGTTTAATTGTGTAACTATTTTAATGGTTTTTTTGTAGAAAGACGTTCCTAGTGACCTGAACAAAGCCATTAGAGTACCTCCACGGGTAATCGGGTAGACAGGAAGACCAACACAGCCCCAAAGTCAGTTAAAAGTTACGGTCAGGATCAAGGATGGAACTGCAATTAAGTAGATCATTACGCAGCTGAGGCGTTCTGAGGTCCCCCCCTTTGTCCCCGATTATTTTTCGGTAGGTAGAGTAACGCCAGAGATGTTTAATTATTTTTTGGAGGTGACCTTACCAATAAATTTTTTTGTGGTTTTTTGGTGGTTTATTTTTCAGGTGACAAAGTGACTTGACTTGGAAGTGTGTGGTTTTTCTTAAGAAGTTCAATAATTAATTAGTGGTTTAGTTAATTAAGAAGATGGCCTGCCTGAACACCCTCGGGGGTGAGCCAATTAAGAGCCTCCAAGAGGTGATAAGTTTGGTTCAAGAGGCATTTAAAAAGACCGATGGAAAGTTCCACTTTATCAACATGGCGGAAACTACGCTCCGCTTTAGTCTCTTAGACGCCCAGGAGCATGAACACTTTGTTAGATGTACGATTAGGGTAAGAAAGTGGTCAAGATTTAGAAGTCGTAATGTTCTTTTCCGGTGATAATTAGCCATGTGTTTTATTACTAGGACCCAACAATGGAACTAAACTGGAGATTGGAAAACAGCAATAACCCGAAACTTGAAAATGCGTTGACAAATCTTCCCCCCACCCCTGAAATGGATGTTATAGACCGCATACACGCGGTATTGAGTTTTCTCAGCTCCCAGTTGGATGCCCCGTCCAGAGCCGCTCTGGAACCGAGGAATCGTCAAAGCAGTTCAGTTCCTTCCGCCCCTTCCTCCAGTACCTCCAGCGATCGTCAAAGATCGGACATCCCCACCAATTCCAGCAGCCCAGTAAACATGGATATTGATTCTAGTCAGCTCGAGAACACTCCTCCGGACGCCAGTCTCCAGGAAATGGCGCACTGGGAGGAACTCAGCACAGAGATGCTGACTAGACAGGAGAATGTCGATGGAGCTAACAAAAGATTGATTCAGGACCTGAAGGACATTCATCAGAGTGAGAAGTTTAAAAGGGGGGTGTACAGTTTAGAGGTGAAAAGGGATTCCCTGTACGAGTGGAGGATTAAGTTGAAAGTGGTGAATAAAGACAGTCCACTTTATCAGGATTTAATGGCGCTGAAGGAAAGGGAGGGCATTGACTTTATCGAGCTTGAAATGATTTTCATGGTGAGTAGTTAATCTAGCTTTGGTTTTTAAAAGGATTTTTGGTTAATGGGTTTGAGTTGGGGTTTTTGAAAATTTGTTTTTGGTTTTTTAGGAAACTTATCCCTTTGATGCTCCATTCATCAAAGAGGTCCACCCAGTAATGACCAGGGAAGATGTTGTCCTTACCGGGGATGTCATTACAATGGAAACTCTATCGGGAGATAATTGGTTGTCAACCCCGTCCATGCAGCACGCTATAATTGGCATTTTAGCATTTTTGGAGGAAAATGCCAGAATTAAGTTGGGGGGAAATCAGGTGACTACTGACTACCGAGTTTTGAAATCAATATTTATAAACTTTATAATATAAAGATGTATTGCTAATGTTTTGGAATGGATTTTGTAGGAAAGGGAGAGTTTAGTCAGACCACAGGAGTCACACCTGAGCCCAAAGCCAACTACCAGATCTTCTGAAAGACGCCCTACTTCCGGTTCTGATCATGCAGCCTCATCAGAAGAGCAGAATCTAAATGAGGATAACGAGGAAAGAATGAACGAGGAAGATGTGGATGTAGGGATGGGGGTGCTCCCTCCAAATGCTAATCCGAATGAGGGTGTTGCATTGGAGATAAGAATGAACGAGGACGAGGAAGATGTGGATGTAGGGATGGGGGTGCTCCCTCCAATTGCTAATCTGAATGAGGATGTTGCATTGGAGATGAGGGAGAACGAGGAAGATGCAGAGATGGAGGTGGTCCTCCCAATTGCTAATCAGAATGGGGGTGCTGCTTTGGAGATGGAAGTTGGAGGGCGGGCTCCTATAAATGAGCAACCAGAAGAATCCCCAATTCGAAGTAGAGAAAGAGGTATAGGCTTGAGAACTGAAGAACAGAGACCAAAACGACTCTTTTATGAGGCGGAGCCATGGCCAAAGTCACCGTCACCTCGCAAGATTCCGAAGAAGTCTCCAGTGACAGCAAGTAAAGAAGTAAATGAAACACCCACCTCCTCCTCCGCCTCCTCCACCCCACCAGATTCACCAGAGGAAAATCCGACTCCGGATCAAAATCAACCGGATGAGAATCAACCGGATGAGAATCAACCGGATGAGAATCAACCCTTACAAGAAAGGCCTGGTTTGGTCCAGAAGCTAATTGATGCAGTTTCCGAGATGAAAACTTCAATAACAAATGCAGTCAATGGTGTCACAGTGGCAGTGGGAGAAGTAAAAACCGCAGTGGGGGAAGTAAAAACAGCAGTTGGGGAAGTAAAAACGGCAGTGGGGGATTTGGGCACGAAACTGGATAAATACCACGAGGAAGTGAGGGGTTTAGGCAAGAAACTAGACAAGTATCACCAACAAGTGGCGAAAGGAGGAGAGAACACAAGCGCTGATACCGATTTAGAAGAGAATGACAAGACTGAGGAAAGGGTTGGATAAATCAGGGTGGATTTATTATATCTACGAAATATAAAGAGTGAATTAATCAATTAGGGCCATTTTGTAATTATATTATAAACTCAATTGTATACCAATTTTTCAGTTCATATTCAAAATGCAGGATTTTTGTTTCAATTTTGCAGTTCAATTTAATCAATGTTTATTTACTTGAATATGTGCACAGAGTATAAAGTCAAATTCAAAATCATTTTCTTCCAATCATAATAAATTAACTTAAAGTTTGTATTGTAACTTCCACATTTACACGAGTTTGATTTATTTATTTATTTAGCACCAGGACAAACACAGTAAACCAGAAAGGCATTAGCACCACCTTAAGTCCGAAACTGCCCCTCCATTACTAAGTTCACTTTCTTCACTTTCGCTAACTCTCCTGCTTACAAAATGGCATTCTCCTGAACAAAAAACCGATTAACTTTTGTCACTTGTCCCATTTCTCATTTTTCTCAAGTAGCCCCCTTACCATTATAAATGGAGGGGCTACTATGCCTCTTTTCATCACAGTGACAACAATCCTCCCCACTCTCCTTTTTACAGCAGGGAATGCACCGACTACTCCCCCTGTCCAGTCTTAGGGGGTATCTACAAGCCCGGCATTGAAATGGCATGGCACCTGAAAAAAACCCCAAAACAATCCTCCATTAAAAAAAATCCCCCCAAAATCCTTTCTATCTTACCTAAACACCTACTACAACTTGGATGACACTCTCTGCACACCTCCCCCCTCCATCCCAAAACCATCCCTCAGCACAACTGCCATTATTCCCTCCACCATTTCCACCCCTTCCAAAACCCTCCACCTCACAAGTGCCCATTTTAGTCAGTCTTCGGCCCTTTTCACAACTCACACATTCATTATCCTTGGGCCCAATATAAGTCTCACAAGCGCCACTACACGCCGACACACCTCCTCCTGTCATTAAATCACCCACTATTGCACCCGGGTAAACACCTTCCATCCTGCAAAACAATTTCCCCATTCCCCCTACATTCCATACACTGCCCCTCCCCCCCACACCTTAAACACAGTGGGCCACACTTAAAACACTGCTTATTTCCCCCCTCCTTCCCCCATCCAGCTCCACAGGCTTGTACACATGCAGCCTCCTTCAATTTCAACCCTTCCCCGCACTCCATTCGTCCACCCCCTGCATTATTCCCGCATTTAACATTAACACAACCTTGGCTCTTTCAACTCATTATCCTTGGGTCCAATGCAAGGCTAACACCATAGGCATTAAGACCCAGGGAGTCACAGCGATTTCAAATTTTTTTTACAAAGGGACTTATAGCATGCGACACATGATTTTAGGTCAGTTTTTGACCAGGATTACGAATTTACAGCCGGTTTGTTAAAATTCTGATTTCAAAGCCCTGATTAAGGCGTTTTAAGCTTCACTTAAGTTCAAGCATGTTATTAAATAGTTTTGTCCTCTACTTCTGTCTGTCTGTCTGTTTGTAGATGCTCTAGATTGCATTTTCAACTTTATTCACAAATTCTTTTTACATAATATTCAATATTGTTCAAAAGCATCCTGGCTTGGATAAGTAAGAAAAGAAGACCGAAAGGTTTACATACTCTAAGGTGAACAAAGATGTCAACATTTTTACAAGCTTCCTAAGGCTAAATTCCAATTCATACGTGGCCCCAAACAGCCTGGTTTTGCCGTTTTCTTTTTAGCAACAATTTTATGCAATCTTAAGAAAACTTCAATGATGACTTCAGATAAATTACCTGAGATAATACCAGCTCAGGTAGCCCAGAAGCCGTTTGTTTTACTCCTACCCAGACAATGGTGCAGTTTTGAATAATTTCCCCACATACTTGAAATATTTGTAGAGCTAATAATATATATTACGTAGTTTAACATTGTAAAGCTAGCATTGAGATTACTTGTCATATTTGTCTGTCCGTTTGTCTGTGAGCTTGTCAGAATCACACTAAATTTGATTCAATAATTTATTGGGACATAAGGAAGAACCCTATTGATTTTTGAACTATATCCGTCATCCCCTGGGGCAGTAGGGGTAGATAAAGATAACCCCTTTGACTTCTGACCTAAAGTTGACCTATTGACCTAAAATTCATAGCGGTTCAGTCTGAGGTGCTGTAGCATCTGTATACCAAGTTTGGTTGTAATCGGTTCAGCCATATCTGAGCGATACTTAATAAGACAGATTGACAGATAGATAGATATACATAATGATAGCTAAGCTACGTGTTTGAAATGATCATTAAACCGGCTTATTGGCATTTTGCAACAGAACAGAACAGTATTGTATACAATCAAGTATCACCTTTTCAGCTTCAAAATTTCACACGTGCACAATAGGCAAGGAGTAAAAAGGGTCTCACAACAAGAAGTGAAAACCACAGCTGAGCAAGCATAGATTTCAGTAGCAAATCACCAATTTATTCTATTTGGACTCTCTTTCTCCGTCTCTGTTCATTGATAAATATTTAAAACAATAAAAGTCTGAGCAAATTCAAAATGGCGTTTGCAAAAATTAAAGTTGTTGCTCAAAGTAATCCACCATCTGCCAATTCAATGCATTGGGACCCACTTTCTAAAGTAATTCAAAATGCTCTGGTAAGTTTAATCTATAAAACATAAACCTTTTTTTTGTCTTTTTGAAACATTTTTTATAAACCTGTACAAAATTTTTGGTGAATTACCCAGATTGTGGACACAATTTCAAAATATATTGGCTTAGCCGATATGATAAATTGTCGGAGCGTAAACAATTTGTGGAAAAATGAATGGACGCCAGTTATTCAAAAGCGCTCACAATTTCACTTGTGTCTCACTAATAAAATAGCTATGCTTGTGAAAGACTTAAGAATTGGTCTTAGGGAGCGCCCAAACTCGGATTGGAACAAAAGAGGGCAAAGCTACTTTGCCACTATGGATCAAAGCGAGATTAATATAAGATTTAGTATATTTATTCAGTGGATAAGTAGAAATGTTCAGAACTTTCCATGCTCAAAAATTAGGATTGGAACACAAATATTTAAACGGGTGGATCAGGGTGTGCGGGATAATTTGTTCCGTGGAATTTCAAACGTTGTTACTGAGCTGTACTTGGAAAACAGTTTTGGCGACAGTGACTTTCCTTTGAGTAATTTTGAAAATTTAGTACTAGAATTTTGTAATTTGAAAGCACTTAAACTAAGAATGTGGCACCTTGATGGCCCGCACTTGGACATGGCACTAAGCTTTGTTGGGAAAGTGACAAAACTTGCGTCAAAGTTGGACACATTTAAACTAGTAAGCTTTAGCAAATCTTTTGACAAATTTTTGATTGGCTGTATTCACGCTATTAGGACTCCAAAACAAATAAAAAGTTTGCACGTGAGCGGAACTATTACTGATTATCTATTGGAAAAGCTTACTGAAAGCAAATTAGCTTTAAAAGAGTTAGAGGTGTGTTTTGAGCGACGTTCCAATTTTTCCTCCAAAACATTTGAATCTTTTATGAAGAGTCAAAATAACAGCTTGAAAAAGTTGAGGTTAGGAACAGGTTCAGTAAAACGTACAAACTTGAAAATTTCTATTCCACAGATGAGTAGGGTGCATCTACTAGATATAGGTCTTTTTGAGGGTGTTAATTTTACCGGACTAAGTTTTCAGCAAGCCTTTCCTAAGCTCAAGCTTTTAAAAATGAATGGTGAAGGAAACGTGATCACAGATTCAAACCCATTTATGAAGGCTGTACATACTGTAGAGGAAGTAGATTTACGGTCCTTCGCAATAGCCCATAATGCAGTTTTACACGCGTGTACAATGTTTGCAAACGTGAAAAAGCTAAGTATTCCTTGTCTGGGTGACATGCAAGCACTAAACTCTGCATCAATGACTTCTCTAGAAGATTTAACGCTTTGGATTAAGCCGCAATTCTGGAGTGATCAAACTTGGATGAACATAACCCTAACGGGATATTCTTGGTATGAGCTGAGGGAGATCACTACGCAGCAGTTGTGGCAGCAGACAGAACAGTTACCAAGGGAACCCTTAGCCTTGCTTCAAAGTAAGTGTTGCGTATATCCTCTAAATCTTAAGAAAAGCTGTTCAAATGTTAAAGTATGATTTACTTGACGCGCATTTTATAAGAAAAGTTTGTTAAACTTTTGTTGTAGGAGTGAAGACTTTACGATTGGAGTATGCAAGTATGTCTAACAAGCTTTGTATTTTGGGACCGCTGAAGTTACAATCTTTGAAGTGTTTGGACTTACGTGTTACGCCCACCCATGGGATAAATAAACATCATAAGGTAGGTTAATTGTATATAAATTTTGAAATATTGTGGATAAAATAAACTCATTTCTTACTAATACGTTTACAGATTTCAAAACCAGTACTTGAGAAAATGAGACAAAAGTTTGCAGTGTTGCTGAACGAAGAATCTCTAATTCATCCAATAGTCCATCCTTCATCATTATTCACTTAAAGAATAACCTTGACGTGAGATTACTGGAGTTGATCAAATCAAACTGGCTTAATCAGTAATACTATCAAATGAGTCCCTTACTTGCTATTATAATATAATCTATCAAGTGACCTTTGACACTAACATGGATTCCAATCTTTTTAAATAAATAAATAGTATGTTTACCAATTTTTTATAAAAATGCGTTTTACAAGTTATAGCTCTGATGGGCAAACAAACGGATGCAGCGAGTAATCTTAGTAAATAGCTGGCGCTACTCAATTATTTATTGTCGTTATCAGTTCTATCCTCAGTGGTCCGTGCACCACCGTCCTCGTGCATAACAATGACTTTTTATTTCCGCCCAGCGTATATGAGATTGTTTGAGTTGTCCCGTCCGTCCTGTCCGTCCGTATAGTTTATCTGCAAAAGCACTGCTATGTTTTGACGGATTGAGCTCAAATTTGGTATCTAGACCAGTTGAAGGGTGGGGAATTCAGCCAAATTAACCAATTACCCCTGGAGCGAAGGGCTCATCCCCAAGGGGTAGTTTTTTACAGTTTTGCCCGGATTGGGCTCAAATTTTGTATCAAGACCAATTCAAGGGTTGGAAGCTCATTTTTCGCTAGTTTTCCTCATTTATGTTTTCCTAATGCGAGTGCAAATTAATGAAACTTAATTCACAAGGTTTACATAGGTATTATAACATGCAATGCAGGCACTGCATTTTTCCACAAAACATGTAACGATATAAAAATCGAATGGAAAATGTTGTCATGGTCAGGCACACAGCTTTGTTAGCTCGCTGCTTCTGGTTAATTGTGCACTAAACCAAGCTTTCCAAACAACCAATTTTTATTTTCAGGCGATTTTGGTTGCTATAATTTTTAATCACTTTTACTACGCTTTTTTTAGCAGCCAGCATTTTCAATGGTTTGCCATAGACTAGTTTATTTTCCTAAACAATTGGTTTGCAAACAGTGTTAAAATTCCACCTGCTCCGCATCCTCCTCTTTCACCCATCGTCCCCCGGGGGTATTCTTCCTTCTTCTCATCTTTTTCCTCTTCATTGCACCTCAAGTCCTTCTCACAAATATTCAGCGAATTTTACTTAACCCCCCATTTCTTAGCTTCCACCTTCTATTCTCCCTGCTTACTTGTAAGGAGCTTTTGTATTCTCCTCATGGCCTACCTCCTCCTCCTTCCCATGGCACTATTAAAAGAATTATATCGAAATATACTCAGATCCCACTTTCCCCATTTTTACTTCGTTGAAGCAGCCAAATGGCCCCTCAAACCAGGACAAACACAGGAAACCAGAAAGACACCATCCAAAACTCCCCCTCCATTACTAAGCTCACTTTCTTCTGATTCGCTCACTTTCCTTCACACAAATTGGCATTCTCCCTAAAAGCCCAAGTTAATTAACTTTTCACTTGCCCCATTTCTCATTTGTACCAAGTTGCCTCCATACCAGTTTAAGTGGATATTAAGCTACTATACTTCTGTTCATCACAGACGCTATACAATTGCTTCACAACGATGTACTTAAGGTGTTAACAAAACTGGATAAGAAAAAGAATTTATTTTTATGAGGTGGTTTATTTTATGAGACTGATTATTTTATGAATTGTATAAGGATTTTGTAATAAACATAACTTCAAGCTATATTCACCTTTTTAAATTAATTATCCACTTTAATATGTTTTTGTGTAAAAGGAAAGAATGAAAATATGTAATTCATTGGAAACATAGGTTACATTTTTACTATAGGAAGTGTCTTAAGAATAAATATTATTTTCTACTTGAATTGAATTGAAACTTCCAGTTTTTAAGTGAATAATAAAAAATTTCAATTCATTAACATATACAGAGCGTGTTTTCGTAGTGGCATTCTTTGCTATCAAAACTCCAAACTCTTGTGGAATCTCTCGTTTTGAAACTGGGCTTCATAACGTAATGCATCCCTCCTCGGGTGACTACCTTTTCAGGTAATACAATGTACGTTGTCGGATCCCCAATGTCGATCTTTTTTAAGCTGACTGACACAATATGGGCATTACCAAGGGGAATCAAATCTAAAGAATCTACAATGGAAGCAGCCAAAGAGGTGCCTTGTTTGAAATTTTCAAATAGAAAACCCATTTGGAAACCCTTCCAAAGCAAAACAAGCAGTTAAAATAGAAGAGTAGTTTACCGTGCTTCTGAATCTGAAAAGATTAGGGAGCTAGAGAACAAGTTGCAAATTATTAGGGAAAGGGCAACAGCACTAAAACTGAGCATCAGGGAAATGGAGGGATTGGATAGGTGCCTGGCTGTGGTGGTTTATCCCTCGGGGGTAATGAGCTCTCAAGTTGTTGTTCCTCCGCAGAGGGTGAGACACTCTAGTGTCGGTTCTGGAGGGATTGTAAGCAGTTCTCTGTGGCTGTGCACTGCACAGTGTGCAGGGAACGACCACGTATATAAGGCTATTATTCTGTTAGTCAGAAAAATGGAGGGGGTGACATGGAATGAGGATTGTGTATCTTCAGCAGATCGGCGCAAATGTCGATCCCAGGGATTAATGCTTAACGTTAATCATTTCTTTAATCTTTTTCCAAAACACTGTTCATCTCTCGACCTTAACAAGTACAAGTACCTGCAAGTAATTGTACATAAATATTATAAACACAAAATATAAAAGTACTACCAATGAATACTTTTGTATGCATATTAACAAAAATTAGTCTCTGGTTTCCTTTTAAAATTCATACAAAAAACAAAAACACCATGATATGTACTTGTCACGATTTTTCTCAAATTTTTGAATTATTTACTAAATGTAAATCAATTTCTGCACTTACTTACATTTTGAATAAGTAGCAGTTTCAGGATGTTACTACTTAAGTATGTCTTATGCTATACGTTTTGGACAATATAGGTCATACGTAATTTACAAGTAGAAAATTCCACACATTCATACATACTGTGGAAATTAGCCGAAATTTTAGTTGTTCGTCAGATATTAATTAGGTTTAAACAAGTGATTTTAAATTTCTTTCTGAATGGTTGTACAGTACAACTTGTACTATCTAGCATTATTATCATTATCAGGTTATATCGACTGCAATAACCAACATATTGCGATAACTTGGACATTTGTGAACCACCACTGCGTTGTGAGTGAGTAAAAGCTTGGTCGGTTATGTATCAGGTCGGAGAATGAACATTAAGATGTTGGGAGTTGGGATTAAGATCAGAAAAAATCGGTTTATAATAATCCCATTGTTCAATATTTTGGTCGCAGAATGAGCAGGCGGTCCAGTTGGGGAACGGGAAGTGGAGTAAAGTGTGCTGTGGTGAAGAGACCTGCACTGACTTGTCGATTTGGTGATAAACCGTTACCACTGTCAAAAGAGTAAGCCGTGTACTTACATTGAAAAGTTGTATATCGAGTGAACAATATCTTGCCAGTCAGGTCATTCAGCGAATACACTACCACGCCAGCATTGCCGGTTTGCAAACGTTTGATGTACTAAAAACTAAACTATGCATCTGTTGAAAATGTTTGTTGCATTCTCGGTGGTGGGTTTCAAAACGAGAAAGTATTTTAGACAAAGGGATAACCCGAAAATTTGCAATAATATTAAAATCAAGCGGAATTGTACGCACATAATATATCTATACTATATAGCGCGCCGGTCCCGCACGACGTACCCTTCTTTGTTTACCACAAGCTAATTTACCCCTTTTCATAGACTCAGCCTCTGTGGCTTAGTAGCTCAAGTGTCGGGCTATCGTGGTGGAGATCGCCGTGACGAATCCTACCTCCGTCAAAATATTTTTGCATGTTGTTTTTTTTTCACAAATAAACTATCCCTACAGAAAGCCACTTATTAAGTCTCCCTAAACTACCCAACATAATTTAAATATTAAGGGCCTAATCAGGGCCTTAATGGTCAAATCTAAAATCTTTACTGATTGCACTGTGCGACACATGATTATGGTCCAGTTTTTGACCACATTGACGAATCTGAGGTCGGACTGCTAAAATTCAAATCCGCAGGTCCTGAATCAGGGCCTTGATGGTTAAATCTGAAATCTTTAGTGAATGCACGGTGCGACACACGATTATGGTCCAGTTTTTGACCAGACATACGAATATGCGGTCGGATTGTTAAAATTCGAATCTGCAGGATCTGAATCAGGGCCTTGATGATTAAATCTGAAATCTTAAGTGATTGCACGGTGCGACATATGATTATGGTCCAGTTTTTGACCAAACGGACGAATATGCAGTCGGATTGTTAAAATTTGAATTTGCAATGCCTGATCAGATTACTCTCTTGACATGTAATCTGATCAGACAAACAACTGTCTTGACATAGACACATGCGTATAACAGTTATCTACACAACTGGCAGATAATTCTACAACTATTTAGCTTCGGATATTAATTTCAACGGCTTACAATCCTCACTCATGTTTACTAAATGTATGAAAAGCGATAAGCAAGCTTTCAAAATATAATAACTACGGCTTTAATTTAGTCGCGGTTAACTTTTAGGCAAGGATAACATGGATCGAGCATGTCTTGACGGTTTTTACCCAAAGTTTACAAATACGGTCTGCGGTCCTGGATGAGGTGCCAGAGCGACAATCAAAACTTGGCTTGGCTCGCTTCTGGGAGAATTTTTGAATTAAAAACGATTTTTGTTGCAAAAGATTTATGCTAACTGCACCCAACTTCTAGCAATTATCTATATATAACCCCAACATAATCATATTAGTATTAGGAACCTGATTCAGGCTCTCCACCTGCGGAGCGGTGGCTGGCTTTCTAGTCGGCTATTATATGGTGATTTGCCATGATTCATGATTAAATTTTCTTTTGGAAAATAATAAAAGAAACAAGTATACATTTCATGATACATTGGATTTTATTGGTAGTTATGTTTCTGTGAACCTTTCTCACCCTAATTTACCAGAATAAGTATATATTCATTTTTAATGGAAAATAGGTACATCTATACGTGTGTTTACACGTTGTTTATAGAGAAGTTTACACGCACACGCACAGCTTGTTTTATCTTTATCTTACCAGAAAATTTTGGATTTTCAGAAGACATTTTATTTAGTGCATTTATTTTTACTACAAATTGGAGCTTACAAAAACATTGTAGAGCCGCAAATAATCTACATAATCTTTCCGATTGGACTATTTTTCATGGACAACTTTTCATAGGCACGAAATACTTTTAGGAATTTCGAATTGTATATTAATAATGGCTTGTAAATATAATTTTAAAAATGGAAATCTCAAAAGTTCAATTCTACACAATTACAATAGTAGGGGTCAACGGCAACGATTAATCGTCGATTATAAGCTACTTTTAGATTAATCGTCCCATTTTAGCCTCTCAAAAGTAGATGAATTTTGAAAAATAATCGCTTATTTTTTGTCCTTGACTACTACTAATATATCTTTAAAAAATAATTAACAGTCAATATCGTAAAAAGGATTTTGCAGACTCAATAGACATTTTGTACAGTTCTTTAGCCAACTGGGGATGAGTCAAAAACAGTTCCTGAAACTCCTTCGAATCGTCCAACTTTTTTCGATGGCCCCAAATTATACGAACCACCTTTCTAGTTAAGCATATAAAGTGGCCCAGATTTCTAGTAAAGGTAAATAGTTTAAGTGCCTGACAAATTTCAAAATCATCGATGCTTCTTCTCAGCAGCATAAGTTCAATTCTGCTTTTTAGCACGTCCATCTGAAAGCGTTCCGCAAGCTCCAACATGGTTATTGCCAAACCGAGGTCATTTATAATGGGTGTCAAGTCAAAGTAGTACAGATAAGCTAGCATGCATTCCACCACCTTATCTTCTAAATCCTCCAAATTTATTCGTTTTGTTTGCCCTTCCACAAATCCCGGGTTTTGTAGCATGGCTTGGATTACTGGGCTAGTTTCCATAATGTACTCGGAGAAAACTGGCCATTCTTTTGAATTCTGGCCAACAATAACTGCATCTGCTTGTTTTCCATGTTTTATATCCAGCTTTCTTTGATCCACCACCGCTTTTATGGCAAACGTCAAGCTGTAGCCACTTCCATGGGATCCGATAATAGGACTTAGTTTGGCCATTCTTTCAGACAGATTGGCGCACAAGAGTAAAGTCACTTTAGGATTTCGTGCATTTCGTTTTCGTTTTCCAGCTCTGAACAAGTTATCCCAGGTTGTGGCGTTTAGCCAATAGGCAATAAACTGTGTATACGAATAGTTTTGATCAAACCAGATTCTATCTGTGAAAATAGACAAAAAATCTGCATAAGCCAATTATAACATATAGCTTTTTTTTTAAATCTCAAACAGATTTACCTGAGTTGTGGCCAGTGGCTTTTACATCCACAAAGTTGCTGGTAATTGGCCTATTTTCCTTGCCTACAAACAAATTACTTATTTGTACTTTAACACCAAGGCCAAAACCGTAAGAGTTTTGTAAGCTGAGCTTATCCAACATCCAAGGAAAGCTACCTCCTATTTTTAAATAGAACTGTTTCTTTATAGCCTCTTCGTTTGGTTGTGGTCGGGGTACGTTTTCATCACTAAAGTTTATTTCGCCATCTAAAATTACATCTCCCATAACTCCGTTTTGGTTTTGTTTGACAATTTGTCGCAAATGGAGAGCCAATTCCTGGTCTTGGGGGTTTTTCGAAAACGGAACAATGTCCCGAACCTGAGGACAAAACCTTGTCTGAAATTCTATTCTGTGCGGAAAATATTTGACTTGAGTTTTGGTAAGACTCAAAGCCTTAGTGGGTTTTAAATACACTTGGCCCTGCATTTTAAAATCAACAAAACTGCACTTTGATATGTATTAAATATTAAATGCTCTTTAGAGAGAAAGATTGTTACTCATATTTAGTGCTATCATTCCAGTAATTTTTACACACACTAAAAAATTGCACAAAATATTTGCGCTTTTGGCAAAACTAAATTTACTAATAACAACTGTTTATGAGTATTAGTCAAAAAAAAAGGTTCACAATTCACAGAGTTTTTAAAAAGCCCGATGTTCGACAGGAATAAAATTGTGATATACTAGTTGTGATATATAATAGGAATCACCAACGTAAAAACTGCCAATCTTGGTTGCTTGGGTTCGCGCCACTGATTGCTTTTGTTTGTATACAAAATACAGATGTTTTGATGATTGCCGTCGGCTGGCCTGCTGAAAGCATAAACGTATATTATCCCCATCCGCCAAATAGGTGGATACCGGCGGCTGCTGCATTGCTTTGCTAGAGAAAGCAAGCAAGTGCTTTGTTCGCAGTTTTTACGTTGTTGATTCCTATAATACATACTACATACGTGCAAAGCACTCTAGAATTCAGAGATTGGAAAATACGTATTTGTATTTGTAATTAATTACAATTTCAATTACAATTACAGTAATTGATTAATTGTATTTCAATTACATTTTCAAAACAAAAGTAATTGAGTAATTGTAATTGAAATACTTTTTAAAATCAGAAGTATTTTGTAATTTGTAATTGAATTACTTTTCTTCAAATCTGTTTGAGAAATATGTTAAAAACCACAAATATTTAAGCATTATAACTATAAATAATTGATGCTTATAAGTGGTGTGTTTTGTGATTTTCTTGCGTATACAGAGAGCTTGTTTATAAAAACGCTATTCAGGCTAATACCTCAGTGCAAAAATCTTATTTGTAAATTAAGTCTACTGATACGAAGTAATTGAAAAGTATTTGAGTAATTGTATTTCAAATACTTTTTTGTCCATGAAGTATTTTGTAATTTGTATTTCAATTACAATTTAGAAGTATTTTCCTATCTCTGCTAGAATTACAGTGAAACTATTGAACTCAGAAACGTAACAAAATTCCATAAGGAATTAAAAACCAAACCCAAACTGTATTCACAATGCATTGAACAAGCCCAATAAAAACAGTGAGTTTGACATGCATGACAGGTATTTTGCGTTGTAGTTTGTTTTAAGGAAAATAAACCCTTGGTAAGGTTGACGGAAGGTTCACGTGTACTCTACTCGGTAACTTGGACCTCCGTTGATGACTGACTGACCAAATATTATCAATGATTATTCTTGATTACAATAATCAGATTACTTGATGAGAACCATTGGCACATCAACGCGACATGATGAGAACCGTCAATGTGGCCGAATCAGTACCTTAAAAGTTAAATTTTAACAAATGGACCTCATATTTTTGTAATTCTGTCAAAAATGGACCCCAAATCATGTGCCGTACAGCATAGACCTTTGAATGGTCACTATTTGCTATTTGATACCCTTATTTAAGGGAAGACGTCTTTGTAGATGTTAAATGGAGCTAAACGTGGGCAAATTGCAGCCATTGAGCACCCGCGAAGTTCCATTTTTTACAAAAGTTAAAAAAGGGAAATTTTTTGTACTTAATTTAAATTTCGGCTCTGTTAGTCACTAGAATTGTTAACGGTGAGTTAATGATGCCAAACTCTCCAAAATTTCTCCATCATTTCACTGATAAAAATTAAATCTCAACCCTAGAAGCAAAGTTTACTTATAAAGGGTGTGTACTTGTTATGGAGACATTCATGCAAATAGGGATAATATGCAAATGAGGACAACATATAAAAAATCGAATGCACCAAACGATAGTTCATCTTTTGGGGGTTGTATGATGTATTTTTCAGTTTTCCAAAAATAACGCATCGTCATGAAATCCTGGGAGAATGAAGCGTTTGCAAAACGGGTTATATCCTACTTCGAAAATGTCCCTAATAGGTCAAAGGTTAAAACCGTGAAACATTTTGTGGATAAAGTTAAGCGCCAGACTGTTTTACACAGAATAATTCTGGGATATTAATCTACAAAAACCCAGACTGTGGGTTCTCTGAAGGACGTTTTGCAATGTTGGCGCCCTTAAGAAATTTGAAGACGACTTCAGAGGTGTTCAACTAGGAGCCCTCAACTTAATTAGGGCTGCAGCCAACAAACTCCACAATCGTCCACAAACGCTAGAACAAAATTAAACTTCAGAAGTTGGGCTTCAAAGCGTACACCATGCAGCCAGCACCCAAGTGTGTCAAGCTTCAGGATCATGGTCAAAAATATGAAGCACGATTTGTTTACAAAAAAACTTTCTAAAACCCTAGTTAATTATGACGGTGCCTGCTTCCATTGAGATGGGCAAGGTGTTCCTAAAAACAAATATTTCCATGCTTCCAACCCTAAGCTAGATCCATAAAGCAAGAAAGTACAGCAAACTGCCAAGAACTCCAAAATATTGACGATATGGCAGGCTTTGGACAAAAATGGGCGCGTTTCCGAACCCTATATTAAAAAGGGGACTATGTCTACCAAAGAAGACCCAGAGGAATGTTTGATGGCACGTTTAATTCCGGTTATTGTTGAGCACAATCACCACGAAAAAGTTATCTTCTGCACGGACCTGGCCACTTCACACTAGGCCAAGAACGTGACTCCTACCTGGAAGCTTAAAACACCGATTTTGCCCAAAATCCAAAAATGCCCAAAATATTTAACTGGCTAGAGGAATCGAAACATGTTGGAGTTTATACATAGCGGAGTACTCCAATCTACAAAAGCCACCTAGCTTACTATGAGACTTCTTTACCATTTAGAAAAAATTACCACCAAAGTGGCAGAATCATCGGGATATTGGGTTATATGATAAGCCCAATGAGAACTCTACAGCACTGGTTACAAAAGCATCAATGAATCCTAATTTAAGCGAATATTGTTAACTATTAGTAGTAGGGGGGTTAGATAATTTTATTATCACTGCCATTCAACAATGGTTGCCGACAAGACACAGTACTCATATATAACAAATATTTGAATTCAAACAATAGACTAGTATAAGACTTAAATTACAAAATTTAGTACGTTCACAAGATCTTAAATACTAAGATTATTACAAAGGTGAATAAATATGATTATGTAGTATTCGACATGATCCCTTCACAGCCGATATTGCGATTTCCTCCAAAGTTGATTTAGGCAATTTTAGGTTTTTAAGCACTGTTTGAGTGTATTTTGGTATTGTTCCTCGAGACCCAATCATCAATCCATGCACAGTTATCCTACAGTCATCCTTCAAATTGCACTTTTCTCTCAGGTCCTGTATGCATGGTTCATAAATGTTCCTCTTTTCTTCATCGACTTCCAAAGGTTGAGTGGCAGATACTTCCGTGCGGACTGTGGGATCCAGTATCACTGCATAGTTTTTCTTTCTGTCTATGGCTATTATGTCAATTCGTCGATCCAGCGTTGGCAACTCTTCATAAACTTCAAAACCTAAGGTTCTTAGTTTTTCAGCAATTATTTTTCTAATCCTATGATGCCTATCATTTCTCAGCAAACCTCCATATTGACAAAAACCTAGGATGTGGGCAAGAGTTTCTGTATTCTCGTTACAACGACGGCAACGGTTGCATCCTTGGCTTCGTCCATGTAGAGATCTTACTGGAGCAGTGTTAGACACCATTTTACAATAACTGGTGTATTCATTTGACGAGAGTCCAGTTTTATTGAACAGGCTTGAGTTAATTGACGAGGAGTCCGGATATAACTCAACACCCTTTCCATGAACTGGTAAAGAGGTCCATTTGGTAAATTGTTCCTTACGAAGGAATTGTCTCATTTTCCTATTTACAGAGGACGGTGTAGCGGATTGCTCCATAATTTTTGTATATTCCGCGTCTGGCATTCCAAGGCGTATTACGCATTCTTCCATTTCTTGTTCTAGGTTTCGTAGAATTTGAACATACGTATTTTTAGATCGCAGTAACGTCATGCATATACCGTGATTCTGTATAGGTGCCTCCCATTTAGCACTAATCAAATTCAGGCCTTTGTGATTAGCAGGTGAATATAGCATCGAATTGGGACAGTCCTGTGGTAATCCAAGTATTTCCCGCACAGCACTTCTTAACAGTTTGTCCAGATCTTCTAAATATTTTATCGGAATTCGATTCAAAGGAGCAGATTGAAGTGGATAGATTGTAGTAGGCCAGATGAATTGATTTAAAATGGCAATCTTCTGGTGTGGGTGCAGAAAAGGCGTTGATACTAAAACTTCAATGGATTTACCGATTTTTGCGAGAGACTCCTTGGCATCAAAAACTATCTCATCCGAAAAGTTGACACCCAAATACTTGATTCGCTCATGTGAACCAATTGGGTTTATAGCCTCCGTGTCAGTTAATTGAATCATATCATCACATATTTTTCCTGCTTTGATATGTATTGATTGGGTCTTATTCACGTTAACGTTTAAGCCAATTTCATCAAAACATTCTATTGCCATTGCCACTAGTTCACGAGCCGACTCCACATCTTTAGCTATGATGGCGGTATCATCAACAAATCCCAATGCTGATAAGGGTACTTGGTGGGGGTCAACACGAAAGCCAAAGTTGTTAGCTATCTCCTCCTCCGTCAAAGTTTCAAGTATGAAGTTTATTGCCAGATTGAATATTTCAGGTGAAATTACGGATCCTTGGAATATTCCTTTGCTGAAGTTTACTGGCTTAGATATTTCATGTTTGTTTATAATCCTAGTACAGTTTCCAAACGCCAAGTTTAGAATAATTGCTTTTAGAAGATCCGGGAAAGGTAGAGAGTTTATCGTTCTCTTAATGTGTTCATGGCCAATCGAATCGAAAAGCTTTTGCAATGTCCAAAAGGAAAATGCATAGATCACGGTTCTTATCCTTTGCCAATTTTAAACAACCGTTGACAATAGAGCTATTAATAAATGTCCCCGGAGTATTCTGTGATCCGGTTTGGAATTGGTTAACTTTGACGTAAAGACGCATGTGCGATAAGATAATCTTCTCATATAAACGTCGTAACACTGAGCATACTGAGATTGGACGCCAATTGGACGGGTCATTTTTATCACCTTTTTTATAGATTAAAGTTGTTCTGGCTTCCTTTAACTCATCCGGTATGAAACAGTATTTGTTAAATAAACTATAGAGCCAGGATAAGCAGAGTGAGCATTTAGTGAGTTTTAGGGTGCGTATCATGATTCCATCATGGCCTGGTGATGACTGTGAATCCATTTTCTTCATATAGAACTCTACTTCCTCCTTGTTTATCAGTTCCGTGTATGAACTATTAATGGTGTTTTGTTCATGAAAAGGAATGGTAGTATAATTACTGCGCGTTGAGTTATTTTCCACAGACCATCTCAAATTGAAGGATTCCTCTAGTTCCTTGATTGGGATCGGACAGTTTACCTTCTCTGTCGTTTGCATAATTTTTCGAACGCAAGATTTCCGCTTATTGCTATATTCATACTGTACTAGGTCATAGTTGTATTTTTCACGACGCCTGTCCCTGGCCCGCTTACTGGATCTCTGTGGATTGGTACAGTTGTCATAAGTTTTATCATTTGCCCGAAATAGTTTCCTATCTTTTCGCATTTTATAGAATTTTGTTGCAGGGTGCTTTGGTCCAGGAATTACATCGTTAGCATTCTTTAGGATTTCACACAGCTCGCGGAAATATTCTTGTAATAGTGGAATATTTTGAGAATCCGAGTTGTACAAGACCTCCAGCTTTGTAGATAATTCTTTTAGTTTACGGTTGACCAGTATTATGGGAGGTGGTGTTTTGTTCTCATCTTCATCGTCGCTCAGGTCTATTCCATTTTTTACTATTTTCGTCCTGTATTCAGCTCCATGATGATGTCTGATGTGGGTAGAAAGTGCCAGTTGGGAATGAAATGTCCTGGGACACAAATGACATTTTACCGGCTCATCTTCGATATTTTCTACCAATGAGGTCGTTACATCTTTTGACGAATGTTGGGGGCTACTTAATTGAGGTATTTCATCTTTATGTTTCTTCTGCAAATGATTTTGAAGGCGACCATCATCTTTAAAAAGTCTAGTTGGTGAAAAAGGGCAAGGTACACGGGAGCCATTTGAATGATTAGTGCTTGACAGGCTTATGGGTTGCTGAGATTTAGACATGAGACAGTTTTCACATATCCATTGGCGTTTCTTTGATTTGCCAAGCTTCTTAACTTCTGCATGTGTAAGGTTGACGCATTTTGCATGAAACCATTCTTTGCAATTGTTGCATTCTATCATCGGATCACCATCATCAGGTAGTCTACATTTACAGTAAATATCATTATCTTCTTTGTCAGAACTCATGTTCTATTAGTTAAAAATGGTAAAAGGACATCAGTGGTGGACATCAATACAGCTATAGTTTGGAACGAACTCACAAAGTTAAGTGGGTTAATATTTATACTGTCCCCCACTAAACAGTATTTAGTTTGCAAGAATCCAGGAAAATTTGCAAGGTAGGTATTCGTAGTTCAGCTCCTAGTAGTACTCCTTGAGCAATCAACACGAAGGAATATTACGCCGAAATCTATGGTCCACAAGTTGTCCAAGTAAGCAAAGAAAGAAATAGCCCGGAAATGTAATCCAGAGACTAAACTCCACTCAGTACGATGCTGAAGAGGCCATAGTTCCTTCTAAGAAGCAGGGTCGCCTTCTATATGAAAATTTCCGGAACAGTGGGAGATATTGGGAATCTGGGCATACGCTTACTTTCCAAACTTCTACCCTCCGGAAGGATTTCTACACGGACTGGAATAAAGTATTAAGAAATGAAATGGAAGCAGACAAAGAGGTGTCCTATACAGAAGCGCCGTTTCGAGGTAATGGGCCGGCTATCAGTCAGGTACCAGGGGATGAAATAGCCTTAGATTTTATTCCCCTTGCATCCAATGAGTATTTTACCAATTTTTTTGGTGTTTTGTTATCGAAAAATCACTCCTTCGACATTAGGACTGATCCCAAATCTAGTCTGATTGATTGTCGTAGTCAGCCCGAATTTTACTCTTGGTTGGATGACATCGGAGTGGAAAATGCTAGTGGGCCGTTACTCAAAACGCTAAATCTTCCTTTTAGCTCAGCTAATATTCCAGCGTAAGCACTAATAAATTAAACCCAACTTGCGATTCGGTTTTTTAAAAAATGAGATTCCTTGAGATTCGTCCTTTAGATCCGAAACTTGTCGTTTTCTTCCAGAGTCTGAGGCATACAGCTTGAAAAGCACAATCCAGAATAAGTCATGGAATTACCGATAGAGCCAACATCACACAATAATATTCAGATTTACGAAATATTCAGATGCTAAAAAATATTGTAGTTAAATAAAACTTAAATATTAGGAAATATCACAATTTCAAAAATGTCTCCATAACAAGTACACACCCTTTATAAATAAGTAAATTTTTTTTATAGATTTTAGTATCATTACACTCGCCGTTAACTATTCTAGTGACTAACGGAGCCGAAATTTAAATTAAGAACGACAACTCTCCGTTTTTTCAAACCTTCAAAAATGGGACTTCGCGGGTGCTCATAGAGCTTGTGAAAATATGCCCTTAAAACCCTCAAAATGTGTATGCATCTATGCCGTTAAAAATGGCAAAATATGCGGTTAAATATGCGCTCAAAAATTTTTAAAAAGATATTTTTGAGAATTGTTTCGAAAAACTGAACCTAGTCTCGTTTGAAACTTCAATTTTCTATTATTTAAACAGTAAAATGTCTGCATTAGCTGATTTTAAGTAACAAAATCGATACGCAAGCTTGAATTTATGAACAAGTTTTTGATTTCTTGAATCTCTCTTGATTTTTTGAAACACAGGCGCAGGGAATTTTAAAAATATGGATGACGTGAAAGTGACACAAATTTGGAAAATATGACAATATTATGTGTTTTATGCAAGTTAAATGTAAGAAAACACTGTTTTGGCTGACTTTTGGCTGAGAAAAGCAGAAAAACTCTAGAAAAAGTACTGAATTTTGGAAATTTGCAAAATATGTTGCTACATATGCGCCTATGCGCTAAAAACCCAAAATATGTCAAATATGCCTATATAAGTGTCTCTTAAAAGACTCCTCTACTTGTGATTCGGATAGATACCAAGTCTCAGATCAATCCAAGCAATCAGGCAGAATATGTAAAAACATATTTTCACAAGCTCTAAAATGACTGTCATTTGCCCATGTTAGCTTCATTTAACATCTACAAAGACGTGTTCCCTTAGGAACCATTATTTGCGGTACCTTTCCGTTATCAGATTGGCCTGAAAATCAAAAGGGATCTTCTCAGGAGGGGTAGCTGTCGATATCTGAAAGCCGAATTGGAATAGGAGAAGCGGTTGAGGAGTTATCGTGCTCGTGCTTACGGTAGAACGGACGGACGAAGGGAGGAACGTACAGACACATCAAGATGATAGGAGTAAAGGTACACTTAGTACACTAACGTGAACCTTAATAAAGGAATAAAAGACAGCGAAATTTATGCAGGAATAAGTAACAAGTACATACGTCATAATGTATTGGGTTTGTGACCTTTTTTTCGTAAAAATATAAATTGCATGCATTTAACGTACGGTTAGGGTATGTTTTTTGTATTAGTACACATTATAATGCACCTAAGTACCTTTTACTATTGGAATTTGACAAAGCCTTCTGTAAGCAGCTTACTAAAAGGAACCCTAGTACTGGTAAATCTGCGTAAAAATACATCTCTTTTGTCAAGTTCTCAAGCCCTTATGTTCTTATGAAGCAAACACAAATTGTGTTACACAATGTTCAAATCCAAGCCCAAAATGCATTGGCAGTCTCCGACACAAACGCACAAAACCTTTCAAGACACTTTCATGCACACGCATTCTGAAGATATTTTAATGCTCAATGACATATTCCATAACCATTACTGATTCAAAATTCAGTTTTAGGGAATAGAATTTTAACTATATTTCTGTCAATGCATTTTAGACCTACTTAAATACTTACCGTATTTATACCCCCGGCTAAACCCCCGTATTCATATCTCAAAGGAGGATATAATTCGAGGGGGTCAAAATTTCAAATTTGAGGGATTATGTTGGAAAGATTCTTTTTTTCTGATGATAATTTGCTTCAAACTGTTGAGATACAGCTTTGTTAGAATGCACTTTAGAATAAATATTTTAGTCAAACGCATTGACAAAGTTTATCATATTCATAAAACCCAATACAAATGTGAATGTTTTTGTTTACGTTCGATCAAAAAAGACAGGGGGCTAAAAGGACGATATGCATAACTGGCCATTTTTGGCTCCAAAATAAAAAAAAATCGAGCTTTTGCTCTAGAATCATAAAACATACAATATGACTCATTCTCGTCAAAGTTTTACGTTGATCTGATCAATAATTCAAAAGTTATGACGTTTTGAAAATGATGTGTTTGGCGACCTGACGTCAGCAAAAATCCAGCAGCTGGATGTACTTAAGAGGATATAACTTTTACACCATAAACACATGCTGAAAGGTTTAGGGTTTCATTCAAGAGACTACAAATGAGGAATCATTATCCACATTTACCTTTGCAAAAATGCTGTTCATTCTATGATTTATGGGCAACCCATCATGCATGGGTACCGAAAAAATGCAGCTGTATACACTAAAAATCAGTTTGCACCTAAACGGTTGGAGACACTGGTAGGCAAGGTACATCAAAACGAAGCACTAAAGTAGGGCTGTTGGAAACATGGCATGTTCTAATCTTATCGTCTTAGCTCCCGAATTCCCTTCAAACTCACCGTCACTTCTGACGACTTTCAATTCATTAGTCACCTTGCCATAATTCCTCCAACCTAAACTCCATCTTCATCAAATTAAACATTTACAGCGTTTCCGCTTCGATTTACTCCAGTTCTACAAAATGTCCCAATTACTTTTTGTCCCCGAAAAAGCTCCCATCTTCAGGTTTTTTGCAACTTTTAGCCGGATCAATTTGCCCCTTGGACACTCTGGATTCCCACAATTCCCATTGGAATTGCACTTGTACCATGTTAGTGCGGCAGCTAACGGGTTATGACCGGGGTAAACTGATATCCGCAGTGCGGTACAGGTACTATCAGGACCGGAACTACTTAAAGGATCAAACTGTCCTGCCCCGAGGTTTTAAAGTGGGAGGAATGGTGGTTTGTACAAGAGGGCTACATATAAGCATCCAAGAGTAATAATATTTGAAGGAGGACTGAACGAACCAAGCATGGCAGTTTGGTGAGGAACGTTATAGAGGGTGGAGGGGAAGGGGGATTGAGGGTTTGCCAGTAATTTGTCCATTATGTCCAGTAATTTGCATTTTTAGGTTTACACGGTAAGCCAAACACCACCAGTAATAATCGGCACGATTTTTTAAACAATATTTTTTAAGCTTTGAAAACTGCCATAAAATACATAATGATGACTAATGCGCTTGAAATAAACCGATTTAATGATCATTTGAAATACGAAGCTGAGCTATATGTAAATCTTTCTAGGTATATGTCTGATTAACTGACTCCTCCCTCCCTAGTACCCCAGGGGATGACAAATCAGGTTCAAAATCAATAGGGCAATTTCTCATGACACAGTGAATCCCTGTACCAAATTTGGTATGATTCTGACAAGTTTTATTGTCAGGGGGGTTACCTCCCCCTACTACCCCAGGGGGATCACCAATCTGGTTCAAAGTCAACAGGGTTCCTTACAATGGCCCAATAAATCACGATACCAAATTTGGTACGATTCTGACAAAGCATATGGTCAGGAGAGTCACCTCCCCCTATTACCCCAGGGGGATAACCGATCAGGTTCAAAATCAATAGGGTTCTTTCTGATGACCCAATAAACCATTGCACCAAATTTAGTGTGATTCTGACAAGGCATATGGTCAGTAGGGTTACCTCCCCGGAAGCTGCATTGATTGCTTTCCTGGTCTGTAGTATTGATTTGATGCCTGATTCAATAGTGTAATTTTCCTTTTATGAGGAATTCATAGCACCTTAACAAAGTCGTAGTCTACAGTGGGCTTGAATTCACTTTGACATTTTTAGCGGAAAGTAGATTCGGTTATGGAAGGGTTGAGCAAGGCAAAATGTTTACGGTTTTGGGGCTTTTGCTGACCTTCCTTCAAACGACGGTTACACGTAGCCTTACTCCGTGGATGGAACACAGTGCGGCCATGACTGGAATGCTTTTTATGATTCCGGCTTTTTTAATTTTGGCTAAGGCGCAGGAACTTGCGGGATTTGGAATGGGGTTGTTTTGCTATTCGGTGGGAAGTGCGGTTTGTGGTCCGACTATGGTGGGGGGTAGGTTGAATGAAAGGGGGCGGCTATAGGGACTTTTAGAAGTTTGGGGGCTTTAGCGAGGGTTTTTGCACCGTAGGTGGCAAGTAGTGTGTTTTGGAGGTGGGGGCAGTGGTATTGTGGGCGGAAAGGGAGAGGAAAGCAGGGGGAAGGGGAAGACCCAAGAAGGATTGAAAATGGGGTGAAGTGGGATATATGGTTTTTGTACAATAATTAGCTAATAGTACTAAATACACAAGCCTTTCAAATAAAAAGTGATATTTTTGTATAGAAATGTAATGTTCTTTCAAAAGCGGTAAAAAGATGAAATTACAATAAATATGGAGAAAAGTTTTAAGTACTAATTTTTGTAATTGTGGTAATAAAATTGGTAAAGTAAAATTTTGAAGAAAAAAATGTGTGCCTCTTGAAAAGAAAAACATTTTGTAAGGTTAATTGTCATAATTATTTTGTGAATTAAATAAAATTGTTAACTTATTTAAGTAATTGTCTAAGAATAAAGGTGAATATATTGTTATATGTAATTACTAATTATAATAATTGCTGTTGCAGAAATTTTGTTGTTTTGCTATGCTATAAAAAATGTGTACGTTGATCGTTTCACTTTGTAATTTTTATAAAAAAATGTGTTAAATTAAATAAAATTCTAGCTTTTTGATAAAAATTAAGCTTTAAGAATTTATTACGGTGCGCTATAAGGACCTTCGAAAAACTAGCAAAAAAATGAATCTCGCTTTCACCGGGAATGGAACCCGTACTCATTGCTGGCCTCATGCAAAATAAGGCGGAGACTTACATCCCTTCGCCAAAGCCGTCGTTTTTAAAGCTGTGTAGGTTTTAGCTAATCTTTAAAAGAAATCCTCAATGCTACGTACTCACTTTTATTGCAGGTGTGCACGGAGAAGCCTAAAAGCGGAATGCTTTGCAACCGACAATTCTCGTAAACATCTCAGGGGACCGTTCACCTCCAACTTATTACCCAAAACCTTCAAAATCTTCTCTACACAGCCATTCCAACATTCCTCAACCCCCAGAGCCCCCAGCCATTTCCTGTTAAAATATTACCCAAAAAATGGCCAAGAAAAAAATCTAAAAAACCCAAAAATTCATACTGAAGCCCCCATCAAATTTATACCCATGTTAAAAATCTTCAAGCTCACCAAACGCCAGCAGTCCATTGACAATCCAAAGACAAAATCCCTGAACACTGACACGTTTGCAGTAAAATTATTTCTGTTCACCACTAAAAAGTTTCAAGTTAATCAAGGAATCTCAGATTAAACCCCAACGCCAGTAGAGTGTACCTCCACGTCAATCGTCGGCCACACAGTTAAATTAAAAGTTAACCAGTTATTTTGGTAGGTAACAGTAACACGTGAGGTGTTTAATTAACTATTTTTGGAGGTGAGGATCAGTAATAAATTATGTTGGTTTTTTGTGGTTTTTCTTTTTAGTTGGACTGTTTGACTTCAAGGGTTTAATTGTGTGGTGTTTTCTCTGAAGCGGTTCAATAATATTAAGATGCTCGGTTTTTCCTCCCAAGCCGGGTGTCAAAGTTCGCCATCTAGCTCGAGCAGCTCCCACAATCACGTCAGCAATACAGGTTCAGTGACCGCCTCAGCCTCCAGTAGAAACGGTGAAGGAGTGGGCTCGGAACAATCCGCTAAGCCGGAGAGACCCATGGCTTATCAGCGACAGGAGTATCTTCAAGGCACGGTTAAGTGCAGTGTGAAAGCTAGAGATAGGTTAATGAAGGAATTGGGGGACATCACATTAGGAGCAACGGAAAGGCCGGTAACAAGATCCAGGCATAAGGCCAACCCTCCTGTGGTTGTGACAGCACCTCAAGACTAAGCACAAAAGGCTGTGGCTGCTGAGAAGACTTCTAAGACCAGTAGTGGGGCCAAGTCACGTAAAACAAAGAACAGGTAAGAGGAATCTACCAGTAAAGTACGTTTTGGATAATTTGATGTAGTACTTCTTGGCAATCAGTCCTTGTTTCCTTTGTCATAGATCCAGCCTCAGAAGGCAAGGGATGTTAGCCGAAGATGGCGTTGATGAAAATCAACCCCCAAGCTCGAAAAGGTCTAGAGCAGAAGGCCGCGGCGGAAAGGGAAACAAGCGCACCAAAACCACTTACCCAACACGTAACAGAAAGAAGAACACACGTACCCAGGTAGCCGAGGATAGGTAAGTTACAATGAACGACTTTTTTACGCTCTTAGAATAGCCGTTATAGTAAAATGCGCATTGTGGTTGCAGTGGGGATAGCCACACAACAGTTGAGGACATAGCGAGTCAGAGTGGCTCTGGCTGCCCAGAAAACCCAAGGACTTCCGTAACGGGTTCCACTCCCTCCCGGCCTGGCTGCCCTGCAGTAAACCCAGGGACTTCCGTAACGGTTTCCACTCCCTCCCGGCCTGGCAGCCCTGGAGAATCTGATAATAGCCTGATCAGTGCTACAGTAAATAACGACACTAATCCCCCACACAAGCCCACTTCTCCACCGACGGAGATTACCACCACCGGACCAAGTGCCAGGAATGATACAGAAAGTCGCCTGTTAGGATTAATTGCTTCAGTTAGCAGTTTGACTAAAACGGTGGACACTCTTGCTGAACAAATGCAGGCCGGGTTCAGGGAATTGAGCAATGAGCTCAAGTTAATGCGGGGGCACCCAGGCCAATCCCCGATAAAAATTTGTACCCTTCATGCCGAGATTAGCCGAGAAAAAATGGAGGAACAGAGGCGACATGAGATTTCCAATGCCATTTCGAATTTGGCGTCCTGGGAAGGATAGTTTACGGTAAGTTCCTAAGTTAAGGTAACAAGCCTCGTTCCTCGGAAAATGGAACTTCTTCAGAAACCGAAGGAGCTTAGTTGAAATTTTTTTTGTACAGAAGCTGTGATGGTGGAAGTGGGCCAAGTCAAAAAGTTGTGATGATCTGGACAGCATTGAGGTTTGAGATCAAATGGAGAAGATTTACAAGTGACAGATTGTGGATTTGATATAAAATGGTGCTTTTTTATTTTGAAAATTGAAAGTTTTCTATTTTTATAAATGTTTGAGAAAATGTACAGTTTAAGAATTTTTTTGATAAAGAATAATTTTAAGAATAAGTTGTGTTTATTTTTGCGTGTGGGAAAATAATATTTGATTACAAACAAGGTTGTTTTAATAAATGACTGCTCTAAATAAACATTTTTTTATTGTTAAGTTTTCAAATCAAGGGAATTGATGAGTTATGTGTACACGCAATAGATTTTAAGTGTTCAGCATTACTTTCCTTGTTTCCTTACTTTCTGATTATTTATTGTAAACTTTTTTTTAGTAATTGTTAAAAAGAGTAAACCTAATGCATTATGCACACCGTTAATTAATTATGGAAATAAAAGAGAAAGTTTATACAGCTTGTTTTATCTGACCTAAAAAGGGAATATTCACAAGACATTTAATTTAGTTCATTTAATTAGTCCTTTATATAGTAACAATCTGTCAGCCTAACTTACACAATTTTCCTCCTCATGCCTTTCGTTGTGCTGTCCACATGGCACATAGTTGACATAGTACCTTTTCCTTTTTCTCGAAGCCAGAGACTCCTCCCCCAGAGATTTAAGAGAAAATGGTTAGTAAAATTGGAGGAAAAACTGGAGAAATCTTCACTGGGGCGTTGTTGGGGGTTGAATTGTTTGGAGGACGGGGTGAGCTATCCCTAAAGTAGGGTTATGGGAATTTGACTTGGTTGCTGAGGAGGCTGGGGAAGGGGAAGCTAAGAGCAGATGGAGGGGGATAGGGTTCAAGGAGCAGTATTGTGGAATTGGGAAGAATGAGGGAGAAATTGGGGTAAAGTGAGAGTTTAGGGGGAAATTGCAGAGAGATGAGCTGGGATTGTTTGACTGACTTATTTTAATCCCGGGTTTTTAAGGGGAGCGATGTCTAGAAAAAGGGTGATTTACTAGGCCCCCAACCTAGCCCGCGTGAGGATCCCCATGATGTCAATTTTCTGGAGGAGGGGAAGCCTGTGAAAAGATTGAAGGAAAATCCGGGTGAGGACTTGTGACCATTGACATTGCAGCCTAGAGGAAACTCTAAAACCTTTAAAAATGAGTCATTAACAATAGACCAGAGGATTTTACAAAGCCTTAAAAATGCAGCATGATTTTGTAGCTATTTACAATTTAATTTTACTATAAATATTTTAGTCAGAGTTATGTCCACACACTCTCCTTCGGCGTTTTGGGTTCAAATTCGCCTTGCTCCCCATCCTCCTTCTCCTTCCCCAATCATCCAGAGGGGCATTCTTCCTTCTTCCACTTTCCACCCCTACGTCCTCCTCAGACCTTCACCGGGGTGTGTAGTTTACCTCCCCATTTTTCTACTTTCACCTTCCATTTCCCCTGCTTACTAGTAAGGCGCTTGTATCCTCCTCTTCATCTTTCTCCCCCCTGCCACTATTAAAATAATTCATCGAATTACTCAGCTCAGCTCCCCTTGTCCTTTCCCCTTTTTACTTCCTTGCAGCAGCAGGATCACCCCAAAACCAGGACAAACAGTAAGCTATAATAACAGGAGAACCACCTTGTCCGACAATCCCCCTCCATTACTAACTATCAGCTTCACTTTCTTCGTCGATTTGCCGAAACCAAAAAACCCAAGGAATTAACTTTCCACTTGGCCCATTTATCATTTTTATCAAGTTGCCCCCATACCATTATAAGTGGAGGGGCTACTGGCTACTATGCTTCTTTTCATCCTCCCCACTCTCCTTTTTACAGCAGGGAATGCACCGACTACTCCCCCTGTCCATTCTTAGGGGATATCCACAAGTCCGGCATTGTAAAAGCCTGGCAACAACGTTGACAAAGAACCAGCACCAGCAGGAGAAATAATGTTTCATATTTTTATCCGTATTTCTGAACTGTTCAGGAAATAAAAATAAGCTAATCATAAAGCGGAATGGTGATAAAATGAAATTGTGCTTGTGATGTGTGCAATCGCACGAAGGTTGGGATTTTTTATGATGGTAAAAAGAGCAGGTGAGCCTTAGACAAGGTGGAAGCGGTGACGATGTCCAATTAAGGATGATGCGTTGATTTCGGGTAAAAAGAGATGAAATTCGGTGATCAGTAAATCTGTGCAGCTAGGTATGCACGATGATGTGTAAAAACAAGAGGAAAATGCCAAGCAAGCCCGACTACTCAAAAGATAAGAAATGCTGCCACCGAGTGGGGCAATATGAATCAACAAAGGAAAACGGATAGAGCTGCTTGGTCAATAATGTACTTTTTTATTTCTCTACGAGAGCTTTTTGGCGTGCCCAAGTCAGAAGAAGTCGTGGTGAGTAGTGAAGGTAAAGGAGGTGGTCACAGACCAAGAAAGTTACAAAATTCAATGCATTGTGCATTGACGTCAAAAATCTTACACTTTTTAACATTCAGGTAGCTTCATTAACATAAAGCATCGAAAAGATGAATGACCATAAGTCACGTAGACAAAATCTCACATTTACAAAAAGGTAGCATAAAAAGTAGGCAATGGAATTTTACAAAAAGGTTGATTTTGTGTTTTAAGCTTAAAACATTCTGCCCGGCCGTTGCCGAAAGGCAATAAAAAATACATACACGCGCGTCCACAGTAAAAGTAAATACAATCAGTCAAAAGATAAAAATGAACAATAAAGTTTTAAAATTAGCTCAAAGTATAAAAAAGTTTAGGATGGCTTGGCTAGTCACGACCGATGGAGTCAACAAAGAATGGTACCATCAGTAACGTACCATGGCTGCTTCCTATCCCTTTGCACACTCAACAAAAAAATGCCACCACCTTCCAAGGGCAATGTCACTCTAATGCGGGCGCGAGATAGGGCAGCCACTTCCTTGGAAGACACCACCAGGGACACCTAAGCGGAAAGAACAACAAACATGATTAAAATGAGCTTATTTCAATAAAAAAAAATTATTTCAAGTTAATTTATTGGCAAAAGTGATAGCTTAGCCACTGGACGCTTTATCTCTCCGTCTGTCGTGTGTAGCGTTGCGACGCGAACATGACCATCGCTTCCGGGGTGTACAGCCTTGACTCTGCCTAGTTTCCACTTCAGAGGGGGTAATCGTTCGTCCTTGATGACGACTAGTTGGTCCACCTGTAGCTCCTGGTTCACCTTCATCCATTTAGGTCTCTGCTGCAGCCTCGTCAGGTATTCGAGTGACCACCGTTTCCAAAATAGCTGCTGCCGCTGCTGGAGAAGCTGCCACCGCTGGAGGTGATTCTCCTTCACATTCCGTAAGTCTGGTTCTGGTGGCGCGGTTATTGGAGCACCGATGAGGAAATGGGCAGGTGTCAGAGCTTCCAGGTCCGACGGGTCGGAAGATGCAGGGATGATTGGCCTGGAGTTGAGGATCCCCTCTATCTGGGTGACGAGAGTGTGCATTTCTTCGTAAGTGAGCGAAGTTGAGCCCATGACACGCACCAGATGATGCTTGATTGACTTGACACCAGCTTCCCATAGTCCACCAAAGTGAGGAGCACCGGGGGGAATAAAATGCCAGCTTATCTGCTCGTTCGCACATTCGTCCTTCACTGCTTGTTGCCTGGAAGAGGTAAAAAAATCACTGAGGGCTTTGTCAGCCCCCTTAAAATTAGTGCCACAGTCACTATAGACATCATTCGGTTTACCGCGACGTGCGATAAACCTCCGGAAGGCAGCAAGAAAACAGTCTGTGGAGAGACTGCTGACAACTTCGATGTGTATGGCCCTGGTCGCCATACAGACAAAGATTGATAGCCAACACTTCAGGGTCACTCTCGAGCGAACCATTGGCTTTATGAAAAAAGGTCCTGCGTAGTCCACTCCAACTTTGGAAAAAGGACGAGACGGATTTATTCGGTGGGGCGGTAGATCGCCCATGATTTGTTGCATCATCTCAGCACGGTGACGTGAGCAGGTGACACACTTGCGGAGTACTGCCTTCACTGTGCTGTAACCGTTGGTCACCCAGAATTGTTGTTGGAATTTGGCTAGAGTCTCCGTTGCTGTTCCATGCAAACTCCGCAGGTGACAATCCATGATGATGGAGTTTGTGACATGATGACTGCGAGGAAGAAGGATGGGGTGCCTGTGATCGTAAGCCAACTGTGCATGTTTCAGTCTTCCTCCAACCCGCATTAGTCCATCAGCTGCTACAAAGGGCTTTAACTTCAGCATACGGTGGCCGGTAGGTAACGCCTTCTTTTCGGACAGCAACTTGAGCTCACTTGCAAAACTTGACTTCTGGAGCTGCAAAACGATAAAATTACGTGCGGTTAAATGCTCATTAACCTGTAGAGCACCGATTTGGCGGTTAGAACGATTACGACAGTTGTGCACGAAACGGAAGAGTGAAGCTACAACACGACGCAACTTTACAAAGCTGCCAAATTTCACCAAGAAATCTGGAACCGGGTTGGACTGGATATGATGACATTTCACTTGGCTTTCACGTTCCAATTGTAGTAGCTCCTCTTCAATCAAATCTTCGCTACCTTCACTGTTGCCAAAGAACTCGGGAATTCCATTCCACCAAAGAGGATGATGAAGCAGCTCCTGTCCACTGATTCCTCGTGATGCACAGTCAGCTGGGTTTCGATCTCCAGGGATGTGAAACCAATTTGCGGTGGGTAGATTTTCTTGTACAGATTGTACTCGTCTCCGGATGTACAATTTCCACTTTACTGCTGCTGACTTGACCCAATGAAGGGCTATTGTAGAATCCGTGAAGCACCGGATCTCGGTAATGTTGATTTGTAGGGTTTTCACTGTTGATTGGAGTAGCTCTGATAGCAGGACACATCCGTTTAACTCCAAGCGAGGTAACGTCACAAGTTTGACGGGGGCAACACGAGTCTTCGAGGTTAGTAGCTGACAGGAGCTAGGTTGTCCATTGTACTCGCATGCCAAATAAGCTGCGGCGGAAATTGCTTTGGTGCTGGCGTCCGAACATCCTGCAAGGATGATTCGTGTTGGTGTGGTGGGCATGACACAACGAGGAATCTTGATCTGCTCGATGTCCTGGAGAGAAGTCCGAATTTCCGACCACTGCTGTTGCAAATGTGATGGGAGTTTGTCATCCCAGCTGTGTTCTAGTTTCCACAAGGCCTGCATAAAAAGCTTGCACACGATTATGGCAGGCGCGAGCCAGCCCAAAGGATCATAAATTTTCGCGATTTGCGACAAAACTATTCTTTTTGTCAAGTTACCTGGCATGTCTGGTGGAAGCTGAATCCGAAAAGAGTACTGGTCGGACGTGGGGTTCCAAAAGATTCCAAGAGTCTTAATAGTGGTGTCCTTATCCAGCTCCACGAGAGAGTTGGTTTCTCTCATGGACTCTGGAATGATGCTCAAAAGTTCCTGTGAGTTGGTGGTCCACTTCCGAAGCTCGAATCCACCAGACATGCACAGGTTCAGTAGCTGAGTTACGGTTTCCTTTGCTTCCTCCAGCGTTGAACAGGATGACAAGGCGTCATCCACGTAGAAGTTTTGAAGGGCGACGACAGCAGCAAGTGGGAAACGAGAACGCTCATCCTTGGCCAGCTGCTGTAAACACTTTACAGCAACATAGGGAGCTGGTCCAGTTCCGTAGGTGACGGTGAGGAGGCGGTACTCCTTTAGAGTGCAAGCCCGGTCTGCTCGCCAGATGATTCGTTGGTAGTCAGCGTCTTCTCTGGCCATACGAATTTGCCGATACATTTTGGCAATATCTGCGGTGAAGGCAAAGGGGTGGAGCCGAAAACGCAGCATGATTTCCCAAATTGTGTCCTGTAGTTGGGGTCCCACCATCAAACAATCGTTTAAGGAATTTCCGGTGGAGGTGGCAGCGGAGGCATCGAAAACCACTCTTAGCTTGGTTGTGGTGCTGGACTCCTTAAACACACAATGATGTGGGATATAATATGTATTTTTGTTTTGTAGCTCACCAATAGGTACTTCCTCCATATGGCCCAGGGTTTCGTACTCTTCCATGAATGACTTGTAGTCATTCCACTGCTGTTGTAGTTTGCGGAGCTGTTCCGCATCTCGAACATTCCGGGGATTGTTGAAACGGGCTTCCACACCAAGGAAGCGTCGAATTGCCATTTGTCGGGAGCTTCCAAGCTCCAGTCTCGGTTCCTTAAAAGGCAGCTTCACTGTGAACCTGCCAGTTGTGTCTCGTGAGTGAGTGGATGCAAAATGCTTTTCGCACTCAATTTCTTCCTTCGAGTGACAAGTTGTACTGCTGGGCTCTTCCTGCTCAAAAAACCGTTGTAGGTGGAGGTCGAGGTCAGCTGTTGAGATATGAGTTGATGCTGATGAGGCTGGTACTCCGATGTTTGGTCCGGCTACCAGCCACCCGAGGCTGGTCTTGATTCCATGAGGTTGACCAGCAAAGCCACTTATTTTCTCCATTTCCATAATATCCCAGGCAATATCAGTGCCTAAGAGAATCTCCACCTCGTCCGGTTTGTCGTAATTAGGGTCAGCTAATTGTAGGCCAACAAGGTGTGGCCAATCTTCCTTCTTCAGCTGCTGTGACGGGATGTAGCCGGAAATCTTGTCAACCACTAGCGCAGTGGCTGAAAGAACAAGAGACTCATTGAACCAAGGGGAAAATTTTATTGTGGTTACGTACCGAGCAGTTCCACAGTCTACTTCTGCAGGTCCGGTCATGGGGATGTTTGTTGGTCGAAGGGGCAACTTCAACCGTTTAGCAGTAACTCGCTGGATTTGGGTGTGGGTTGATCCACCATCCACAAGTGACCGCTTTGAGGAATGTCCACTGACGAGTGGACCTTGATGACTGCTGTAGCGAGTATTCCAGAAGGAATAGGAACGGCATTGCAGTGATGACTCTGGGCTGGAGGTTGAGTGGATGAGGATGATGACGGCTGTGTGGCAGCAGGTGGAGGTCCAAAGTGATGCACCTGCCTGCCCACCATGGTACTGTTATTGGGGTGGAGCATGGAATGGTGTTTCTCCCTGCATGTCTTGCAGGTAAACTTGCTAGTGCACTGGTTTGCACGGTGGCCTTCATTAAGGCAATTACGGCACAGTCGGTGTGTCTTCACAGTTTCTTGTCTCTGTTCTGGAAACTGCTGCTGGAAAATTGGGCACTTGTAGAGGGGGTGGGCCAGGCTGCATCCTAACTTACAGGCGCTGGCTGATGAATGATGAATACGCGACGGTGGCTGCTGCTGTTGAGCACGGTTCGGTTGTCGAGGTGGAGGTGCTGTGTTACTGGCAGCGAGCGCTCGAGCTCGCTGTTCTAGAAAGTCGTAAAGTTTGTCCAGGCTCGGGATGTTGGAGTCGGGTAGGGACTGTTCCCAAAGTTCCTTGGATGATGGGTCCAGCTTTGAGAACAGGAGGTAGAGGAGGATGGCATCCCAATGCTGCGTTGGAATGGCCAACACCTCCAAAGATCGAACACACTCCTTCGTGGTGTCGATCAGAGAACGTAGTCCAACGGCTGAGCTGGAGTTCATGTTGGGTTGAGTGAGGAGTCGCTGGAGGATGGTGAATAACAGCTCGCGGTTATTCTCGTACCGGTCCTTCAGGGCACTCCAAGCAATGTCGTAGTTGGCGTCGCTGAGCACGAGCGAACGCACTTGACGGGCAGCCTCCCCAGTGAGCAGTGCCTTCAGCTGGGTGAGCTTTTCCACTTTGGTTAGGGAAGATCGGTCGACGGCGGTGGTGAAAAGGTCCCGAAAGCTAACCCACTCCTGTAGGTTGCCGGAGAATTTCGGTAATTCCAACGGTGGGAGCTTGATGCTCCTGTGATGGGAACAAGCTGCTGTTGAGCTTGTTCCAGATGCGGATGATCCAGAAGGTGTAGCGGGCCTTGGTAGCCCCATTTTAATTCCATGAAGCCCTGCGAATACCCGGTTGGCCAGCTGGGACAAACGGCGGTATTCCTGCACACAGGGGTCAAAGTCGGCGGTTTTCGGCGTGGCAAGCCGGAGTTGGCTGTGGTTAGGTCCTAGTTGGGACCTTGATGCGTCCAATTCTTGGAGATACTGCTCCACCTCTTGGTAGGTGAGCGCTAAGGCGGGGTGGCGATTGAGTTCAGTCTCTAGGAACTCAATGTGATCCTTGATTGCGACACGGTCTGCTTCTGCTTTATCAAGGGCTGAGGGTGGTGCCATGGTGGCTGCTCCAAAATTAATTAAAACCGTTTAATTAATTTATTAAATTCCCAAAAATTCCTTACTAATAATGGAAATCCTGATGATATCCGGTTAACGAATGGACCAAAAATGATGTGTGCAATCGCACGAAGGTTGGGAAATTTTTATGATGGTAAAAAGAGCAGGTGAGCCTTAGACAAGGTGGAAGCGGTGACGATGTCCAATTAAGGATGATGCGTTGATTTCGGGTAAAAAGAGATGAGATTCGGTGATCAAGTAAATCTGTGCAGCTAGGTATGCACTATGACTGTGTAAAAAAACAAGAGGAAAACTGCCAAGCATGCCCGACTACTCAAAAGATAAGAAATGCTGCCACCGAGTGGGGCAATATGAATCAACAAAGGAAAACGGATAGAGCTGCTTGGTCAATAATGTACTTTTTTATTTCTCTACGAGAGCTTTTTGGCGTGCCCAAGTCAGAAGAAGTCGTGGTGAGTAGTGAAGTTAGAAATTGGTGGTCACAGACCAAGAAAGTTATAGAGTTCAATGCATTGTGCATTGACGTCAGGAGAAATCTTACACTTTTTAACATTCAGGTAGCTTCATTAACATAAAGCATCGAAAAGATGAATGACCATAAGTCACGTAGACAAAATCTCACATTTACAAAAAGGTAGCATAAAAAGTAGGCAATGGAATTTTACAAAAAGGTTGATTTTGTGTTTTAAGCTTAAAACAGCTTGTGTGTACAACTGACTAATGCAATATCTGCAGGAATGCAGCACAGCGTCTGATTTTTGTTACTAATTGTATTGGTTTTCGAAACATGCTTGGAATGGTTTCGGTTTCTGAAATAGCGTTCAAGTTGGTTTTATGGCTGGTTGACTTAATCTTCCATGAAAGCTATCTTTGCACCAATGAACCTTTTGAAAACACCTACATTACTGGAATATGGAAGCTTGGTAAATGAATTGCAGGAAAGATTTTGCAAATTGCAAATAGTTTTACGCTCTTTGCTATCACTTTATAAACTATTTATGAATTCTAAGGGGCAGAACCGTGAAGATTTGCAAATTGATGCATTTGTACTAAGCTTCCTGCAATTTCTAAAATTTCGTATCGCTTAAAGTAAACAGTAGGATTTTTCAGTTTTGGGATGTTTTGTAGTTTTTAGGATGAAGTGAAAACAACAATTTGTATGTCTTAATCTACTGCAGCTGCTGGATGAAGACAATACCCAAAGTATTTCTGAGCGTTAAAACGCCCATTCACGACGTCCGTACTAACTAAAACAATGATGACAGTGTAAACTTACAATATTTTTGACTTCATATCATTACTAATTTTACATAGCACATACATAATTTACAAGCATACGCATTTGTTAGGAAAACGTGCGATTGACTCATTGATTATTACATATTAGCCATAATCCGCATATTGCTACCAATAAAAAATTTATCCGTTCAACACAGGATTATCAATTGATAAGATTATGTACATTCTGGAATTTCGTCTTCTGGAGTTTTGAAATAGATCTGCTGAACACCAAAACTGGCTCGAGTTCCATTTTTTGGTTCTTATTCCCAAAGACTTAATATATATAATTTGAATTGGCTAATGGTCCGTTACTAAAGTAGAGTGACATTGCTCCGGGAGACAATTAGACGGTTCGAGGAAACTGCGGAAACTTTGTAGGGGCAGCAAAATTTTGAGAAAATTATGAGGGAGGGATATATAGGTGGGATATAATATATAGCAAAAAGAAACAGGCAACTGACGAGTAGGATATTCCAAAATATTATGGATTCGAAAATGGCACAAATCTCCATCCCGAGATCAATTCCATGTACCAATCACTCCGAGGACAAATCCGATTCCTATCAGTAGTCCAACAATTCATAAACTTTCAAACTCAAATCGATTCAGGCATTGAAGTTTGGTATGCTCTAATGCTTTAATGCTCTGAGGTTTGGAAGAATTTCTAGCAGTTACTTTAATCCAGTGGAACACAATGAAATTAAAGGTAGAATCAACAACATTGTTAACACTATTGGTAGAGGTACGGTACGTATCCTAATTTGTTTGACGAAACATTAATTGTGGACATTCCCTTTACCATGTCTAGTTGCCAATTCCACTGTGGCATTTGCGCTTGCATAATAAATCCATCCTCCAGCGACACTCCTCCCATTTCCTCTCTTTGCCCTCAGATGGAATCTGAAGCTTAATCTTCTTCTTCTCCTCCGAGGGCTTTAGCCAACCTCCACTTCCCCTCAAATCCCTCCTTCAAAGTCATCTCTTCCACTTCCGGTTTCACCCTACCCAATTCCACCTTACACCTCATCATTCTATTCGTCGTTCTCCGTTACCTTCTCAATGGTCAAACATTTGGGGATTTACCTGGACCCTGGGTGTAACGTTTCCATTTTCTCCGAGCATTCATACTTTCCAAAAACAGGAAAAATCTACAATACAAATACAAATCATTTTCCTGTTGTCCAATTTTCGAATGGATTGAGTGGACGGCTACTGTTTTTGGTCAATTAGCATAATCGATATAATAATTAATCTTGACCATTAATGTTACTTGCTTTAAAATAGTTTGTTTGCATTTGGAAGCGTAATTACAAAATCTATTCCATAATATGACAATTTTGCAGTAATCATAATATCCACTGTTGCTGCTTTAGAATGTTCAAAATGTTCAACTATGTGATTCGGAATCAGATTTATGAATTAGAAACTAGGATTTCGGAACTGTTTAGCAAATATTTATATAAAGTGATAGTTAGTAAATTCACAGCAAATTGTTGAAACTTCCCGTTTACACAATATAATTGTGGACGCAAAATGAATCCGTTCTTTATACGGTTTATCAAGGTTGTAACTTTAAAACAGACAAAAGTGTGCTGTTAATATTCCCCCGACATAAGATTGACATTGATAATTATGCCATTGACGCTGCGTTATTGACAAAATAGTTGGATTTCTTTGAACTTCTCAACTTGATAAAAATGAACTGGGTAATCATAAAGCACATATAATAAAATTGTGCGTGCGAAGAAAAAAGAATAAATTGCAAAAGCACATAGTTAAGTATCGCTAAAAAAGTCTTAATCAGGGCCTTAAAGCACAAATTTTTACAAACCGACTGTAAATTTGTAATGCTGGTCAAAAACTGACCTAAAATCATGTGTCGCACAGCAAGTACGCTGTAAAACTGCTGTATCTGGCAGTTAAGGTCCTGAATCAGGGCCTTAATGCATGAATTTTAACAAACTGGTTGTAAATTCTTAATGCTGGTTAAAAACTGAACCAAAATCATGTGTCGCATGCTATAGGTTCTATTATAAAAAGTTGTGAAATCGCTGTGACCTCTGACATAGAGTTGACCTATTAACCTCAAGTTCAACAGGGTTGTTACTGAGGTGCTATTGTGTCTGTATACCAAGTTTGGTTGTTAAATTACGTGTCGCACAGCATGTACGCCGTAAAACTGCTGTATCTTGCAATTAAGGTCCTGAATCAGGCCCTTAATGCACGAATTTTAACAAACCAGTTGTTAATTTGTAATGCTGGTTAAAAACTGACCTAAAATCATGTGTCGCATGCTATAGGTTCTATTATGAAAAGTTGTGAAATTGCTGTGACCTCTGACCTAGAGTTGACCTATTGACCTGAAATTCAATAGGGTTATGGCTGAGGTCATGTACTATCTGTATACCAAGTTTAGTTGTGATCGGTCAAGCCATTGGTGTTAAAAAACCCGTACGGGCGGACGGCCGGCCGGACGGCCGGACGGCCGGAGCACAATATTATCAAGTATCTTAGCGATACTTAATAATAAAATATCGACAGGAGTCAGCGTACCGGTATGTACATTCTATTGACGCTTAATAAAACCTTCCTGTTTTTAACTGCATTGCATTGCTTTGAATGAAATGTCATGTCGCATAATATAGTATATTTAGACATTTTTACCCCGAAAAGCAAGCAAGTATATGAAACAAGGAAGCGTGAATGCAAAACAGAAAGCAGTTTTAGGCTTGTAAATATTTCTACACTTCCTGTATTCCAACATGCTCTATAAAGTGAAGATGACAAATTTTATTCAAAGTCTGATTTGTAGCAAGATCCATACGACAACAAATCTGGAATTCATAACAATAACAAATTCTTATAAACTCCCGTTTGCAAATTGCAAGTTAAGACTAACTTCGGCTCTTTTGCTCTGAAGATGCATTAGTGTGTTTGAAAATTATACATAACTCTAAACATTAAAATTACGCAGACATCAATGTGTGATTACATATTACGCTTTTCTAAGCATCAACTTTAAGACAAAACAGTTTAAGACAAAAGTACGCCGTTAAAACTCCTCAGACATGAGAATGACATTGATTATTATTCATACGTGATTATTTTGACAATTTTCATTTCATTGAACTTATCACTTGATAAAAATGAGCTGTTCATAAAGTTCAAGATAAAATGAATAATAAAATATCAACAGGAGTTAGTACGGCTCTCCGAGGTTATAATTCAGTACTACTTTTCAAATGAATGAAATAATTTCATGTAGTATTTTTACAAATTGTTATAACAACCGGAAAATGCATTTATAAAAGCGAATTTTTATGAGTGACTCAGCATTTCAAGGCTGTAGCTGAAAAACAGCAAAACAGGAATGAGGAAGCATGGCAAAGTGAAAACTGTAATTTGCGAATAGTTATAGTTATAGCACTACTTATTTTGACAAGTTTTCAGTTTGTGAAACTAATCAACTGTTTGAATGGAATGATCAACCTGGAGACAAAACCGTACAAGTGTTAAAAATGTGTCAAGGCTTCCTCTATTCCAACATGCTGCATGTCACATGCACAATTGGAGTTTCGGTATTTGATGGAGAATGCGCTAGAGAAAGTATTTGTAGTCTCGAGTGCAAATCCTTCTTCAAGACAGATCAGGAAGGAATTTAAGAGCATCCTTAGACACCTTCCCACCATTGCCCATGGACACTCTGGTCTGGATCCCTAATGGAATTGCACTTGTAGCAAGGTTAGTCTGATGCAGCTAACGGGTTATGGCCGGGGTAAAATGACGTCCAGAGAAGCAGTAAGGTTAGCTAGCCCGTTGAAAAACTAGAATTGTCCAGCATTTTGGCAAAAAATGGTAAAAATCAAGCTATTGGACATATTTAAACAATAAGCCAGACACAACCAGTAATAATCAGCATGTTATTTTTTGCATCAATAATTTTTTTACGCTTTGAAAGCTGCCATAAAATGCATAATGATCACCAATGCTCATGAAAAAATAATTCAAAGTGGTTGCCAACCACTTTGAATTATTTTTTCACCAACCACTGGTTGGACTTTCAGCATGACACTTTTCCTACCGTGATAGGAATGAGGAAGCTTGCTAAACCCGTGACAATGACAATGAGAACGAAGTAGATGCTACTTGCGAATTTGTTTTGACTGGATTTTTTGTTTGTAAAACTTTTGATCAACTGTTTGAATTAAATGACTAGCTTGCAGAATAAATTAAATTATTTTTTAAATTCTTTCACGTGTAAGTGCACCACTTCCTCTTCCTCTGCAATTCCCCAAGTCTTAAAAAACTGCAAGGCTTTCCGTGTCTGTAATTTTCATAAGGAATTCATAGCATCTTAAAAAGCCGGACAATATAAAAGCCAACCCCAAATTCCAATTTTGCTAAAAAAAAATGAAGCACAGAAGAATAATGGAATGTGCTGGGCTTCCCTGCGGAAAAACGCTGAGATGGAATCCCCAACAGCAGCGATGAAATTGCACTTATGTCCCATTAAGTTAATCCCAAAGCAGCAGATAAAGGGTTAATAATGCCGGGGGTCAGTCGGACGTCCAGTCAGATTGGTAATTTAACTTTATCCAGCCTTTTCTACATCTGCATTGCAGTATCTGCTCCAAAACGGCTAATGTATCAGCATCAGCAATAAATGATTTCGCAAAATTTAACAACTCATTTTAAACACTTTGCGTAATTTTACATAAACTTTGCATTTACCAACACGTAATTAGCCATTTTATCCACTCATCCCATAAAACGCTAGAAAAAACTCTATTCTACTGAAACACAAATAAAAAAAAATACGCCCATTTTATCCTCATTGATTAATTATTCAACCCAATCCAATACTCTTATCATTTCCAATCTTCATTAACACTTTGATTACATATTCAACTGTTCATATAACTAAAGCATAATCAATACTCAATCAATAAAAACTTATTTTTTTCCTTTTCATTTCCATTTCACTCCAAAAAAATCTATACCTACCAATTTCTCTAAAAGCTCAATTTTAATTACATTTTATTTCTAAAAAAGCCCTTGTATTTATGCAAGGGCATATTTATGCATGATTGTGTAGCAAAATAGGACCAGCGCATATCTCGATTGCAGGGATTAAAGCTTAACGTCAATCATTTTTCTAATCTCTTACCAAATCCTTGTTCATTTCTCGACCTCCGTATACAAGTACCTGAAAGTACCTCTGCATAAATATCATATTATCTGATTTGTGTACGTCGTCCAATGATAGAAATGACTGCTATCAATCAACACAATTGTTTACATATTAACAAATATTCTTTGGTTTATTTTTTAAAATTTGCAACAAACAGAACTTTGTACATGTCACGTTTTTTAAAAATTATATTATATAATACCGTTACGTCAATCTAATTTCAAAGCTATGCTAACAGCATCTAAATATTTCAAAATTGACACGTTACCGCTTTCATAATTTTTCCTAGCCATTTTTAAAGTTTCGTCTACATTTCTTGACCTTGCAGCTCGGGAAGGGCTTTCCGTAATTAAATCAAATCTAGTTGCATCTAAGTCTACCTGGAGACAGCGCAAAAAATGAATGAATTGAAACAAAGCTAAATGAGTCTTGGCTTGTTGATTCAACTTATTATGAAATCCTTCAGCATTGTTTGTTGTCCGAGGTCCTCCATTCTCATATTGATTCCATAGATGTCTCTTATATATAGCATCCGTATCACTAACCCAAGTGTCTACCATGTAATCATGAAATTGCCGTATTTGTTCCCTACTAATGATCCCAGGCATTGGCTCAGGAGCACTTTCATGTACTTCCAGAAAACCATCATCTATATCGTGAATTGGTAACATCGGAAGAGCTGATAAACGTCTAACCCACTGTCTAATATGTGTAAACTTTTTATACGCCTCAGAAAAGCCTAAATTATTTACTTTCCTCCAAATGCTTTGATTAAAATGGAATAGGCATCCTTGTACACGATCACCAGAAAAAGCGGAACGAACTGAGTTGATCATTGCAAGTTCATAATCAGTATGTATTCTTGGCGGTTTGAATTCCAAATCTATATTTTTGCAGCCTGTTCAATCAAAGCCAGTAATCTTGAGTAGATTTCTCCTGTTTTACTTGGTAGTAAGCAAAATAATAATGGTAATAAGTATGGAGTATGGAGCATGAAAAATATACAATTGTGCAAAAAGTTTTTTAGGATGAATCTTGAAAGTTCCATCACAAACAACGTACTCGGCGTTACATAAAATGCGTAAATTTTCATCTGTCCCGAATATCTGTAAATATTATTAAATAATATGCATTTTTGTAAATTTGGTTCATCACATTACGAAGCAAATAGAAATCAATTGCATAACGTTTTATACCATTATTCGCTTCGATGCTCCTAATTCAGTGTCATTAGCCAATAAGAAATTGTCAGCCTTGTCAAGCGTACGTTTCCAATCGTCAGGAATATCTATATTCTCTATATTTTTTGGATTTGGTGGGAATGTTGCCTGTCTCTGCCTGTTAAATCTACAGCGTGACTTCGTAAATGAGTCCATTTGTAAGTGTGCACTGTGTTCCCGACTTAGCAATAGCTTTGTCCTTTCTTGTCTGAAAACGTAATGTGAAACTATAAGTACATCCTACGCGAGTTAACTTTTTCGTAGTACATAACATACAAATCATATAAACTTACGTATGTATTTGCCTAGGAGTAAGATGAAATTCTGACTGGATTCGGGACTTGATACGCATGTTCGTTTTAATTACCAAAATATCGTCAATTGGTGGTGGATGATCATGCATACTCACTAGCTGTGTTTTCAAAAAAACTCCGTTGTCAGTTTTAACAGTACTTTTACAATTTCTACTCCTACATGTCCACGTAGTTTTGGGAACTTTTCCATTAATTCGTTTATACAAAAAACTTTCGTATTCTAGCAGAAGACAGTTGTTTGGACCTATCAAAAATGTTACACGATCGTGGTCCAAGTAGGTTACCTTTGCCATCTTGAAACTTTCACGTAAATGCACAATATTTAATTGCTTAAAGTCCGGTAACAAATATTTTAAATTATCATTTAGAAAATTTTATTAGAAACCTTATGTTTACTTTAGTAAAGATTTTAAAAACTCAGGGCAGTAAATCTACAATTCAGTCTTCCATACCGTTTGTATTTGTACATTGGTAGGTGTATCTTCAACTTGACACTTATACTAATAACGATGTATGCCACCACATGCATATAAAATGAGGAAGGCCTTTTGGGCGACATAGCTCATGCATAATTTTTACTTAGAAAACACATTTGCAAACTATTCAAATTTTTCAAAACTTTAGCTTTTTCATTACATATTATTAATAAACTCAAAAGAAATTAATTTACATTTTGTTATGAAATATTTGTTCTGTGTAGCATCATGTTTACAGAATAAACCAAGAAAAAATTCCGATAACCTGGACAAATGCAAACACACCACATATTTGTGTGAATTAGTGTATAGGCTAGATCGGGTGTGTATCAGGTCGGTGATTGAACCAAGAAAAATTGGGATTACGACTCTAAAAATCGGCTTATATTAAGTCTATTGTTCTTCGTTTTGGTCGGCCAAAAAGCAGGCGAGATTTGCGCGTGTACCTTTCAATCCGCTCGTGCATAAAACCTCCATTTTTTTACCCAAAAATAAAAGTTTTTATTTTCCAATGGGTTCTCCGTACATTCCCATACAAAATTCTGGACTTTTTTACACATTGAGACATTTTTTTTTCTCCCTGAACACTCCACTCATTAAATATTTTCAATGCACTTTGTAGCAGGTTAGTCATCACTGCTGACAATGTGGCTAATGCAGATAACGGGTTATTGTCGGGGCAACGTAACGTCCAGATCAGCAATAAGGTTATCTATCCAGCTAGATGAGGACAAGGAGCTTAAATTGTTCAGCATTTTGACGGACAAGGTAAAAATGAAAATTGAAGATATTGAACCAAATAGTTTGATAAAAGTTGAAATAAAAATTTGATTGCGTGAAGATTAGGTATTCCATTTTATTTCTGTTGATGACTAATGCTCATAAAATAATTCAAAGTTGTTTATTTTTCAGCATGACTCAATAAAGCTTTCATGAAAACCATAATAGCAAATTTTGCTACCATAACAGAAACAAGGAAGCTTAATAGAAGCCGTGAAAATGACATTGAAAATGAAGTTGCTACTTGCCCATTTGTTGTGACTAGATTTCTGTTTGCAATTATTTTAAAAATTCTTTCACGTGTACACCATTTCCTTTTCAAAAGCCAATACACCAAAAGGAAGCTGCAACGCTTTCCGGGTCCGTTTTAGTCATGCCTTGTTCAATTCACTCATGCAATTTTCATTTTATGAGGAATTCATAGCACCTTAACAAAGCTGTAAAACAGAAGCCAATGCAAATTCCAGTTTTGCGAAAAAAATGAATAATGAAAGGAAAGTGCTGGGGTTCTGTGGCAAAACACTGGGTTGGAATCCCACTGAAAGCCGTGAAATTGCACTTTTTAGCCTATTAAGTTAATCCCAAAGCAGCAGATAAAGGGTTATTGCTGGGGTGACATGACGTCCACTCAGATTAGTAGTAGCTTTACCTTGCCTCTGCATTGCAGTATTTCCCCCCAAAAATATGACACGTTATATTTTAGCAAAAATTAACTACATTTAAATTAACAACATATTTAACGCCATAACATTTTGCATTTATCAGCACTTAATTAGCCATTTATTCTCTCATTTTATTCACTCATCCCATCATCACAAAACTCTATTAAAACTCTAATAAAGCCCAAATAAATAAAAATTACGCCCATTTTATCCCCATTTATTATTCAACCCAATCCAATATTCAATATACCTATCTTTTATCAATCCCAATCTTCATTACATTTTGATTACGTATTCAATAGTTCATATAACCAAAAACATAATCAATACTTAATCAATAAAAACTTATTTTTTTCCTTCCATTCCATTTCATCCAAAAAAATCCATATCCATCCAAACCTACCTATTTTCCCAAAAAAGCTCAACTTTAATTACTTTTTTTTCCAAAAAAAGTCCTTTTAATCCGCTCGTGCATAAAACCTCCCATTATTTCTATTTATCCCTAAAATAAAAGTTTCTCTTTCAATAAGTTTTCCTACATCCCCTTTAGGAATTCTGGACTTTTTTCTCTCTGAAGACTAAAAAACACTCCACTCATTAAATATTTCATTAGAAGCATAAAGCCCAGAGCTTTATCCCTTTTTAATTTACTTCTCTGCATTATAACTTTATAGACAAGCCCATGTGCAATTTCAGCAAACTCCCAAACTAGCCATATAAAAAAAACCAAATTCCATTCCACTATATATAGCAAGTCAGCATGTAAAAATGTAAAATGCAAGCTTGCCTTTGTCAGACTTTTTTTTCAAGTGAATGTAAAATGTAAACCCGTAAACCATTTCAATATACAAGCCATACATATAAACGTATATAAACCTATAAGCATGTAGTGGAATGTCTTTGTGTGTATTTGCCACATAGCCCATTACAAAATCTACACTTTAAAGCTTTATATATATGTACCTGTTCAAAGCATACACGATATACACGGCAATTTAAAAGCTGATTTCTGAGTTCTCTGCATTTTCTGGTCTGGTCTCGCATTGCTGTTGTGGAGGCAGTGCTAAACACAAGCACACCAGCAGCACACACCATACCACCAACCAATTTTTTTAGCTAATTTTTTTTATTCCTGAATAATTTTTAGTTTTAGTTAAGTTTGCTGCTCTGCAAATTGCAAGCTATTGTATGCTAGTGTGCTGTATAAATCACCAAGTTTTTGGAACATTTTTGCTTCCCTGTTCAAATAAAAAAAGTAAGTAAAGCGTGTAAACTCTTCACATTTACAATTTGCCAAAAGCTTTATTACAGAAAAATTGAAAAGTTTTATGTGACGTTAAATAAAGTAGCAAAATTCTGTTCGAGGTTTTCAGTGAAGTGTAAAAAGAAACCGCACACCAGAAAAAAAAGCTAACCAGCAACCAACCTCATTATAATCAGTCACGAATAAAAAAAATGTATTGAAACTTAATCGACAACAGCTTGGTTGAATTTTGTGTGCTGATTTTTTTTCTGAAAAGGAAAATACTTAAGAATAATAGAGAATCAGGGAGGACGTGACTTTTTAAAAAGGAATAAAATATATGCTGTAAGTTTTAAAAAGTGTGTGTGTTTGGCGACTTTATAGCAAGTTGCAAAAAAAGGAAAGGAAAAGTATTTCAATTTAAAAAGGTATTAATGGTCTAAAAGTCTAACAGTGTGTGTTTGGGATAGTGCTGAATATGTTGGCAAATCAATAAAAATAGATTTTTGAGTAGTGAGCAGTGGTTGGTGCCACCACCCAAAAAAATTGCACGTAACATAGCGCGTCATATTGCAATACTGTGAAAAATTCAGTAGCTAAAAGCACATTCCTTAAACTTATTTTATATTTTGGTATGTCCTCTTGTGCAAAATGTCACTTGTGGTACTTTGTGAACCTTAAGGCACGCCTGCAAAAGTGTAGCGATTTAAGCAAATAAGTTTACATAGTAAGGTTTGTAGAGTGCAGCATAATGTGTCATCAAAAAAGCCTAAATAGCTTTAATAAATAGTTTAGTAAGGAACCTTGCAGGTTTTTTCGTACATTGAATACAGAACCAACTTGAAACAATGCTCTTTTTGTTTTGTTCTGCACAAAATATATAATGCATTCACATTCAGATATTCAACCTTTGTCTCTCTATTCTCTATGTAGAGTTTTTGGTTAGCAAAAAGGAATCTCGGCTACTCTGAAAAAATATATAATAAGTGGCTCGTTTTTATCCCCATCAAGTTTTGCGCAAAGTGACGTTGTTCATCAGTACTACATAGTTTATATGCAAAATGTTAGTAAAACTTATTGTTAAGAGAATAGGCAGAAGGCTAAATGGTGGTTAGTGGTAGGACCAGGTAGAATTTTTAATCGTGTGCTTGGTTCTACATTATAGAAATAATACGTCTTTTGACTACTTTTTTTCTATTTTGTTTATTTTACCATGCTCCTTTTGTCTGATGCACTGATAGGATACAAATGGCAATATAAGTAACCAGTCTTTTTTCAATGTACCAACTGGTTAGCTATATTTCAGCAAAATTGGTTATATAGTGAAATGCATAAAGAATTTAAATGTTGTGAAGCATTGTTGTCTTCACAGAACAAAAAAGGGATTGTTTTTTAAAATGAATGAAAATGAATGAAGTTGCATACTGAATTTATTTTGTAGGTGACTAGAGTACCAAGTCATAGGTTCTGCTGAAAATGTAAATTGAAAATGGATGTAGGTTGCTAATGTGCACTTCACAAACAAGCAATTATTTATGCAGCTCTCTGTTCATAAAAGCAAAGTGCATATTAGATTTTTTTACAAGACGAATAAATATTAGATAATCAAGTAATGTTAGTGCATCCAGGTCACATTGGAACGTGTACTGAATTCTAAACCAAATAATAAAAGTGCGAACTTTGCTAAATATTTTTTATTTCAGAAAGCCATGATGATAACCTAAAAGCTATTTTGCTGGAGACATCAGAGCTCACAGCTCTCAGCTGGCTGTCATCCTTTTCCCGTTTTTGCTTCAGGCTTGAAAAAAATATCCCTTCCCTGCTGCTGGAAAGTATAGACCTAAAAGTAAACTCCATCTTCACGGATTTGCTTTGAAATGCACAGAACGGATAGCCAAACCTGTGTAAAGTAAATGTAAACTTATGATTCAAACACAGAGAAAAAGGCCAAGATACCGGATCTCCAGCACACAGTGTCTGTTCAGCTTTTGCCGTGTGTGCTCAGTGTTCACATTTCCTCTGCAAAAAAAAATATATTTTGTGTTCTTTTAAATTAAACCTATATATTTTTATGCTAGTCGCAAATCTGAGCACGTAAAATTTCCATGCAAAATTTTTGACATTACGTCAGAATACTTTAAACACTGGGCTTTTTATGGAGTGGAATTTTTTCTAAAGTGGATTTTGCATGGAATGAAGTGTGAAGTGTGAAAAATTACAAACTTTTATTCATTGTCACGGTGCTGCTATGATACTATAGTGATGTGTTTAAAGTGAATGGTTTTTGGTTTTTTATGTTGCGGTGGGTGACTCACCTTTTTGATTTTTTATGAAGAAAAAAAATAGTGAAATTTTTTTTATAATGATGATCATCAGCTAAGCCTAAAGAAGCAAGATGATGACAGGCTAAATCTTGCAATTTTTTTTTGAAAGCTTAAAGAATTATGTAGTTTTTTTGGGGGATTCAAGTTAAAAGGCTCCTTTCTATTTTATTTGGTGCGTGTGACAAAGAACCCACATTTTTTTTGTAAAGACAGTGTTTTAACATGAAAGTTACGCCGTGAGAATAAATGATAAAAAGTGAAACTTTTTTGTATGAAAATGATGAATTAGTGATTTAGACTAAAATAACAAGCTAAATTTGTGTTTTTGGACAAAAATGGACAAAAAGTTTACAAAATGACAGATGCTAGCATTAAAGATGCTTAACAAAAGTGAAAATTGAATGATGCTCTATAACAAATGATTGGAAAGTTTGACAGGTGGTCAGTGTGCAAATTTGGTTATGATAAGCCAATAATTTATTTTTTAACACCGGAAATGCAAGGCTTACTACACAGCGCCACAGATTATTAGCCTTCTGTCGTTATAAAACCAATCACAGCCTTTTTATTAGTGGCCATTAACACACAATTAATTAAATAGCTCATTATGGTATTGCGGATAACTACACCAGCAGCCCAACACAGGCACAAAAGTAAATCAGAAGTAAAATCGTCACCATGTCCATCTTCTTTAACCGTTGAGGAATCAGAATGTGGCGGAAAATGGTGGGCCCCAAGGTCATCCCCAGAACAAAGCGGTGCAGCCTTAGATAATCATAACAGTTGCAATTACACCCATTATTCTACCCATCAATTGCGTCATTCTGTTGTCTCTTTCAATCAACCAACTCAACAAATTTGCACAAGTAGCCAGTGCCTACGTCACATTAATTCAATGGCTTTAGCCTTTGAAAATGAAAATGAAGCCAAGTACGCTTTAAATAGCAGCAGCAGCAGCAGAAAACGAAGACCCAGTCGCAGAAAAATGAAGGATCCCCCTCCTTCTTGGAAATCCAAATTTCCTTTAAAATTTCAATTATCAGCGAATTCCACGCTATTTGTGATATTTGTTATTGTGCTAAGTTTACAGCACCGTGTTTGTAGCGCTAGTTCAAATATTCAAGAAAATAGTTTAGAAATAAATAGTAATTCGGTTTTGGAAGAGGATAGTGCATCGTTCTATTCTCAGGATAGGCCAAAAGCTCAGCAAATTTTCTCAAATCACTTTGCCGTTCATGTTCCGGCCGGAGTACAGAGGGCCAACGAGATTGCCCAAAAGCACGGATTTGTAAATACGGGACAGGTAAGAAAAAAAGTAAAAAAAAATAATTAATTTTTTTTGACGTCCGAATACACAGTGTCTGATGACCTGACCAAAAGGTATAATTTCTAAAGAAGATTATATGGGGATGACGTGCGTTATGGTAATATATTAACATTGTGCTAGATTTATGTGTAGAAATGGGAGCAAAAATATGTACTTTGATATATGGTTGAGTTGAATGTATGGTTACGTGAGTTTTACTTCCCAGAGTCCCAGTTTTTTCGTTTTCCCACGACATATTATAAGTGCAAAGGCATCTAATTGAAAAGTAATATTTGCTGCTATACGTGTGTTCAGACTTCAGACACAGAACATTTTTGCCTTTGGGGTTAATAGCAAGTTGAAGAAGTATTTTCTGCTTTATGCAATTTTCCTTGAAGAAAAATTAAAACTACTTTTTTAAGCTGATGAGAAGTTGTAATAAGCGCGTGTGTGGTAGTAATTCAGATATATATAGGTAGTTATGCAATACGTGGAAACCTAATCAAGCGTAATTTGTCGTTTTTTTAATCCTCAAACAGAAAGTTTGCTTGTTACTTGTTATATATATTTCTGCGAAATGCAAAACAAGTAGATTTGGTTTGGGGCTTGAAAAAGTTCTCACAATTTTTTGCTAACAAGCAGGAGAAATTGTTACATGATTATAATTTGTTAGAATTCCGGAATTTTACGTAATTTCATAAACAATTTCAAACTTTTTGAAATAATTTGAGAACTTTAAAAACTTTTCAAGTTTAGACCATTTAGATTGGCTAGTATTGTCATCCTCACTCCACACCATAGTGTAATGTGTGTTTAAATATGCTTACATCCTGTGTGTTTAGTATTTTGTCACGTAGGTATTTATATCCACAATCCACATCCACCTTCCAAGGTTAATTTCTTATGTGTGCTATACACACTCTTTGCGATTACGATTGTTAAGCATTTTAACAAAAAAAATCTATTTTTGAAGGCCACTCAACTCCAATTCCGCTTATATCACCACCCTCAAAGTCAAATGTAACAATGCACTTATATTGGAGTTGGGTATTGCATTCATAAAAATATTATCTTGAGACTTGGGAACAATGAGAGCATTGAAATACGCTTTCATTGTTCAAATCTCTGTTGCATTTTACACGTTTATTGGTCTCAGAGAGGTAATAAGAGAGGAAGATACTACTTTATGATAATATATCTTTAAAGCGGATTGTCGATAGCATTGTCGGTCCATTGCATCTTTTTCTTCTGGTGTTGACGTGTGTACTTTTGTCGCAGAAGACGTGCAAGCAAGTTGTTTCCCAGCCTGAAAAATAGTACATGATTTGGTTAACCTTGACGTGACGTAAGGTGAAGAAGCTGTTTTCAATAACAGGCTTGTATATAAAGTAGCGATTTTCTCTCTGGACCTTTTTCTTTAGAGGTTTTACCTGAGAGTATATGAAAACTTCAGTCACGCGTGTACCTGTGTAGTAAACTATGTTTAAGGTCCTAACAGCAAACGGCAGCGTTTAACAACCTTGCAAAGTTGGTGGTGAAATATTAGGTGATAATAGCTTCTTCACACAATCTTTAGGTTTTGGTACTGTTTTGTCTAACAAATTCATACAGAAACGAAGTAGGTCACTAAATATCAACCTTTTTCGTTTTCATTACCATTTTTGTTTATTTTTGTCAATCTACACAATCTAGGGTCATTGGTATTGACAACAAAAACAATTTGACATTTACACTGTTTATTAGTGCTTGTTTTTAATACAAACTTGAAATTGAAACAGAAAAACTTTCTTCTTGTTTTTATTTTTTTTAAAGTTGAGTGCTTAAGGTAGGTCAAACCGGATTACAAATTATATGGTTTAGAGCATTTGTGGATATGGTTGGTGCACAAAAGAAGAAGCGACAGCAATCTTTTTTTGTCGTCTGATGTCGTGTAATTCAATTTTAAAACTAAAAAGATGGACAATAGATTATTTTTCACTTTCTCATAAAATATTCTTAAGTTTTTTGTCCTCTTGGCTATCTCAAAAATACAAAGTGCATTTTACTGCACTTTTCAAACTTTACTGAGCTTGCTCTTGCTCAAGCACCATACAATTTTTTGCGTGTTTACCAGTCATCTTCATCTTCATGCTCCCTTCTTTTAAATGATTGACCAACAATGCTACTCAGTTGACTAACCCAAGTTTTAACTGTCTGAATTATTAAGCAATCAGTTTGCATTATTGTTGCATGGTCGTCGTGTTCAGTGTTCATTATCAGCGCATTTTTCTTCTTCAGAAGTTCTGATGACACTTTGCAATATTGCAATATTTGCACAAATGACATGAAGACGGAGATGCAGTTGACAATGCACTTAATCACCGTCAACTTAGCCAAGTAAAATGTTTAGTCTATTTGCTAATATAAATAGGTAGATAGATTCACTAATAGCTTGATAATTTATTGCACTTGTTTAAATGCATACCTATCAACAGGACAAATAAATTAGGAAATATTTAAAACCAATGAATTATTATATTTTTCCTTATTGTCACTATCAGACAGTAATAAATTATAAATTAGTCATCAGTTTTTTTCTTAAAGCTTCTGGTAAAATAAAATAAAATGCATGATCACGATCACGCGCATACTTAGGATGAATTCTACATACCTATAAAAATACGAAGGACGATAAAATGACACAAGTTGCTGATTAAATTAAAGCGCAGAAGAAAAAATACTGGCTGTGTTCATTCATTCAACATTCAGTTTTAACTTTGAAGCTTTTTAACTACTTGTTTATCACTTGTGCAAAAAAATACACAGCATTATTACCAAGAAAGACGTTCATTTATTCAGCGATTTATTTTAGGTACAAATTTATCTTTTAAAAAGAAAACATTAGCATTTTTATTTTAAAAGTTAAGTGAGGTAAGTTGTAAGTTGAGCGTAGGTGTAGAATATGTATTGCGTAATTTTGCTAAAAAGATTTGCTTACGTAGAAAAAAAGAAGATGAAAGATGTGCTTGTAGTTAAATGTGTTTGTTAAAACGATTAGTAAAGATGTGCAAAAGGGGGTTTAAACTCTGTTTGTTTTCTTATGCAATTTCACAACAAACTTGGCTCTTCTTTTTTGTACTTTGAAATAAAAAGGGGATTCTCTTAAGCGTAACAAAATTGTATAAAGATTTTTAAAAGTTAAACTTGTGTTTTGGCAAATATATTGCTTGATGCATTAAACTGCGTTTTTGGCTGTTTATCTGTTTAAACGCTTATTAGCCACGCTATAAACACGTAATAAGGGCAATTTGTTGTAATTTTTGAAAAAAACTGAAACGATGGTCATTAAAATGAAAAATTGTTACAAAATGGTAGACAGGCTGTTTTAGACATACCTAATACATGTAATAGGATGACATATTATATGGGATTACGTATTAATAGCATTTTATAGCTTTTTTATATAACTGACATAATAAACGTCAGTCAAAAGTGTAGACAGGAACACAATAGGATGATCAAAATGATGAGACAAGTTATTACGATATATTATAGAATTTAGAGTTTTTCTGAAAATTGTGATGATGATGACGGACTAAAATCTGAAATTGGTTTACGGATGGAATTATAATTGACGTTGAAATGGACACTAATTTTTTATTGGATTTTGTAAGCTTTGAGCTAATTGCAACTTTTTAATGCTGTCAGTTCTAAAAAGTTAGAAAAAACGAGCAATAATATATTATATAATTATGAAAAAAGCACATTATTAGACTTCTAACTAGCTTGTGATATAATTAGTATGATCGTGTAACGACTATAATTCATAATTGGTTTAACGATTTGCTCTCTAAGCCAATTTAAGTAATTTCAAAGCCGAAATTTTTCAAAAGTTTTTCGCAGAAATTTTATGGTCCCTTCAAAAACTGTAACCCAGGTCAATTTTACAAAATACTTGCCTTATATTTTCAAAAACATTAATTTTGATGACCTCTCAGTTACTTAAGTAATTACGCACGGACAAACACCGCCATTAAAAATGTTGGCACGTTTAACTCAATAATTAGTTCGCACTTGAGTATCTACACTTATCTACACGTACACTAATTAACACTTTTTGTTTTCGTGCTTCTAAAAGCTCTAATTTCCCAATTAGTACCCCTGTCAACACCTAACCTCTCTCTTCAAAATATTTTTATATATGCCTTGCTTCCCTTTCGATTGCCAAAAGACTACACTTTTTATTAAATTTAGGTTAAGGGTCTGTCCAAAAGGAAATTATTGGCAATTGCCAAAAAATCAAAAACGGAAGTAGTCAATCGTCTGCATACAGTTCCTTCCCATAAACAAACCATTTTTTATAGCTGTCAATAATATTTTTACACGCTTTTTGTTACTAGTAACGTTGTTACTGTTTTCAACTCTCACAATTTTTTTTATTCCTTCCACTTTATTCTAATTCAACCTAATAATAATAATCAGTTTGCCATTTTTTTGTCTCGCTCTCTATCTATCTATATGTCTCTGCATAAAAATATTATTTAGCTCAAATATAAACGCATAAACAATTTTTTTATATGGTGTAAAATGTACAGAGAGCTCTCTGCTTAAAAAAAATTGTTTAAACAGTTTTGTCGCCAGATTTCATTTTCGTTTTCGTTCTGCTTTCTGATTTCCTTTTTAAAGCTGTGATCTATCTGTGTGCTAGGCAATGTTTAAAAAAGATTTCTAAGTTTTTTTTAAATAGTTAGGTACTGCATCAAATATACTTTCAATATTACTTGATAGCACATCTGCTAACTTATTATTTCTCAGCAATTTAAGATACCGCCTTAATCGTCTTGAAACAAAGTACCAAATAAATAGAACGAAACAAAGAAGCTTTATACTTCAGAGAGGAAGTAGGCTTGACTGCGTTTTAATTTCAGCCCAGATGTCGATGTCTAAGCCATCAAATCAAGTTTAATATCTTGAAACATAATTTGATTCGCGTGTCCTATAATCCATACCAAATTGTATTTCCAATTTTATCACCAAACCTATATTAGAATTTGCTATGGTGTAAAATTATCATAGAAATGCCATATTTTTTTGTTCATTTTCATTCAAAGTGTGTCTATTGACCTTAGCCTTAGCTTTGAAAAAAGCTTTTAAAAAAATCATAATAATAGCTATACTTTTTTGCACTGCTGGTCTGATGGTGTCACCTTGTGGCTAACGACCAATAACGGTAATAATGAAAAACGAAGGTCCAGCAATTTGCATTTTTATTGACAGCCTTAAGCTTGTAACGTTACTGTTTTAACGGTTGCAATCTCAAATCTCATAACGGTCACTAAAATAAAACGACCAAGCTTTGTATAATATTTGCACGCCTTATTGCATCCATATAGCTGGAATGGTTTATGGCTCTCAAGAGACTAGTACGCACAGCTTGTGGTAATATTTCGCTCTAATTCATTTCCACTACTTTACTGACCATATTGTCATATTGCCGTTGTAAATCCATAGAACCGGGATTATTACATGATGCCACATTTTTTGGGTCACTTTTTTATTCCGACACCGACAGAGACACAAATGAACATACTGAACATACTGAACATGACCATTGTCCTTTTTTACGATAATGAACCCTCTTTTTGTCTCTGACGAGGGATAAATCTAGTCCGTACGAGTTTTTATTGTTGGTACATCCTCTGGTACAAAATAAGCTGGTGAATTATTGCTCTGAGTCAGTTTACATTTTTTTGTGTAAAACAGACTTCCGGTCTGTCTAAACCGATGACAACATACTGCACATCCAATTTACAATTTATTTACATTGGCGTAACCTGAACCGCACAAAAAATTCAGAGAGATTTGAGATTGATTTGATTTAGATTTACAATTTAGACAAGCCCAGCATACAATTTTTTTTACCTTCTGTTTAGATTTTTGTGTACGTGTTCAATTCCCAAATTTATTGCTTAGTAGAGCAGAACTTATTTGGACAAGGCAGAGTATTCCTATATCACTTGTCTTTTATCTTGTTGAGTTTGGACTTTGGTAAATATTTGCATTGGATGATGGAATATTTGATGAGTTGCTATTTGCAATTTGTTGGGTTTTCAGATAAAAACCTGAGCTTGTATTTCCTTTTAGACCTTCGTTCATTCAAATAAATGGATTCAGATTCTAGTCTATGGTTCCAGTAGCCTTAAAAATGAATTGATTACAATTGTAGCTCAAAAGCTTTACGTTTTTTTACGAAAAAAATATGACGTTCGTATTTAATACTCCATACGTACGTCAACCGGATTTACCCGGTACTATTATTTTTAATTAATTCATTATTGTACTTTGTGGTTGCATCTCAAAATAGATTGCTAGATTGCTATAGAATTTGTTTGGCTTGTTAGTTCCTTTTGTCCCTGACAAATTATTTGTGTGCCACGAGCAGCTTCTTCTTCAAGCTTTGTTAGCCAAGGTATTATGATGAAATTGGAAATCTATACAGAATTTTCATAGGCTTCACTGCTTTCTCTCTCTGTCTGTCTGAAAATGACAGTCAATTAGACACGCTTATTGTTTTCTTCTCAGGTTTCCAGTAATTCCAGCCACAAAAATAAGTATAAAAAACACCCACACACGAAAATAATTCATTATTATAGAGCTTTTCATAAAGAGAAATCAATATGGCTGGAAATTTATTTCTGGATTTTGTCTATAGAAAACCTGAATAGCAACTCGTTAGTGAATGTTTCTAGATTCTCTCTGGAATGAATTAGTTTTCTCTTGGGACAAGTATCTGTTTGTAGAAAATGGACTAAAAATGATGTACTTGGAAAGCTTGGAAAGCTAAGCAAACACTTTTGGCTTGGCATACGTTTTAGCATTCCACTTAGCAGAATATAGAAAGCACTTATTCTCTGGAGAAAGTTTTTAGAAGCTCAAACTTTCTCACCCACACACATTTTCAGACATTTCTCCTTGTGTGCATTTTTACAAGAGAGTATAATGCATTAGCATTTTTTTACAGATTCCTTTTGAAGTTTTATCCTTTTAAAAATAGCTTGAAATTTGCATAAAAGCTTCTTGGGAAAAAAAGGTATTTTTAATAGCGTTTCATTTTATGCACAATTCCCTAAAGAATTAAATTAACCATGTGAAAAAATTACACGGGAATAAATATGATCATGTTTTCTGGAAATTGTTTGTGACGGACGTGTGTTTATTCTTGCGGGATTTTTTCTACTTGAGTGGATATGGATGCTTTAGGAAAATGATAACTTAATCTGAGGAAGATGACAAGATAATTATCTTCAGGAAATGTAACTTGAGTAGGTGGCAGTGGCAATCAGAGTAATTCCGCATGTGGGCGTTCCTTTATCCTGGTTCTAGGCCGTGGGTGGTCTTGGTCAGACCGGAGAATAAAGTTTTACCCGGATATACAATATTTTCTTGGCAGATGGCTTTTTGTTGCAAAAAAATGGTAATAATGGTGGGTGGTCTTTCTTCCTTGTCCGTGCTTTCTCTTTGGTGACCAGCTAGGCCAGAAAAAAAATAAATTGCAGAATCTTGTCTCTTGATTCATTTCGCATTGCGAATTATGCATGTACATGTCTCTTTTTTATGAACTTTGCCCTTTTTCTGAAAGGAAGACAGACAAAATGCGAGATGAATCTTAGTTGCAAATATTTTCGTAGGATTTGGAATAAAATGCGCATTTTTTCTGTTTCGTAATAAAATTTCATGGTGCTGGAGCGTTTGGGGCAAATTGCAATAAATATTTGTAAAAAAAATCTCCAGAGATTCCAGAATAAAAAAATGATGAGCTTGTTAAAAAACCTGAAAAGCTGGGATTTGGGATTTTGTAACAGCGTTTCAGGTTCAGATTTTTTTATTAGCTCAGTTGACGGTTGAATAAACCCAAGAAAATAATCCGGGCTTTGCAACCGCAGCGCAGTAGTGGGCTGTCAGGCTTTAGAGGGGAACTCCAGAGAAAATAGGAATTTAGAAAGATGTCACAAGTCGCAAGCTAAAGATGAAATATTGTGCAAAGTGGCATGTTGCAATGCTCCCTAGATTAGGATTTATTTCTAAAAAAATGCTCTTGGAGGTGAATTGGAGGTGTATCGTCCTTTTTTTAAAAAAGATTTTGAAGGTGGAGGGCTTTAAAAATGAGTGGGATCCGTTTTTTTATTCATTTTAAAACGGGATTATCCTTTTTTCCATGCAAATTTTATACCTTATTTTCACAAGGTCATAAAAGGTTACAAGGTTATTTAACTAACCATTCATTAATTTCTTTTGATATTTTTTACAGATCGGCAGCCTCAAAAACTACTATTTATTCGAACACGCTCGCATCCGCAAACGCTCTGTGGACCAGAGCCACTCCCACCACCAACTATTAAGCGATGAACCCGACGTAAGCACCCAAAAAAATCCAAAACTTTTCAATTTTTTTTTGAAAATCCATTAATTTCCGTTTTTTCTCCTTTAGGTCCACTGGTTTGAACAACAAGTAGAAAAAACCCGGGTAAAACGCGACTTCCAATACTACGACACCCCCTCCACCCACGGGGGTCCTTCCGCCGGTTCCTCGCCTTACTTTGGCTCCCCCTCCACCCACTCCTACGTGGGCCCCTACTCCAGTTCCCCCACGGGCCACTCCGGTTTTCCCGACCCTTTATGGAAAGAGCAATGGTATCTCACCGGCGGCTCCAAAGACGGTTTCGACATGAACGTCCAAGTAGCTTGGAAACGGGGCTACACTGGAAAAGGGGTCACGGTCTCCATTTTGGACGACGGGATTCAAACAAATCACCCCGACCTAATATTAAATTACGACCCAAGGGCCAGTACCGACATAAATGATAATGACAACGACCCTTATCCTCAAGACAACGGGGATAATAAACATGGCACTAGATGCGCTGGTGAAGTGGCTGCCACAGCGGGTAACAATATTTGCGGGGTTGGGGTCGCCTATAATGCCAGTATTGGTGGCGTTAGAATGCTGGACGGTACTGTTAATGACGCCGTTGAAGCCAAAGCTTTAGGGTTGAACCCAGATCATGTGGATATCTTTAGTGCGTCGTGGGGACCGGAAGATGACGGAAAAACTGTGGATGGTCCGGGACCACTGGCTAGAAGGGCGTTTATTTATGGCGTGACCAATGGACGAAGAGGCTTGGGGTCCATTTTCATTTGGGCCAGTGGAAATGGAGGAAGGCACGTGGACAGTTGTAACTGTGACGGTTATACGAACTCGATTTTTACTTTGAGTATAAGTTCGGCTACCCAAGGAGGGTACAAGCCTTGGTATTTGGAGGAGTGCTCAAGTACACTGGCCACAACTTATAGTAGTGGGACGCCCACACTGGACAAAAGTGTGGCCACTGTGGACATGGACGGTAGATTAAGACCGGATCATATTTGTACTGTGGAGCACACGGGAACTTCAGCTTCAGCGCCATTGGCAGCGGGTATTGCAGCGTTGGCACTTGAAGCAAACCCCAATTTAAGTTGGAGGGATTTACAGCATTTGGTGGTTTTAACCAGTAGACCGGACCCTTTGGAAAAGGAGGAGGGTTGGTATGTCAACGGTGTCCAGAGGAAATTTAGTCACAAATTTGGCTATGGTCTAATGGACGCTGGAAAAATGGTGGATTTAGCAGTGGACTGGGCTGGAGTACCACCGCAACATATTTGCAAAAGTAGAGAAATTCGAGAAGATAGAGAAATACCAGGTGGCCACCTTGGAAAGGTCAAGGTTTTTATGGACGTGGACGGTTGCGCGGGGACAAATTCGGAAATAAGATATTTGGAACACGTTCAGTGTAAAATAAGCTTGCGATTTTTTCCAAGGGGAAATTTACGAATACTTTTAACCAGTCCGATGGGGACTACGAGTGTGTTGCTGTTTGAAAGACCAAGGGACGTTAGCTCCAGTAATTTTGATGACTGGCCCTTTTTAAGTGTCCATTATTGGGGGGAACAGGCCCATGGACGATGGACACTGGAAATTATTAATAGTGGCAGTAGACGCATTAACCAACCCGGGATGTTAAAAAAGTGGCAGTTGATTTTGTACGGGAGTGATGTCAACCCTGTGCGGTTGAAAAGTAGGAGCTTGAACCTAGGGCATCACCCGGGTGGTCAAGGGCAAGCTTCAAGGGTCCAGGAGTACCAAAGTGAATTACCCGGGGATGGACAAGGTGGACACCCGGGTTATAACCCAAGGAATGCGGAGGATGGACCAAGATTTGTGCCCCAAGAGTATTTATTCAGTTCGGCGAGTGAGAATAGACATGTGGTCCTTAACGAGCAGAAAAAGGGGGTGGTTAAAACCCGGAGTCAGTGTGGGGGCCCTGGGGAGTGGTGGGTAAAGGACTTGGCCATTTGTGTAAATGATTGTCCTGAGGGGTACTGGGAAAATGGGGCAAAGAGAGAATGCTGGAGTTGTCCGGAACGATGTAGAAGTTGTAATGGGTCGGGGGAATGTAAGGTTTGTGAGAATAATTTGGTTTTGTGGGGGGGAAAGTGTGTGGTAAGGTGTCCAGGGGGATGGTGGGAGGGGGAGGAGGGAAATTGTGAAAAGTGTGAGGAGGAGAATTGTAGGGGGTGTGTGGGGAAGGGAAGAGAATGTGTGGATTGTAATGAGGGGTGGTGGTTGGAGGGGGGGAAATGTGTTAAGGAGTGTGGAGGGGGGAAGAGGGGAAGTGGAAGGAGTGGAGGGTGTGAGGAGTGTGGAGTTGGGTGTGGAAGGTGTGAGGGGCAGGGGGGGTGTTTAGAGTGTTTGGAGGGGTGGATTTTGCAGGAAGGGGGGTGTAAAGTGAAGGGGGATAATGGAGGGGGGGAGTGTGGAGGGGAAGGTTGTGTTAAGTGTGGGGGGAATGGAGGGGGATGTTGGGAGTGTGGAAATGGGTTGAAATTGAAGGAGGGGGGGTGTGTACAAGCTTGTGGAGATGGGTGGTGGGAGGGGGGAAATGGACAGTGTTTTAAGTGTGGACCCCTGTGTTTAAGGTGTGGGGGGGAGGGGCAGTGTATGGAGTGTAGGGGGAATGGGGAAATTGTACTTCAAGATGGAAGGTGTTTGCCCGGATGCAATAGTGGGTGGTTTAATGACAGGGGGAGGTGTGTGGGCTGTAGTGGCGCGTGTGAGACTTGCATTGGGCCTAAGGATAATGAATGTGTGAGTTGTGAAAAGGGAAGAAGACTGACTAAAATGGGCACTTGTAAGATGGAGGGTTTTGGGGATGGGGGGAGTGGAGGGGGGAGTAATAATGGGAGTTGTGCTGAAGGATGGTTTTGGGATGGAGGGGGGGAGGTGTGCAGAGAGTGTCATCCAAGTTGTAGTAGGTGTTTAGGTAAGATTAAGTGAAAAAAAATGAAGGGGGGGGGGGGGAGGTTTTTGGAGGGGGGATTTAATGAAGGTTTTTTTGATGGTTTTTTTAGGTGCCATGCCATTTCAATGCCGGGCTTGTAGATATCCCCTAAGACTGGATAGGGGGAGTAGTCGGTGCATTCCCTGTTGTAAAAAGGAAAGTGGGGAGGATTGCTGTCACTGTGATGAAAAGAGGCATAGTAGCCCCTCAACTTATAATGGTAAGGGGGAAGGGGGCAAGTTGAGAAAAAGGGAGAAATGTGAGAAATTAATTGGTTTTTTGGGTTTTTTTTTGTAGGAGAATGCCATTTTGTAAGCAGAAGAGTAAGCGAAAGTGAAGAAAGTGAGTTGAGTAATGGGGGGCAAGTTTCGGATAAGGTGGTGCTAATGTCTTTCTGGTTTACTGTGTTTGTCCTGGTGTTGGGGGTGATTTTAATGCTGCAACGGAGTAAAAAGGGGAAAAGGGGAGGGGAGTTGAGTAATTCAATGAATTATTTTAATAGTGGGAGGGGGGAGGATGAAGGGGATGAAGAGGAGGAGGAGGAGGAGGATACAAGCGCCTTACTAGTTAGCAGGGAGAATGGTGGAAGGTGGAAAATGGGGGGGAATGGGAATGGGGTGAAGTACACTCCGGTGAATATCTGTGAGGAGGATTTTGAAAGAAGGGGGAGGGGGGGAAGAAGGAAAAATAGCCCCGGGGGGATGGAGGAGGATGAGGAGCAGGTGGAATTTGAACATAAAATGGTGAGGAAGAGTGAGGGGGTGCCCCTTGTACTAAAGACTTAACTGGGGAGATAGTTTAGGAAAATAAATAATCAAGTTTTATGAATTAATTAAGCTGTGAATATGGAGGTTAGGAAGATGCGGACTGTTTTCTATGAAAAAATATCGGTTAAAAAAGAGTCACTTAAAAGTAAAGTAGGTTAAAGGTTAAGAATAATGAATAACGTCACGTTTTAAAAGTTTTGTTGGGTGCTAGCCCAGCAGAATGGTGTAGATAAATTGTAATCATTAGAAATAATTGTGTTTTAAGTTTTAGTGCATTTTGTAAATATTTTAAGCTTGTTTTGTCCTAGTTGTCGTAATAGAATTATAAGTCAGTTAAGTAAGTAGTTTGTTTATAAGTTTTAAGATAATTATTTAAGTTTTTTAAAAGAAATCCTGCGTTTTTGTCATTTAATTTTGTAGTTTTAAGTTGTAATTTGATATGTTTGTGAAACTGGAAATGGATGGAGTACTTTTTTTTTTAAATGGAAATATATTATTTTTAACCGTGTGATCTTTTTTGTGAAGAAACTATAACTACTGTATTAAGAAATACGTAATTAAGCTAGTTGTATGATTAGTTTATTAAGTTAAAGTTAGCTTTGTTATTGAAAATTGTTTAAAGAAGGAAAGGCCTGTAAATATGAAATAGCTAATTAATGAAAAAAGCATCAAAGTTAAAATACTTAAAATTTTTTAAATAGGTAATTAAGCTAACTATTGTATCAAGATCTAGATCACACTAAAATTGGTATATTAAAAAAGCATCAAAAAAGGTAATATTTTTGTCTGTTGAAGAAAATAAACTCAAAAGTGTACGCAGAAATGGTCATTAAATATAAATTAATTATTCACTTAACTGAATTTTACAAGTAAACTATTAATGTACTTTACAAATTATTTGTTTTTTAAAGAAGAAGCGTTTAAAGAAGTGAAGAAGGAAATAAAAATGAATACAAAGTTGAAAATTATCTGAACTGAGATTATCAATTATTTGCATTTTGCTTTGGGGACAAAATTAGGACGGTTAAAATAACTGTTAAATTCAGGCAGTGCTTCCTTCTTATTTTTAGCAAGTTAAAAAAGGTTAGGTCAGTCTCATGGTTCAATTATCATTTGGACAAGGCATTGATTTTGCAGATTGCGAGCTTAAAGTTGACATAATGTGTTTGTTTTGGCCTAATGATGAACAAACTGGAAAAGAGTTTCATGTCCAATTGCTGCTTACCATTAATGTAACATGTTTCATAAGTCATCAATTATACCTTCCTACCAACCTATCTAACTGTACGTAAATAACCATACCTTCCAACCTTCCAGAAATTGGAAACCCGAAAATAATGTCATTGTTCGGCCTTTCCTTTTCGTCTTACCCTACCTCTGTACATTTTGGGGTAAATTAAAACAGGTTGCCTTTTTGTCCTTTTAAGTGAAGAACTTCCTTGTTCTTGGATTTGGATTATATGACGAAATGGGTTAACTAAACTCAAACTTTTAAGACTTTTAAGAAATGTGCAGCGATAAAGATCCAATGTCAGTCTAAAAATTTGATAAAGTTTGTGATTATCAAGCTAATAATGTTTAACCAATTTAGTATGACGAAGGAAGTATGATAAAAAGTGCAAATTAATGAAGCTTTCTTATTAAAACTTAGAAGGAGTATGTAAATAGGTACGTAATGCAAAAAGCATCAAAGTTAATACATAAATGTTTAAACAGGTAAAAAGTTAACTATTCATCAAGACCTAGGATATTATAGAGATCACAGTAAAGTTGGAACATCAAAAAAGGATATAATTATTTTAGTTTTGTCCCACAGAAAATAAATTTGTTAGTAATGGTCAATCTTTTTAAAGTAATTATCCACCTAACTAAATTTTACAATTAAACTATTAATGTACTTTACAATTTACAAATTATTTGGTTTTTTTTTTTAAAGAAGAAGCGTTTCAAGAAGAAAATGAGGAAGGATTCCAAAGGAAATACTACAAATGAGTACAAAGTTGAGATTGTAATTACTTGATTGATTTATTCATACGTATTTTACCTATTAATCATATCTCTGAACTCTCTAAAATTCTACAAAACAAAGTTAGAACTTTTAACCAAACTATTTGATTAACTCTCTAAACTTTCAAACTATTTACAAAAAAAATATATCCTAACAATTTACAAATTTCGTCAAAACAATCATAATTAAATTTTTGATACACTTTTCATAGCCATTAAACTAAATAGATAGTTTCTTTCAAAAAAAAAAAATTCGTCCTTGGCATAAAAATAATCACTAATTAACTTAAATTCTAAAAACTTCTTTACTGTCTGAATCTTAACAATTAATCCATAATTTCCAACTGATTACAAATCTTAGTTTAGTTTAACAATTAATAAAAGCATCGTAAATCGTAACAAATGATTAATTTTATTAATCATTTAACCCTTTTTTATGATTATTTTGCGCTCTACACAAAAATCCACAAGTTAACAAGCTAAATTAACAACCAATCATACATTTTATCTTAAAACTAATCACTAATCATAAATTCTTCAGTAATCCGCTGTCATGTTAAATTGTTCAGTTGATTGCTTCTTGTCCAAATGATTAAACCATTCCTAAAAAACCACAAAAAAAGCCCCCAAAAATTAATCACTTAACAAAATGATTACTAATTAATTTAATCATACCTTTTTGTACATCTTCCAGGTAGCCCCCAATCCCCCCAAAAAATCACGCCACGTCCCTAACTCCCCCTTGGACCGCTCCCAAAGGTCCTCCCGCCGCCGCCTTGCCATCACAGGCCACCACCTTGACACTTTCCACCTTGGCCACGTCATGACTGTCTTTAAACTCCACATCTTTTAATAAAAATGTCCACACGTTGTCACAGAATCTATAAGTGTCCAGCTTTTCCGCTTTGAAGGTCACTCGGCTTTTGACACGGGAACTTAAGGCGTTGTTCATGCTCTTGTCAAATTGGAGGAGTACCCGGTTGGCCAAAGTGGGCGGGATTTGGTTGTACTGAATTAGCTCGTCCAGGCTCTCTTGGAGCGTGTGGCCCAGTGTGGTGTTTCGGTACAGTTGATAAGCTGCCATGATTACTGATTACTTTTCTAAAACCAATCATAAAACCAATCACTTAAAAATTCCCCAAAAAAATCCCCCAAAATCCACCACTTTACCTTTTAAAACCCCAGCACTTTAATCATCCTCAAAAAACCCAAAAAAAATACTTAATCACTCAACTAATCAATCAATCAGTTAAACCAATCATAAAAATAATCAGCAGGACAAAACAGCTCAGTAGCCAAAGCCAACTGACCTTTAAAAAAATAGCCCCTTTTCAACCGCCCGCACAAGTCTGATCTACTTCGGGGCAGCTTGAGAACCCCGAAAATGCGTCTTGGGTTACCCCGCGTGCGTCTTTGTTCTTGTCAAGTTGTCAATCGTCAATCGTCAATCACAGTTCCTTTCTAATCAATTAATTGACTAAAATAATCACAAAAGGTTTACAAATCACCAGAATTATTACTAGTCACGTTTTTCTTAGTTTTTGGCCATTTTCCTCCCTTCCCCCCCTCAACTCCTCCAACTGCCCCTCCAAATCCCCAATCCTTTTAAACAGCTCCTCCAACCTTCCTTCCAACTTTATTTTCTCCTTTCTGTACCCCTCCCTCCTATCCACCTCCCTATTTAACTTCCCCTTTAAAGTTGTCACAGTTTCCTCCAACCGGTTAATTTCCCCTTGGTCCAAAGTCACTCTACTTAACAACCGACCGTTAGCCAGATCCAGTTCGGTATTCAGTCTTTGGACACGTAACAAGTCTTGTCGGAGGTTGTGTTGGGTTTCCTCCATTCGTCTTCTTTCCTCCATTTCCTCCAAAAATCTTCTTAAAGTTAATTAACTACCTAATTAACCTAATGACTTAGTTAATTGGACTATTAAATCAAATTTCAGTTTTGATCTCTCTTTGTGTGTGCTGCTGACTCACTAAAATTGCCCGAATGTGTCCAGTGTCAAGTTTACATTAAATGCATACCTAACTGTTATCCAACTTGACCAACTTTATTAAGGGCTCCTCCATTCTTTAAAACCCAACATTTTTCAACGAATTGCATTACATTTTACATTTTATTTTAACATTTCCAGTTAGCAGGTAACTTAATATTTTCTAAATATTTTTATTTTGCTAAAGTGTAAAGTTTTAAAAATGCTTTGGTTTAGTGTGAACGGTTCCTTAAAGCTCAGGATTAGGATGAACTTATATGTAGCCGTATGAAAAATGATGATAAAACCAAATGGAGCTCGAGCCAGTTTTCGGGTTCAGCGTGTAAACCGTAAAGCTGTATATCAAAATCAGTTCAGTTTCAGTCCTGAACAGTTCTTCTAGGGATTTCATGCATGAGAACCATGTATAGTGAAATATATTATGGTGCACTAGTGAAATAAACAGAATTTTTGGATTTTATGAAAATACTCAAAAAATGAATTATGTTCATAATTGCTATACAAAGTCACTTTATTGCATAATATTGTTAAAACATGACACAAACATGATTAATTAATTAAAACATTTAAAGCACTGAATTTCTTTAAAACTGTTTAAAACTCTGCAATATTTCCTGCTTCATTCTCAGTGTCAGTTTGTACTGCTGCCGTTTCCCTAATAATTTGCAATCTGTTTTCCAGCTCTCTAATCCTTTCCACTTGGTTCTCCAACTCGGATAATATCTTCCTTCTGTCACTTCACCTTTGACCCACTTGCCACTCCAACTGATTCTGAAGCAGGGTAAACTCCTCTTCTAGTTGTTTGTTAGTATTATTATTAACTGCCACTACAGATTGAATCAAATTCAGCAGAGTAGTATTTTCCGATGCTAAAAGAGTACACTTAAAGCAGTCTTGATTGATGCCAATAGTTGGAGTATGACAAAATGATGTAAGAACGACGATAATGATTCCCTTTAGGTTTGGCTGTTTCGCTTTCAGACATTTTAAATTGGCTTATTTAAAACTTTAATTTGTTTTAGTAAACTTTTGTGTTGTTGCTGTTGGGATGAAGTTATCAGATCAACTGTTGGTTGAGATATTTTGTTCCAAAGACCAGAAAACATTGAATGCAATACACATAATGTTAAATGACCCAAGGTCATTTGTTTGAAGGAAGCATGTTCATTTATAATTTAACTAGAAGGGGGCCAGTTCCTGCACTAAGTGCAGGAACGTTTTTAGGAACTTGCTTTGTGCTGCTTTGTAGCTTTCATCGCCCACATTTGAATTATCTCATTTTTAAAATAAATAATTTTACTAAAGTAATGCATAGGATGCTACTGAGCAAAGCTACATAAGCAAAGAGTCTGGCTGATTTCTGTAAGCGTATGGAGGACACCATTGTTTCATTGCATTCTACCACACCACATGCTCAAATCCCATACAGCCGCCATTTGCATAAAGGCATTCAGTCTTCCTCGCTACATGTACCCACTGAAGTAGCAATGTGTCACTATGCTGCCACAATCCCCATGTATTCTCTCATAGTGCCACCATTCCCATGTATTCTCCCATAGTGCCACATTCCCACTTCAGTAACCAATATATTTATATGCCTACTGAAGTAGCAATGTGGCAGCATAGTGCCACATGCTTACTTCAGTAGGCTTATATAGCAAGAAAGAATGGTGTCCTACACACACACACACACACAGATCAGCCAGCCAGCCAGGTTCTTTGCTTATGTTTATGATGTGTAAAGTCAACATAGTAATATTAGGTATGCATGGTCGCTATTGAATAAAAATGTATGAATTCAGGTAATGTAAATAGGCGGTAATATGTTGAAATCTAGTTCCGAGTAACCAGACGAGTTATTCAGACTATATGCATCGCTACGTAAAATGAAATATAAAGCATGTAGGACTAAATTGTTCTTTGTTGGTTAAATATTACGGACTCGCCAAAATAATCCAACAGTGGACTTGTGCGTTTTCGGGAATTCACTGTGTTTGTTGATACATTTTGCTTTGGTTACTATACAACATCATAATTACTGATTGCATGAAATATAACATAGGTACGCATATGTCCTTTCCTAATGTCTAAATTACAAATTGCTCTTAGTCTTAAGGTTTTAAATTAATTTTTAGATTTTTGGTAGGTAAAATATAACTATATAACTGTTGTGAATATTTACTTTTTCTTGACCCACTTGGTTTCCCACTTCACACACTGTTGCCTGCCCAGTGACCTGTTCTTCTAATTTTCTGCTTTCATCCTGAACTTATTGGATGTCGTATACCTATGTATTAAGCAAGTTGTCCAAAACCCATTTATTCATTTATACATCAACATCCAATTTTTTTGTAATTCATTATTGCATTTTTCAACTTAATTCATCACTTTACTTTGTTCAATTATTTATCCACGCATGAAAATTCATAGGAACCAAGTAGAGCTCCATCCAGGTTTCCTGTTTGAAGAGAAAACGAAGATGCTTGCTTAAAAAATCGTTATAATTTCTTAAAATTCTAAGTTTTAGTGTTTATGTCAGGTTATAAAATGAACAGTTTCAGTATGCTGGGTTTTGTTACTATTTAACTGACTCGAACCCATTTCATGTGCCAAAAAACAAGTAAAACGGACTGATTAAAATGCTGCGATGAACTAATGAAGTTTTTTGGCAGCTCGAAGATCTCAAAAAATTGCAAAAACCATTTCGCAAATTAAATTATAATCATCAGTCTTCTTTTCGCAGTCAGAATAGGCCTCTTTATGCGACGTTTCTAAATTGATTATGGTGCATCATTAAAAAATCCGTCTGCATTTATTTATTTGTTTACGATGTATCCATTTATAAATAAATAATAAAGTGCACTCACGTAACAACGAATCTAAATTGCAAGTTTAGAGTCTTCTACAGGATTCTATTTATATGATTTTGTTGCACATCTTAGCCTCGTTACAGCAAATCGGCATACTCGACATTGGTAGCTTTAGATAATTCTCTCTAATTTCCAGTCCCGGCCGCCGTCCGGTCCGTCCGAATGCGTTTTTCACAGATTTAGAAATGGCTGAACCAAAATCAACCAAATTTGGTATACAGATACGGAGACATCCTTCACAAAAGTGTATGAAATTTTAAAGACAATAGGTCAACTCCGAAGGTCAGAGGTCACCATAGGTCTAATATTTTTTGCATAGATCTTATATCATGCCGCACATAATTATGGGTCCATTTTTAACTCGAATTACTAATTTGGGGTCAGTTTGTAAAAATTTGAATACGAATTGCCTTTGTGAGAGCCTCAAAACTAAAATCCGCGACCTCGGAAAATCTCTAAGTTTGGTGTTGGATCCTACTTCGATTCTTAACTACTCCATGTTCAAATGGTATATTCGTCATCTGTCATCTTTTCATTTAAAAAAATAATATTTAGACATGAAGACATTAAGACATATTGTATTCATCAAATTCAGCTTGTGGTTTTTATATATTATTCCTCAACCACTGATTTTTTTCTGAAAACCAGCCTTGAAAAATGGTACTGTCTATATGAAGATTAATAAAACCCTCAGTAAAAAACCAAATTGTAAGCAATTTCATACCCTAAAAAGCTGATTTTGTACATTTACAACTGTCATTTTTATTCAAAACAGGTTTTTGGTTTATGGCTACGAGAATAATTATATGGAATTCAGTACTGTTTTTAGAATTTTGTCGAACTGTGTGCCTGACCTCCACAACACAACATTTCCTATGCGTTGCGTTGTTACGATATTTTTACAGCGTTACCTGGTTTGTTGGAAAAATGCAGTTAATGTGTAGCATATTATATGTAAATCCTGTGAATCAAGTTTCGTTAATTTGCATTCGCATTAGGAAAGCTTGTATATTAAATAAAAACGTGAGCTGATGTATGCTTTATAATTATTGAACTGATAACAGCAATAAATTATTAAGGCTCACGATAGTCAACATCGGTGTGTTTGTCCAAATCTCCATTCTTTCTGAAACACGACAACTCGCCATCGGTTTAAAACTTTTCAATTTTGTTTTGGTTTATCGGTTTCAACATGTTGTACAATGAAGACTGAGTTTCATACCATTCAGATAACTGAACTTTTAGATCAAAAGTACATTTTCATACTTATGTAGATTAGGTAATCTAATTTATGTTTGCATGACAAACAATGAATATTTGTATAAAATATACCGTACCAAACTCAACAGCATTTTATCGTCATACAAGTACCTAAGGTACCCAAAAACGGTCCAGCGTACTTCGATGTTAGCGGGGTTTATACCATTTTTGATTCAATCAAGTGAAGGAACTCAGATGTCAGAGTTTGAGTCAGTCTGTTTGGTGACATGGTTCCTTCCAGTTAACTAGCAGAAAAGGGAAGTTTTGAAAATATTGAAAACGTAAGCTGGGGAAAGCTCAGACGTTTCACCAAGCCAAATTTCTAAATGTGTGTGGAAAAAAGTATTTATAGATTTAAAATACAAAAGTGTTTTGTGCAAAGTGCATAGCATTTGACGAATGCCCACAATTAGCTAGAAAGCAGTTTGATTCCGAAATCATCGGTAAATTGCAACATCAAGTCAAGTTAAAATGCACTAAGGGTCTTAGTGGCCCAGTTGGCTGAACGTCTTTTGAATATAATTTCATGAAGATATCTATGTATACATGCCTACTGGCCAGCTAAGTCCCTCCGTGTGATTACTAATCAAGCTTCAATCATATCAGCCAATTCAAAAGCAGAAAAACATGATTTATTTCTCTATTTGCGGCATGGATTGAGAAGCGGAAAACGGGGAAAGCTTCACGCCAAACAGGTATGCCGTTGAGTTGACAGCTTAATATGTAACATTGAAAATGCACAAAATGAAATGGAGACAATTAAAGTTAAGTTACACATGTAAAGTGCCTATCAATTCTACTTTACTACTTGCCCTGCACACTTGAGCGATAAAAATAGACACAAAATTTCCAGGAATTGGAAAGAACAATAGAAAGGGGCTGGACTTGCTTGTTTTCGCTTTTCGAAAACTGATAACGGAAGGAGGCTTTTCATTGCAGGGCTGTATGCATATAACGAGCTGCATTAGGCACATTTCTCGTTTAAAATGCTCACTCCAGAAATGTCCAGTCCAGTCAACAAGCAAGTCCAGCCCCTTTCTATTGTTCTTTCAAATTCCTGGAAATTTTGTGTCTATTTTTATCGCTCAAGTGTGCAGGGCAAGTAGTAAAGTAGAATTGATAGGCACTTTATGCAGTTATGTTATGCATGGCCGTTAATAAGGACGTAATTGTCTTTGTTGATCACTTGTCTGTTTGTTCAGAAACTGACGACTGTTTTGGTTTCTCCAGATCAAATATTAAATTTCAGTATAAAGGCATGTGGATGAACCCGAGTACAAAATACTATTTCTGAGGTAATCTCTGATCATGATCAGTAATGCCCATTATTTATCATACTAAACTTCATCTTTAAGATGTCTAATAGACATGAACATGTGTTGCTTCTACGTCTATGCTATATGGTTTCAACATGAAAATTTAACACCTGTGAACTCCTCTCAAATAGAAAAACAATATTATGCTGAACCGAAAAATTCTGAAAGGGTGTGTTTTCTTCAAGAAGTATGTACTTTTTAGAATTAGGGAAATTGTCACTGTTCTAATACTTTGTTTGAAACAAAGTTTATTAGCTCATTTTATCCGATTGATATGCAAAATTTTTTACAATTGGTTAAAATATTGTTTAATGTAATTTGATACACATTAAGGGAAAAAGTCTTAATTAGATGATAATGAAAATGTTCATAAATATCTTTGCCATTGCTTGTCATAATATTACAAATTGCTGAATATCATGTTATATTAAAGTTGTTGTAACGCTGTATGCCAATTGTTGCATTTATGACTTACTATAAAGTCAATAGCTTCACTATGCGCGAATTGGTTACAGTTGGTGGCCTTAATACATAGTTGCTTCGTTGGAAGAGAAATGCCTAGAGTCAAGTCCCGTTTTTCTACAATTCACCCCAGACCTCCCACGTCGCTGCTTGATTTATCGAAGAAAATACCCGTCATTCGACGTGTGAGGTCTGGGGTGAATTGAAAAAAATGAGGGAAAAAGTGGACAAAATGACGAAACGACGTGGGAGGTCTGGGCGAATTGTAGGAAAACGGGACTTGACTCTAGGCATTTCTCTTCCAACGAAGCAACTATGTATTAAGGCCACCAACTGTAATTGATTAATATTTAGCTGCATAAATATGCACAAAACAAGTAAAGCGACTTTCAAATAAACCCTTGTAAATGTTGAAGTAAGTAGCCGCATAGACATTTTTATTCAAAATGAAAGAATTGTGGAAGTGCACTAGGGTCAAAGAAACCTATTCCAAAAAACAGAATTGAAAACAGTTGTAAGGGACAGGAGTTATGGCGCTTTTAAATTTGGCCGCCAGGGGGCGTGCGCTGGGGAAAAGTTGGGATGTCAATAGATGCACTAGGGCCTAAGGAACCTATTTCAAAAAACAGAACCCAAAAAAGTCTTAAGGGACCGGAGTTATGGCGTTTTTAAATTTGGCCGCCAGGGGGCGTGCGCTGGGAAAAAATTGGGGTGTCAGTAGATGCACTAGGGCCTAAGGAATCTATTCCAAAAAACAGAACCCAAAAAAGTCTTATGGGACCAGAGTTATGGCGTTTTTTAATTTGGCCGCCAGGGGGCGTGTGATGGGAAAAAATGGAGTGTCAATAGGTGCAATAGAACCTAAGGAACCTATTCCAGAAAAAAAAATTGAAAAAAGTTGTAAGGGAAAGGAGTTATACACTTTTTTCAATTTTTAGCGCCCTCTGGTGTTTTTTTTTGTGAAAATGTTTTTGAACCAGGCGCGAGGTCTTGTTGAGAGGTACCGTTTAGAAAAAAACAGAATTCAAAAATTCCATTTCTAAGGGGCGTTTTAGGGGCGACGGACGGGCGGGCGGATGGGCGGACGGGCGGACGGACCGATACAGACAATAGGTCCATTATGAATAATTAGCCTGCGGCTACTTAATAAACTTATTAAAATGCCGCATGCTCTTCTGCCGGTCAACTGCCTTATTCCTACCTTCCAGCTTTACTTGGCACGTTCATGCACTAAATTCATAAAGCGTTAATGCAAGGAAATAAAGAAATCACAAAAGGAATCTACAAGCGCAAGTTATGCTAATGTTGATAAAATTGATTTTTATCAAACAATTTGTACGTTTACGATTTGAAACCTCGAAAAAATGCAAAAAGTCAAATATTCATCTTGATGACGTCTCTTCTCATATTCTCAAAATCAAGGCCTTTTTAGTAAACATTTTTTGTCTGGTAGCAACTTTTGTCTGCATTCTTTGTACGCTGTATCCATTTCTATGATATAAACATAAACTCACGAACTAATTAAAATTGCAAATTCAGTTGCAAGTTTAAAATAAAAAATAAACAGGATTCAATTTTTTTGGATTTTGGTGCACATTTCAATTTTGTAACAGCAAATCTACATACTTGACGCTGCCGGCTTTAGAGAGAATTAACAATTTCACAGTATATTTTACCTGTCAGTCTGTCATTTCTAAAAATATTTGGACGCATAAAAACTTGTTCATGTTCATCAAATTCAGCTTGAAGGGTTTTTGTGATGTGCTTTAACAACTCATTTTACATCGTTAGCCAGTTAATTTCTAGAAAAGTAGCCTCAAAAAATGGCACTGCTTATATGAATAAGAATTAATAAAAAAGGACGTCATGCTTGAAAAGCTGTTTTTTGTGCATTTTAAACTGTCATTTTTTATTCAAAATCGGTTTTTGGGTAAAAACTACAAGCGCAATTATATGAAATTCACTATATTTTAGGAATCTGGCCAAGCCGTGTACCTGACCACGACAACATTTTCTTTACGCCGTTGCACCTGTTACAGTTCATGCATGACATGTTATAATATGTAAATCATGTGAATCAAGTTCCATTAATTTGCATTCTTACAAGGAAAGCTTGTCCCTCAAATAAAAATGCACAGTGATGCACAATGTACGGAGAATTGAGCTGATAGCTACAATAAATTGTTAAGAAGCGTTAGCAACATTTTACTCGCTGTTTGACTTTGAACAGAGTGAAGGAACTCAAAAACTCTCAGAGTTTGAACCAGTCTATTTGGTGACATGGTTGAAGTGAAAATAAATTCAGTTGATAACAAGCTAAGAAAAAGTTTTAATAGACTTTTTAACCAGCTAAATTTTTGCGTGTGTTAGGAATTTGTTCATAGACTCAAGTGTTTTGTGCGTAATGCAAACTTATTTTTATTGTTTGTTTTGATTTTATACATTTACTATCCTTTTCACTCAAATGTTGCATTGCTGAAAAATGGTTTGATTATTTCAGTATGGAACCAACGGAAACGGGAAAAATTGGAAGATTGAATTCAAGCAGCCAAAGAGGGAAATCAACTTGAATTGTGGCATTAAAACCTAATTGGAATCCACTAAGGGCCTTAGTGGCTCAGTTGGCTGACGTCTTTTGAAAATATTTTCATGGAGATATCTTTCTAAACATACCTACTGGCCAGCTAAGTCCCTGCGTGAGATTACTAATCAATCTTCAGTTATCATATCCGCCTATTTATATGTATATGGCCGTGTCAATCAATTATTAAAGGACCTCAACGTTTTGAAATTTGATCAGGGAAAATAACTGCGTTGGAATGGAATTTTCACCAAGGAGAAAATCATTTTGACAGTTAACATAGCTTTGAAAGATTTTACTTTTTAGGTTGATGCCAAGACCACAAAGTCAAATTTGTGACGGTCCGACTATTTTTTACTGCTGAGCAAATTAGTGTCGAATCCAAAATGTTGATTCTATAAAGCGGCATAAATAACGTTATATGGAGAAGTTGTTTCGATGCGATGGTAGATGGAAGAGTTTATTAACCTGTGGCATATTGCAAATCACAATTTTTGAAAAATACGTTAAAACGCAAAATAAAGTCTTATGTGTGCACTCAATTATACTTGACAAACACAATACAAATTAACGTATATTTGATAAAGACACAATTCTGAGAAAAACAATTATAATAATTTGCATAGTTCATTTTTATTGAAAATATATTATATGAATATACTACTCTATATAGTACATTAATAACATATTCTGGTTGGTTTTTGGCGTTTATTGCAGCAATTCCAAGAACTTTTGAAAAACTTAGTTTGAACAACAGCCACATTTTTTTCTGTCAGTCCATTCTTCCAGTAAGAAGTAAATGATTTCCACGGATATTCAAGAAGGCAAGTTGAAAATCCACATCATTTTTTGGTTTTGGTTGGCTAATCACCTTTCTTTGTATATGATAGGGTCGAAATCCTTTATTGTGCATTTGGTCAAACCAATCATCAAAGTTTTTATCCATCTCCGGCGTGTTCTGCACAGAGACAAATAACTGACCAATTGGACAAGTACCCACACACGCATTTAAGTATTGCCTCAAAACTTCCATTTCGCGTTCTGATATATTCAAAAGCAAAATGTCTATCCAAGAGTGTTCATAACGATGCATTAATGCCTTTAAGGTAATACTGCCATTTTCATTAGTCGTACTCAAACGCGTACTGTCGATTATTTGAATTTTTGGGTTTTCAGTGAACTGTTTCCATTCTGAGGAATAGCCGTTGTGAAAGTAAAGCACGTGACAGTCTGTTCGGTTTGCAAGAGTATTTAGAATATTTTCATTGTTTTCACTGGTGATTTCTTCTATCATATAAATAACGCATTCTTGCGGTTTTGGAACCGTTTCAAACAGATTTAAGCCACAAACGCAATTTTCTCTGTTTCCAATAAATTCCACAGAGTGAGGACATTTAAACAGTTTGGTTGATTCATCCGTTGAATTTCCATTAGTCCACAGAGTTTTTATCAGTTGCTTGGCCCTAAGGCTTTGATAATTATTTTCTTCTGTAATCAATTTCAAATACGTTGGCGTTTGTACATTCCAAGCCGAAGAATCTTTTAAGGATTTTAAGTCGAGTGGTTTGATTAGATCAACTGTTTGGGTGTCGTGATACAACTGCTGTAGTTCTGAAATGCTTTTCTTTGCTTTTACTTTTAAACTGGGATCGTTGTCAGTAACTGCTTTATTTTCAGTAATGTAATAAACACTTAGAATTAGCACCATGCACATAAATAGTTTTACAGGAGAATTGTTCTGACGTCGGAAAATATTCATGGTTGACATTTTAAACTGGTTGTGGAATAATATTTTAAAATGTTACTAAAATTTATATCCAATTCCGGCAAAAAATAGTTCTTAGGTTTTAGTGCTAGGAATGATGAATAGGTTTTAACCGCTCGTGTTAAAACAATGCATGCAGGTTATGTATCAAAATGAAATGAAGAACCAAAACGGGATTACTAAAATCCACAAATCTTCACAAGGATAATTTACTGAATTTACTTGCTTTGATGTGAGTATGAAATATTGACTGCCTATTTAGGGCTCTCCTGTGTGTGTGATCTAAATACTAGATCCTAGTAAGCTCTGGTGTACCTTATTTGCTGCTTTCGTGCGGGGGTGGAAATTATGTTGCAACTGGTGACGCCGTTGCCGGGGTGTTTTGCCCAAAATTCCGAATATCCTTTGCTATTTTTTGCAAACTCAGGATTTTCTAGGGTAAACTCGGGGTGTTAGGGTAATCTCCGGAGTTTTTGGTAATTTCGGAGTTTTAGGGTAAACTCGACAATTTTAAGAAAGTCGGGTTTATTAACTTGAGAGAAAATCGAATTCTTAGAAATTCGTGTTTTTAGAAACTCGGGATGTTTTCGAAATGCCAACCAATTTAAAAGAATTTCCACCTCCGCGGTTTTGTGTTTGCATTGTAAGAGTGCATTTAATATTCTGGTATATATTTTTAAGGCATGGGTGTTTAACATAGACAGGGTTTAAGGGCCCATAACCACTTTATTATCAAAAAGGTCCCTTACACCTTACACCTGTCCACGTATTGTACCTCTTATGCATTAAAGCATTTATTTCTTCTGTTTCGCTGTTTGGGGTTCAGTACCGTTCAATATCTATTTATAAATAAAAAAGGTGCTCGTGTTCCATGCCTAACATGTTAACACATCATGTAGAGCTGTTTGCTTTAAACCTGAGCATTGAAACAAGTCAAGTTACAAAACTCATAAAAAATTTTCAAAACCTTACAAAAACGATTTAACATTTAGTTTTAAATCCAAACTAAATATTTTTGAAGCTGTTTGCATTTTTTAATCTCATAATGCATAATTCAGTGAGAAGCAAAACTTTCTTAAAAATTATTCTCTGTGTAGTTTTATTGTTGGTTATATTACTTATCTTAAAAAACACTCAACATGATACTTCACAAAACAAGACAGACTTTCAAACGGAATCCATTTACTACAAAACTGTTAAACCAAATGGCGTTCTAGCAAAAATTGTGGGAGGAATTGGAAATCAGCTTTTTATCTACGCGTGTTCACTGGCTTTGGCTACAGATAAAAACTGGCCGTTGTACGTATATCACCACGGCTATTCCAAAGACCTGAACACTAGCCGAACGTTTAGTGCAACAAAACGTGAATTTGCTTTGGACCAATTGAGCATTCCCAAGATGAACATTTACGATGAACACACAACAGTTGTAAATGCTACCAGATATAACGATTTAGATTTCTTGGAACGGAAGTTTTCCCCACTTTCAAACCAAACTTTGGTTCAGCTTGATGGATACTGTCAGTCAGAAGCTTTTTGGTTGGACTATAGTAGCGAAATTAAGGAAAAGTTGCGGCCATCCGAAAACATTTTGAAGTCGATGTCAAATACAGTAAAATCAATACTGGAGGATATTCAAAACGAGGAAAGTGTGGCAATTCATGTGCGCCGTGGGGATTTCACAAATGACAACTACTTTCTTCCTTTTTCATATCAGCGTGTGGCCATTCAAAGAATGATAAACGTTTTGTCACAAAGAAACTCAACTAGTCCCGTGTTTTTCGTGTTTTCGGATGATATTCAATTTGTCAAGAGGCAGTTATCCGATTTGGAGAAAAGTATTAAATTTGTGTTTGTATCAGAACTGGAGACTACTAGCTTACAGGATTTTTATTTGATGGTTAATTGTAAGCATATCATTATACCAAATAGTACATTTGGATGGTGGGCAGCCTACTTGATCAAACATGAGAATAAAGTTGTTATTGCTTCGGTACAAACTCCAAGTTTTATGAAAACGCACAACTCAAATATGATTTTATATGGCACGTTGTACTACCCGTTGAGCTGGATAGTAATCGACGTGTTTTCTGGTGAACAATAACAGTGCAATGCTAAATATTAAAAAGGCTTAAACAAACCATTTTGTGTCTAAATGTGGTAAATACTTTCATTTAACAGCCAATAATGGACTATGATATTGAATAAGTTTGTAGATTTTCATATAGTTTTATATTACATGTGTAGAATGGCTTGCAAAAACTTATTTCAATTTTATTTAATTTTCAAGCAAATTTTTCCAGTGCAAGCCTTCATTAATATGTATGAAAATATTTTTAGTAATGTTTATTAATATTTAGCAACTGCGGAGTATTTGCTATATGATGTGTATGTCAACAAGAACTTAGCAGTGTTACGAAGCAATTTGGACACGTTTGGGATATTTTTGGTAGTTTGTAAAAAATACTGATTACTGATAGAATAGTTGGCTGAATTAAAATTTGTAAAATACTTAATAAAGTTGAAGTTTTGTGTTGCATATTTTGTTTGGTTTACATTAAAAAAGTTAATAAAGCATTTATTTAAAACACTTATTAAGTTTTGTATTGTAATTTTTCGGACAAAATTCATTTCCCTTTAAAAAACATATATGCAAACACATATTAATTGCATGCATTCCCCTAACAACGAAATTCGTATGGTATGTGTACATTTTACGAATGAAATAATATGCTAAAACTTATTTGCATAATTTGCATGCATGCTTCTAAACAAGTGTTTTAACACGCCGTTATTCCACTTTTTAAAAGTGGTAACCGGAAACGGTTTCTTTCCAAATTGGTATTCTTACTGACAGCACAGGATTTCAAACAAACTGAATGACTGCTTAGTTTTTGTGACGATTGGTTAAAATTACAAACATTTCATTTGTATGGATTAGTTGGATTAGTTGGAATAATGACAAACTGAGATGCTAAAAGTCTTTGCAATTGCATAATACGAAACTATGTCGCATAGACTTAGGTAAATTTATTTCTATACAATACTAGCAAAAAGAGCAGTAAGATGTCAAGTAATTTAATTTGTTGTTAGTGTTTTAACTTTCGTAAAAATAATTACTTTATTTTTGATCAAGTTGAATAAAACGCAAAAAGTTAGTACAAAACTTTTATTTTTGAAAGTGTAAAAATACATTTTTGAACAGAAGAATGTTAAAATTAATCAGAAATGCTAGCAATACTCCCAATCTTTTCCGTAGGCGGGTCTGCACTCCTCCGGACACTTTTTAGGAAAGCTCACGTACATCCCCGGATTTCCAACAAAGTCCTCATGATTCTTTTTCTGAACTGGAAATGGTCTGCTCATATTTTGTTTCTCCGCAAACCGGACACAGTGATAACTATCATACCCCACAAATTCTTGTTTTCCCCGGGGCTCAAACAACACCTTGTTTAATGTATCCTGATCAAATCCATAACTCGAGTTTCCACCTCCACTCTCCTTTACTAATTGATCACGTAGATTGACCACATCCTTGACTAAAGAGTTATTCGCTCCCCACAAGCCACCCATAACTGGCCAGTTGTGCAGTTGAAAGTCCCGCATAACGTAAAACGGGATTTGTAACTGAATCCAGTCCTGTACAACAGCTTGCTCCCGTTTAGAAATCACACTGTCCAAATCTCTACTGTGGAATGTTTCCACTGTGGGATCTGCCAAAGCTAGGAAACGCCAGGACATAAAAAACATGTTCGATTTATCCCCCAACAAAGGCGTTTTTCTAACGTTGCACCAAAATAGGTCCGAATTTTGGCAAAGCATGTTGCAATAGTCGAAATCCAAGTCTTGATCTGTGTAAATTCGCATCGTGTAGCCAGGGCCGTAAAATTTTCTCATATTTTCCAAATTCAAAAAAATTCCTTTACTGTACATGAGTCGTTTTGAGCTCAGTTTTTCAGCCTTGTTTTTGTTGAAAAGTGCAAAGGTAATAACATTCTGTTTGTTGTTGTAAAACGTTCCTTGGTCACTGCAACTGGATTTGTATGACGATGAGGAACTTGAGGGTGGCCAAAGATATGGCCGCTGGCAACCGCACTCTGGAATAATTTGGTATTCTGTTGTTGGAACAGGATTTACTATTGAACCAAGTATTTCATGAGCTTCTTTTTGCTTTAGGTTGTATAGCGTGCCTATTGCGGCAAATGTTGCAAAAATACAAACGTATTGTTTTCCTTTGCTTATCATATTTGCAGAACGGACAGTTTTTTACGGAAATGAAGACACTTAACGCAAGTGTAAATGTAAAGCTAACTAAATACACTGTAAAAATTATGCATGCTTTTTTTCGCCTGCCGAAAATGTAAATGGTATCATTAGTACTATGGCTTTGGCTAAAATTTAACGTGAAAAGGTTTTGTTCCTTAGAAGGTTGCCGTCTATACAAAACAGAATGCCATTCTGCTTACCTTTAGGCTCATTTTTGTGAAACAATGAAAGCATCCCAAACAGGTGAACAACCCTTTGGTCTAAACCGTTATAACTTATAAGCACCCTTTTCACGTTTTTAGATCCCTTTACTGTAAATTACTAGACAAGCTGTTACAGGTTTGTAAAATCATAATGTGTAAAATATGTGTACATTACTGCTAAACTTGCCATACTAAATGAAACTGGTACTACCTATATTGCATTCTACTCCTACCTTTAAGATTCACAAAAGGCCTTATTAATTTTTGAAAACTTCCTTTGGAATGGCTCAACTTAATGCAATATATCAAATATTGGATTATGTCGACGCATTTTTGAATTGAATAAACAGAATGAAATGAAAATTTTTCACGCCTTAATTCATTTATATTCATATCAAAATTCAAAATAGCTTTTCAGTTTCCATAAAATGTAGTAAGCTGCATAAATCATAGATTTTTTTTACAATAAAACACGTATTTTAAATATTCTCGTATTTTAGCAGTGAAAATTGAAGCAAGTGTACACATGTTCAGATGTACCGATTTTCCACTAAAAATGAATAGGTATATACATATTCTAAGAAATTTTTCCTGTAATCTTCATTTATGATGAAAAGGGTTCACACAAACAGCTACTCAATACAACTCAAGGTATTATAATGATAAACGGTATACGTATTTCCTTTTATGTTCTTTTGTCAAGGGACAAATTTCTCGCTTTGAAAATGCACACAAAATATTTTACACAGAGAAGCACTGCAGAGACAGCTAGAATTTCAAGGATTTACTGATATTCAGGTAAAAGTCGTTTCTCCCTTTTCTCCGTTTCTTGCGGCTTACGCACCTGTAAAGTGCAAAGCCCTTCAGACCCGTTACTCTATAAATAATCAACTCTACTTTGTAGCATGTTTCCGTTCCCTTAAGTTGAGAAAACAAATTCCCAAATCATTTTCAAGCCTGATAACAGAACAATAAGTAGATATCACACGCATGCAATAATTTCTAAAAGAAAATTTAATCATGGCAAACTTCCAAAATAACCGAAAAAATACGGGGTTGCGAAACCGCTGGATTCTAATATTTCTGCAAATATTCGGGATCTACCTTTGTCTCAAATATTTTCTCATCGATTCCACAAACATTTCCAAAACTTATCGTTTCATATATCAAACTAGCACAGGTTCTAGTATTTCTGCGGAACGACCCGACTGGCAAGATATTGGTCATCCACAATACAAGTTTTCAGTGTACACAGCCTACTCCTTTGATAACGGCACTGGCTTTCAACAAGTTACGGTTATTGCGGCGTATGCAAAGTTTCCAAAGGAAGAACCTGTCAAGTGTAAATTTTACACTGAAGATAAAAGTGATTCCAAACATGTTCAAGCAACAATGACAATGATGGCCGATTGGGATAGCCGATTTGCAGGAAACTATATCAAGTGCGATATTCCTACTGAACTGGCAGAAAAACCTAAATCAGTTTCCATTCTTGTGGGCAATCAAACTGAAAGTGAAACTCGACTTGAAATTCGTTACCAAAGTATACCCTCTGAACAGCTAAATGAGTCCCAGAAAAGTTACCAGTATCAGTTTAGTGTTTGCGTGATGCCGATTTTTGAGTCAAATCACGTTTTTCATTTTCTTGAATGGTTTGAGTTTAACAAGCTCATGGGCGTTGAGCAGTTTACCTTTTACAACATGAGCATTGGCCCACAACTAAGTTGCGTGTTACATCAGCTTAAAAAAGATGCCCAAGGAGCAGTTGTTCACGTTGACCCATGGCTTAACTATCCCATTCAAACATTTCCAGAAATTCCCCGCTTTGGACATGGCATGTCAGTTTCCATTTGCGATTGCCACCTGCGCCATAAAGGAATCTCCAAGTACCTCTCCCTGATTGACATTGACGAGTTTGTAATGCCACGGGAGGAAGCTGGATTAGAGAATTATGCTGATCTTGTGAAATATTTGGATGCTCAAAATGCCACTATCAAGTATGGAGAATACCGATTTCGAAACGGATTTTATGAAAAGCAGCAGCAAAAGGATGAGCTGGTAAATGAGCGCTGTGGGGCAGTGGCAAATAGTCCGTTAGAGTTGCACGTGTGCCAAATGCTTTACATGACCACCCTTGTAGAACGTAACGAATATCACAGTTATGGGTTTCGGACAAAGTACATGGTTCGTCCGGAGAGGGTAGCGGTACCAGGGATGCATTATGTGCATGTAATGGAACCTGGTTTTGAAACCAGCAAAGTACCAGCAGACATTGCATTTTCCAGGCATTATCGTAAAGGGACTGACGCCACTAACTCAAAAAGTGTGGACAGAATTTCACAAGAATTTGGAGTCAAGTTGGCAAGGAATGTGGCGGAAACGGGGGCGTATCTTATGGACAAGTGTAATTTGAGCATGGAAGAGATGTTTCAGTAGACTTGTTGGAGTTGAGTATATATTTTTAATTTCTGACATTGTCGTTTAATACGAAATTTTTACAAAAATAAAAAACCTTATTTGGTATTAATATAATTGTATATTATTGATTCTGAAGTATGGCATCTGGCATAAAAATAAAAACCTATATCAAGCAAACACAATGCAAATGAAAGTGTTATATTTTAGCATAAACATCCACGGTAAACCTTTAAAATTGCTCGCTGCTAAAAACGATATGAATATAAAAATGCATGCCAGCAAATCGTGCAAAAAATATAGTCTGGAGACCGACAGACACACGGACTCCGCCATCTACAATAGCTCCTTTGCTAAAGCATCGAGCTAATCAATAAATAAAACATTTTGGGGCGTATAATGTAACTTTTGGGTTAATCCGGCTTTAAACTAATCCGGTCTAATCCAAAATTTAATCCGAATTCCGTAAATTTTGGGCTAATCCTGCGATTAAGATTAAGCGAGATTAAATTTAATCCGATTTTCAAAGGCAAGCGTAAACTGGCTTACGACCACTCCTGACCGGTCGTAAGTTTTGGATTAACTTCAGTTTTAAGTGTCGCATTGCATAACTCGAGCTAATCTTGCTCGAATAATCTTTCTAGATTAACTTGGGTTTAAACCAAAGTTACATGATAAGAATAATCCTAATCCGAGTTTAAACTCGACTTAAGCCCAGAATTAAAGTTAGATTATACGCCCCTTTGTTTCCAAAGAAGCTTAAATTGTCTACTAAATTAAACTCCGTAATGAATTGTGTATTGTGACCTAATTAAAATTGAAAAGGTTAGTCTGCCTAAATACAAGGCATCAGGTGTACAATTTAATTTATAAACTTCAAGTAAAATGTATGGCTTCATAGGATTTGGAATTGAATAATGAATTGGATGCTTACCATTTCTCAAAAGAATATGAAAATTATTAGTGCATATAGCATAAAACATATTTTAAAAGCTAGAAAAAACATCAAGTTTCTAATATCATGAAAGCGCATTTGCGTTACTCAAAAAGAGGCGTCCTTTACATGGGATATCACAATAGTAAAATTGCAATTAATAAAATGAATAATATCAAATTGCTATGCATTGTGATTTTAAAGAAAATGCAGATTATGAGAAAATGCCTTAAAATGTCAGCATTGAGGAATAATAAGACTGGCTATGAAATGAACAAACTGGTAAAACAACATACAACATTATCCCGCTATCTTCAGACGTTATATGTACTGATCGGTAAATTAAAAAGGGTATAAGAAATTAAAATTGAAACGTTATTTAACACAATTTATAAAAGCCTTAATTAAAATAAGTATAAAGCGACTCACAACTTATAATTTAAAAATACTCTTCCTCTAGTTTTTTTATAGCGGCTCCACATAATATAATTATGTAATCAAAAAACGTCCATTACCTTAATTTGTAAATCACAAGTTAAGCTATCAATTTTTGAGTTTACAATATATTTGATATTTCGGATAAATAATTATTACGGTGATGATTCGGCACTTCCACTTCTTGCCCAATTGTCAAAACTTTCCTAATAATCTGCAGATTTCTCTCCAGCCCAGTTAACTTTTCTGATAATTCCTCCACCCTTCTTACAAACGCCAGGGTTTTTCTAAACTCCAAGTTTTGATTAACTTGCCTTTCCAATAGGGTCCGAAGGATTTCAATCTCCTGTTCTAAGTTTTTAATGTGTTGGACATGGCTGTTTCTGCATTTGGGGACTTGAGCCAGTAGACTGGCGTTTATTTTCTGGTGCGAATTCTTGATATTTTATCCATCCAGCAAATTTGAACACTGGGTTGAAATTTCTGCTTTCTCCCCATCACGCTCAATTTGTTCCAAGAAGTTATTTGAAAGACAAATTTTCTCTAGATGTGTGGTTCGGTTATAAGAGGATATTGATGAAGCCAAGTAGGCACTACTTCTAACAAGGTATGCTATTTGACTGCTAATCGCAATTGGAGATGCGATATATCACATCTTGTTCAGCTTTTTGCGTAGATTCCAAATCTGGTTTCAGGTTGGGGTAAAACGCAAGTTTGGAATTTTAAACAATTAATTATTAATCGTAATTAACGTACAAATACGCGCGCTTGACCCCAGCAGCATCCCCCAGGTGCTCCTCTCTTTACACACAAAACAGTGCTGCTGCGTGTGCTGTGATGTTGCTCTTGCGCAATGTTTTTGTGCGTTGTGTGTGTAGAGAGAGGAGCACCTGGGGGATGCTGCTGGGGTCATGCGCGCGTATTTGTACGTTAATAATTAATTGTTTAAAACTCCAAACTTGCGTTTTACCCCAACCTGAAACCAGATTTGGAATCTACGCAAAAAGCTGAGCAAGATGTGATATATCGCATCTCCAATTACGATTAACAGTCAAATAGCATACCTTGTAAGTTGATTATTCTCCATCATGACAAACTCCTCTATATTATCATGCATGACCACAAGCTGTTCTGTTGTTTCAACTGAAAAATTGGACATCTTCCAATTCCTAATGGAATTCCTGAAAATCAAAACAGGATAATTTGCAGTTTATCCCAATTTGGATAAATATTTCAAATAAAAGATTTCGAACACTTATAAAATGAATCATAGTAATTTTATTTATTTTACCCGATTTATATTGCTGATTGTTGTGTTGCACTGTTTTCTGTTGGTATTGATTGATATACAAGTTTATGTGCTTTGTGACTAAATGCCAAAATGCAATGAGTATTTAAGGCAATAATAATACATTATCATGTTGCATACATCTGCATAATTATTCCTTCTATGAAATCAAATGTCTACGGGTGAAAATCAACACTAAGGCGTTACCGCAATTACTATGTTGTAAGGTAAGGCAAGTTCCTGGAACAGTATATATCACCGATACAATAGTGTTACTGGCAATGCTTTGCAATTCAATAACATTCAATATAACAGCTGACTGATTTAGTACTGGAATTGGGTAGATGATGATATGAACATGAAACGACTACTGGTCAAGTCAACTCTATGAAAAAACTTGAATTGGAAACTATGCAATGTGCAGTGTTAGTTTATTGTACATGTCCTTAAAACACATAAAACATGCGTTTCAAGCAATGTGAAATAAAAGTGTAACTTAGTCATTTTGTAAATCTGTTATATATTTTGTGTACTTTGAAAGCAAACAGACCAGCCGTTGTGTATCTTCAGTTGACAAGTGTACTGCTGAATCTCGTTTTCCGTTTGTGGCTCATAATCAGCTTGGCCAAACAATACATCAAAACCTTGAAACACTTCGTAATTTACGAATCGTAAAGGCTTTTGTTCATAACCCATTTTTAGTCATACTGGCTTTTATGATTTTAACAGCCATTTTATTTAATGGTCACAGTCCTTATAGCCTTAAACTTAATAAAATAAATCCCAAACTCGCAAATATGCTGCTGATGGTGATGAGTGTTGGCAGACTTGGAGTTTTGGAACTATGAAAACCACAAAGACAAAACAATCTCGCGCTTGGTTGGACCGGAAGTGGTATTAACAGATACTGGATGAATGATGAATACTCCAGGATTAACGGATATAGTTATACCTGTACAATAAATGGTTAAACTTCAATTCATTTAAACTTGGCAAAGGGCAACATTGAAATTGATTCATGATTTCCTATAATATGAATACATGGATCTTATGAAAATTATACTCATGAGTAGATTTTAGAAGAAAAAAAATATTTCATGGCGTTAGAACCTTAATGGCGTAGTTTGTAAGAACAACAACAACAAGCTTAAAGTTTTTAAGATGATGTGTGGGACAATAAAATTTTTGTGATGATTTGAAATGCTAAATTGCAATATAGTACGTAGTAAAAAAGAGAGCCATCTTTTATCTTTATCTTAATTTTTAAAGTATAATTTTTGTTTCTTTTGACAAAGCATCTTGCAATTGTCAAAGTGCAAACCTTGATCAGTTTAAATTTGCGTGGTGTAGCCAGGGCCGTAAATTTTACCCTGGATTTTATATTATTTTATGTTTTTACTATCGTAATATTTTAACGTCTACTGGCCACCTAAGTCCCTACATATCTGATTACTTATCTACATAGATGATTACTAATGTTCAATGACATCAACCGATGTGATTATTATGGCTATGCAAATTTAAATTTAACAAGGAAAGTTTAACTTAATATTAAGTCATTTGTGCATTTTTGGATTGAATGAATGTACTGAAATTAAAATATATTCACGTTTCAACTGATTTATATTCATAAATTCATTCTATAATTCACAGTATACATAATAGTCTTTCAGTTTTTGTAAAATGTAGTAAGCTGTATAATATGCATAAATCATTGAAAATTATTGTTTCCATAAAAAATGCATATTTTTAATATTCTCGTATTAAATTGGTAGTAAAGTAAGTGTACACCTTTTACACTTTTGTATACCTTTATTTTTGTAGATTGGAAGGTAATCCCCAATGATGATAAAAAGGGTTCACACAGAGAGACTACAACCCAATACCTAAAACCCAACGTATTATAGTAAAACGTATATTTCCCTTTATGTTCCTTGTCTACTTTATTTTGTTACGGAACCCATTTCTCGCTTTGAAGATGCACCTACCGTGTTTCGTATTTTACACAGAACAGAGAAACACGGCAAAAGCTTATAACCATACTAGAATAGTTAAGTATTTACTGGTATTCAGGTATACATCCTTTACTCATTCGCTACGGTTTACGTACCTGTAAAGCCCTTCAGTTCTAACCGGTTACTCTATAAATTACCAACTCTGCTTTGTAGCCTGTTCCTTTAGACTGACAAGGAAACCTTTTCAGGTGCCAGTGCGATCCAGAGACAAGATATACCAATTCTGGTCAAGCTTAGTGCGTAGATTACGAATCTGAATTTTGTTTTCTGCAAAAATAATGTTTTCGTCCTCTACAGTAGGATTTATGTAGCGCGCGCAAGCTGTATTTGACGCACTTCAGCGTAAGCGCAGCATACATTTGCTCCTCCCTCCTTTGCTTTTTTGTTGTTTGCGCAAGAAGAGCGAGGGAGGAGGAGGAGAAGCAGCATGTTGTGCTACGTGAAGGGAAAAAGCAATCGCGCGCTCTCTCTTACACGAGCACAAAAAGCAGAGAGAAGAGGGATGAGAAAAGTTAGTTAGTTAGTTGTAGCCAATTTGACACCCCGTCCTGGGTTATTACGTCAATTGGATTCTTTATAAAACTTGCACTATTTAATTGTAAATTGTTGCTGATCTGTATGTATTTTGTAATTATGACATTAGATTTAGTTTTTTTTTTGTGTTTTTTGGATTTTACGCACTTGCACTTTTACTCACTTTTACTAAACAGTTCTCTAATGCTCATAATCACATCATCAATACATGATAGATCGCATCCACATTCACTTTTTATGCGCCGGTCTAGAATGTCTTGTTTACACTTTTCCTTAAATGCATTCATGTTTTCATTTTTCATAATCCGTGTGCTTAGAGGTAGACTTGTCCATACTTTCATACATTTGTATTGTAAATAATCTTCACAGCTTTCTTTCTTTACACATTCAACAGCTTTGCTTCTTGTATTTATTTTTGTAATAGCTTTTTCATTAAATATGTACTTGAGTGGAGTAGGAAATGGTTTTTCGTGAGTTTGAGCAGTCAGTATAGCAGTTTTGTATTTGCACATCTCACTTATGTCAAGCCATTCCACTTTGTCTTCATGATCAGAGGTGCGTGCATCAACACATCTTTTGGCATCTTTTATAATTTTGTTAGCCTTATAGAGAGACTTCTTCGTTGCTTCTCCCCATACTGAACACATATAATATATTTTTGTGAGAACAAGCGATTCCATTGCAAGATTTATTTGGTTAGAGGTGAGCATATCACTCATTATTCGCAGCTTCCAGAACATATTATTTGCTTTTTTTGTTGTTTGTTCTATATGCAAGTTCCAATTCAATTCCTGATCTTTTATAAGACCTAACGATTTGATTTTTTCACTGCACTTTACTGAGTGATCACAAATTAAAACGTACGCTGCGCTAGCGCTGAACTGCGTCAAATACAGCTTGCAGCGCACTACATAAATCCTACTGTAGAAGACGAAAAGATTATTTTTGCAGAAAACAAAATTCAGATTCGTAATCTACGCACTAAACTTGACCAGTATTGGTATATCTCGTCTCTGGACCTCACTGGCACCTGAATAGGTTCCCTTGTGAGAAAACAAAGTCCCTAATCATTTTCAAGTCCATGAAAACAGAGCAAAAAGTATCCCGTTCCATAAATTTCTGAAAGAAAATTCCATTATGACAAATTATCAAAATATCCTAAATAATAAGTGGATGCGAAACCGCTTGATTCTAATATTTTTCAAATTTTAGGAATCTACTTTTGTCTAAAATATTTTCTCACCGATACCGATAATCCCACAAACATTTCCAACAGTGATACTTTCATAAATCAAACTAGCGCAAGTTCCACTAATGCCAGTACTATTTTTGTGAAACGACCTGACTGGCAAGATATTGGTCACCCACAATACAACTTTTCAGTATACACAGCTTACTCCTTTGATAATGGCACTGGTTTCCAACAAGTTACGGTTATTGCGGCATATGCAAAGTTTCCAAACGAAGAACCTGTCAAGTGTAAATTTTACACTGAAGATAAAAGTGATTCCAAAGTTGTTTTAGGAACAATGACACTGATGGCCGGTTGGGATAGCCGATTTGCATGAAACTATATCAAGTGCAGTATTCCTAACGAACTGGTCAAAAAACCTAAATCAGTTTCCATTCTTGTGGGCAATCAAACTGAAAGTGAAACTCGACTTGAAATTCGTTACCAAAGTATACCCTCTGAAAAGCTAAACGAGTCCCAGACAAGTTACCAGTATCAGTTTAGTGTTTGCGTGATGCCGATTTTTGAGTCAAATCACGTTTTTCATTTTCTTGAATGGTTTGAGTTTAACAAGCTCATGGGCGTTGAGCAGTTTACCTTTTACAACATGAGCATTGGCCCACAACTAAGTTGCGTGTTACATCAGCTTAAAAAAGATGCCCATGGAGCAGTTGTTCACGTTGACCCATGGCTTAACTATCCCATTCAAACATTTCCAGAACTTCCACGGTATGGACATGGCATGTCAGTTTCCATTTGCGATTGTCACTTGCGCCATAAAGGAATCTCCAAGTATCTTTCCCTGATTGACATTGACGAGTTTGTAATGCCCCGTGAAGAAGCTGGACTGGAGAATTATGCTGACCTAGTAAAATATTTGGATGCTCAAAATGCCACAGAAAAGTATGGAGAATATCGATTTCGAAATGGATTCTATGAAAAGGAGCAGCAAAAGGATGAACTGGTAAATGAGCGCTGTGGGGCAGTGGCTAATAGTCCGTTTGAATATCACGTGTGCCAAACACCTTACATGACCACCCTTGTACGACGCGACGTAACGAATATCAAGATTTTTGGTGTCGGACAAAATACTTTGTGTGACCTGAGAGGGTTGCCGTTCCACTAATGCATTATGTGAGTGAGATGGAACCCGGTTTTAAAACTAGCGAAGTACCAGTGGACATTGCATTTTCCAGACATTACCGGCAAACAGTTGAAGAGATTAAAGCAGAAAATGTAACAATAGACAAAATTTCACAGGAATTTGGGCTCAGGCTCAAGTTAGCAAAGAATGTGGCGGAAAGGGTGAACTACTTTATGGACAAGTGTGATTTGGGCATGGAGGATTTGTTTAAATAGATTTGCAGATTAGATGAGAATGCGTAATTTTTAAAAATTTCGTTGTGTTTTACGAAAACAAATAAAAAACGTATTTTGTATTAAAGTAATTGTACATTAATGGTTTTTAAATCGAAACCTAAACCATGCACATATTCACACTAAGGATAGCTTTGTACTAAAGGCTTTAAAGAATTAGCACAAGATAACAAATTATCAAATAGCGCTACAGAAGTGAAAAACGGTATAATTTTGTTGTTTTAAAAAGCCATTGGAATTCTACTTCAAGAACATGGACAAAGCTCCCTTACGTTTTGCATTGGTGGCGTCTGACCAAAATTCAGCCAGCCAGCCAGACACCTTGCTTTAGTTTAAGATGGCGTGTCCATTGCTGCAAATATTGCAAAAGTATATATCTATTGTTTTCCTTTTCTTATCATTTTTACAGGAGCAAAGGTACTTAACGGAATTAAGTCAAAATGTGAAAGAAAGTAAATACATTGTGAAAATTAAACATGAAAGGGCTCTTGAAAAGATTGCTGTCCATGCAAAGAAAAATGTCATCCGTTCCTTTATAATGCTTGCATACATACAATAACTCATATATTTGTAAAACCCAGCAAAAACCCAAATAGGTGAACAACCCTGGGTCTAAACCGTTATAAAGGGTTGTTCCTTGTTCTGGAGACATTTTTGAAACTGCGATATCTCGGAACAGTTAGGCTTTATTCAGCTACAGTATTATTTAATATTTAGTACGCCTAATACTAAACAATATTCACATAAACTAAGATTCATTGGTGCCTTTGTATCCAGTTCTGCAAAGTTATTGTTCGGCTTATGCTCGAAGCCCATATCCCAATTTTCCCGATCAGGCTGCCACTTTAGTGGTGCAATTCTTCCAAATAGTATTGAAACCTTGGGGTAAACTGTGTGGGTTTTGTAGATTGGACTACCCTGCCTTACATGAATCCCAAAAAGTTTCGATGCCTCTTGCCAGTGGAATATTTGGAGCATGTTTTGATTTTGGTCTAGATCTTAGAAAATTATTTTTGTAAACAAATCGAGGTCTAGATTTTGCTCGCTGCTCCTGATCCTAGACTGCTGGTTGGTGCTTCCGGATTAGTGCAGGCTTTGATGCCCAATTTCTGAGCTTTAGTTTGACTTAGCTTTTGTGGACTAATGTTGAGTTTGTTGGCTGCAGCACTAATTGTGGTGGAAGGCTCCTAGTCGAAACTTTGATGTCATCTTCAAGATTCCTAAGAAAGCCACCGTTACAATACGTCCTCTTGAGAACCTGAATCCTGATGTTTTTGTAGTTTAATATCCCTGAATTATTTTGTATATACATGTCTGGCACTTACCTTCTTCTACAAAGTGTTACACTGCTTTAATCTTTGACCTTTTAGCGAAATTTTCGAAGTAGGATATAACCAGTTTAACAAACGCCTCTTACTCCCAGGAAATCATGACGATGCGTTTATTTTGGAAAACCAAAAATTACATCATATAACCCCCAAAGGATGGGCTATCACATGATGCATTCAATTTTTTATCTCCTGCCTTCATTTGAGTTTTATCTCTATTTGCATAAATGTCTCCAGAACAAGGAACAGTGCTTTAATTTATAAGCACCCTTTCTACATTTTTAGATCCCTTTACCTACATTGCAGGACGACAGGTAGAGCGTTTGAAATATCTTAATTGATAATATAATTGACTATATTCATATCACAAGTCAGTATGCGTATTTTTCATATTCTTGTAATAAACTGGTAAGTAATAATAAAGCAAGTGTACCATACCATGTGGATTGGACCTATTTTCCACCAGAAAAATGCTACCCAAAAAAATCCAAAGTATTTTATAATGAAAGGGATACATAGTTACTTTTTTATTCTTTGGCTACCTTATTTTGTCAAGGGACACCTGCACGTATTTCACACAGAGAAACATTACACAGAAGCTTACAACTCTTTTCTAAATTCCTTACGGTTTACGCACCTGTAAAATGTAAAGCCTTTCAGTAATCCGTTATTCTATAAACTAAACCCAGTGGGCTTTAGCGAGTTCCTGTTTGCTTCAGTATAAATCAAAAGTCCGAATTAAAATTGTCTGGAAAATAAATTACAAATTACAAATTCATTTTTAAGTCTACTAACAGAGCAAACAGTAGCCCATTCCATACTTTCTCAAAGAAAGCCCAATCATGAGAAATTTTCATAAAGTATTGAGTAATAAGTGGGTGCGAAACCGTTTGATTATAATCTTTTTGCAAATTGTTGGACTATACTTTTGCGTAAAATATTTTTTCGAAGTTTCCAAGCCCTCCGATAGCACAAACATTTTAGAAAGTGATAGTTTAGTAAAGCAAACTGGAAATATTTTTGCTGAACGTCCCGACTGGCAAGATATTGGTCATGCACAGTACAACTTTTCGGTGTACACGGCTTACAGCTTTGATAATGGAACAGGATTCGAAAAAGTTACAATTATTGCTGCTTCCGCACCCTTTCCAAGAAACGAAACTGTCAAATGCAGATTTTACATTGAAGATGCAAGTGACTCCAAACTGAATTCAATTGATGATGTTGTGGCAACAATGACAATAATGAAAGGTTGGGCTGAAAAACTGGCAGGCAACTATATAAATTGCAATATTTCTAAACAACTGGCAAAAAAACCTAAATCAGTTTCCGTTCTTGTGGGCAATCAAACTGTAAGTGATACTCGTCTAGAAATCCGGTATCAAAGTGTACCCTCTGAAACAACAGAGGAATCCCAGAAAAGTTACCAGTGTCAGTTTAGTGTTTGCGTGATGCCCATTTTTGGAATAAATCAGGTATTCCATTTCCTAGAATGGTTTGAATTTAACAAGCTCATGGGCGTTGAGCAATTTACCTTTTACAACATGAGCATTGGTCCCGAGCTGAGTTGCGTGTTAACTGAATTAAAAAGGGATGCTCAGGGAGCGGGAGCAGTTGTGCATGTTGATCCTTGGCAAATCTACGGCCGACAGATAAGGAAGGATGTTCCACGAAATGGAATTGACAAGTCGGTTTCAATCTGCGATTGTCATTTGCGCCATAAAGGACTCACCAAGTACCTTTCTCTGATTGACGTTGACGAGTTTATAATGCCCCGTGAAGAAGCTGGACTAAATAATTATGCTGACCTTATAAAATATTTGGATGCCCAACATCCGTCACTCAAGTATGGAGAATATCGCTTTCGGAATGGCTTTTATGAAAAAGAGCAGGACAAGGATGAGCTTGTAAAGGAACGTTGTAAATCCCTGGTTAACAATCCATTTGAATTTTACGTGTGTCAAGCACTTTACATGACTACCCTGGTAAGACGCAATAATTATCACAATTATGTGGACCGGACAAAATACTTTGTGCGACCGGAGAGAGTTGCCGTCCCACTAATGCATTATGTGAGTATGATGGAAACCGGTTTTCAAACTAGTATGGTGCCAGCGACCATTGCATTTTCCAGACATTACAGGAAAACAATTGAGAAAGTGAAAGCAAAAAATGTGAAGATTGACAAGGTTTCACAAGAATTTGGAACTAGGTTGGCAAAGAATGTGGCGGAAAGGGTGAAATACTCTATGGACAATTGTGATTTGAGCATGGAGGATTTGTTTAAGTAGATTTGGAGATGAATATGCGTAATTTTTTTTAACTTTGTTGTATTGTACTAAAATAAAAAATCTTATTTTGTGTGAAAATAATGTTGTATATTTATGATTTTTAAATCACACCATAGCACCATCCTTCCAGGGCAGATAGCATACCCCGCAGCACAGTAAATAGCAAACTCTCCAGAACGTGAATAGGTGGCTCTCGCTGGTGGCCAGAAATCTAGATGCCAAGAATACTCCACAGCACATTAATAAAATTATGCCCTCTAAACTCGGATAAATGGCCCTGAGGACGATGATTATAAAAGTTATTGCATTTAGGTAACAAACTCCTTTGCACTAAAGTTTCACCCAGGGTAAAAATACAGTTACAATAAGGATATCAAAATCTTGCGTTCCAATTCCACTTCTGCACTTATACTTCTCAATTTGAATTGCATTCCAATCACTTTCATGTGGTGTTTGAGTACAATGCAATGCAAATGAATGGAATCGATTTTGGTAAAAGAATAGGTATGAAATACATGTCGAATATCAAACTCATAGGTTAAATTCATTTTAACTCTGGAGAGTAGGACAGAAGAAAAACACAAATGCAAAGTCAACACTAGAATGCAAAATGTAGCAACATGTAGAATGCAATTTTAAATGCAAATTGAAGTAGAAATTCAACCAACTTGCTATTTTGCGTTTATAGTTTTTACATTTACGATTAAATTAGGTAAATGCAAAAATGAAAATTTCGGCCGTCCAATTGCACTTGTAATTGGAATGAGAGTGGACCTTAAACCTTATTCAATTTCTGTTTGGTGCAACTTGTAGCTTCGTACTAATGCCTCCGAAAACTTATGACAAGTAACCAAGCAAGACATCAGATGGCTAGAAAAGCAAAAAACGATATAATTCAGTTGTTTAAAAGAGCTATTGGTGTTCTTTTTGTATAGAATGTACATTAGTACCACAGCACCAGATGGAAAAATAAACTGAACCGAAACTGAATTATATTAGTTTTACTTTTGCAGCACCATCTGGTTATTTTTTAGTAACTTTTTGCAAGCTTTAATAGAGAGCTGAATAGGTTGTGAAAACAGAAACTAACTAAGTTTCATTACTTTTTAAATTATGGCCACCATAGGGAGCCACTTTTCCACGTTCTGGAGGCATTATGATTTTAATGTGCTGCGGGGTATTGGTATTCAGGGAGATACTAACTTTTGTATGCACTGTGCACCTGGGTATCGGTATCCAGCAAAGATGCTAATTTTTGTGTGTGCTGCGGGTTTTGCTAGTCCCCAAAAGGGGTACGCGGCCAGCTAACAAAAACCCTTGCGTAAAATTTCATTTCACCACAAACGAGAGAAAACTTGCCCTGCCCTAAAGGTATTGTTTTGAGGCAGAGATTTAGTCGTGTCCGGAAAAAAAGACAAATTTTACAAGTCAAACGGAAATGAGGTCAAAGGAAAAAAAGGCAAAGAGGAAAGAAGGACAAATAGGTAAAAAAGACAAAAGTACAAAATGTCAAATAGGAAAAAATGACAAAACGTACAAAAGTAGCAAATTTTTCTTTATGAGCCGCAAGTAGATATTACATTGTCAAAATTAAAACTTTATTTAAATATTTGGCCGTTTAACATAATCTTTGATAAGGTCTGTTTACATAAGCTTTCTCGATAGTAATATATTGGCTACATAAAGCACCATATTATCACTTATACAAAATATTGGCAAAAGTAAACATACTAGGCTATAAACCAGGCAAGCAAATTGCTATTGCTGAGAAGTATTGAACTGCATTAATCGAAACGTTTGTCTAAAACCTTATATGGTATTTACTTCCGAGATTCACATGGTCCAGTCCTAATTCTTAACATCATGCTGCTTTAAAACTGTTCATAAACATTATAATGTCAGCACTTGATAAGCTTAAAACCTTTATGATGCTTGCTTTTTAGATTTCAAAAATAAAATGATATATGAGATGTTCATTTTTTAGCGACTAAAGTAAATAAGTAGGATTTAGAACCGGCGATGATCATAAGTATTTTGTACGATTTGGTCTGTGCTGCATTATTTTCTCTCTGTGTCAACTACTAGTACTCATGCACCATCTTATTATGCCAAACAGATTTAGCAATGCAATGTGCTATCATTAAGTGCAAGACTTGGTGCTTTGACTGTTTGATTTGTTTAAACTGATTTTGTCTTTTTTTCCTACTCCGTTTGTCATTTCTACCGTTTGTCTTATTTACCTATTTGTCTTGTATTCCTCTTTGCCTTTTTTTCCTTCGATCTCATTTCCATTGGACTTGTAGAATTTGTCTTTTTTTCCTAAGACCGATTTAGTAAACAATCTAAATATAACTTGTTTCAAATTTTATGAAAGCTTATTTACTTGCATTCAAAAATGCTTGAGAATGTTACCTTCTATGATATGGATTAAAAGAGTTTGGAACAATTTAGTGTTATTGCTAAAGTAATAGATTGGGAGAAGCTGCTTCCGTAGGTGTGAGGGAAAAATATTTACCTGTGGCATTTTATTGTAATTTAAAGGTTCACAAAAAACACAAAAGCATAAAACAAAGTTATTTCCACACTTCTGTATGCATTTAGTGATTGAATGAAAGGAATGAAATAAACATGATTTAGGTTTCATTCAAAACAAAATGTTTTTTTCAGAATTTATTCACTTCTGGAAACGATGCCCATAAATAACTGAGCTGACATTGTTTACTATTCATGCGAATTTTTGAAGTTCTCACAAGTTGTTACTAAAAAGGTACAAGTGTCAATAATATATCATATTGTCATATTGACTCAAGCATTCTGTGTACAACAACTAGAGTAAACGGACAATCCTTCCTAAAATGTAACAATAAAGTCGTGAATATTTTTAGAATTTGTCTAACAATTTGAAGGAATCTTTTGTCAATAGTTAACCGTTTATGTGAAACGACTAGTTAACACATAATACACTTTAATATCTAGCTGCCTGATGATGTCGAATAAATAAAACGATGAAACCGGTTGCAGCATACCAGTAACAGACTTGGAGTTAAGGAAGTTTTTATTTACACTGCATATTACCTAATATTTATAATTTGAATAAGAGATTACATTGTTTGTTAATTAGAGTTCTTGTACAACAAACCGTCCTGTTGCCCGTAGGCACCCGACACTTCTCTGAAAATCTGTAACTTTCCCTCCAACTCGTTAACAATTTCTTCCAACTTCTTTACTTTTCCGATAGTGTTAAATTTTTTCTTGCAAAAGCTGAAAGGACCTTATTCACTCCTTATGGCCACTGGGCTATCGGCGGGCAGTTACAAATCATACATCATTTGAAAGCCCTCAACGCGTAGATCAAAAGTGTCAATGGACACAAATCCCAAATAGCTTGCGCAAGTCCAGTTTTTGGGCTCTGAAGATGCAACTTCACGTCATTACTGAACACTGTCTTTTCCAATGATTTTTATATTGCGTCCAAACTACAAAACGGGCAGTAACGGATGATGGCTCATTAGAGAGAACACTTTAAGGCCATCGTACTGGTGTATCTGATTATGGCATATCTGCTTGCGCAATGACGTTTTTGATCACATCTTGTTTAACGTTCCATGAATAACGGATTTATGGAGGTAACCAAAAACCGTTACCTACCCAACTTTTTAAGTACTGATTGTGCAGTAACCGTTGATAATTTGTTAGAAAGACCAATTTAAGGGCTAAAAAATGATGTGTCCGTTGGTGGCAATGACATTTTTGATCACAGCTTGTGTAACGTACAATAATAATGGAGTTTTGGGGATAACCGAAAAATATTACCTGTCTAGTATTTTAAGTACTCACCAAACCGTAATGGTTGATAGCTCTTAAGAATGACCAGTTTAAGTGCTGCAAACTGGTGTGTCTGCTGGCGACAAGCTGCCTTGCGCACTTTCGATTTTTCACCAAATGTGTACAGTTCTTTGAATTAACCTGTCGCCAGAAGAAACCTAACCGGTGTTATTATCATAGAGCGTAAAGCCTGAAATCGTAATTGTTAGATCACTGGAAAGAACACGGGTTTTGGTTACCTCCATAAATCCGTTGTTCATGGAACGTTAAACAAGATGTGATCAAAAACTTCATTGCGCAAGCAGGTGTGCCATAATCAGACACACCAATATGATTGGCTTAAGTGTTCTCTCTAATGAGCCATCAACCGTTACTGCCCGCCGATAGCCCAGCGGCCATAAGCGGATGAATATGGTCCTTTCGATGGACCTGCCACACCAACTGAGCTAAAAGCATTTGATTTTCTTACTCCAGGGTATAAATGCGTTGGTTATGGGCGTTTTAAAATGTTTGCACTTGAGTTACTAAGTTGGTGTTTATTTCCTGGCGTGAAACATTCGGAATGTTTTCTTCATCCAGTAAATTTCACCAGTAGGGTATTTCCACTAACCTATCATTGGCAATTTCTTGGTTCACCCCATATCGCGCTCAACTTGTTTCAGAAAGTTGTCAGAAAGGTACAGATGCTCGAGAAGAGGCGTTCTTTTATAGGAAGATGTCGAATACATGTAATTATTGAGGTAATCGTACCATACGAAACTCCTGAATATCCGACATGATAACGTCATCCTCTGCAACACTTGGAACATGATAACGTAACATTGCAAATTGCAAACAATATAATATTATACTATTTTATGCTTTTTGAAATAAAATTGAACTATTGGTTTGTACGTGATTTGCTTTTATCTTCATGCATTGTGTAAGAATATATAACAGAATATAAGAATGTATTAAATATTGAATACAAAAAAATCCGCTTAAACTATATACTGCATCAAATTAAATTAGATACAAAACGTTAATAATGAAAGTAAGTTTTGTCCCAAAAACCCTTCCGAATAGCTTTGCTGTATAATGCATATTTCCAAAAATATCTGCAATTGAAAATATTCTTGAAGACAACATAAGATCACTCAAGTAGAAGAAATTTATTTATATTCATTTTTACTTCAAGTAAAATGCTTTCAAATACCAGAAGTACTCCAAAACATTCAATAATTTCAAGGTTCTAATCCATCATTGTCTCTAGCTTCTGAACCATTCTCCACGGCTTCCCTTACAAGTACCAACCAATTTTCACTTTGTCCTCCAAAACCTCCACCTTAGCTTCCAAGGCAGTATTTTCCTTCGAATCTTTGAGTTTTGACTGACTTGCCATTCCGACTGGGTTTGAAGTGCATTAAATTCATGACTTCTTTTATAATTTTAATCAACTCGTTTTTAAGGGTACTTCTACCGCGAAAATAGGTAGTTCCTTGTTCACAGGATTGCCCAGTACCAAATCTTTCTGACAACATACAATTTAATAACTTTACAAGTTGTAATAATTCCTTGCGTTTAGCAGTGCAGGTCTCTTCGATTTCGGCCATTTTAAAATGACTTTTTATTCCAAAAATTATAATGCCAATTACTTGACGATAAATGATGGAATACCAACTTTTTCTTGTTGGGTTTGAGAACTAAGCTCTGTAGTATAGCAGTGAATATATTTGCGAATTTCTTGAATCAACAGATGAGCAGTGTTCTGAATGCTTAGCATTATGCTCAATTCCAAGAAAACACAATGGAAAGTCTGGTCCCAATATGGAGCATTAGCATAGCATAGTATAACGTAGCCGTAGCCAAAGCCACGAGTGGACAAGACAGACTGGAGAATGCATGAAACGAAAAGAGAGTACATTTAGGGACACGAATCGGTGTTTCAGTGGAAGAGGATGTGACGACAGCCACTTTCTTAGTATACAGGCTTATGCGATAAAAGGACCTTATTCAAGTTCTCACTAACCTGGGCCCCTGCCTTAACTTTTGAAGCACAAGCAGAATGGTTACAATTTATAGCTCATTCGAAAGAACAATTTAAGTACTATTACGCCACAGTCCAGTTATGTCCCGATTCGCTTGCGCATGGTCCGATTTTTGCAAAAATATTTTGCAAAAATCCACTTTCATAAAACACAGTAATGTCAATATTGAAGGGACTTTTTGCAAAAATCGGACCATGCGCAAGCAAATCTGACCACAACGGGATTGCGCAATAATAGTGCTTGGTTTGCTCTTTCGAATGAGCTATTATTAGTAACCATTCTGCTTGTGACTAGGAAGATAAGACGTTTTCATATCATATGGTAATGCTTATAGAAGTGGATTTTTGCAAAATATTTTTGCAAAACTCGGACCATGCGCAAGTGAATCGGGACATAACTGTACTGTGGCATAAAAGTACTTGAGTTGCTCTTTTGAATGAGCTGCAAATTGTAACCATTCTGCTTTAGATTGAAAAGTTAGGGCAGGGGCCCAGTGTAGTGAGAACTTGAATATGGCCCTTTTATGTGGAATAAATGGAATTGGATTTTTATACATGGCTTGCTTTTAATGAAGTATCAAAAGGGTAGAGTCTTATGTCTTCAGTAGAAACATGTTTTTGACGTGTTTTCACTCCAGAATTCCGTGACAGGATGGAACAGTAAAACTTTTATTTTAGGAATAGAACGAGAGTAATTGAAATTTTTTATGCACGAGCGAATGAAAAACAATTAAAGCTGAGCTTTCAGGGACATAGGTATGAGTTTTGGATGAGTATGGATTTTAAAAGAAATGAAATGGAAAGGAAAAACTAGTTTTATTGATTGAGTATTGATTAGAGTTTGGCATATATGAACCATATATGAAGATAAGAGGAATAGGGTATTGGATTGAGTGTAATAATAAATGATGATAAAGTGGGCGCAAATTAGTAGATAGTTTCATTAGCGTTTTGTGGGATGAGAGAATTAATGGCAAATTATGTGATGGTACATGTAAAATGTTTTGCACTAAAACTATTTTGTTGAATTGAAACATGTACCATTTTGAAGCAGATGCTGAAATGCAGAGATGTAAAAGAGGCATAATAAAGCTTCTACTAATCTGGATGTCATGTGACCCTGGCACTAACCTGCTGCTTTTGGCATTACCGTGTATAATGGGCTTAAGTGCAATCCCACTACACTGCTTTTGGGTAATCTAACAAGTTTGAATTACTTCATGCGTATTAGTCATCGTTATGTAATTTATTGTAGTTTTCAAAGCCACAAAAATATTGATATGAAAATGTGCCGATAATTGTCGGTTTGCGTTCAGCCTACCATATAGACACAAAAACATCGTATTGTTGGACAATATATCTTTTGTCCTACTCAGCCTAACCAATTCTCGTGGAAAATTTTATAATTTTAGTAAAACTGAGATGATTTCGTATTCATTATACCAAATCAAAAGTGCGTTGAATTTTGCATGAGAATGAGGAGAAAAGAGAGAAAATTGTCGCCTTAATCTGAAATCTGAACGAAACATGGTTGCGGTTATTTTCTTCCCAGGTAAATTATTGCCTCATAAATTCAAAAAGGATCCTAAACAAACAGAAGTAATCTCTTGCCCTAAAGCCAATGTAATCTGCTGAATTGCCATCGTTGCTGTTTAGTCATTTGCTAAAGCAGTTTGTAATCAAATGGTATCAAATATAAGATTGGAAATCTTTAAATCCAAATTTTCATTTATATTTTTCCAAAAATATATTATTCATATAATATCGTCAATTTTTACCGTTTAAATTTAATTTGTGCCATATTGTTCTTGTCAGATGCCAGATTTAAAACTATTTAATATAAAATTATTTTAATACAAAACATTTCTTTTTTATACAACACAACAAAAATTACACATTATGCTCATCTCCAAACCTACTTAAACAAATCCTCCATGCTCAAATTACACTTGTCCATAAGGTATGTCACCCTCTCCGCCACATTCCTTGCTAACAAAACTCCAAATCCTTCTGAGATTTTGTCCATTGTCACAATATTTAATTTACCAGAAACTGCATTACGATAATGTCTGGAAAATGCAATGTCCACTGGTACTTTGCTGGTTTGAAAGCCAGGTTCCATCACATTCACAAAATGCATCCCTGGCACGGCAACCCTCTCCGATCGAACAATGTATTTTGTCCTAGACCAAAAATCTTGATATTCGTTACGTCGTACAAGGGTGCTCATATAGAGTGTTTGACATACGTGGTATTCAAACGGATTATTAGCCAGTACCTCACAGCGCTCGTTTACCAGCTCATCCTTTTGCTGCTCCTTTTCATAAAATCCGTTTCGAAATCGGTATTCTCCATATTTTTCTGTGGCATTTTGAGCATCCAAATATTTTACTAGGTCAGCATAATTCTCTAGTCCAGCTTCCTCCCGGGGCATTACAAACTCGTCAATGTCAATCAGGGAGAGGTACTTGGAGATTCCTTTATGGCGTAGGTGGCAATCGCAAATGGAAACTGACATACCATGTCCAAAGCGGGGAATTTCTGGAAATGTTTGAATGGGATAGTTAAGCCATGGGTCGACGTGAACAACTGCTCCATGGGCATCTTTTTTAAGCTGATTTAACACGCAACTTAGTTGTGGGCCAATGCTCATGTTGTAAAAGGTAAACTGCTCAACGCCCATGAGCTTGTTAAACTCAAACCATTCAAGAAAATGAAAAACGTGATTTGACTCAAAAATCGGCATCACGCAAACACTAAACTGATACTGGTAACTTTTCTGGGACTCGTTTAGCTGTTCAGAGGGTACGCTTTGGTAACTGATTTCAAGTCGAGTATCACTTTTGGTTTGATTACCAACAAGAATAGATACTGATTGAGGATTTTGGGCCAGTTTTTTAGGAATAATGCACTTGATATAGTTCCCTGCAAATCTGCTGTCCCAACCCGGCATCATTCTCATTGTTCCATTAACAACTTTGGAATCACTTTTATCTTCAGTGTAAAATTTACATTTGACAGGTTCTTCCTTTGGAAACTTTGCATACGCCGCAATAACCGTAACTTGTTCAAAGCCGTTACCATTATCAAAGGAGTAAGCCGTGTACACTGAAAAGTTGTATTGTGGGTGACCAATATCTTGCCAGTCTTCGCGTTCTGCAAGAGTACTACCATTCCCAGTTTCATTTACTAAACTGGCACTCTTCACATTGTTTGTGGTATTATTGGTGGGCTTCCAAAGGAGAAAATAGTTTAGGCAAACGTAAATCCCAAAAATTTGCACAAATATTATAATCAAGCTGTTTCGTGACCACGTAATATTTCGAATATTTTGGAAAGTTGCCATGATTGAATTTTCTTTTGAAAATTGTTGAATTCGTGTGTGATATTATTAAATGTCTGCTATGCTGTCAGTCAGGTTTGAAAATGATTTGGGAATTTGTCTTTTCAGCTTAAGGGTACAAAAACACAAGCTGAAGCAGAATGGTTCTAGAAAAATTACAGGTGCGCAGGAAGGCGAGCAAATAAAATGGAAAAAGGGTTTATAACTAAAAACCAGTAAAAACTTGAAAATGTGTGCAGAGCTAGGAAATCGCTGTGGGTATAAACACATTTTAAAACAGTAGGGTGCTTTGTCAGGTGCTTTTTACATGCTTCCGTCGGTCTTTATTTTTCCAAGAACTACACTGTTCTTCATGAAAAAAACCAGAAAAAACTTGCGTAAGAAATTAAGTCGTCGCGAATGAAATATTCCTTTTTTAGTATGCAAACAGAAAAGGCCTTGGCATAGCATTTTTCTTTGCAAGCATGGACAACAATCAGTCAGACCAAAACCCTTTCATGTTTAGCTTTAGCCAAAATACAAGCTCAGCACAAATGTAACCAGGTACTTTTTCAGTAGTTGGAAAGAAATATGAGTTATTTTTACAGTGTATTTAGTTAGTTTCACATTCTTACAAACGTAAATTGCCCTTATTCTCGTAAAAAAAACTGAGCATTATACTACCCATTAATAATGCACAAAGGATAAGCAAAAGAAAACAATCAGATTCTTTTCTGTAATATTTGGTCTAATAATTTGTATGTTTGAATTTTCAAATTAAGTGCAGGAATATGAGGAGTCGTACGGAAAAGATTAGGAATTTTGCTAGCATTTCAAAACTCATGATTCTTAGCATTCGGGTTTCTAAAAATGTATGTTTGCAATTTAAAAATTAAAAATGATTTTTCTCACTACCGTTATGCATACTAGCATGCAAACCCCTAATAACAGAATAAATTACATTAACATAACTACTTTCTTGTGTTTTAGTAAATCATTGCTTCCCATTCTCCCATTTCTCATAAAGAAGAAAAACGACTCTTATTTCCCACTGACTATATTAAAAATTGTAATTATAAGTGTGGATTTAATTTATTTACACTTCAACGGTTTCATACTTTACACTTCAAAAATTGAAGTTTACAAAAGTATAAACGCAAAAATTCAAAAACAGTAAACTGTGCTCAAAATCATATATCACTCTCAGTTGTACTTATGTTCGTTATTTCTTTCAATTCACATAATGAAATTGTATAGACGGGTATAGACCCAAACAAAACTTATGATTATGATAAAAATCCTCATGAGGAAGTATAAACCGAAAAGTGAGAATATGAATAGAAATGCAATGAAGAATAAAAGTGGAAATACAAATACAGTCAAACCTAACTATACTGGCCTTGGTTTTACTGGCGACCCGGGTGTAATGGCGTAATTCACTGCCGCTTGGCGGTCTGTAATGTAAAGTAAATCACGGTAGCAAGGCTTATAATGGCCAGTTTTATACTGGCTACAGCACTATAGTGGCTTAAGTTTGAGGGTCCCTACAAGCAATAACTTGGTTTATAGTGGCCATTGCATTACACATTTCTAAAAATGGGCATAGATCCACGCCAAATATCCTACATTTTAGCGCAAAAATTTGCATCCAGAACTTGTGAAAGCAGAATGAAATTGCCTGCAACTGTAATGTAGACCAAAATTTTTGTGAAGTACGTGGCTTGCCCTAACTAGACCAGCACATACATATCATTGGTTTCGAAGTTTCCATGGTTTTGTAGCTTGACACACTGAAACGGAGGCACTGTATTGTTTTTGAAACCGCTGCCGGGGATGTGCAGTTAATGCAGCATCCATTGGCAGATTGGACAGTGAAAGTTTGTTCATCATTCTTGTGTGGATAAAGGTTTATTTTTGAGGCAATTGCTAAAAATGGTCATGGAAATTCTATGATGGAATACACACGGAAGCCAAAGTATGGTGTAGCACAATTAAAGAATAGGCTAACGGATTTACTGCGTGCAAGTTTTGATCGACTCATATGGTAAAACCGCTGGTGATTGATTAGAGGAAGCGCTCGACCAATGTGCTTCAGAAAAATTATCAATCTTTATTCAGCAAATGGATAGAAGAATTGTAAAATCGTCGGCATTTAAGTACCGTGGCAACTTTTTTCGAACAAAATTACTGTTGTTGTAAAACTGTGGATTGTTTTAGTCTACAGTGTGTTGCTAACTGATTACGCAATAGCTAAATTTGATAGTGGATGAGTAAATATTTGATTCAATAAAGATGGTTCACTTCGTAAGTCGGTAGAATCTGTTCCGGAAATAATGTTACCGTGGATACCGTTTGAATAGTCCCTAATGTGTATTTATTTTCGAATTTTACTGTTCCATTTTGAATAAAACCTTCATACCAACCCCTGACACTAAAGACTATAACGGCGTACGCCATTACAACCTTTAGTGGCTTAAGCCACTACAAGTTATACTGGCCTAGGCCACTATAACCTATACTGTCCATACTCTATAGTGGCCATATTTCCGGTCGCCCTACCATAGCCACTATAGTGAGGTTTGACTGTATGATTAAGTCTGAACCCAAAATTGGAAGTTGAAATGCAAAAATTTCCTATTCTTATTCTATTTAAACTGTAGTATAAACTCAGCTTTACAATCAGTACTTTGGCAACCACGTTAATTGTATTAGGGCGTAAAACCACGTAAATACACCTACCCTCGGACAAATTTTAAACAACCTTAAAATATTGTGATTTAATCTCGGCACCATAAGAATGCTCAAACAAAGTTGGTTCTTTATTTTCAGTGATACGCAATGACAAGATAAGAATAAGAAGCACAAAGGGTAACTTTTATTTTAATAAACATCCATGGTAAACCATTAAAAATGCTCGCTGCTGAAGACGATAATATGAATATAAACATATATTAAACATCCATAACGAATCGTTATTAACGATAATATGTGTATAGACATATAATAAGAATAACCTTACATACCTGGTCTAGAGCCGATTTAACCTGGTCTAGAGCCGATTTAACCTGGTCTAGAGCCGATTTAACCTGGTCTAGAGCCGATTTAACCTGGTCTAGAGCCGATTTAACCTGGTCTAGAGCCGATTTAACCTGGTCTAGGGCCGATTTAACCTGGTCTAGAGCCGATTTAACCTGGTCTAGAGCCGATTTAACCTGGTCTAGAGCCGATTTAACCTGGTCTAGAGCCGATTTAACCTGGTCTAGAGCCGATTTAACCTGGTCTAGAGCCGATTTAACCTGGTCTAGAGCCGATTTAACCTGGTCTAGAGCCGATTTAACCTGGTCTAGAGCCGATTTAACCTGGTCTAGAGCCGATTTAACCTGGTCTAGAGCCGATTTAACCTGGTCTAGAGCCGATTTAACCTGGTCTAGAGCCGATTTAACCTGGTCTAGAGCCGTTTTAACCTGGTCTAGAGCCGATTTAACCTGGTCTAGAGCCGATTTAACCTGGTCTAGAGCCGATTTAACCTGGTCTAGAGCCGATTTAACCTGGTCTAGAGCCGATTTAACCTGGTCTAGAGCCGATTTAACCTGGTCTAGAGCCGATTTAACCTGGTCTAGAGCTGCGTTAGGTACATTTCTCGTTTCAAATGCTCACTCCAGAAATGTACGCAGCTCGTTACATGCGTACATTCCCGCAATGAAAGGTTCCTTCCGTTATCAGTTTTCGAAAAGTGAAAACCAGCAAGTGCAGCCCATTTCTATTGTTCACTCCAATTCTTGGATATTTTGTGTCTATTTTTATCGCGGAAGTGCGTAGGGCAAGTTGTAAAGTAGAATAGAAGGCAGCTTTTTTTACGAATATGAATTTTAAATAGCCATATTGACACTAGAAGCACAAATTTGAGTAAACGGTATATCAAAATGTTGCTTTTTATATAAGGCTATCAACCTATGCACATTTGAAATATTATAATGGCTTTTTGAAGTCGTGGCCTAAAACTGAAGTTCCTATGTATCACAGTTTTGTTCTGTCAAGATAACCATAAAACGAGATGCTACTACCGAACCATTGCTTTATAGATTTTTGTAGAGTTAAAACTGTTCCATTCTATGCTCATCATCTCTGTCTAATAAATTTTTGAAAACGATATCAGGAGAATTAAGTAATTTTTAAGGACAGAGTTGGGCTTAATAAGTAGTACAACAATTGCAAAAACCTAGAAAGGGGAAGTTGGTATCAAGAATGCAGGTCACCGACAAGACATAAAGCATTTTTGGGATACGAAAAAACTAATTGTTTTGCGAAAAGTCAACTTTTTTACCGCTTCATTAAGAAATTTTTGCAGATGGACAATTTAAGGAATATAAACTTTTGTCTTGAGATAACTGTCCTCATTCACAAAAACGCTCAAAATGGGAAAAATTAAGATAACTGTCCAAATGAGATAACTGTCCGGTATAAAAAATTGACTAAGACAAATGTCCGTGTGATAACTGTCAATATAAATGGGGTCCGTATCCCCTGTCATACACTCTTTTTCAGTTTGTTGTCACATCGCTGTCAACGGCTGTGTTAGTGGTTTTGTCTAAGCAATCAAGACTAATTTTCCGGATGTCATCCCAAAACGAAGATACAACAACGTGAAAAACTACACCAAGTACCATAATCCAAAAATCAGCAAATATAGTAGCAAGGCGTTGCCGTAGTTGATTAATAAAATTTACATTTATCAGAACAGAATCAAGCACAGTAAAAATTGAAATTTGTGATGGTTCCGTTAGGAAATACGTTTCTGCAAGGTAGAGTGAGTATTTAGCATGATCTAGGTGTCGCACAAACATCTGTGATGGTGACCAGCTGGTGTACGGTAGTTAGCTCAAAAGACGTTAGTTACACCGGACTCTAGTTCCAATTTTTTAGCTCCACTTTTTTTAGTTACATCCGGTGTTTACCTCCAAAAATATTTTAGCTACAATTTTTTTAGCTCCACCATTTTTAGTTCCACTGTTTATATGGGCCTACATGTGCAAAGGACTATGCAACCTAAGGGCAAATATTTTGACCTCCCAGTTTATTGCTGATTCCGATAGAGCTTTTAGAGCTCTACATTTTTGCAATTTAAAGTATGTCAATATTTCCTAAAGTTGTCGACATATGAACGAGTTTGTAATTTTAGCTCCCATAAGGCTCCATAGTAAACATTATTTTTTCAACGTCGTGGCTACCCATCGCGCCCACTTTTGATTTTTGATGTTGATAGCAGTTTAGAAAGGGCGTTAAATGAGGATGTTTTTTATAAGTTACTGGAGTGGTCTTCTTGCAAACGTCGAAGTTGTGGTAGGTCAAACATGGAGGTGTTTTTTCGGAACAACTTTCTTCTAAATCGTTGTAGCTTCCACTACACACCTCCAATTTTCAAAGTTAATAGCTATGTTAAAAGAGTAATTTCTAAGGATTCTATCGTAGAAAAAATCAGGACAAAATGTCATTATTTACAAAAGTTATTAAGCTCTAACTTTGGAGGGGCTGTTCGAGAACCCTCAAAAACAGCCCTATTTCAAGCCTACATTTGACCCCCGGGCCCACCTTTGATTTTCAATTTTAATAGCAATTCTGAAAGCGCTTAACTAGGAGATAAAACTGAGAAAAAACTGGAGTGGTGTCTTTTCAAAATTATGAATTATCAGACATAATGTGCTAAAGTATCACCCATCGGCTATAATTAGAGGTATTTTGATATTGACACGGCCAGGTGTGTAATCATGGAAAGATACCACTCCAGTTTTTTCTCAGTTTTATCTACTAGTCAAGCGCTTTTAGAATTGCTATTAAAACTGAAAATCAAAGGTGGGCCCGGGGGTCAAATGTAGGCTTGAAATAGGGCTGTTTTTGAGGGTTCTCGAACAGCCCCTCCAAAGTTAGACCTTAATAACTTTTGTAAATAATGACGTTTTGTTCTGATTTTTTCTGCGATAGAATCCTTAGAAATTACTCTTTTAAAATATTTATTAACTTTGAAAATTGAAGGTGTGTAGTGGAGCCGACAACGATTTAGAAGAAAGTTGTTCCGAAAAAACACCTCCATGTTTGACCTACCACAACTTCGACGTTTGCAAGAAGACCACTCCAGTAACTTATAAAAAACATCCTCATTTAACGCCCTTTCTAAACTGCTATCAACATCAAAAATCAAAAGTGGGCGCGATGGGTAGCCACGACGTTGAAAAAAATAATGTTTACTATGGAGCCTTATTGGAGCTAAAATTACAAACTCGTTCATATCTCGACAACGTTAGGAAATATTGACATACTTTAAATTGCAAAAATGTAGAGCTCTAAAAGCTCTATCGGAATCAGCAATAAACTGGGAGGTCAAAATTTTTGCCCTTAGGTTGCATAGTCCTTTCTTGATACCAAACTTCTTATATTTTTCTTTTGTCAAAGTTCCATTGCATTTACAACCAGCGAGAATTTCATCCAGTGCAACCAGAAATGGCTTCTAGTATAAAAATTGAATTTATTGACATGTGTCTAGGATATATTTACTAGTGGTGAAAGTTTTTCAGTACTATTGCAAAGTACTTACGCTTACAGCAAAAGTTTTGATTGGTTATAGTTAGCCGATTTGTTATACTATTTTGAAAATGAGAATATAGCAGCATCGAAAAATGTTATTACATTATCATAAATTATAATACAACCACATTTAAATCACATAGCAAATCATGAATGAATAGCAATACTGATTCTGATAGCAGTTAAAATAAATCATTCGATCAAGCAAAACATGTCATGTTCATGTCCCACAACATGAACTAATTGCCCTTGCAAAACAGATTGAAGTACAGTTTCAAATACTAACCAAATATGTGAATGCAACATTTAAGATGAATTGTGTGTCCTATTATAGCACTCTAGTTTTAAAGAGCATGTATTTTTGAGTCAAAAAGCATCTACGAGGCGACCACGAAGCCTTCAGATCTGTTTTACTTCAGATTTACTGTTTGTTTCAGAGCTCCAAGTGTATTTGAATCCGGAGTTCTTTGTGACATACGATTGACAAACAAGTTTGGTTACCACTGATTTTCCAATTTAGTTAATTTCAATTAAAGTAAATTTTAAAATGAAAACTTTTGGAGCTAAAGGCGGTGGAGCTAAAAAAATGGGTGGAACTAAAGTCCATTGTAACTTTAAAAAGTGGAAGTAAAAACCAAGTGGAACTAGCATCCTTGTAGCTAAATGTAGGTGTAGCTAAAAAATTGGAGCTAACTACCTAGGACCGTTAAAATTTTACTTTTAAGGTCCTGAAATCAGGACCTTAATTTTCAAATCTGCTAATTTAATGGATCTATGCTGTGAGGCATATGATTTTAGGTCCATTTTTGACTGGAATTACGAATCCGCTGTTTGTTTGTTGAAATTTAACTTTTAAGGTCCTCAAATCAGGGCCGTAATTTAAAATCTGGTAATGTAATGGACGTATGCTGTGCGACACATAATGTTACCTAGGTCCATTTTTGACCAGGATTACGAATCTACAGTATGTTTGTTAAAATTTAACTTTTCAGGTTCTGCAATCAGGACCTTAAGGATCAAGGGGCCTATATAAGCCCCTAGGGGCCAATATAGGCCCCTAACGAAAGGGCCTATATTGGCCCCTAGAAAAAAAGTTGAGATTTTTTTTTGGATTTTTTAGAACATTGTTGGTGATCACCTTTTGTTGTTGATGAGTTATTTGAAAATTATTGTTTTCAAAATTTCTTAGGGGCCAATATTGGCCCCTATTAGAGCCTATATAGGCCCCTAAACTAAAAAATAATTTTTCACAAATACTCGATTTAATTGTGTCAAAACTGTCAAAATGACGATTTTAGACACTTCTTACACTGACGAAATGTGTCAGAAATTTTAATGTTCCAAAAAATCCAAAAAAACTCAACTTTTTTTCTAGGGGCGAATATAGGCCCCCATAGGGGCCAATATAGGCCCTTTCGTTAGGGGCCTATACTGGCCCCTAGGGGCTTATATAGGCCCCTTGATCCTTGACTGTAATTGTCAAATATGTCAAATTAATGCAAGATTGGAAGGTTGGGTCCGGCCCGTGTGATTTAGAGTATGAGTTGTTAATGGCCGTAAGAAACCTCTATAGTTAAATGAGACATGGAAGAAAGAGTATGACACCGTTGGCATAAGCAGTTGATAACATAATATTATTACCCACGAGGGCAGTGACACATGATTTCTAAAAAAGTAACTCTCAATCACAATCACTAACTGATTTCAATAAACGTTCTCTATAAATCTGTAATGTGTTCGATATCCCAGTATTGGAAATGATTCAACCGAAGAATATAATTCGGTTGGATTTTCCAAAGTGGACTTCACTTTCACTGGGCGAAGAAAAGTATTTCCTGCAATTCATAGACAGACGACAACGGAACTGGTAACGTTTTGTTTTGTAATTTGATTAAACTTATGTATCTGAGTAAACAAGAGGAACCACTGTATCTTTTAATGACTCTCTTAATTGAAACCCTTATTGCCTAATGGAATTTGAATCGTTGAAGCACATTAACTATTTCTCGTAATATTTGCAGCTTTTGATATCATGTGCTTTGACCAGTGTGCTATGTAGTGCTCGATAAAAATCCAAAACAAATAATTAGGGTGGCGGGATGTAAAAACATGTAACACGGAAATAACATGTAAAAATTATTTTTTACATGTATTTTTACATGTATTTACATACAAAAATACATATTTTTTCCATGGACAATGTAAATTATGGAAATATTCCTTAAAATTTTTATTTTTTCAGCAAAACGAAATTTGGTGGCTAAGTTGTAAGCTTTTAACATGGTTTAAAACACCACTGCAGTGCACTGAACCGTTTCATTTACTTTTTAATTATTAAAACCGGCTTTTGATTGTCCGTACTAATAGGCGTAAATATAGTCATATGGCTTCTTTGGCTGTATTTTACAATTTTTCCATGTTATTTCTATGTATTTTTACATTTTACATGTAAAAATGAACAAAATCTATAAATACATGTAAAAAACGCCACCCTGTAAATAATATCTAATGGGAATGAAGAAAACGTATTTACAAGATATGAATGGCTAGTCAGAATGTAAATGCAGATCATCAAATAATTCTGGAATGTACAACAGTCGAAAGCGACTTCTATCTTTTTCTAAATCTTCTTCGACTTCTATCGACTGCCAAAAATAAGTTTTTTAGGGAAATTTCAGTGGTCTTAAAGAAAAGTATGCTGTTTTACTTTTACCCTAAAAATCTAGATTTCCCGGCAAACTAATTCGTGATAAGGAAAAAGTCAGTTTCTGTAGGAGCCCACTAATATTTTCCCTATTACAAAATCTTACAGACACAACATTGCTGTTTGTCTGTTGTCAAAAATACTTACCTACATTCATAAGGGAATTACGTGGATTAAGGTGATCCAATAGCTCATGTTCCGTGCTACCCCATAAAGTTTCTTTGCAAAACTTGTCCTAATTTCGCACATGTAGTATTTAATAGCACTATATTCACTGCTTTTTCTATTTACGTTTTTTGTATTTATCTATTATAACACTGAAATTGAAGAAAAAATGAATAACATTAGTTCGCACTACAATACTTTAGTAAGAAACGTTATAGGAGCAACTGATTACCCCATAGACTTCAGAAAAAACTTTGAAAGCACAATATAAAAACCTCTAGTGAGTTTCAGCAAGAGAGTAGCTAATTGTAGCTATTCAATGGCATTGTATATGATATGTACGTTTCTGTAACACTTACATTGATTTTAATTGAGTAAATGATTCTGAGTACCATTTAGTTTTCAGCAGTGTGTTTGCAAAGGGCCGTGGGAGTTTTGATGCTCAACAGAGACAGAAGCTTGCACTCAAAACTCTTTATATTAAAAACAAAAAGCCCTAGAGAGTACTTCAGCACGGAAACCTGTTTATAATTTTATAATGGAAGGAAAAAGTTGAAGTCCTTTTGAACAAAAATTGGTTCATAAGATTCTCAGTAAATTAAATTGTAACAGTTTCAGTAGCTATGGAGGTCCACCCAGAGTCAAGTTTAAAGTTGCAATTGGAACCTGAAATTTTTGTTTTTGCATTGTACTTAATTCAATAGTAAATGAAAAACTATAGACACAAAATAGGAAACTGGTTGAGTTTGTATTCCAATCTACATTTGAAATTGCATTCTACATGTGGCCAATTTAGACTTTGCATTTGCGTTTTCCTATTGTCCTACTCTCGAGAGTTGAAAAGAATCCAACTCTTGATATTGGCATTGTATTTTTTTGTACCTATTTTTGCACCAAAATTGATGCATTGCACTGTACTCTAAACACCACATGCAAATCGGAAAGTACAGTTTGTGTTGAGATTCTTGTGATGATAAAAATGGTAAATTCTCAGGACCAGGTTTTTAACGTGTACCACACAAAGTGAATGATGATTTGATGCGAGAATGAAAGTAAAATGGCAAAAATTACTGCACAAAGGTGAACTGATTGGTTTGTATTAATAGTAGATCAAATTGGTAATTTTAATTAGTCCGAAAAGTAATTGATTTGAAGGTTAATTTGGACAAGTAAAAATGATACGATGAAAAAGGTGAGTCTGCTGCCCTGTGGCAATGGTCTATGACTGGAACGAAGAGAACTAGGTGTAGCTCGGTTTTATAGTCATTTTGGGTATCTTCACAAAGTACACCCTACGCTGACGTGACACACATAATATACACTCATGTTAATTCACACAGTTACACGTTGACATTATATATACCTAGGTGGCCAGCGTGGTTATCATTTAAAATACACTGAATTCGAAAATATCTAGTGAAATATATTATGTGGTCGATATACAATAAGTGAAACAGAATACAAGTGTAATTTGTCTCACACAAAATACATAGTCAACATTTAAACATATTAGAACGGTTTTTACTGAACAAAGACTTAAGTCGGAGTTCCAAACAGCGCCCGCCTTGAAATATTGATTTCAAAATCTACAGTAAAATGAACACAAAAATAGAAATGCCCAGCACTCTTAAAATGACCAGGTTTTTTTACAGACAGAAAGCTGCACTTGATGACGGGTTAGGACGTCAAAAGACGGAGTTGGGGGTTTTCGGAACTGTTTTAGTTTTTACACTCGCGTCCGTGGGGGTGAGAATGATCATCAAAGTGGGCTCCCTTAAGTCTGATTCTAAAGAAATAAAGAAATTTGTGCAATTAAAATCAATTAAATGTCTTAAAGTTCATCTTTTGAAATAAGTGGGCATTGTTTGGCTATTGAGCGTGTCAGTTCTCCTGTCGCTGTCTTTAATGTGACCTTTCTTACTAAACCGTCATCACCCATGTGGGTTGAGACAATTCTTCCCAGTTTCCACTTGGTTTGGGGTAGCTGCTCATCTCGAATTACAACCAGGTCACCAACTTGTAAGTTATCCCGCTTGTACATCCACTTGAATCTTTGTTGAGTTGATGTGAGATACTCTGAGGACCAACGATCCCAAAAGTGTTGACTCTTTTGACGTATTAGTTCATAATACGATAGCCGATTCTCCTTCTGCAGACGGCAATCAGGCTCTGGAATAGTAGTCAGTGGTTCCCCGATCCCGAAGTGTCCAGGAGTCAAGGCTTGTTAGTCTGTAGGATCTGAGGACAAAGTACAAAAAGGTCTACTATTTAGGCAAGCCTCAATTTTACATAAAAGAGTTTGAAAATGATCCAGCATCAGCACATGACATCCCACAACCCGCTTGAAATGGTGCTTCACTGATTTAACACCCGCTTCCCATAAACCACCATGATGTGGAGATGCAGGTGGATTGAAGATCCATTGTGTACCGCGATTTGCGTAACCGGCTTGAATGGTTTTCTGTTCATGTTCCAAATACTGTTGTAGAACTCTGTCTGCTCCTACGAAATTAGTCCCATTATCACTGTAAAGATACGCTGGGACGCCTCTTCTGGCAGCCACTCTTTCCAAACACGCGATGAATGCTTCAGTAGTCAAGTTATTGACTGATTCTAGGTGTACTGCTTTAGTTGTTAAGCAAATAAAAATGGCGAAATATGCTTTCTCCAAGGGAACATGTCTGCCTTTTTTTAGCTTGACAGCAAAAGGCCCAACAAAGTCGACTCCGCAATGTAAAAACGGTCTCGTTGCATTAACTCGCCCAACTGGCAAGCTTCTTATCAGCCGTGTTGCTGTTTTTGCACTGTGTCTTCTGCAGATGACACATTTTCGTATAATGCTGCGAATTATATCACGTCCACGAAGAATCCAGAATTTCCGCCTAAGTTCCGCCATGGTCATGGTGAAACCACTGTGTAGTCTCCTCAGATGAGTTTCCAGTACGATGAGCTAGGTAATCTGATGATGATTACATAATATAATTGGGTGCTTTACATCTTCGTGTAAACGTGCATTCTGTATTCTCCCTCCAACGCGTAACACACCGTCACTGTTTAAAAATGGATTAAGTTGTACCAGCTTGCTAGACACTGACCCCTCCGTGCTTCTTCAGATCATCATCTGGAAATCTTGCTCGTTGTGACCATTTGATGAGCTGAATTCTTGCCCGTTGAAGCTCAACTGTTGTAACAGCTTCCTTTTTCACTGATTTTGTTATGTTGAACTCGATATACCGCAAATAGTACACAACAGCACGGCATAACTTGGTAAATGACGAGAATGCTTCAAAAAGGGTTTCGTGTGTTGAATTAAAAGCAAGATGAAAACATGTGATTTTCTTCCTTCTTCACTTCCTCCTCATCTGCTTGCTTTTGATGAATCGGATATGATTCATGCTGGAGCCATGATGGCCCATTCCACCACAATTTGTTATTGTGTAGCTCATTAATCTTAATGGCAAATCAGCCGGCTTGTCTTCACTTCTGACATGATGCCAATGCTCCGGAGGAACCAGTGTTTGGATTGTTGCTACTCTGTTGGCAACAAAGGTTCTCCACTTTCTTGACGGTGATGATATTAATCGAAGAGTGATGGTCACTCCAGCAGTAAAGTTGATGTGGTAGGTCAAGAGCTTTCTGTACTGCTTTAACTGTTTCACCACACCACACCACAAAGCTCCAGCTTTGGTAATGATACTGCTTGGAGTGGAGCGACCTTGGTTCGTGACGTGAGTAGGTTCACAGAAACTGTCCCATCTTGATAAGTACACTTTAGATAAGTCGCAGAGGCATATGCAGCCTGTGATGAATCAGAGAAACCGTGGATTTCATAACCTTTGACCTTGGCAGTTACCACACATCTGGGAATTTGCACTTGTTCCACCAGTGGTAGGTCTATCTGATAGTTATTCCAACTTGTTTCATTTTCCGGGGAAAGTTTGTCATCCCACGAAAATCATTCTAACCACAATTATTGCAGCAAGAGTTTGGCTCTAATTGTGACTGGGCTTAACCATCCAAGCGGATCAAACGTTTTCGCAATCTCTGAGAGTACGGAACGTTTGGTTACCTTAATTAACGTTGTTGTTGTAACTTTAAAACCAAATGTGTCGGTTTTAGGTTGCCACTTGATCCCAAGAGCTTTCAAGCTTCCACTTTCTCCTTCGTTGATTTCAAATATTGATTGATCTTCCCTCAGTTAATCTGGTAACTGTTGTAGAACTTGTGGTTTGTTTGAGCACCACTTCCGTATTTCCATTCCAGCAGCTGCTGCGATGCCCCTTTTTTCCCTCGCTAACTGCTCAGCTTCCTCTACTGTCTCACCTCCCCCCAAATAATCATCCATGTACATGCTTGTGAGAATAGCTTTTGCAGCTAACGGGAAATTCTTTTCTTCATCAATCGCTAGCTGAACAAGGCACCGGGTTGCCAGAAACGAAGCACAACCAGTTCCATAAGTCACCGTTGTAAGATGATATTCTTGAATAGGATGTGATGGATCTTCTCTCCATAGTATACGCTGAAGGTCTTGATCTTCAAGTTTTTCACCAAACTGCCTGAACATTTTTTCTATGTCTGCCTTCAGGGCTATTATGAATAGCCTGAAACGCAGTATTAGCGTAAACAAATCAGGTTGAACTGTTGCTTCCACTAATAAGGCTGCATTTAGTGAAATTCCTGTACTTGACTTGGCTGAACCATCGAAAACGGTTCGTTGTTTCGTAGTGGTGCTTTCCTCCTTTAATACGAAATGATGAGGAAGGTACACTGGTGGATAGACTGATTGATGAGTAACTGGTACTTTCTTCATGTGCTGTAGATTCTCGTATTCCCGCATGAATTTGATGTATTCATGCTTCTTCTCAAGGAAACGTTGAAATCTCCTTTCCAACTGATGAAGACGAAACAAAGCTTGCTCTCTAGTTGTGCCCAACTTTGTTTTGTTGCTGTTAAATGGGAGACGGAACACGTAACGACCATCTTCCAATCGCTGATGATGATTGACGAAATGCTGCTCACACTCCTTTTCATCCTCTGACATGACTGCTGCTGTTGGAACTTCTTCAATCTCCCAGAACTTCTTGACAGCTTCACTCAAATGGCACAAAACTAAATGGGTTCTGATGGTGGTGGTGGCGGTGGTATCCCCAACATTTCCTCCAAGCACCCACCCAAATATTGAGTTTTGTGCGACTGGCTTGTCTCTTCCTGCACTGATGCGTTCTCCGGTAAAGATGCATGGAGCAACACCCATACCCAGCAAAATGTCCTGTTCACCTCCTTCTTGGTAATATGGATCGGCCAGTTTCAGGTTTTTTATGTGGTCCCAGGCTAGTTCAGTTCCTTGCGGAAGTGTTGGTAACTTCCCTGTAATCTTGTCAACTGCGTATAACTCAACATCAATAAAACAATCATTAATTTGAGAGAATACGCGAATGCACACTTTCCATTTTGAATGAGTTACTACTGTTTCACCAACGCCTCCAACTATTACGTCAGCTGTTAGAAAAGGAAATGAATCTTTAAATGCACTCAAAATTTGTAAAATGCACTGAAAGAATGTTGAACGCACTGAATGAATGTTGAACGCATTGAAATTAGTTGGTTGCCATTGGAACAGCAACCAAAACCGTAAACGCACAACTAAAGTCAACAACCAACGTACCGAAAACGGAGGAAAGCACCTCGGCCATTCCTTCACCATTCATTCGTTCTTGTCGTCGTCGTCAGTTTTAGTTCACTGTCTAATTATCAAAATCACCACTATCAAAAACCTACCTAAATTTAGCCAAAAGTTAATTGTTCGTTAGCTAATTGTAATAAAACCTGTTGTTTCGTTAATTCTGCCTACGTGTCCGTTATTGTAGTCGAAAGCTAAGTTACCCGGTCAAAAGAACCCTGAGATTTGATTCACCAAACACGTTCGTCATTCGCACCGACGTAACGCATACACACATAGGTCTATATTGCATTCTGTTCGCAATATAGTGGAGGCCCTGCACTTTTAATACCGGAACTCAGAGTACTACCATCATGGACAAGGCAAAGAAAAACTACGAAGCAAAGCAGGCTGCGTTTCAAGTGGCTATTGCTAATGGATCTGCTGAGCTGGAGAAGGACGACCCGGACAAGAAAATGGTTCGGAAGCTACTAGCCACCGCACAACGAGCTCAGGAACGGTTCCTTGCCGCAGGAGATAGTTTGATGGAAATCATGCAGAAGGACGCTTCCGCACTGGACTTGACTGCAAAGGAGGACGAGGTAAATGAGTTGTTCGGAAACGGCGACGTGGTTATTGAAGAGCTTAAGGACTTTCTGCGTGAAAAGGCGAGGACCAAGGACGTGGAAAGTGCGGATGTCGACGATTCTGCCAGCGTAGCGGGTAAAGATAAAACTCATCGTTTGCCTAAATTGGAGCTGCCAAAGTTCACAGGAGAGGCGAGAGATTGGCTACAGTTTTGGAGTGGTTTTGAGACAGTTCACTTGGATGACAGCATTCCAGCAGCAACAAAGTTCCAATACTTGTCGAGCTGCATGGTCAAAGGATCCACGGCGGAGGAACTGGTAAAAAGCTATCCAACGTCAGCGGCAAACTATCCTCAAGTTGTGAAGAGTTTAAAGGAGAGGTATGGCCGGGAGGAGATGCTAGTTGAAGTGTACATTCGGGATCTGATCTCCATGATCTTGGAAAATGTCAACAGCAAAACCAACAATCTAGCTTCCCTTTATCATCGTTTGTCCACACAGCTACGAGCACTGGATTCATTGAAGGTGACGTCCGACAAGTGCGCAACGATTCTGTATCCAATGGTGGAGTCCACGTTGCCGGAAGAAACACTGTTAGTATGGGAAAGGACCCTAAAATGCTGCTACAGAAAGCACACAAGCTAAAGACTACGTGGGATGCAGTTTTGCCGGAGGAGATTGACAAGCAGTTCCAGTCCTGGTGTGAAGAGTTACCACAGGTATCCTCAATCAAATTCCCTCGCTGCGTACCTAAAAATCAGAGAAAAGAGACGTGGTCATTAGTAGTGGTGACGGATGCATCATCAGCCGCTTACGCCGCATGTGTGTATTTAAGAAGTGGGAACCCGGGTGACATTGAAGTGCAAATGGTTATGGCCAGATCTCGAGTAGCCCCCATGAAGGATACTACAATTCCGCGGCTGGAGCTCCTTGGATGCTTATGTGGGGCGAGACTTGCAGATAAAGTAAAACAGATGATTGATTTTCCGGAAATTCCATGCAGCTACTGGACAGATTCCACAACAGCCTTGGCGTGGATTCGCAGAGATGAAAACTGGTCCACTTTCGTTGCAAATCGAGTTAAGGAGATCCGGAAGCTAAGTAATGTTGAACAGTGGCGGCACGTTCCAGGGAAGCTGAATCCAGCTGATGTCCCATCAAGAGGAGCAACTGTGAAGTTCCTTATTGAGACTGCATGGTGGGAGGGTGCAAGCTGGATGAAACTTGAGGAAAATGAATGGCCCACTGAACCTGAAAGAGAAAATCAAGATGAAGTTAACATTAAAAAACGAAAAGAAATAATTAGTCATGTCAATGTGGAGGAAACATGTATGCTTACCAAGTTGGATAGATTCTCAGATTACCACAAGATCATCCGGATGGTGGCTTATCTACAGCGATTCATCAAGTGGTGGATACTCACGAGAAAACCTGAAGCGGACATGAAGGAAGTATCAGGACCATTGACATTTGAGGATTGGTACAAGGCTGAGCTCAAAATACTGCACCTTGTACAAAAGAAACATTTTGCTGGACCAAAGGATCCTAAACTGAAAGCCTTGTCAACCTTCGTAGACGAGCACGGGATAATCCGTGTGAAATCGCGACTTTTTCCGGGGGAGGGAGAGGGGGAGCACACTTCACAGATAGTACTCCCTAACAAGGAACCGATAGTCGAAAGGCTCATTTGGAAATCCCACATCTTGAACTGTCATGCCGGGTTACAGTTGCTACACACGCATCTTCGACAAAGATACTGGATCATCAAAAGTCGGCGCACGATTAGAAGTGTCATCCGTCCATGTGGAAAATGCCAAAGGTTCCGTGCCAGACCTGTACAGGTACCAGAGGGAATGCTACCAAAGGATCGAGTTCGTGTTGGACCAGCTTTCGATGTAACTGGAGTTGACCTGGCCGGACCTCTGTACACGAAAGGAAACAAAAAAGTGTGGATAGTAATATTCACATGTGCCACTTATCGGGGGATTCACCTGGAATTGTGTAGTCATCTTACTACTGAGTCCTTCATTGGATCACTGAGACGGTTTGTAGCACGACGTAGCAGGCCTTCTATCATTTATTCAGATAACGGCCTTAATTTTGTTGGATGTGCTAATCTGCTGAAAGAGTTAGACTGGGAGAAAATCCTGGAGTATGCCAATGTCCAACGGATCAGCTGGAAGTTCAATCCGCCTACTGCAAGCTGGTGGGGAGGCTTATGGGAACGTCTAATTGGAATCGTGAAACGGCTGCTCCGATCTGTCCTTGGATCCTCCCGTGTGACTTATGAGGAACTCTTGACTTTGCTGTGTGATATTGAGTCCGTGGTCAATGGTAGACCTTTGACCTATGTCGGAGAAGAAGGAGAAGAGTTAGTGCCACTTACACCAAATCACTTTATTCATAATTGTGGAACTTGGATGGTACCTGATTTGGATGCTATGGAACGAGATCGTCTAGTGGCACGTTACAAGAACATGCAATCTTGTCGGGATGAAATGCGAAGTCGTTTCCAAAAGGAGTACTTAGCAATGCTGGTGTCCAATGGAAAAGGCAAATTGAAGAAAGGGAGGAACCTCACGGTGGGAGAAGTTGTCCTTGTGGGCGATGACACCAAAAGTCGATTAAATTGGCCAATGGGTGTTGTCCAAGAAGTAATTCCTGGGGTTGATGGTCATGTCCGTTTCGTTCGGGTGAAAACAGCAACTGGAGTTCTGGAGCGGGCAGCACAACGTTTGTATCCCCTAGAAGTAACGGATAAAGCTGGTTAATTCATTAAAATTTGTTAAGAAAATTAGTAGTTTTTTGAAGTTTCCAAAATTGTAAATTCGGCTCCTTCTCTCCTCCCATCAAGTAGTAGTCATTTCGTGTTTTCCTAAAAAGTTAAAAAGAAATGTGCAATTACTAAATAGTTAACAGATTAAGTAGAATTGCTTGTAATAGTTTTTAAAAGTCAAGGGCACTTATCCTTTTGAGTGGCTGTTGGACGTTTGTTCCGTAAAAGGCCTAAAAACCTTACGGTCATCTCACTATTTACTTTTAAAAAAAAACGATAACAGTAACTGCACGTCTAAGTAATTTTAGTTTAAATTTCCTTTATCTATAGTCAAAGAAAATTTGATGGGAGAATGTTAGAAAAGGAAATGAATCTTTTCCTTTAAATGCACTCAAAATTTGTAAAATGCACTGAAAGAATGTTGAACGCACTGAAAGAATGTTGAACGCATTGAAATTAGTTGGTTGCCATTGGAACAGCAACCAAAACCGTAAACGCACAACTAAAGTCAACAACCAACGTACCGAAAACGGAGGAAAGCACCTCGGCCATTCCTTCACCATTCATTCGTTCTTGTCGTCGTCGTCAGTTTTAGTTCACTGTCTAATTATCAAAATCACCACTATCAAAAACCTACCTAAATTTAGCCAAAAGTTAATTGTTCGTTAGCTAATTGTAATAAAACCTGTTGTTTCGTTAATTCTGCCTACGTGTCCGTTATTGTAGTCGAAAGCTAAGTTACCCGGTCAAAAGAACCCTGAGATTTGATTCACCAAACACGTTCGTCATTCGCACCGACGTAACGCATACACACATAGGTCTATATTGCATTCTGTTCGCAATATCAGCCTTGTGCTTTTTTACTTCAAGCAGATTCATGGTTTTGGTTGTGATGAGTGAACCTTCACCACCTTCGTCGATAAGTGCTCGATACTGCACTTTTTCTCCGTAAATGTTGACAATATCCACAAGAGCTACCTTGAGTAGAGTTCTAACTGGCGACAATACCAGTTTGTTGGTATTGATGCACATTGTTGCACTTTGGCTGCTGCTCTCAGCTGAAACCAAAACTGATGATGATGATGTTGTTGACTTTCATCCTTTTTGCGGCAGGCTGATTATCGCTGTGGAGCAGTGTATTATGCTTCTTTCCACAGGTTTTGCACGTATGCTTACTTGAACATTTCGTAGATGAGTGTCCTGGTTTAAGGCAGTTCCAGCAAAGATTTGATGACTTTACTACTGCATTTCTCTTCTCAGGGGTCATCTGCTTGAATGATGAACACATGAACAAGGGATGGGATTCACTGCAAACGGGACACGATGAATTGTTGAATGAAGTATGATGATTGTTGATCTGCTTGGTTTGACCTTGTGATCTTCCGGTTTGCTGCTGACTCCTGCTTGGTCCTCTTGCTCTTAATGTTCTGATATGCTGCTCGATGAATGTCTCTACATCCTTTAGCGTTGGTGGAGCTGTTGAGGTTAATGTTTCAGCCCACTCCGCCTTGCTGTCAGGATCCAATTTCTCTGTGACGATGACTGTTACTATGTCTTCCCATGTGTCCGTTGGCCTTTTCAGTGCTTTTAGGCAACGCACACTCTCCATGGCAGTATTTAATAACTGTTCGAGGGCTTGCAAAGACTCATTTCGAATTGATTGTTGAAAGACCAATTTTTTAATGTTTGAATGAATAATCTCACGCTCATTATTGTACCGCTGTTCCAGTAAGGCCCATGCCTCTATGTAATTTTGATTAGTGACGCTAAATGACTTGATAAGATTGGATGCTTCACCCTTAGTCATAGTCTTCAGATATTGAAGTTTCTGTGCTCCAGACAGACAGGAGTTGTTGTGAACTGCATTCTTGAAAGTATCCGAGAAAGTTGGCCAGTCTTCGAACTTCCCTTCAAAGGTTGGTGCTGAAATATCTGGCAACTTAAAAGTTCCAGTAGGATGAAGGACTGATGCCTTTGGTGCCGCCGTTGAGATACTAGCTCGTAGACGATAAAGAACTCCCTTTATCTTCATGTAGCAACTGTCCATGGGCTCCAAAGCGCCCATTTGAACATCTATGTCAGCGTCAGCCGTTATAGCAAGTATTTTATTGTGGGCGTCTTCAAGCTTCTTCCAACTGTTATCTGCTTTCTCGATGTGTGATTCAATATCAGACAGTGGTGTTGTAGCATCAATTTTGTTAACTACGACAAGTAACTTTTGTAGAGTAGTAGTAGTGACCTTGTCGTGCATTAACATCTGCCATTGTCACTGATTGTACAAATTTAACTGCTTACTGATAAGCAAAATGTCACTGGTTATCAATCACTAGGATAAGAATATCCTGGTTCGATGGATCATTTAATGTTGAGATTCTTGTGCTGATAAAAATGGTAAATTCTCAGGACCAGGGTTTTAACGTGTACCACACAAAGTGAATGATGATTTGATGCGAGAATGAAAGTAAAATGGCAAAAATTACTGCACAAAGGTGAACTGATTGGTTTGTATTAATAGTAGATCAAATTGGTAATTTTAATTAGTCCGAAAAGTAATTGATTTGAAGGTTAATTTGGACAAGTAAAAATGATACGATGAAATAGGTGAGTCTGCTGCCCTGTGGCAATGGTCTATGACTGGAACGAAGAGAACTAGGTGTAGCTCGGTTTTATAGTCATTTTGGGTATCTTCACAAAGTACACCCTACGCTGACGTGACACACATAATATACACTCATGTTAATTCACACAGTTACACGTTGACATTATATATACCTAGGTGGCCAGCGTGGTTATCATTTAAAATACACTGAATTCGAAAATATCTAGTGAAATATATTATGTGGTCGATATACAATAAGTGAAACAGAATACAAGTGTAATTTGTCTCACACAAAATACATAGTCAACATTTAAACATATTAGAACGGTTTTTACTGAACAAAGACTTAAGTCGGAGTTCCAGACAGTATGAATGTAACTAAAATTGTTGCACTTGACTATAAATGTTAGAGTATGAATTGGAATGCAATGCAAATTAGTAACCATAAACGCTATGAAACTGGAATGGAAAATGTTGGCATTGTAAATGCCACTTGTAATCGGACCCTACGGGGACTTTTAAGGTCCACCTAGAGTCCGATTACAAGTACAAGTACACGCTGAAACTTTGTTTTTGAATTTTACTGAATTCAATTGTAAATGTGAAAACTATATACGCAAAATAGGAAACTGGTTGAATTTGTATTCCCATTCACATTGAAATTGCATTCTACGTGTTGCTAATTTAGATTTTGCAGTTGTGCTTTCCTACTTTCCTACTCTCTAGAGTAGAAATGAATTCAACTCTTGATTTTGGCATTGTACTTCCAATTTTGGTACCAAAATCGATGCATTGCATTTGCATTGCATTGTACTCTAAACACCAAATGAGAATAAGAAAGTACAATATGTGTTGATGGGGGTTGAATGGGGCGTGCCTAAACTTTTATGCACCAAAAATCAGTCGCATCACACTATTTTTCAGAAAAGGTTCGTATCACAGGATCAGTGTAACCCCAAAATTATTCAGTAACTTGTAGGCAGTTTTAGCAGTTATTTGGTCAACTTTATTTAGGAGTAATTTATTATTTTACAGAATTTAATGGCCAAAATGGCACAACGACAAATAGACAAACTTGCTCAAGGCAAGGTAGAAAGGAGAGTAGTAGTGGATGTGGTGGTGGTGGAGCTCTGCAGCTCCGGCGGACGAGGATGATGATGATATTTTTGGGGTGTTAATGCTGCTGCTGCTGCTGGATGTGCTCAGCACATGTCTCCCAAATTTTAAAAACTGATTCCCTCCGCAGGTGCCGAGGCAAAATGTAACACCACCGTCCCAACACCCAAGAATAGCCAATTTTGCAATATACTCCCACCAGCCAAACAGGTTTCTTAGGTCCTGATTGGCTCAAAAGAGCAAAATGGTGAGAGGTCAAAAGTAGGGAAGAGACGATAGCCAATTTCAACTTTATTTTTATTTTAAAGTTGGGACGCTGAGAGCCGGTATATTTCACCCCTCCACCTCTTGCTCCATGACGTAAAGTCGTTGAGCAGGTCTCAGGGTTACTCCAGCCCTCGTTCGGAGCCTAAAGAGGCGTCCTAGTCCATCTCTGCTGGGCAGTGGCTCTTCGATCACTCCAAGCGGCCAGTCAACACGCTTGGCATTTTCGGTCTCCACGAGGATAATATCTATCTGCTTCAGCTCCGCAGTTCTCCGTTTTCCCAACTCCCCACGCAGGGCGTTTCCCCAACCCCAAATATTCCTTCCGAAATCTGGACCGAAGCGCCTCCCTAATGTTCTGAAGCCTTCTAAAAGCCGCTCGAGTTGCTTTGGAGTCCCGCAAATCCGCCTCTGGAAGATGTAGCCTTCCACAGGAGCGCACAAAGTGGTTGGGGGTAAGAGGCATCGGGTCGTCTACATTTTCAGAAAGGTAGGTGAGGGGCCTACTGTTTAGGCAATCTTCCACCTCCACCAACATATTCTCTAATTCGGCGCGATGGATTCCCTTTTTGCCACATTCCTTCGGAGGAGCTGCTTCATCAGTCCTATCAGTCGCTCCCACCAACCCCCCAAACCAGGGAGAAGCTGGGGGATTGAAGCGCCACTGGATCCTGGACACCGCTGCGTATTCGTTCATCTTTTCTAGGCTGCTACTGGACAACGCCTTCGCCGCCGCCACAAATCCCCGAGCATTATCGGAGTAGATCATCTCTGGTCTGCTCCTCCTTGATATAAAGCGCCGAAAGGCACGGAGGAATCTATCCGCTGACAATGTGTCCACGAGCTCAAGATGAACAGCTCGGTAGGTGGCACAGGTAAAAAGTAGCACCCATGCCTTCTCACCTCCACGCAAGATCAGCGGTCCAGCAGCGTCCACGCCTGTCACTGCAAACGGGGGCCCCAAATTCGTCCTTTCTTTTGGAAGTGGGGCTTTAGGCACAACACTTCTCTTTGCCAAGTAGCGGCGGCAGGTCCAGCACTTGGTTATAACGCTCCTTACGGCTCTTCTGCCGTTTGTTATCCAAAATCGTTCACGGAGCAACGCCAATAATGTGCTGGTACCCGCCTGACAGTTCAGGAAATGCTCCTATCTTCACAGCCGACTTGTAAACTCTTTTTGGTCCGGCAGTAGCAAAGGGAAGGAAAACTCTTCATCATCCTTCATAGACAAACGAGTGCGGGTGCGGAGAAGCCCTTCCTTATCCACTTCCGGCTTCAACTTCATCATCCCCTCTGGATTCTGCAGGAACTCTTCCTGCACATAATTAAAGAGAGCTTTCTCCGCCAGTATCAAGTCTTCTCCACTCAAAACAAATCGCACCTGTTGTTGCTGGGGTTGCTGGGCGGAATCCACAGCTGGAGGTGAATTCGCTGTCACCCTCTTCTCTTTAATCTTCTTTTGAACTTTAATGAGCACAGCCAGTGCTCTAAATGTTTTTAGGTGGCTGGATCTCCTCAGGAAACGCAAAGCAGCATCATCGTCAGCTGTAGTGACCAAAGTTGCTGTCACAGTCTTCTTACGCTCCTTGTCTACCAGCTCAACATCTGGAATCTCCTCGGAGCTTGGCCACTGTGACGGAGTATAGAGTAGCCATTCAGGTCCCTCCCACCATCGAAATTCAATCAACTTTCGTGCTGAGCAACCCCGTGACGGCAAATCTGCAATATTCTCTTTTCCGGGAATATGCCGCCAGCTGCTCACTTGGGAAATGGCACGGACTTTCTCCACAGCATTGCTAACAAAAACTCCCCATGGCCCTGCACCTCTGATCCAAGCAGGTGCTGTTGAGGAGTCTCGCCAGAGCGTCATAGGCAATTTGGGATTGCCAATATCCTTCAAAACCGTCATCAGCAGCCGCGACGCCAACACACATGCCACTAGCTCCAACCGTGGAATCGTGAGCACTTTCTTGGGGAAGACACGGGATTTAGCTGTCAAAAGGAACACTTTCCTCTCACTGTTCCACCACTTTCCACGCGGAGAAATACTGCTGCTGCTGTCGAAAGGGATGATGCATCTCCAAATGAGTGCAAACTGCACTTTGCATCTCCACCATATTCCACATGTCTGGGTACGTTCAATTCTGTCAGCTGGGGAATTTGGGCGGCCCATTTCAGCACGTCAGTTTCCAACTGCTCGTCCAATTTTGCATCCATACCCCTCTTTCCTTTGTGGCACCTCTTCAAAAGTAGCTTACCCCCGAGAGTAAATGGACAGGCAAATTCGAGTGGATCGTAGATGGAGTTGACAAGGGAGAGCACATGTCGGAGAGTAGGCTTTTCTGCTATTTTGGGGGTTACGTTGGTCAGATCCAACGCCAGCACGTCCAACTTCTTGTTCCACTTCAGTCCAAGCACTGATGAGACTTCTTCGTCTTCCTCTCCCTCCAATGGTCCAAACTCCCACTCTCGAAGGTCAAACTGAGCTGGAAGGAGGACTGAAACTGCTACTCGTCGGAAATCCTTTGCCTCCTCCAGCGTATCAAAGCTCACAACGGTATTGTCCACGTAAATGGACTGGAGAAGGAGTTCTGCTACTGCTCTTTCTTTCCCCGTAAACTTTTTCAAATGATGACGCAGTACGGCTGCCAATAAATAAGGGCTGCAGGTTACGCCAAAAACGACTCTGCAGTGCTGATAAACTTTCAGCACCTTGCAGTATACATCTGCCCACCACAGGAACTTCAGGAACTTTATATCAGCTGTTTGGATACCGATGTGCTGGAAGGCCTTCTTGATGTCGGCAAGCACTCCAATTCTTTTTAGACGGAAGCGGGTCACGATAGGAGGAATCAACTCCAGCAGGTTTGGGCCTTTATCAAGGCAATCATTAAGGGACAACTTTCCTTTGTGCTTTGCCGAGCCATCAAGTACAGGCCGGATGCGGGTGGTGCTGCAGCTTAAATTCACCACAGCTCTATGCGGTAAGTAGTGGCCACTATATAATGATGAGGAGGAATAATTTTCTTCCTCGGTTACCTCCTCTATCATCCCGTCCTCCTCCCACTGCCTAAAGAGAGCATCATACTGCTGCAGGTATCCCTTTGCCATTAGGTCCCTAGTCATCATCTTTAACCGGTTTTCAGCTGCATAGCGGTTTGATGATAGTTTCTCCTTCACCCCCACTATCCATGGTAAACAAACTTGATAGCGCCCATCTTCCAGCTGTGCCAGTGTCTTGTCAAAATGCTGCTGTGTGGCTTTTTCCAGTTCCTCTTTGCTTTCAAGTGCCGTTGGGCATTCAATGCCAATTGCCTCCAGACTCCACAGCGCTGAGAGGAGATTTCCTTCAACGTGGAGGAGGGAATTGCTGACAAGCATGGAACTTGTTTGTCGTTTTGGGGGAACAGGGAACTTTCCAGAGAGTACCCAACCCCAAACTGTTTCTATAGCCGCTGGACCACCTTCCAAACTGAGGATCTTGCCAGTGTAGAGTCTGGCAATAATATCGTTCCCAAAGATCATTTCAATGGGATCATTGGGGTTGCCATCCAAGTCATTGAACGTGACCCCATTTCTTTTGAACTCTTCCAACCAGGGACCACTGGGCACATGAGCAATATCACTGGCAATGGCGTCTGCTAAATAGACGTCAAAGTCACACATGTTTCTTCCCTGTAGTTCGGACACAAAAAACTTTCGGCCCTTTCCTTTTGTTGCGGTGCTGACTTCTTTGCACCAAAAACTTGTTGACAAAATGTGTCAAAGCCAGTCGGTTTTGCTCCTAGCTCTGCTGCTGTGGTGACCAAACCAAAGGATTTCTGGGACCCTCCATCCATTGCCCCTCGGGCTTGTCTCACTTGTCCTTCTGGACCATGAATGAGGACGTATAGGGATTGAAGGGGCCTATCCGGTGAGCTGCTATACACCGTCATGCTGGTGGTAGATTTCTCTGGGGGAGGCGTTTCTTCAACTTTTGCTGCTGCTGAGGATGTGGAACAAGGGATCTGTTTACCTTTTCCCTGCACTTTGTCCAAGTTGGCGCACATGACCACCACACGGTACTGCTGACACAAGGGTTTTGGGGTTCCGTGTCAGTGTTGCTCAACTTCCGGATCTTTTCTTTGACAGACAACTTTTCAGGATCCACAAAATCCGGCTTTTCTTCTTGACCCTCCAGCTTGACTGCTCACAAAATGCTGCACAAAACTCCAAAATTAACAAATTTTCACAAAATCACTGAAAAAGTCACTGCTTAGTCACTGGTCCTGGCAGGTTCGCCAGTAATGTTGATAAATGGGGCGTTTTCAGGCGCTCAACAGTTAAGGTTTGATGAGTATGGGCGTGCCTAAATTTTTATGCACCAAAAATCAGTCGCATCACACTATTTTTCAGAAAAGGTTCGTATCACAGGATCAGTGTAACCAGAAAATTATTCAGTAACTTGTAGGCAGTTTTAGCAGTTATTTCGTCAACTTTATTTAGGAATAATTTATTATTTTACAGAATTTAATGGCCAAAATGGCACAACGACAAATAGACAAACTTGCTCAAGGCAAGGTAGAAAGGAGAGTAGTAGTGGATGTGGTGGTGGTGGAGCTCTGCAGCTCCGGCGGACGAGGATGATGATGATATTTTTGGGGTGTTAATGCTGCTGCTGCTGCTGGATGTGCTCAGCACATGTCTCCCAAATCTTAAAAACTGATACCCTCCGCAGGTACCGAGGCAAAATGTGACACCACCGTTCCAACACCCAAGAATAGCCAATTTTGCAATAATATGAATGCATCTGGAATTTGACATTCGACTATAAATGCCACAGTATGAATTGGAATTGGAATGAAATCCAAAATACCACAGTATGAATTGGAATGCAATGCAAATTGGAAACTATAAACGCAGAACAACAAGTGGAACGCAAAATTTTGGTATTGCATATGTACTTGTAGTTGGACTCTACAAGAACCTTTATTCTACAAAGTTGAAATGCAATTGAAATTTTACATTTGACTTTAACTGATACAGTACGAATTGAAATGCAAAATTTTGGTGTTCATATTGTACTTGCAATTGGATTCTGGGTGGACCCTAAATGTTATGAATTGGAATACAATCACAAATATCACAGTGTGACTTGAAATGTATTATAAAATACATACTAAAAACAAACAGGTTGAATTGGAATAGCACAATTTTGTAATTCTTATTGAATTTCATTCAGACTCTGCATCCACCTTAAAAGCTTTCTTAGAAGGTGCTACTGAAGCAACTTGTACAAGGTAGTAGGTAGTATGAGTGAGGATATCTTTCAGTGTTCCATTGCCCACTATGGAAAGCTGGCATATTGTCAAAGATGATTTTTAAAAAAATAAACAGTAATTTAAAGTTGACGCCTTAAAAACGAGTACATGTATCACAAATATTTAAAAATGAGTGCAGTGTTTCTAGTTTTTACCATCTATATTATTATTTTAGCCACATCTGCCTTTCTAACCACCTATCTTATTTGGAATATAGTGGTAAGCCAATTTGAATATTCTGAGTAAAGTCTAGCAATATATGTTTAAGTTGACTTTTAATGGAAACTTTAAAAATTTATAGGCTTTCAGAAGTACCAGAAACGTTCCAGTAATTATTTTAGCACATTTTGCTGTTTTGTTGTTTGTTCTTTTCTTTATTGGAAAAGCCATTTTATTCCTACTGGCTTCGCAATGTTTATCCTGCATTACAAGTAATTGTACAATTAGTCCTAAAGCAAATAAAACGAATGCAGTTTATAGTTTAAAGAAACAACAAAATGATACTTTATACCTCACGTTTCATGTTTTTGCAGATTCTAGCAAAATATTTGGGCTGCAGTACAACAATTGCAATTTTATTGCACTGAGCATCACCACGGGCCCGTTGACACCTAAAAATTTTTTTGCTTGAATTTTCAAAACTTTTATATTGTTACAATGTACAAGTGTCCACAATATGGTTTACCAAGTTTCAGATCCATATGTCGTTCTGAAGCGGCTAGGCTAGGGTTTAAATTTTCAACGTCCGAAAAATGAAAATTTGCTAATATCTCGGATTAGAAGTGAAACAGGTCAAAAATATTTTTTGCGATAGTTGGGTATCGTAACACCCTTTATTTTGATGGAACCATACACAGTGAGTAGTTTTTGCATTTTTTACAAAATTAAATTTTTCAAAATTTTTGCAGGTTTTCTAAAATCTTTTGAAATATTTTTTGTATGTTGCTTTGTTTTATAGCATTTTTTGATAGATGTCCATCTTAATGTTTGTCTGCTCTATCAAACACATAGAACCGCATGCAAAAATTTTGCAATTTGCAAAAGTTATGGCGAAAAACACACACTACAAAGCCAGACGTCTATTCTACGGAATATTGTAGCAACATGTCAACTTAAAGCAGTTTTAGGGTAGCTAAGCAACACAAAACAAAAAAATCAGTTGCAAGCAAAAATGGTACCAACGTTAAAGAATGCGATATAATTTTTCTTAGAACCAAAATTTTGAAAAACGGGGGAAACACCCAATTTTGTATTTTTACCAGCAACAATTTGATACCATACTTGCTTATCTCTAAGCTTGTCAGGTGGACGAAAAAGTTGCTTACATTTTTGCAACACGGAAAATCTCAAAATTTCAAAATAACTGGTTTTTGAAAATTGGCGGTAATATTTATCGGTATACTCAAAAAAATCTGTTATTTTGTCGGTTCAGTGCTCCAGAGACGTAATTACGTCATAATCAACGAAATTTCTAAGGAAAAGCTTTTCATGAAATTTTGAGATTTTCCGTGTTGCAAAAATGTAAGCAACTTTTTCGTCCACCTGACAAGCTTAGAGATAAGCAAGTATGGTATCAAATTGTTGCTGGTGAAAATACAAAATTGGGTGTTTCCCCCGTTTTTCAAAATTTTGGTTCTAAGAAAAATTATATCGCATTCTTTAACGTTGGTACCATTTTTGCTTGCAACTGATTTTTTTGTTTTGTGTTGCTTAGCTACCCTAAAACTGCTTTAAGTTGACATGTTGCTACAATATTCCGTAGAATAGACGTCTGGCTTTGTAGTGTGCATTTTACCTTGAAGGTCTGATCCGTTATGAAGAAGTTATTTTGATTCAAGCGTCCCTAAATTTCCAGAAAAATTTATGTTTTTGTACATTTTTCGCCATAACTTTTGCAAATTGCAAAATTTTTGCATGCGGTTTTATGTGTTTGATAGAGCAGACAAACATTAAGATGGACATCTATCAAAAAATGCTATAAAACAAAGCAACATACAAAAAATATTTCAAAAGATTTTAGAAAACCTGCAAAAATTTTGAAAAATTTAATTTTGTAAAAAATGCAAAAACTACTCACTGTGTATGGTTCCATCAAAATAAAGGGTGTTACGATACCCAACTATCGCAAAAATATTTTTGACCTGTTTCACTTCTAATCCGAGATATTAGCAAATTTTCATTTTTCGGACGTTGAAAATTTAAACCCTAGCCTAGCCGCTTCAGAACGACATATGGATCTGAAACTTGGTAAACCATATTGTGGACACTTGTACATTGTAACAATATAAAAGTTTTGAAAATTCAAGCAAAAAAATTTTTAGGTGTCAACGGGCCCGTGGTGATGCTCACTACTACTATCAAATGTTTCCACTATTTCGTAACCGACTTGTATTATGGTTCGAAGCAATTGGAATCATATTGTTTGTTTGGAGTTACTCGATCTACTTTTCATTGCAAGAAAACATTTCCTTGCCTGCTAGAAATTAGTTGCACATGCAAAATAACTGCAATTTCACCCTAATTTTTCAACCAAATGTATTAGTATTAGTATTAGTATTAGCATTTTATTCAAGTGATATTTCGTTCAATCAAATTAAATGAGGATATGAGAACATATACGACATAAAATTATGAGACTGTTTTTAAAACAATATCACCTTTTGGCCATCAGCCATTAATTCACATGAAAATGGACTGCCAATATTCAGAACCGATTCATTACCTTACATTATGACCTTGTACAGTTATGAGAACAAAATTTTTCTTTCGTTTAAAAGTATAGTTTTACATGCATCATTAAAATTGTCAATTAGACTTTTGCTTTCACTTTTATATTTTGACATGTACTTATTTAGTTTTACACAGTATTCATTCCATAACCATATACCATTCCATTTTAACGATTGCTTGTAAAGATCGGACATTGGTTTTGGAACAGTCATTCTTCTCAGATTTTCTCCTTCATTTCTAGAATACACAAACCATTTAGAAAATAATGGACAGTTACGTCTCTTAAAGACAAATTTAAGAAACGCACAGACTTTTCTTTCTTGTACAGTTAGCATATTAATCTTATTATAAATTGATATCAAATCTTTTTTATTGAAATTGTTCTTGGCTCTTTTACGCTTTTTAAATTCATTTGGATAGAAGTAAGCTTTAAGAAATCTATCAAGTTTACATTGAAATTTAATTTGAAAACTAGAATTATTAGGAGCCAAAACTATGTAATTTGTTTCATTGTATTTGAGTGTGTAATTTGTTACAATTTTTCAAGTACGACTTTTTAATCTCGTTTGTCAAGTAATCCACAAATTTGTGCTTTAAAACATAAAACCTTACATAAAACATTTACACTTTTTATTACTTGGTTTCACCTAAACACTGAAGGTGTTTTTCTTTAGGATTGCTGAACAGCTTTACACACAGCGTTAGTTCCACCTTCCTTCTAGTTTTACTACCTAGTTTTTGATTAAATGTGTCTGAAACAACTTTATTTACGATATAGATTAGTATTAAATACTTTATAATTCACAAATCTTTTATTTATGGAAAGTCAATTGCACATATCAGTAGTCCCTTGTCCCTTTTAAAATCGTGAACAAATGCTTATTGCAATAGCATCAGAACAGTTATCTACGACGTATGCTGTCACTATGGTTACCGATTCGAATCTTTTCTTGTGAGTTCGGAATACTGCTATTATGAAACGATTTGGCATTATCTGTCCCACCCTCAAGTTTCCAATCTACCAATAAAAATAGAGTAGCCTTGACGGTTACGTGTGTGTCATGTGGGTGTCTATATTGGGTGGCTAATCTTGTTCTCATGTACTCAAATCAATGACCAGGTATTTACTGAATAACGTTATACAGAACGAATTTCTGGAAATGGAATATAGAATTAGTGTAAAGCAGATATTTCCATATGAATAATTATATAGACATCTTCAATGCCGTTGTAAAAAATAATACTTTTACACCAGAAAAAGGAGGCATTTACACCTGGTGATAAAAAATTATGGGGGAATTTATTTGTCGGATAAAAGCATTATAAAACCGGTGACAATGTCTGCATTTCCCGGGTACGACTAAAATTTTGCCTTAAAACATTGAGCAACTGAATTTATGTAATTAGAGCTAATAGTGCATCGAGTTGTATTTTTATATATACAGTAGTTTTCGGGAATATTTGCAGAAATTCTTTGCAGAATAAAAAAATCACGCTCCTTAGAAGTGCCGCTACAACGTGACTTCTAAAAAGTCAACTATTCTAACAAGGAAAGCTTTTTGGCTGTCAGGACGATTCAAAAATAAACTAGACGATTTCTTGTCAATTTCAGGGCGTAGATTACGAATCTCTATACAGTCAAACCTCACTATAGTGGCTATGGTAGGGCGACCGGAAATATGGCCACTATAGAGTATGGACAGTAAAGGTTATAGTGGCCTAGGCCAGTATAACTTGTAGTGGCTTAAGCCACTATAGCTTGTAATGGCGTACGCCGTTATAGTCTGTAGTGTCAGGGGTTGGTATGAAGGTTTTATTCAAAATGGAACAGTATATTTCGAAAATAAATACACATTAGGGACTATTCAAATGGTATCCACGGTAACATTATTTCCGGAACAGATTCTATCTACTCACCAAGTGAACCATCTTTATTGAATCAAATATTTACTTATCCACTATCAAATTTAGCTACTGCAAATCAGTTAGCAATACACTGTAGACTAAAAAACTCCACACTTTTACAACAACAGTAATTTTCTTCGAAAAAAAGTTGCCACGGTACTTAAATGCCGACGACTTTACGATTCTTCTGTCCATTTGCTAAATAGAGATTGATAATTTTTCTGAAGCACATTGGTCGAGCGCTTCTTCTAATCTTAATCACTAGTGGTTTTACCATATGAGTCGATCAAAATTTGCACGCAGTAAAACCGTTAGCCTATTCTTTGATTGTGCTACACCATACTTTTGCTTCCGTTTGTATTCCATCATAGAATTTCTATGACCTTCTTTGGCAATAGACGAAAAAATAAACCTGTTTATCCACACGAGAATGATGAACAAACATTCACTGTCCAATCCCCCAATGGATGCTGCATTAACTGCACATCCCCGGCAGCGGTTTCGAAAACAATACAGTGCCTCCGTTTCAGTGTGTCAAGCACATAACCATTGAAACCAATGATATGTACTAGGCTAGTTAGGGCAAGCTACGTACTTCACAAAAATTTTGGTCTACTTTAGAGTTGCAGGCAATATCATTCTGCTTTCAGAAGTTCTGGATGCAAATTTTGCGCTAAAATGTAGGATATTTGGCGTGGATCTATGCCCATTTTTAGAAATGTGTAATGCAATGGCCACTATAAACCAAGTTATTGCTTGTAGGGACCCTCAAATTTAAGCCACTATAGTGCTGTAGCCAGTATAAAACTGGCCATTATAAGCCTTGCTACCCTGATTTACTTTACATTACAGACCGCCAAGCGGCAGTGAATTACGCCATTACACCCGGGTCGCCAGTAAAACCAAGGCCAGTATAGTTAGGTTTGACTGTATCATAGTTACATAGTAAAACAAATGTTTTTCAGCTGTATAGTAGCATTTACTTAGCGCGCGCATCCTGTAGTTCAAGGGAAAGGTTTCATTTAAACTTTCATTGCCCTGATGTACATGTTGGCTTCATATGACTTACTATGACGCCCATAGTAGAAATTCAAATACTTTTTATCCGTCTTTAAGGCTCCCGTAGAGTCCGATTACAAGTACATTTACAATGCCAAAATTTTGCATTCCAATTCCACTTCTGCATTTATAGTTGGCAATTTGCATTGCATTCCAATTCATACTGTGGTATTTTGGATTGCATTCCAATTCCAATTCATAATGTGGCATTTATAGTCAAATGCAAAATTTCAGTTGCATTCATATTGTACTCTCCTATTCTCATGTGGTGTTTAGAGTACAATGCAATGCAAATTCAATGCATCGATTTTGGTACCAAAATAGGAAGTACAATGCCAAAATCAAGAGTTGGATTCTGTTCAACTCTCGAGAGTAGGACAATAGGAAAATACAAATGCAAAGTCTAAACTAGCACCATGTAGAATGTAATTTCAAATGTGAATTGGAATACAAATTCAACCAGTTTCCTATTTTGCGTTTATAGTTTTCACATTTACAATTGAATTCAGTAAAATGCAAAAATAAGCATTTCATCTTGTAAATGTACTTGTAATCAGACTCTACGGGAACCTTTAGGTGTGTATTTACTATCCATTCCATCAAGTTATGGACTGGGGAATAAACAACTGCCAGATTTTAGCCAACGTGTAGCCACTAGGTTGGTGTCCGCGGCACAGTGAGATTGCTCTATGGCTGTTCGTTTTAACATGTTAACCGAAGGCAATGCTCAGATCGTATGTTTTCTGTTTACATGCCTTTCGGCGTCGGCGGGCTGAGCCTAGCAAGCAAAGTAAACATAGCGGCGGGCATTGCGGTCCATAACTTGGTGGAATGAATAGTACCTGTTGTTATAATATTATATAACTATATTGATATATTTTCTTATTGATTCCGCTATATCAATTATACGAAAAACCACCCAACTTGATGTATAGATATAAAACAGTTTCTAACAAGGAAACCCTCCTCCTAACAATTTGATCCTCCCTCTTCTCTCTACATTTTTTTCCTTGCGCTAGAAGAGGGAAGGAGGAGGAGGAGCAAGCAACTTGTTGTGCTATGAGAAGAGATGAAGCTAGCGCGCGCTCTCTTTTACGCGAGCAATAAAACAAAGAGAGAAAAGGGAGGAGCAAAAGTATGGTGCGCTTATGCCATGCTGAACTGCGTCAAGTACGGCTTACGCGCGCTACATATATTCTACTGTAGAAGACCAAAACGTTAGTTTTGCAAAAAACAAATTACAGATTCGTAATTTACGCACTTAACTTGACCAGAATCGGTTTATCTCGTCTCTGGATTGCACTGGCACCTGAAAAGGTTCCCTTGTAAGTATGAGTAGAAATGAAGTTACAACGGTTTAAGATTTCTAAGATAAGTGTCCTATATTGAAGCATAATTTTCAAATCGTTTGACAAATTTTAGCACACAAAATGCATCCATCCCATTTTAGCGACTCACAAAATTCAAAATGATTTTTATTATTTTATTTTTGTATTGCATTATTTATCTATTTTATTTTTATTTTGCGTTACAAGTTAGCAACCTAAAACTAGGACGTTACGCTAATAATAGTCAAAGTTACTTTACAGGATATAGTTTTTGGTATTTTTATCTTTACAATTCAGATATAGAGCTAAATGCACAATGAAAACTTACGCAAAAGGTTTCACTGACATTTTGAAAAGGATAGGCATAGTAACGCTGACACTGACCCTAAAAATCATATGTTTACAAAAAACTTTCGAAAGGTTGAGTTGCACTGGTACTTTCCCCGTTTCATTCTCACTTCACCTCAATCATTTCATCTCAACTAGCTTGCACTTTTCTTGCACCCACGCCAAAACAGTATCCATTTTTCCAGACCGTAACGTACTTTAGTCCAGTTTTAATAAGTTACTTAAAAATTACTTAAAATGGCCGAAGAAAATCCAAATCAGGATTTATCCGATGACGAAGGGGTCACAAGACGGGGGAAAACGCCAAACATTACGCCATACGAAAAGGCTATTCTACTGGAGCTCGTGGAACAAAGGAAGGATATCATCGAGAATAAAAGCAGGGATCTAACCATGTTTGTCAAGAAGCAGAAGGCCTGGAAGGAGGTGGAAACTAGCTTCAATGCGGATGGAGCGACGGTGAAACGGACGGACCAACAGCTACAGAAGGTCTGGGAAAACATGAAGGTGACGACGAAGAAAAAGAAGACAGGTCACAAAAAGGCATTCCGCCGCACTGGTGGAGGATCAGAACCTGCACCCTTAGCTCCAGATGTTGAAAGAGTGGCTGCCATAATCAGTGAGCAGCTTGATCCCTTGCCCAACCCATTCTACTCTGACGCTGCGTTTGAGATTAGCAAGGAATCCCATGTTGGCGGATTGACCCAAGGCCCAGAAAAAGGTGCTACCCCCGTCCCTGCCGCTGCAGCATCCACAAGTAAAGACACAACTCAAGATTGCGTCGCCACTCCAGTAAAACGAAAAAAGTCCACAGATCCACGGTCCATGTTGGTTGAATACGAGTCGCATGAACATGGTTTGCGAATGAAAAACCTCAAGATTCAAACTCAGATTTTCGAGGCGGAACTTGCAATTAAGAAGCGGACCTTAGAAATGATGGAGGATGAACATTCCAAAAAGATGCTAATTCTGGATTCGAAATTGTTGGATTTGTAGTTAAATCATTTAAACCAAGCTGAATTGTTTATCAATAATATATTATAATATTATACTGTTATTATGCTTATATTGTTAGTTGTGTATGTCACGTAAATGTCATTATTAAATAGTAATAATCAAGTTGCAATTTTCAATTTGTTGGAACCGAAACAATAAATTTCTTGTAAATACTATATTGCACCAACATTTGGTAATGCTTTACTCAAAACAAAGAAACGTGTTTTAAAAGAACTCAATATAACTCATTAATCAATAACATGAATTTCAAAAAATGTTAACAAAAGAACTAGCAGCACTATAAAAATTAATCCTCCACATCCAATTTCTAAAAGTGAGTATTGATAAGTTGAACGCGTGCAGCGCTGCCTGACAAAGTAGCTTGATTTATGAGGTTATGGTTTTGCCCCAAATTACTGCTTGAACCTCCTCCATTGTCATCATCAAAAATATCTGCTCGTTTTCTAGTTGCAGCAGTTTGAATAGTTAAATTACAATTGAAAAAGATATTGATTTTTGATTAAAGATTTTTGATATTATTGAAACAATGATAAGCACCTGCAAATATTATGCAAAGCTGCTACTGCTGTGCAAACTACGATAGCATTTTTTAGTTTAACACGCAGCATGTTCAAACAAGGGAACCTACGCTTCCACACCCCAAACGCCCTTTCGATTGCGTTTCTGGTCTTAATCTGTGCCGAGTTGTACCTACCAGAGTGACTTGATTTTAAAGATCAAAAATATAATGTTATATGCACAGTTGAAGATCCATTGTTAAACAACTCTTAAATACTGTACCGCTTTTCTGACTGAGTTTGTGGATTCAAAAGAGGCGTCATCAAAAAGGGTGTGCACGCATACCCCCCATCTCCCAGCAAAATTCCAGGCACTTCCTTGTTTTCCAGTTTATCCTTTATCAGGCTATTATCAAAGATCCGAGAATCATGACAGGAGCCGTACCACCTTACCACAATGTCTGTGAATGCGAGCGATGCATCGCAGATATCTTGAATATTTAGTGAAAATACACCCTTCCGATTTCGGAACAGCTCAGCGTTAGGACCACCCGGTGATAGTGTTTTAGCGTGTGTACAGTCAATACAGCCCACTATCCCTGGAAATCCGCCTCTTATTAGCGTTTCATCCATATTAGCCTTCAATATATATGTAATGCATGTATTTCTTTAAATATCTGACAAGTACAAACCCGGAAATTTTGCTATTCCGTAGAACGCGGCTTTTACTTGCGAAGCTTCTGCAAACGAAGGATACTTGATAAATTGTTTTGCTAACTTTGCAATGGACGGGGAGATACGAGTAACTATTCTTGAAATTGTGGCCTGATTGACATTGTACAGGTCTCCGATGACAATTTGAAATGAGCCGGTGGCATAAAATCGAAGGGCTGCACACAGTTGAACAATTGGTGGAAGTGAACATCCACGTCGGAGTGGTCTGAAAAAGTCGTCCTTTATGAGCTCATAAACAAAGCGAACCGTGTCCTTGCGCATGTGAAATCGGTTCTTAAACTGCACTTCATCTAAATCTTCCATGGGATTGGATCGATCTCGCAGACGTCGGATAGGCACTCTCATAATTCGTCTATGCCGATCAGTGCGTTCCATCATTTGGCGCTCCAAAGAAAAAAGTCGCGACTGCGCCATGAATTTGGTACTAGGAAGGTGTGAAAAGCATCTGAACCAGCAAAACATTCACTTCAACCTGACTTTTGACGCCGTAAGGGTGGTACTGAGCACCCTTAGAATTTTGCTAGTTTCTATTAGAAGTTTAGTAAAGCTGGTACTAAATTATTTATTATGCATACCGAAAATAATTAGGAAGCGGTCACCCTAACAATCTTGATTATCAGGTCAAGGGCTGCTTATCCTTTTCATTGTGCATGCCATTTTTTGAAAGTAACACTTCCCCAACCTTAGAAACTAGCATAAGTTTTCATTGTGCATTTAGCTCATAAAGTATGTTTAGGGGTAAGTTTAATCATTCAACAGATTTATGACATCATCTATACATGACAAATCGCATCCAGTCAGTATGTTACTTACTTACAGTAGTTTAGTTGTTTTATTAAGCAGACGAGGTCTTCAGACCTCAGTATGCTTTCTGATATTGCTCCTCAAGTCTGTATACGCCTTCCGCCCTTCCGCCCGTCCGTAGCGCGATCTCCTCCTAGACCACAACAGATATTCAAAATCTGTTTTCACCATTGGACTCCTGGTCACCAAATCTCGCATGGGGCAAAAAACCGTTACCGCCAGACCCCCCCTTCCCCAAAATACCCCCCATACCCCAGTTAAGGTCAAACATTTTTAAATCACAAGTCCACCTTATTATAGGTAATTGATGCCCCTGAGTTCAAAAATGGCAACCGTTTTTCGGTAGCTGTTCACCATTAGCCGCTAGGGGGCGAAAAGTGCAAAAATACAACATCCTTAATATCTCCACAAGTCTTTAAGCTAGATAGGTGAAACTCAGTCCTCAGGGGTAATCAACCACGCTGATCAATATTCTGGTACCCAGGTTACCCAAAACCACCCTGATCCCCCCTGGGTAACTCTCCATTATACTTAAACTGCACCATAACAAGGTGAAATTCAGTTTTAAGGGGTAATTAAGTACGCTGGTCAAGATTTTGGTGGCAACATATCTCAGACCATTATCGTAGTCAAATTAAATTGTCATTCTCGTCTGCTTTCCTAAGTTTACAAAAGTTTATTGTATTTTGGACCTGGGATCGGTGACATTATCTATCAGGATTTAAGATACAATACATTTATTTTGCAATTTTGTACTTTCTCATTTCACCAAATTATAATCAGTACATTTTGCTATTAAATAAATGCTTGCAATAGCCCATGTTAAAGTCGTAGCAACATTCGAGATAGCTCTGGAATGCTGTATAGTTGAGCTCACTTCTTGCGTTGTTGGTTCCGTTGTGACAGGTTCCTCTGCTTCTTTACAACTATCTGTATCACAGGCAACAACTTTCACACTGGACTTGGTGTCATTTTAAACATAGCGCATAGCCCACAAGAAATGCTTTCCTGGTACGTTTTCAAAATCCCGGTGAACGTCCACCAGCTTTCCCTGCTTTTCTTCCTTGACATCGTTCTGGTTGTTTTCGGGTTGATTTGTTGTTGTCGTTGCTTCAGAGTGACTGTAAGCACACTGCCTGATAGTTCCTTTTACATATCCCAAACCACCTCCTTTCCATCTTCCACCAACGTACATTGAAACGCAGGCATAGGATACTCCAGATTGCTCATCACCCTCGGCAGGACAATCCACAAGATATAGGTCACTTGGTTTTCTACCCCAGGAGCAGCTTGTGGGGTTCGGGAATTGGACAAGTTTGTTTGCTTGATTAAGGTCACCGCTGTCGTACCAAGAACATTGGTAGCATTTTAAGCCTGGAATATTTTAGAAGTTTATACAAAAATCAGTAGCAAATTTACTCAGATTAATAAAATATTTGAAATATTTTAGTTACCATTTCCAATGTCCAAAACACAACAGAGTAGCAAGAAATAAAAAGCAAATTTTATGGATATTCCCATTTTTGCAAAGTATGCTTTGCACAACCTTTACGCGTAATGGTTAAATTTGCACTGTTGACTGAACATTTCAATCAATGCCTAAAGTTACATCATCGTACTCATTATAGCATATTATGTTGTTACATTTTATTATGATATTTTATCTTATCAGCGTTTGGTATTCCGACACTCTCCGGTCGTATTATGGTGGCGAGTACATCAATTCTGACTTTGTGCTTGTGCATGAAAATGTCGAAAATTAATTTAAAAGTTTGAATGAAACATTTGCTTTATCTTTTTGGTTTTGAGAATGTTTGATGATGGACCTGATATGGCATATTACATGCAAAGTGCCAATATTGAACAATTCTGAAAAATTCACTTATAAATGATAAGAATTTCAGCAAGATAAATTTCACTGATTTTGTCTGTGTGTAGTTGTCATAGTCATAAGTAAAGATACTGCAAACAAATGGATAAATGGACCGCAAGATGGACATAAAGGGCGTGTACTTGTTGTGGAGACATGCATGCAAATAGAGATAATATGCAAATGAAGGCAAGTGATAAGTAAACGAATGCATCGTGCAATAGCTCATCTTCCGGGGATAACATGATGCATTTTTCGGTTTTCCGAAAACAACGCATCGCCATGAGATCCCGGGAAGACGAAGCGTTTGCAAAACGGGTTATATTCTACTTCGAAAATTTCACTAATAGGTCTAAGATTAAAACCGTTAACCACTTTGTAGGAAAAGGTAAGCGCCTGACAGGTATATACAAAATAGTTCAGGGATATAAAGCTACAAAAACACCAGGGTGCAAGTTCTCTGAAGGACGTATTGTAACGGTGGCTTTCTTAGGAAGCTTGAAGACGACTTTAAGGTTATTCGACGAGAAGCCTTCCACCTCAATCAGTGTTGCAGCTAACAAACTCAACATTAGTCCCCAAACGCTAGGTCAAATTAAAGCCCACAAATTGGGCATCAAAGCCTGCACTAAGCTGGAAGTACCAACCATCAGTCAAGGATCAGGAGCAGCGAGCAATATCTAGACCCCAATTTGTTTACAAAAATAATTTTCTAAGACATAGATCAAAATCAAAACATGCTCCATATATTCTACTGGCAAGAGCCATCGAAACTTTTTGGGATTCATGTGAGGCAGGATAGTCCAATCTACAATACCCACACAGCTTACCCCAAAGTTTCAATATTTTCTGGAAAAATATCACCACTAAAGTGGCAGCATGATCGGGAAAATCGGGATATGGGGCATAAGCCGAACAAGAACTTTACGGCACTGGATACAAAGGCACCAATAAACCTTAGTTTATGTGAATATTGTTCACTATTAATTGTACTAAATGTTAAAAAATACTGTAGTTCAATAAAGTCTAAATGTTCCGAGATATCAGAATCTCAGAAATGTCTCCATAACAAGTACACGCCCTTTAATTGGTGTAATAGTCAAAGCCTACAATACAAAAAAAATCAACTGAAACAGTTGAACATGGTATTGAACATGCGTTTTGCCATTGCCGATTCTGATAGAGCTCTAAACGCTCTACAATTTTGCAATTTAAAGTATATCCTTATCTCTTAACGTTGTTGAGATATGAAGGAGTTTGTAATTTTCGCTCCCATAAGGCCCGATAGTAAACACTTTTTTCAAACTTCTGGCTACCCATCCCGCCCACTTTTGATTTTCAATTTTGATAGCATTTTAAAATCAGCGTTGAAAGAGAATGTTTTTCAAAAGTTACTGGGGTGGTCTTCTTGCAAACGTCGAAGTTGTGGTAGGCCATACTTGGAGGTGTTTTTTCGGAACAACTATCTTCTGAATCGTTATAGCTTCCACTACACACCTCCGATTTTCAATGTAAATACCAATTTTAAAAGAAACATTTCTTTAAAGTCTACTGTAGAAAAAATTAGGAATAAAAATGTTTTTTATTACAAAAGTTATCAAGCTCCAACCTTGAAGGGGCTGTTCGAGAACCCTCAAAAACAACCCTGTTTCAAGCCAGCGTTTGACCCCCGGGCCCACCTTTGATTTTCAATGTTAATAGCAATTCTGAAACCGCTAGCTTTGGAGATAAAGCTGTGAAAAACTGGAGTGGCATCTTTTTATAATTAAAAATTATCAGACATAATGTGCTAATTTATCAACCATCAGCTTTAATACACAGGTATTTTGATATGGAGATGACAAAGCGCTTCTGAAAGTGGTGCTGCCGAAAAGCAGTAGCATGTTCCATTGTAATATTGTTTTAGTCCCCTACTCCTATTCAATCCGCAAGTAACTAATTTTTCGTGGTTAACCAGTGCAATGTAGTTATGCCTACACAAGATCTATGATGACTCTCAGTTAAAGGGTTACCCCACTTATTCATTTTGTTGTACTTCATTGCATTGAAATTTTTCAATTTGTTTAGGAGAACATCCGGGGTTGGATCAATTTCCAATATCGTGCATCGTACGCGCTCCTCCTTTGAAAATGGGTGCAAATTACATCTCCAAACTGCACCCGGTTCTATTGTTTTGTCCACTGCATCATACTTGAAAGTTGAGACATTTGACTTTGGAGCTCCTGTGAACACCCTTGACATAATTGAAAGGTCTCATGTAAACAGCCCCAACGTAAGAATCCCCAATTAAAATTTAGAACTCATACAATTTCCAGCATGAAAGCAAATAGGACAAACACATTGGTAAGTACATAGTCAGAAGGTTGGTTATTATTCAAATGTTCCTTGTAGTTTTCGGATGCTACAAATGTAATTTTCATATTTATACAGCCTGTGTCAATTGATAGAAGCCAAACCGAAAAAGTTGAATAACTTTATATGAAGTCCGTCGTTTGATCCGGCATTACTAAACATACATCCTGATACTCTACAATGTTTAGGTGTTCGGTTATTAATTAAGGAGGGAATAATTATGACTCCATGAATGCCAATTATTGAAATAATGGGAGAAGGAAAGGATATCGGATTTCGTGTTTTTATTTCTATTTATTCTATGTAAATCTTAACACTAAATCTAAAGCTAAAACTAAGGCTATCCGAAGCGTTGCTGCTCTTGGTGTTGGTGGTCCCTAGTGCTGTGTTGGTCGCTGTGGTGGTGATGATGCTCTTTTCTGTAGTGCTGCTGCTCTACACATTGCATGGGCTTATAATAGCTTTATCGTTACGTACATACATACATATTACTATATCCTTATATCACTCTATATCAATACATCTTTATAACGCTGACGCTTACGCTGCGTGCTTGCAGCGTTGACTACTTCTTACCAATACATTTCTCAAGCAATGCTTTGTCACTTCAATGAGCGTAGAGAACAAAGCTGTTGATCATGATGATGATGATCATAATAATATCTCTACGCCGTTACATCGCTCCCTGTTCTTTTAACAATCTGACCTCAGATTATAATACTTACATTCATATATCTATTCAAACAAAAACAATAACTTTTCTACTCTCGGCTTGCTATACATACATAACACATAACATATAAAAAGCTACAAAATCAAAGCACAAACTTTTTGCTTGTCTGCTATGAAGGCAGAGCAAATACATTTCATTCTCAAATCACGCATATTATATTCGTGAAGGCTTTTTGCCTACTCAACCAAACATAGCATAAGCGGATGGTAACAATATTTCTTAAACTTGTTTCTCTTTACGGTACAATTACTCGGCAAATCTTTCGTTCTTACATTTTGACTACAACAATGCATTAATTTCTACTCTTTTTCATTTTCATTTCGATACAAACTCAACCTTAACCTTCTCAACGAGTGAGATGGTCTATGCGGTAACGTACATGATACATTTCATAAAATCTCATCCAGAGTATTCAATACGGAATACTAAACAATCCATTTCATTCATTCTTCCTGAAGATGGTTACAATTACTCTTATAGTTTACAGGTTGAACGCACATGCATTATAACAACTTTCAGTTTCAATGCAATTTTATCAGCATACTCAATATCATAACAATCAAGACTTTTCGCAAGTTACGATACAGATAGGTATATAGTATTATCAATCTCATTTCTTTTCTCACAACTCTGTAATAATAAGCTATAACAACAAACTCATTCTGGTTCTTTCAGAAGGTCATCAAGCGACAATTTAGGTTGATGGTACACACTGAATGAACAATTTAGTTCGTTAGGTCTGGTAATTAATTTATGGTAAGATACATTGTTCAAATAATTTTTCTTTTACGTATGGGGTATTTAACTCAAACGTTTCAATGTCTCATTATTCATTAGATTTTTATTTACACTTGACAAGATGAATATTAATTACTTTATAGATTTTTATTTTTGGCGAGTGTACAATGTAATAGTATGAACGGAGGGACAACAGCATTCTATTTTCATGTTTACAAGTTACTTATTAAACTATTTTAAATCTTCTTGAGAGTTGTAGGCGAAACGCGCACTAGTCGTTAAACAAAAGTTAACCGTTGCGGCTGTATTCATAATTGAGACCGTTTCGTTCATTCACACAAAATCATAAAACTGATTAAATTCTCATTCAACAAAATGACATCAAGTGTGTCTAGAATCACATGATGTACCATTCATAAGCCAATGTGTAGACTATTTAATGTTAATTCCAAACTGTGATTATCTTCTGGTGACACATCCAAGGGTGATCAGGCCATAGACAGTCCATTCCGGGAAATCCATTGAGAAGATACGATCCAAGAAATCCAAACAGGTGGAGGAAGTTCTTTTTAAATGACTTATCTAATTACTACTAACTAATTTTCTTCTAATAATTTATCTTAAACTTTAATGTTTGTTCTACTATTTATTATATAATGTTATTCAAATATCTGTTTAACTGTTAAACGTCATTACTACATTACATAACTATCATTATCAATTACGTATTATTATTCATTTTCATCGTAAGGCGTAATCTCTGTCAATCGTAACTAGTATTTTCTGTTTCTTACACGTAACTATAGAATACGGGATTTATTGTTTTTACAATTTAAATGATAAAGTCGATTCTTCAAAATCAGATCATATCATTTTAGCATGATGCAGATATTATGGGTATCTCTATTGTAAGGCTACGAATCTTGTAAAATCAACAGAATAGCAAAATATTATCTTTCTTCAAATTGTATCATCATTTACATTTTATCCTTTTGTTTTACTCATAATAACTTAACGCAATCTATTCTTATAATTATTATCCATATCATTATTTTTATATTAATATTATCTTAACATGTATAACTTAACGGAAAATGTGGAAGTACCAACTTTCAACAACTCGTTCACTAACTTTCCTACAAATATTCATGGAACAGAATTCTGTATGTCTTGAGACTAAGTCTACGCATACCATTATGTCTTTATTTACATAACGTCCTGATTACTTCCTATGAAATCAAAACATGTGACAAATTCAATGTCAACCAATCTATCTGGCAAAACTAAACCAATGCGAAACCTTTTTGAGGTACTAACCGGACTTAACTTAAATGTCAATGTCATTTTAAATGCATATAATATCGAAACATATTTTTGTTACGAAGTCATTCAAAGATAGTAAAGAATGCACGCAAGGAGCATTTGATCATCGTAGATGTTTTAATGATTTGGGTTTCAACAATAATCTTGTGCATCAAGCAATTATGTTATCCAAGGCGCCAAGTGTACAAATCCGACTAATATGGACAATACAATTAATTAATGCTAGACTGGATGGTAAATGTCTAAAATTACTGTTGAACCAAATAAAGTGTTTTAGGGATATAACATATTCTCACGAAGATTCTGTTCATTTAATTAAGTGACTTTATAAGTTCTCATCTTTTTCTATTGTGTCTGCATTTATATGGGATAATAGATAGCTTAGGTATTTATCTAGTCATTCAACATTAGCTTTTTACGAAACTTGGTATAAGAAAATGCATTACTGAAATGAGTAACATTCTATTCAACTATTCAAGTTGACTCTTCAAGTTACTATTGTGAACTTTAGTGTGCCTGAGGCGTGTAGTAGACGCACACGAATTTCATATTATTTTGTTCGGACTAATGTCTTCATGTATGATAGGCTTGTAAAAGTATTGTGTATGTCTGGAATCATATTATTTCAGCGTTGAACTTTTGCATAAGAGATATAACAACTTGATTCAGTGAAGAAGGAGCACGCAATGAACGGTGCAATAGAGCAAAATGATTACAATGTAGAAGTAAGGTAAATCTCTAAGGACTCATCATGGATGTCTGTTTGTCTACTCAAAATCAAGGCATAAAATAAGTTAACTTAAAATACGAAAGGAAGGCAAAAACGGCTGAAATCAGGGTCGGTGACGGCGGATTTGACCGAAATTGAAGGATTTTGGAAAAAGGGAGTAATATTGAAATTATTTAAAATGCTATGCCTGGAACTGGTGGAATTAAGGAAAACGTGGGAATAACTCTTCCGCGCTCTGGCCAGAAGATTTAGTCCACTAAATGCAAGTAAATAACATCAGGATCAGTAAACAGCTGAAATACAAGGATAAGTGGAACATAAGGACGGGCTGGAAGGTTAAGTGCAATGTAAAAAAATAGATTATATTAATTAATTAAATCGACTTAAGTAAGGTATAGGAGGCTATATGAAGTTCAGATATGCAAGAAAAACTAAGGTTCTCACATTACCCCAAAATCTTGTTTACTCTATAACTCGGCGAAATTCGGGAGTATCAAAAATCGGTCCGACAGAAGTTCCAAACGTTAATTTGAGTATCTAAATTTGAAGTTTGAGACGGATCCGAGGTCGGGAAGTAGGAGTTCGAGTTTTTGGTGAATAAAGACTAATTTTCGATTTTTGACTTCAAACTTGGTATGGTGGTGACAAATGACTTAATTAAGAAAGGCAATTAGTTGTTTTGGCGTAAATTTGATTTTAAAGGGAATTAAATGACAAAAGTTAATTGGGTTAAGTTAATTTAATTTTATACATCTATTAACAATGTAAATATACGGTACTACTGAATTTAAGATAGTATAATAAGTTTCAGGTCACTGAAAGATAATTTAAGGATATTGATATTAGAGGACTTTGAATTTTTCGAAAGGTGGAGAAAATCGGGAATGGGGTTGGATCCACTTTTTGGAGAAGTAGAGAATGGTTTAAGATAAAATCGGAAGAGGGAAAAATGATATGCGATAGCAAGGTTGGTTCATACGCTTGGAATAAAGATACAAGCAACCGGTGTGGGATTATATTTAGAAGGTCAAAGTTGAGCTCCAAAAAGGTCATGCTTTCAAAGTGAGGTTTGATTTTTAGGTAAATGTGACTTTTTGGTAAATTTTCAAATATCAGGCATGGAGTAAGGAAAATATGGTATTTAAATGAGGTTCTGGAGGCAGAGGAATCAGTTAAGGAAGGTTTAAGGAGCATTCGAATATTTTTAACAATTAGCTTAATTAACAATGATACTTAGCATAAATGGCAAATACATGGAAGTGATTTTAGCAAAGAGGATGTGTGTACATTTCGACATATTTGCAAGAAAATAGCTGAAAAGTGGTAAGGTTTTAAGGAGGGAAGCAAAACAAAAGCGATGAAGGCATAATATATTTAAATTGGAGTGCAGTGTTAAAACGGTTTAATGCTTGAAATTAGAAAATGATGTTGGCAGAAGTTCATGATACACTATTTAAGGTTTTATGTATGGTCGGAAGGTCAATTGTCTCTATCTTATATTATCTCTATAATTATAATAGTCTCTATAATTTTAATAATCTATTTAATGGTAAATCTAGAAAGAGATAGATACCTAAGGAGACGGCTAACCTATTAGGGATAGTAAAAATTGGTACCCCTAAGCTTGTAGTAACAAGACATAACAGTCAAGATGCTGCGACATCCTTTTTCGTAAAGACTGACCACTCGGGATTTTAAATTTACGAAGCGAAGTTCATTTGTAGATTTTTATTAAACTTCATTGTACTATTTGTTTCATTCGTTTAATTTATTCGTTAAGTATTTATTTTATAGGCCCTTTAGTAAACATTACTCTTTTGGCACTTTAAGTCTTTCTATTGACTTGTTTCATGAGAGTATCTCTGTATATATTATATTTGCAACATTTGTATATAAGTATATGTATAATTCTTCATTTATTTTTAATTCTTCTTTTTGTTCTGTACTCATGGTAATATTCACGTGGTACTTTTATAAATTCTTCATTCTATTCTTTAATATTTACGGTATAACTCATTTTTCTCTGTATTGTTCATTTTGTTTAATTTCATTTTCTTCGAAATTCTTTCATTATTTGATTCATTACTTAAAACATCGGGAGTATTTTCATGCCTACATATACTCTTTTAATAACTTCTTTAAATAGTATTGATTAATTTATTCTGTTTATATTCTGTAGACTTTCATTTGTGATTAACATTATAATCTGTAGACGAAGCGGAGCGGAGCGAAGGATGCATCGACGAATACAATGTACTAGTATCATTTAGTTAGCGTGTCACTGAAAAGGCCAGCAGATCCCAATCACATCAGCAAAACACATTACTAAACGAAGGATGGAAAAAGGTACTATGTGATTCGTGATGTCTATAAGGTACGACGCGAAGAATATTCTAACCTAAGAAGCACGGAGCTAAACTGATCGGCAAATATCCAACTAACTAAGCGGTTGGACATTTCCTATGCTACTCATGGCGGCAGTGAACAGATATGTACTTATGACGTGTACAACAACTGAACAAAGGACATAGCTTTCCTTTTAAGCCACTCATTTTTATGAGTACTACAAAACAACATTCTAAAGATTTAGACAACTCAAGGCAAAACATATTATGACTGTCTAACAATATCAGTAGAAACAGTCTGGCTTCTCAATTCATATATAGATCTAACCTTAGCGAAGGAGTAATAAATGCTATTCAATTTTGTAATCTCAAATTTCAATATCATGTTTATGCGCAATGCAATCTATCAATCTCAAGGGAATTTAGGGCATATTGTATTATGATGCGCTCATTCATTTAATATTACTTCATTATCAAGGTAAGGCTACTATAAGGACTACTCACAATAATGTAAATAGCTCTTTTCAACAAACTAGTCAAGCGGCATTGATACAAGGCAAAGCAAAGCAACCTTTCAACCAAGCACTTGGTAGATGTAGAGGTGTAACGCGGACAAGGACACAAAGTGAAGCGAAGCAAAGAAGCAAAGCGAAGTTTACATTCTATTATCATTATGATGAAAGTGTGAGCGTTTTATTTTGCTTTATGAAAGTGATTACTTTAATGCAGGTTTATATTTACGGGGCTATAACTGAACAAAGCAAAAGATATTGTTAAAAATGCAAAAAAATGCTTTTGTGGCTCTCAAGTTCATTTATTGTCTGGTCTGTCTGGTTCTAGAAGGTTCGAGATTTTATACGGGGAGTTACATTATGTTTACATTTATAATGGCAATTCAGATTTACTAGTAAATGGTCATTTTAAGGATATGTATAGCAAAAGCTTAATGATGTTTCGTTAATCGTTATAAAAAGTCGTTTCATTTTGAAATCAACAGATTCTAACTACATTATGATGGGTTCTAATTTATGTTTTGAAAATCGGGTTTTATTTGAATGAATGAAACCTAGTCAGGGCTATCAACGTGGGTATAATACATTTTGTGAATGTCGAAATTCTTACAGTAACAGTTCTTTTCTATAATATGGTATGGGGCATACCAAGATTTGCAGTGGCCCTTCGGGATTAATGGGGAGTTATGCACGATTAAGTTAGCACAAAATTTACAGTTACAATTGTGTACCATATTACACAAATGGTTATAAGTATGACCCTGTAAATATTCGTCGAACATTAAAAGATGTTTAAAAATCTCATCAGGCAAATTGACAGGAATACATTTCAATAACTTTTTATAGATTTTGAGATAGGGTTTTCTAATATGTTTTAGGAGATGTCGGCTGACATGTTCTGGAGAAAAATTATTTGTTTGACAGTACAATCGGTAGCTGCAGATAAAATGGGTCATGCGTAACGTTCCGTTGGGATAAATTAATTTAAAGTCTGTGTTTGTCTGAGAGTCGGAATTGTGAGCCATGCTAGTATATAATAAGCGATGTATGGTTTAACAACAAAATATAGTATTATGTAAATTCAAAATTTATGAAAGGAAAAGATGACTTACAGAAGCTGTTGATGGAGATGGAGTAGCACACAGATATACGTACGAGGAATTTTATATACAAAATTATAGCACTAAGCAAAAATGAAAATAATAAGCACAAGCACAATTTCCTCGGTCGGCAATACGAAAAAGATCGTCCACGATCCAACACAGCACAATAACACCGAAAAACAAGAAGAGACAGCAGAAAAAAAAGGTTAAAAGGCACTTACGGAAGGCAGCATGTTTAGGTGTTCGGTTATTAATTAAGGAGGGAATAATTATGACTCCATGAATGCCAATTATTGAAATAATGGGAGAAGGAAAGGATATCGGATTTCGTGTTTTTATTTCTATTTATTCTATATAAATCTTAACACTAAATCTAAAGCTAAAACTAAGGCTATCCGAAGCGTTGCTGCTCTTGGTGTTGGTGGTCCCTAGTGCTGTGTTGGTCGCTGTGGTGGTGATGATGCTCTTTTCTGTAGTGCTGCTGCTCTACACATTGCATGGGCTTATAATAGCTTTATCGTTACGTACATACATACATATTACTATATCCTTGTATCACTCTATATCAATACATCTTTATAACGCTGACGCTTACGCTGCGTGCTTGCAGCGTTGACTACTTCTTACCAATACATTTCTCAAGCAATGCTTTGTCACTTCAATGAGCGTAGAGAACAAAGCTGTTGATCATGATGATGATGATCATAATAATATCTCTACGCCGTTACAACAAGTATAACCACCAAGTTTCATAAAAATCCTACATGCTTTAGAAAAATTAGGAAAAAATTTAAAAAATCAGAAAAAATTTGGTGTCTCAAAACCAAGGTGCCACCATAAGGTACTAAAAGTAATTGGTGCCGTACATGCTTAGAATCAATTTTTTGAAAGAGAACTCAGCCTTTAAAGACTGCTACACTAGTGTCTGGTTGTTAAAAGCGGAATGAACAAGTTTAGAAAAAACATATTTTCTTACGTTTAACGTTTGCGCGTAATTTGTCAAAAAAGCCACCAGAAATCCCTAAAACGCATCCAAGGTTTCCAAATATGTTCTAGCTAATTCAGTTTGATATGTTGACTAATCTAGCCATTCTAAAGTTTGATTTTATTTAAATGTATACGTTATTTTGCAACTAGAGTAAGCATATTTGGTCATATAAATTGTAGAAATTTGAATATTATTGCAAAGATACACGCAAAAGTTGTAGTAGAAATGTCATGTTTAAACTGTATTACACTAAAAAGTAAGTTTGCATCCTTCTACAGTATGGTACACCCAAAAAGTTGCGATTTTTTTTCAATAAACCATATGGTATTATGTTTTTTAACGTCCATCATGGGGCCAGAAACACTTGGATTCCCTTTAACTACCTGACCAATTAGAATAGGGATAAAATGGAACAGAACATGTATCAGTGTGTTCAGGTTTAACTATATCATACATTAGATTAATATATTTGATGACAGCATCACAAATAAGTTTCATAGTCACCTCAAGGAAACCAGGTGTCCGTGAGGTAATGAAAAAGTGACATGGTGTATAAGTCTAAGACTCAAATATCTTGCTGTTTTTGATGTTCAGACATTTTTTCTGTCCCTGAACATTGAGTCATCCATGTGCTTCTTAAGACACGTCTGTTTATAAAATACCATATGTCGAGAACGGTATTATAATTGTAAAGTAAACGTACTACCCACTGGTAGTTTTGTATGAGTGCATTTAGTCGTGATAGGAAATGGGAGCCGGGCTTTCACCAGTATAGGTAGCTATGCAACCCTGTCATGTTGTAATGTAGTAAATGCACTATTTGACTGCGTGTGGATCATCAGTGACACGCAGTCAGTTCGTCATTAGTCGTTTCTTCGTCACAGCTAAATTGTAGTAATGTTCAAGTCCCAGTAATTGATCTAAATTGTAGTAATGTTCAAGCCCCAGTAATTGATCTAAATTGTAGTTAAACTTTCGTGATAATTGGTCAGTTAAAGTTAATCTTTGCTAAATCTTTGTGCTTATCATTTTAAGCTAAGTCATCTTGTTTTTTCTTGTCATAACCGTCGGGTTCTGGATTTGTTAGTTTTCAACTATCGCCTTCTGTGATAGGAGTTCAATCTCAGGCGTTGGCGAGCATAGACCCGTCCCGGGCACCATAATTGCTCACATTTCATAAACCTAATCAACCAAAATCTTGCAGAACAACAAAATGCAATATGGCATTACCGGGTTTTCATCATGAATCAAGTGCAAGTATTTTTCAAATTGCTTTAATACACAATATCTTTTAACAAAAAACGTCAAACTGAGTTAGCTAGAAGATATTTGGAAACCTTGGATGCGTTTTAGGGATGTCTGGTGGCTTTTTTGACAAATTACGTGCAAACGTTAAACGTAAGAAAATATGTTTTTTCTAAACTTGTTCATTCCGCTTTTAACAACCAGACACTAGTGTAGCAGTCTTTAAAGGCTGAGTTCTCTTTCAAAAAATTGATTCTAAGCATGTACGGCACCAATTACTTTTAGTACCTTATGGTGACCCCTTGGTTTTGAGACACCAAATTTTTTCTGATTTTTTAATTTTTTTCTAATTTTTCTAAAGCCTGTAGGATTTTTACGAAACTTGGTGGTTATACTTGTTAGAGTATCAGGATGTATGTGTAGTAATATCGGATCAAACGACGGACTTCATATAAAGTTATTCAACTTTTCAGATTGGCCCTATCAATTGACACAGACTATAACTCGGTCATGTTTCTTAAAAGTTTTAAGTATTTAATGCAACATACAATAGCACTATTTATGCAGAGTCCAAAAACTATTGCACTCATTGCACTTATTCGAAATTTTAATTGTGGATTCTTACGTTGGGTCTTATTAAGTTGAGTCTTTTTACGTGCTACGAATTGAAAAATACTGAGTTGCGATACCAGTACGAAATACTCCTACCAGTATTAATATTTTTGTTTTAGGATTCATAAGAATAGTTAGATAATTGCAAATTTCCTCTTGCCAGAGACACACTGTATCCAAAAAATTATTTTCCTATGTGTTCAAGAACTATATGTTCAATAATTGTAGGAAAACTGGTATCAAGTACTTCATCGTCAACTATTGAAATATCAGAAGCTAAACTGCACAGCATTAAAAATATTTTCTGGATTGTGCTAGCCTGATCTGATCCCTTTAATTTTATTGAAAAATGAACTCTCTCATAGTTCCTTTATTTATTGAATACTTTGGAGGACAATACAATTTTAAGTACATATAATTATCCTCCTTAAACAATACGAATAGCGCTGGAGGTTCTTACATTTCCAGTAATTTGCAATATAAGTTTCATATTGTAAGCATAAGATTTTTGTCCATTAGCCACAAATGTTTTTACCAATCGCTTTCTGAAAGTGCAACCAGTTTTTAAGAAATGCATACACCACTTAAAAACGTTGCAACCATAAAGGCAGGATACTACGTCGATTCACTATGTATTTTTTTCTGTTTTTAAGCTAATTAAGCAGTTAGTGGTTGAAATAATAACTTGTAAACATTTTTTGTTATGTTGTTGATTGTGTAACAATTTATTGAAAACAATTCAGAAAACAAACAAACATAAAAGTTTACAAATGATTTGCACTGAACCTTTTCAATAGAATAATGATGCAAACATCTATATTAAACCATTAAAAGATGCCCACTTTTACAATCTGTTTGACATTTTTGAACCAAGTGACATGGGTTTAAACTAGTTCGTTGGCGATGGAGTCAGGTTGCTTGATTTAGAGGCAATTAGTTTGGTTTAGGCATAACTAGGCGGATCCAATTGACTTGGTTCAAATATCAAGTCTACGGAAAGATAGACACACATTGATACCTTAAATAGCAATTCTGCAGAAGCATCGAGCAAGAAATAAAGGTTGAAGTAAATAAAGTAAATTATCCTACGTACACTGAAACTAACTTTTGCAGTAGGTGCTTAAACTCAAAGTTTATTACAATGTATCTATACATCTTATATACCAATAATTACCAATTAACAAATTTGTATTCGCTTTTGCAACATGTTTACTGATTTAATTTACAGTAGGTTTGCTTACATAAATACTTATTATCTCTAGTATTATATAACTGAACCACCAAACCATTATCCTGTTCTAAATCAATAAAATCGCTAACATTGTATGGCAATGGTTCTAAAACTTGTTTTCGGTTCCTTTACAAACACCAATATCTGCATACCCGTCGGATGTAATGCTGTTTGAACATATATACAAACAACTAGATTGATAGGCCAAATTTATACTTTCAAAGCCATAAGGATTTGTTAAACTGTCAAGTTTAAATTTTCAGTGTCTGTCAGCAAGCAAATTACCATCAAGCAGGCTGTAAGGTTTTTTAATACAATGTTCATTCATTTTTGAAGAAATTACAATATACCTATTAGATTGCAAATTCATTATAGTACATGCGCTCTATAGAGCCATCAGGGTCATAACTTTGGGAAATTTATGCAACAAAATTGCATATTTTTCACACCAGTTAGCATTTAAATTACGAGCTTTTTTATCCTTATGAATGTACTGGATTAATTGAACATTTTGCTTGTATCTTAACTCCTGAGGAAGAAATTAGTAAAATTACGAAACCTTGAGTTGATTAAACTGCCAGCATCCGTTAAGCCCTTATTTTACTTTGTACTAATTAATTGAACAATATTTGCAACTGGCTGCGTGTAAAACAGAAACCAACCTACAATCCTAGTTCCCCCAATAACAGAATATTGTGCGTAGGTAAGATTTTTTGTCAAAAAATGTCAATGGTTAAAACCCACATGTTCTTAGATTGTGTCAGTCTCTGTGGCTGATACACAATCATGCAAACCAGTTTAATTTTAGTTTCATCAATTTTGCCATTAAAGTATTGATTTAAATTGAAATTTTTGCTAGAAATCTGCTGAATTCAGAGTTCTATAACGTTATCTATATTTTGCAAAATAGAACGTTTCAGCTTGTTTCCTTGTACGCTGGCTAACAAGTTGGATGCCAGGTATCCAACGAAACTATTTCGACCTTCTTTCCAATCCTTGCTTTTGCAAGAGTTCTTCCAGTTTACGAAAACTAAGGAGTTGTGATTCACATCCAAATACCTCAAAAGATTCATGTATTAACTTCACAATTTGAAATGTTTTGAGTTGTTTATTGGTGTAAAATTTATTTGTTAAATTTTTAATGCACGAAGCCCAATATTTACCGATCTGAATGGGTTGTATAATTAATGCTTTTGTTGAATTAAAATTGTTAATCATTTTATGGGTGAACCAGTTTCTTACTAACGCTTTGTTTATAATATTTGCTGAATCATTATCATCAAGAAATTTATATGCACGAAAGCGTCAGCTAATGATTCGTCAGTAGTTTTGCTCTTCGTGCAACCTGGAAGCCATATACGTTCTACAATACATATTTCTGAGTGTATTGAAATCTTCTTTTGTGTTGCGTTAACTAGCAAAAACTTGTGCACAGATTCAGAGAAACTAAACGTTTTATTAGGGTTGCAGTCACCGGAGAAGTTCTGGTTTTGATGGGCAATCCAGAGTTTGCCATAAATTAAATTTGTCTTCAAATTCATGCCATGATTCACTGCGTGTATAATATTGTTTTTTAGCATCTGCAACTCCGATAGAGCATTTTTGTTCTCAAAATCTCCAAATTTTTTCCTCGTACTCTCCAAAACACTCCAAACTTTTAGGATAAATAAAATGGCATGGTATACTCACAAATCTGAAGTACTAGCTCGAGATGTTGACATAATTCGAAAATATCAGAAAACAGACAGACAAAACAACAGAAACCTACCATACTTTGCACGCATATACACTACTAAATAAGCTATTTTGTCGCGACGTATAAATAGAGAAAGTTACATAAGGTTAAATTTTTTGCCAATTTTGATTTTTCCTGTAAAAAACTTAACATATCAACCACTAAAAATAAGAATTTTTAGTAAACAAAAGAATGACTATAATACCACTAGTATGGTGTAATAACTGCCACAAGTTGCATGTAAAATTCTCAAACCATTGTGAAGAAATCTAGAGTTAAGTTCAAAAGACGTGAAGTTTTCCTGCATAATTTTGGCAACTATTCTTGAAAAGTGTTTGACATTTTGTTTTTTCAACCTAGGTTATAGAGCAGTTTGTGTTGTAATGTTATTTGAAGGATTTACTCGGTTTTGATATTTGAGTCAAACGTTTGGCATTATGAAATATCTTAAGTTGTGATCCTAGCCAATGCAACAAACAAAATTCAATTTGTCATAACTTTTGACTTCAAAGAAGCCATTTTTATTCACAAAAGACCCAACAATATCAATCGGCAAAGTGAACTCGATATAATAGTAATAATAAACATCCATGGTAAGCAATTGAAAAATGCTCGCTGCTAACAACGATGAGTGTCTATGTAGTCAAAAGATCCTACGCAAAATCCTTAATGAATGTAGTAAGTAATAATAGCCCATTCTGGTTGATGTAAGCCCACCTGGGCTTCTTAAAAGCCCATTTAGCCTAAAATAAAGAGGACAGACAAACAGACAGACGGACGGGCAGACAGACAAACGGACAACGATATCTTAAATAGCTCTCCTGCTGAAGCAGCGAGCTAAAAACGGACAACGATATCTTAAATAGCTCTCCTGCTGAAGCAGCGAGCTAATAATAGCCCATTCTGGTTGATGTAAGCCCACCTGGGCTTCTTGAAAGCCCATTTATCCTGGTTTCACACCCATTTAGCCTGGTTTTGAACCCATTTAGCCTGGTTTTGAACCCATTTAGCCTGGTTTAGAGCCGATTTTGCTGATTTAGAGCCCATTTAGCCTAAAATAAAGAGGACAGACAGACAGACAGACGGACGGACGGACAGACAGACAAACGGACAACGATATCTTAAATAGCTCTCCTGCTGAAGCAGCGAGCTAATAATAGTTTATTTCTCTTCGCTCTTTTAAGGTCAAAGGACCTATAGAGCAACAACAAAAAACATTATTACAATTTTTGACAAACATGGAGTTCCGTCTGTTTAACAGAATAACAAACAAACAATCAATTTGACACATGTATAATGATTTTACATAACATCTTATATATTTTAATTAACAAATCTAATTAACAAATCTAAATTCCTCATAAATTATGAGTCATAATTTTAGATTATTGAAACCAGGCATAAAATCTCAACCAACGTCATATCAAGTATATTAATCATTGAATGTAGTAAAAATGTATAATAACCAGCAATTTCAATCTCAGCTTTGGTCATCATTTTTCTCTACAAATTAACAATTCTTTCATTATCATTTACATTGCAAGTTCAACACGTACATACGACATCATTCGTTTAGAATTCATTTATTTCGTGTGACAACTAAAAGTAAGTCTTTCCCATATTTGTATCCATCTTCTATGATAAAAAGCCCACATCAACAAGAAACGATCATCAACTCTTCATATTTTCTTATAAAATGACAGCATAGCATCATTACAGTATCATATTGCACATCAACTTTTTATGCTTACTTGCGCTACATCACATTTTTGCTATGACAAGCATAACCTAGCAATCCATCTACTCAGAATTTCTCACGCTACACAAATCAATGCCACTGCCCTATAGCTTCTACATACCTAATGCTTCTCATAAACACTTTTCTATCGCCTCTACAATTTCAGAACATTCTTGTGAGTTTTTCCCACAATTTTTTCCAGTTTTCTCGTTACATTCAGAACTCTTTTTGCTTTTTTTCCACGATTTCCTCCAAACTTTACCTCTGGCTTCCGGTTCCCTCCCTGTACTTGCACTTTTGTAAAGATATTCCCTTTCAATTTCCCTATCCCTCCAAGACTTTTCCTTTTCCTCCAAGAGTTTCCTCCATTTTCTCTTTCCCTCCGAGATTTCCCTCCATTGTCCCCATCCCTCCAAGAATTCCCTCCATTTTCGCTATCTCTCCATGAATTTCCTCCATGTGCTCTACATGACTTTTCTCCAATTACAGATTCCAATTGTGATTTTTTCCAAAAAATTTCCTCCACTTGAAGAGGGAGAAACTATTGCAACTGGGTTGCATTTCTGTTTCAAAACAGCAACATTTTCCACCTTCACATTAATTTTCAGCGTGGTACTGAAAAACGAGTTAACAATTCTAACTGCTTCTTTTCTCACATTTCTGAGGCTACTCAAACCACGAATAACAATTCTGTTTTTATGTGAAAGCTGCTCAAGGCAGCTTGAAGGATTTTCATTTTTCACATGTTTTTCAACTTTACGGTCATTTTTGAGGAACTTCTATTCTAATTCACGACCAATTAGTTTGTTAAGACACGTATCAACTTACGATTTTATCGCATGTATGTTTGTCTTAAATAACGACAAAATTTCCACTAGATCCTTCGAAATTGTGTCACAAGAATTTTTAACCCAAGATAAAAAATCTGATAATAACGAGGGGCATAGCATAGCCATGTCTTTAGCTAACTTTGCCATTGCAATTTATGCAAGCTTATAACAACAGAGGTTTCTCTCAAGAGCGCTAAGCAGAAGAGATGTTACTCTGACGGATGCTCAGACGGAACTTGGATTCGATATAGCCAATTGGATTCCGTTAGCCCTTGACCTAACGTAATTCCAATATATTGACTATAATTATTTTAAAAGAAAATGTGTAGTTTCCCCTTTCCATTTGTTATTCTTGTATTTATGCTCCTGAAACAGAGTGCGGTAAGTATTCGAAAGCTAGAGCTAGCAATAAACATACCAACCTTGGAAGCCAGATATGTCTTCAACTAACAATTACAAAGGTTGGAAGGATATCAAGTATGAACTCAACCGTCTCGGTGGCACACACTTACTTCGCATATTTCTTAACAACGCTACACAATAGGAGGACTATACCTCTAAACAAGATTGCATTTTATTAAGAGATGTAAGAAGGAAGTCATAATACCCAAAGGACTCCGCATTAACTTTAGTGTACAAGAGGCAAGAAGATCAGATCTCATGAAATCCAAAACTACATAGGATCAAAAACACCTCAATGCAGAAACAAATTCGTCGTATGCCTTCGTAGAGCATTCCGATTCTGATATTGCCAAACTAGAGAAAACTTTAAATACCATTTCCAGTCATTTAATTCCCAACATCATGCACCTAATAAAGACTCAGAAGAACAGAGAAAACGCTAACACAAAAGATTGTCAGATGAAGAAGTTCCAATCCTTGCACAAAGAAAAGGTCAATTTGGAATCTAAAGAAATCCATAGACTTGTCAACGTCGCACCGAAATGTGTCGAGAACAAGAGTTCAAGATCTTTCTCGGATGCTGTACTAGGCACCGTAAGCCTGGGACTTAATTTGGCTCTACCTGACCGTTCAATATAAACAGGAGCCCTCGAGGCAATCATGTGCATCGAAAAGATACTTTTGGATTTGGACGAAAAAGAGGTAGATGATTCAAACAAGGTCCGTAATGAAGTTTGCCATGCTCTTAAAACTTTTTTAACAAACAAAAGATTGCTCCTAAAATACCGAGATGGATTTCATCATCTATCAAATCTCTAAAACAATACACGGACATAATCCTAACAAAAGCAGATAAAGAGAATACAATCGTGATACTGGATTATGTGGAGTATGAAGAAAAAATTGTCACACTAATCCCTGAAGGTCTATACGAAGAAATTGATCATGATCCAATAGGACAATACGAAAAGAAGATCAAACAAAGCCTACTGGATTGGAACAAAGCAAAGAAGCTGGAGAAATCTACATACATCAACCTTCGACCAGATTCCCAAAAATGTCCCATTCTTTTCGGGTTGCCTAAATTCCACAATGAAGGAATGCCCTTTACGACCCATTGTTGACTATAGAAGCACTCCAGGATATGAATACTACTATGAAGACTACTAAATACTAATATGAATACAGGATACTCTAAACATAGGAGAGCAGGCTGTGTGCAATACCCTTCATTGCAGTCGTCACCTTTCCAAATAGCAAGAATTGTCCAAAAAATCTTGGACAGAGATCACGGATATTTCACAGGAATTAAACTTAGCAGATATCTAAATAATTTCAAGGATTCGCCCCCCAAATCATGGCTGTAGTTTACGAAATTCCATTAGATTGTGGTGATGTTTACATCGCAGAAAGCATAGATGTGGAAAGGGGAAAAACGGAACATGCTGCGTATATATGAAACAATCGGGCCATTCAGTCAGCATTAGCAGATCACAAAGACCAAAACGCTAACTGCAACCTAAACATAGTCTGCGCCGCCCTTCTTTGTTACGAGACAAGATGGTTTCAAAGAACCGTCAAAAAAGCCATTTTTATTCACATAAGACCCAACAATATCAATCGGAATAATGGACTCGATATACCGTTAGCCCTAGAAATAACATAATTTCTATATAGTGATTGTAATTATTTAAAGAGAAAATGTGTAGTTTCCATTTGTTATTCTTGTATTTGTGCTCCTGAAAAAGAGTACGGCAAGTATTCGAAAGCTAGAGCTAAGAATAATTATGTCAACCTTTAAAGCCAAAAATGTCTTCAACTAATAGTTAGTATAATCAGATAAAAATACTATTCTTTAGAAAGCTCCGTTCTATTGGCTAACCTTCAAGACTTTTACGTCACTAAAAACACTGATAATAACGGTTTTTGGATGAATTTAGTGTCACTTGAAAGAGCGTTTTTGAGCACTCTTAGTCGCTTTAAAAAAATATATAGTAAGGTTATTCCGTCAAAAGATTTTTTTTAAATATTCATGAAGAAGAGCTCAGCATGTTGCTGAGTTTCCTATATCCGTTTACAGCATTTTACAAAGTGTCACAAGATCATTTTGTTGTCAGTCAGTGGATTTAAAGTACCTTTCGACTTTAACGTACAACAGTGCGACACTATGTACTTGTTTGTTTTACTATTGAATGAATTTCAGATAAGTCCTCATTTTTGAGGTGCCCAGGACATGGGTTATTCCATAAAATTCCAAAATTACAAAAAGAATTGTAAAAATTATTTGCTTTTTCTGCTGTAACAACTTCATTGTATTTTTAAATTTGAACATATATAAAGTTTTTGAAAACAAATTTACGAGGCCAGCCGTTGTGATTTGCTAGCTGTACACGAAATGTTTACTTTACTGGCCAAGCCTGATCAAACATTTGCATTGTTTGATTGCCAGTTTGATTACTAATTAGAATCGTGGCACAACTAAAGCAGCCCACCATTAAAAAGTGCTTTTTCAACCCAAGATGTTTGATAAAACCACAATTACATACCTCAATTAGAGACGACCACAACAATATGTTACAGAGGGTTTTCGGAATAACATTTGAGCCTCTTTAATTGATTATAGCAGCTACACGTTTTGTTTGTGTATCTCTTTACAAGGTTTTTTAAAAGAGCGGATTTTAAATTTATCGTGTGACGTCTTTTTTCTGGTCGCAATGCGTTTACGTGTTTATCACACCTGCAACGTAATAGTTACTTTAGGGGTTATTTTCTGCTATGAAGTTCTGTTCACTCTTCTCTATATCCCATCAGTCCGGCAATACTTTAATTAATTTTTATGCCACTGTTACATTAACTTACGGTTTGAACAGATGAGCCCTAATCTCCAACACACATCTTTCACAGGATGATGTGGAAAGACGGTTTAAACTACTAAAGATGATCACAATAAAACTAAATGGATGATGATGTTCTCAGGTTTCGGTTCTTACTGAATATGACACTGATGACGAGTAGGTGCACAAATAAATTCTCAAATTATTTCTATTCAATCAATGAATCAGAATCGAACACACAGTTCAAATAATTCTAAGAACTCCAGTCTTTATTTAAAGATTAACTATTTCTCTAAATTCAGAAATTTATTTTAAGCAAAAATTTTATTGGAAGTGGTACTGGCGATCGGTGTTGGCTCTGGCTCTCTCTGTGCACTACTGACGATCTTTTCCTTCGGTCGATCTGCTTTGCATGCGATCACTCCGGCTGGTTCAGGCACTTGAAGTGAGCTGCTGGCATCCGTCACCTTGATACAGCTCAATGGTCCTTACAGTCTGTGTTGGTTGTATGGGCATGCAAGCCATGGGCATTGCAGACCTTATTTCCAATGTTGTCTCTATTTTTAACTTTCCGGGAGTTTTCGGTTATAACTGTGATTTTTCTCTTAATGAACAGCATTTTCTGCAACTTGCGGCAAACCCAAAGAAAACATACCTATCTTAATCAACGCTTTCTTTAGTTTAATGAGAATATCAAACTTTGCGGTCACAATTGCTCAGACGTAAGAGATGCAGTGTCAAAAATAAGTTGACTTTTTTACAATTGCGCTCTGGTAGAAGTTCCGCAAAATTTATACGGTTATCTGCTGATGGCCGTGGAGTGTTACAGCTTTTTAAGGTGCCCGTAGAGTCCGATTACAATGCAACAAGAATGCAATGCATGGATGTTGGTACCAAAATAGAAAGTACAATGCCAAAATCAAGAGTTGGATTATTTTTCAACTCTCGACAGTAGGAAAATAGGAAAAAGCAATTTCAAAGTCTAAACTAGCAACATGTAGAATGCAATTTCAAATGTGAATTGGAATACTAAATCAAATAGTTTCCTGTTTTGCGTTTATAGTTTTCACATTTACAATTTAATTCAGCAAAATGCAAAAACAAGCATTTCATTTTGTACTTGTAATCGGACTCTTAGGGCACCTTTAATGTGCACCCAAAAGTAGTTTTTAATGCTTAATCATGTCTTGAGCATATCGTAAACCCCTTAATTCAGGTTCATCTACCAACGTTTCAGTTTGAGGTCACCTACAAATTCACTACGCTGCATATTCACATACAGCGAATTGAACGACCGATTATGCAAGAACAGTGAACGAAAATTTGTAAATAATCTGAAAGAAGTATTCCCAGTTAAGTCACAAAACAATTGTTTTATACAAGAGTTTCTCTGTAAATACCTAAAATTTTAGACTTTTAACCAAAAACATTTACCGTTGGAAACTTCTGAAGTGTGAGTTGGGAGAACCTAGGCCTTCAATTGGGATAAAAATAATGATATTAGGGCAAAAACTGTGGCGAATCATAAACTCGAAATCTTCTCTTTTAATAGCGGCTTGCATATGGATACACAAACGAAACGGATAGCTGTTATAAACAATTAAAGATGTTCAAATGTTATCCCGAATACCCCATGTCTATCTTAAAACTACCACATACAAGCTTACTGACGCTTAGTGTGCGAATAAAATGTAGCCCTAGAACCAAATAATTGAAAATTTTTATAATAATATTAATTAGGAAAGGTAAATGCTTGTTTTGCTTTAAAACTCTCTACTGATCAATGTTAGAATATGTTTAACAACCAGTATTACAATGATGGTGCATTCTGTTTTACCGTCTTCTTAAAACTATGTAAATATAACGTTGTCTCTATACAATTCAACAAGTAGAAAACAAACGTAACGAAGTTTTAATGCATATAACAAACACATGTCTACTTTAGCGGCGATCTATTGTGCTACTGTTATTTTAAACGTGACTAGTTCAAAATCAAAGCAGTATCACAATAATGCTATAGTGCTACGAGCCGAAACTTTGCATACTGTGATTAAAATTATGTTTTAGTTTGTATTTCCACCCTCTTTTTCTATTTCTACAACTCTTTTTCTACCCTCTCGAAGCGTACCGTTTCATAATATTTGGTGCAAACAGCAAAAAATGCATACTTTATTTTACCAATGACTTCTAATCTAGACGAAAATTAATTCTTATAAATATGTATAAATAGAGGTTGATAGTAAAAGAGATATAATAAAAAGAACCTACGTAAATGAGTAACTACCCGAAGCAATTTGCCAAATTATATGAAAAATGATGTCCAAAGAACGTTTCAAAAATGCCAATGAACGTTGCAAAATGTCCAGAAAACGTTTCAAAATGCACAGAAAACGTTTCAAAATACACAGAAAACGTTTCAAAATGCACAGAAAACGTTTCAAAATGCACAGAAAACGTTTCAAAATGCACAGAAAACGTTTCAAAATGCACAGAAAACGTTTCAAAATGCAGAGAAAACGTTTCAAAATGCAGAGAAAACGTTTCAAAATGCACAGAAGACGTTTCAAAATGCACAGAAAACGTTTCAAAATGCACAGAAAACGTTTCAAAATGCACAGAAAACGTTTCAAAATGCACAGAAGACGTTTCAAAATGCACAGAAAACGTTTCAAAATACACAGAAAACGTTTCAAAATGCACAGAAAACGTTTCAAAATGCACAGAAAACGTTTCAAAATGCACAGAAAACGTTTCAAAATGCACAGAAGACGTTTCAAAATGCACAGAAAACGTTTCAAAATACACAGAAAACGTTTCAAAATGCACAGAAAACGTTTCAAAATGCACAGAAAACGTTTCAAAATGCACAGAAAACGTTTCAAAATGCACAGAAGACGTTTCAAAATGCACAGAAAACGTTTCAAAATGCACAGAGAACCTTTCAAAATGCACAGAAAGCGTTTCAAAATGCACAGAAAACGTTTCAAAATGCACAGAAAACGTTTCAAAATGCACAGAAAGCGTTTCAAAATGCACAGAAAACGTTTCAAAATGCACAGAAAACGTTTCAAATTGCACAGAAAACGGTTCAAAATGCACAGAAAACGTTCCAAAATTTTCTAGAAAGTACAATACTATACAAGAACTTTATCAAGCAAACTTTGGGTGAAAATGTATAGCATTCTAATGATTTGTATAAAATTATAAATTTGCTTAATCAAGCATAGAAATTCTTGGGTTTGTTTTCAGCAACTTAAGACTCAATGCTTTATTGCTTGATCGTCAGGGAATAACAAAGTTGTGCTAAGGGTCTTCCAATGTGGCTACAAACCGAGTTAAGGTGCATTTATTAACCAAAAGATATTTTTTCATTTTGCCCTAACTTTTATACTTTTATATTCAATCGTTACGTTTTATACATATTCATGTACAGCACTTCACCCTTGTCATTACCCACTATATTCAAGAATATCTGCAACTTTTTTCGAAGGCTACAGCATTTTTTCCAAAATGTGCTTTTTCGAGGTGTCCGAAAACCTAGAGATAATCCTATTTTGCGGCAACATAACTTTCGTTTTTTGAGTAATGTAGCAAACATATGTGGATTAATTTGATGTAATGGATTGATTTGACTGATTTGCGAACATTCCTTTTCCTTTGTATTAACACCATTCCCAAGATAAATCTTGTTTATTTGCAACATCTATTAACCTTTGTAAAGCGATTTAAAGTAAAATGTTTAACGAATGTAAGGAGTAGATGGAAATGTACCTGAAAGATGGTACCTAGACAAAGGTTCTATGAACCACTGCGGAGCAGGAGACAAAAAGGTGGCTAGGGGTTTCGGCTACTCTATTCTCTCTGTGATATACCACAGAATGTTGTGGTGAAGCACAGAAAGGTCACTTGTAGACAAGCAGAGATTTCGGGAAGAAGGAGAAGGCAGTGGCATTCGCTTTCTGTCAACTGAACCTTGAGCATTGAGCTGAGCGTATAGAGTATCACATTTTTCTATAGAGTTTTTGCACTAGTAGTTAGTAGTAACTTGCTCAGATTTGAATTGATTGAGATTTATCGTGATTAAATAAAGCTGTATATAATCTCCTGCTTAATCTGGCGTGCAATTTTGTAATCAGTTATGGTGCTTTGCATTTGATGTGCACCCTGGAAGGATTGAACCATTATCCGTTGCAACTGTGTACTCACCGCATCCCAACTTATCCCTTTTGCATTTATTCCGGGAATTGTAAGTATACCGAACAACCTTAATTGCATAATCTTTATAGTGCATAATATTGGGCATAATAAGAGTGAGAAGTGGGTAACAGGCAGTAAGAGTACAAGTTATAGCTCTTTTCCACTCTGCACGAATTCGACCTGTGCCTAAATCTCATGTCACGTAATAATTTTTGATAACAAGATATTGTATTTATAATTATAAAGTCATGCAAGAATCATTTGCTAACTTTTGATTTACATTTAGAAAGTGTCATTAAATTATTTTTTATGTATTAAAATTTATTGAGTACAAATTTGAAAACACTAATCTTGAACTAATGCACTAGTGTCAAATGGAGTATAATTTACCTGGCAATAGGTTTGGACTGCATGTGGTTTTCCCTATATTTAAGATCTATTAGGTGCCAAATAGGGATTTCCCACATTGCCACTGATAAAACAAATGTTCAAGTAAAATGAACTGTTAAGCAATATGATTAGCGTAACTACCTACTACTACGCAGTACGGTTGCTAATTTTAAGGAATAGTAAATAAATAAATAAATTATTAATGCATTTGTAGTTTTGAATTATGTTAATGACATTCAAGGAGTAAAAAATGTGCCAAATTAATTCTGATTTGGTGTAACCTTAAACAAGGATGTTTAAGAAATAATGATGGGGGTGTTATGTTTGGATTAAAATTAGGTACTGAAGAACGTTTCACTCATCGTTTTAATGCATGACTCATTCAAATACGTTCGTTAAGCAAGATGATCAAACAGCTTACCACTACACTATACTATGTAAGGCAAACAACGTTCTGTCGTTTTGCCATTTAGGTAAAAGTGTACGTTAGTATTTAAGGACAAAAACGTGAATAAATCGGGGCTCTTACGCCAGTATCAAACTGAAACTCATTGTGTTCATGTTGATCTCATTTAAGTAACCTACCCATTAACCATAACCCTAACAATATTTTAGTTGCAACATGCCCCCCATGTATCTCCACATTCCATGCCTAAACTCTAAATACGTAGGAATTAGATTGTGGATGTGAACGGATTGTGATTGTGGTTATGCCGAGACAATGCACAATCTCAGGGAGACTAAACCCGATGGATTATGCTTTATAATTTTGACTGAATTCCAATTCACAATTCCACGGACAATCCAAAAAGTGTTTATAGTTTCGGTTTTGTTAATGCATAATCATGATGCACAATCACAAGCCAAAGCATAAAGCACAATCACAAGCCAAAGCATAAAGCACAAGCACAATCCGTTAACAATAAACGCACCATTACAGCAGTTTTACGCAAAATCATTATTTCTTTTCCTCTGAATATTCCCTAACAGGCATACAATGTCTGCACGGAAAGTCTAGCGTGGTGTATAATAACTGGGGACATTTCGCTGCATAATGAGTATTCTCAACCTTCTTGGAAAAAGCAAACACGCAAAACCACCTTCTTGAATTTCAAATTGCAGAAGGTCGTCTTCGTTTTATTATTTGTGGACAACGAGGAAAGTCACAATATTTGTTTGATCAACTAGCCAGTTCGTACGTCAGATCTGTGTGGATATACGCTGTAGCCTTTTTGATTGCTTTGACTGTTTGTCTAAAAGGCTATTATCTAGTGGGTGAAAAAGCAGCTAAGAGCACTTTACCATCAAAATACGTTCTGCATATGATCTCTCTCAAAAAAGTTTTGGTGGAGCAAGGAAATCCATTTTCTGGCAACATTGAAGCAATATAACAACTCAGATTTATAATGGTGGGCTTTAGCAGGCATAGAACTTAGCAATAGCTACAAAAATACAAATGTTTACAATATGATAACTCAGCGGAAACCTATTCTGTATGATACTTTGGATCAACTTAACAAGGACAAGTTTACTCTATTGTACACGTGTAACCGATTTATATTTTGAGGTACGTAGACACTAGGACATTGATTGTTACAACTTGAACAGTAAGAACCAAGAATGGATGGGGATTTCGCCCGTAGGTACAGCATTACATATAACTTACAAAAGCAGAAAACATTATAATTTTACGGTTGTGAAAATGTTTTAGTAAACGGAGTTTTCCGTTTGGAGGCATTGGCAAAACAAAAATACCCAGATCTGGGTAGTCAGTCAGTAGAAATAAGCAAACACAATGTTTCTGGATGAATGATAAAATCGTTTGGTTTCTCAACGGAAGGGTACGTGATATCCCATTTTGCACCAGTTTGGTTTATGATTAATTCTGATCAAAATAGTTTAAACTTTGTTAAATTATTAGATATGCACGTGACAACCAGTTTATTGTTTACCTTGATGGAAAGTCGGAGGTCTTTTCTATGAAATCGAAATACGAAGGAATCAAAAAACCGTCATTTGGCCCACAAACTAGTTCCCAGTATAACCGCGGCAAAGCCTACAAAGAGAAAAATCTAGAAGAACTATTCAATAGCTCCAGTATTCATTTTAAAATGTATGATATACTTGAGCATTTGACTTATCTGGTGAACTTAGCTACTCAAGGATTTTATTTGCAATCCATGGAGGATGCAGAATTGGAATCTTATCTTAAAAAGGAGCTTACTAAACGTGAAACGGATTTGCTTCTAAGTAATCTGAAACTGTGCAATGGAACTGCAGTTGTTACTACGCACTCTATGAGCAATACATTTGTCAAAAGGTTAAAATCAGATGGAGTTCGAGATGTATACATTGGAAAAGAGATTTTTACGGGAATGAGCATGGGAATCGATATTGAGGGCTATATCTCACCAAAATTGTATTCTAGAATAGGCTTTTTTCAAAGCTCAGGAATTCCATATTGGTTGGTTAGATTTATAGAAGAGATTATGTCAGTAACGGAGTTTACAGATATTAGTGTTCCGCAGAGTGCAAACATGAAAGGAAATACAGTGTTAATATTTGTACTTCTGGGTATTGGAGTGGCCTGTGCTATTACAAGCCTTGTTGTTGAGCTAAGGAAACTGATATGGAAAAAATGTAAATACTGTGCAAAACTGATATTGGTTCAAATTGAGTTGGCTATTTGCTACGTAAGAAATTCCATTATTAGGGTCCGCACTTTTAAAAAGTCAAAACAAGTTGTAAAGATGCAATTACGATCTATATTTATTCTGGTTAACCATTCGAATTAACTTATTGGTTGTATAGGACACTCAAAATAAAACCTTAGTTTAAATAATATTTAATATAGAATAATATTATGTAATATACTATTGATGGAATTTATAATTTTAAAAATATACTAAGAATGCACTAAGAACTATATCAGAGTAACTCATGTCACCATGCCAGCGCCGCGGTGGCACAGAGGGCTAAACATGCTCTCTGCGGCAACCTCGCTCGGGTTCGATCCTCGCTGGGTACAATAAGTATGTGCTGTTTTCTGTATGTGGGATTTATTCTGTAAAAGTAAATGGGTCTTCGCTCTTTCATTGGGGATTGTGCTACTTTGAGATTGTAGCTTAGTAAATTTACAAACTTTACAACTCCATAATATTTCTCGTAAAAACAACACTGTGTAAAAATTACTGGGAGAGTCTGCAAAATCCAGAATGTTGGATACGCGGCTGGGGTCCTCTCTAGAGCACAATAGAGGGGATTCCTTCCCAAATTACATACACAACTCATGTCACCATACCCTACAAGCGCCAAGCCTGCATGCAATGTTGGGTAGTTAATCAAATCTCTTATTGTACTTAAGTAGTTGGTATGAATCTAGGCACGGTATTGAGTTTGGGTGATGATTTTGAAAAATGTGACAAACAATTTCTAGTATTACGGAAATTAGTTGAAACGAAAAATTTGAGATTAGGGCTGTTACATTCTAGGTAAAACTTTTTTATTCAAGAAAAATATCCATAGTTTGTTTTCATTGGATTTAGTAAGTCTTTGTGCAAAATTCAAAATACATTTGCGTGTGTCTTAGTTCTGCATGCAATTAAGGTTAAAACCAAATGCTACAAAACATACATAATCAACAAATTAATCCAAAGTATGAATACAACAAAAGAATGCAATACAAACACCGTGGACGCATTATCCGCTGCCGTTGTTGATTCTGTTATTGTTGACCCTACAGTAGATGTTTCTGTTGACAAGGCAGTTGTTGCTTTTTCGGTAACTTCTGTTGTGGGTTCAGATGTAGTAGTTGTAGTCGGTTCTGGCTTATACGGCTCCGGCAACTCGGACTCGCTTAAAATCGTTCTTAGATCTAAATCCTGCACAGATGTATATAGATGTACGAATATAATAAATGTACTTCATTCAAAAGCATCAATTTACTCACAAATTTGTAAACCAACTTACTTTTGTTTTAATGTCCATGTATTCTTTCATAAGACTGTAGAACGGACTCGCTTGCTGCTTTTCTTCTGACATTCCAGTGTCCACACTTCTTTCTATCAAATGATAAAATTCGTCTCCTATACTAGACAGGTAATTTGATACCAACGTGTCATTCCACTCAACATGTAAAAATCCTTGTGCTACAAACGCACGTAGCCTAAAATTCGTATAACTATGCTCAAAGTCAAGTGTAAAATTTTCGGTAACCCCAACATTCAAAAAAGAAATGTGTTCTGATGACACGCTCAGGTTATACGAAAACTCCCCATTCCCATAGAAATGCAAATCAGTGTTGTTTAGCGCAGGAAACCACTCAGATTTTATTTTTCCGAAACAGGTAAAGTTACCTAAATATAAGATTTAGTAAGATAAAAAGGTTTGGTTAAGTGTTGTGTGCTTACAATGTAACTCTTACCAGATAATTCAATAGGATCATCTAACTCACGACCCACTGTAAAATTGTGTGAGGTAAAGGAACTCTCAGCGTGTACGTCCTCTACGTAAGCCACAGAATGACCACGGATTGATTGGTTTCTAAAATTGATGAATGTAAATTACTCCAAAATTTTTTTTGGTAGCTACAATAAGTAAAATAGAAGGTGCTTCACCGCAGTTCACAATTGAGCACAATAGCAGCAGTTGGATACGATGCAAGATTCACAGTTTGCTGAATAGGTGCAGATGGATCTTTCAAATTCTCTTTTAGCCATGTACTGTAACCCTTTATACTATCGTTTAAATAGGCGGTAAAATTGTTTTGCTGGGCGTTGGATATTCCAGACCAGCAGATGACTGTCAATACAACGTAAAAAATGATAAATTTAAAGCAAATATGTTTTAAGGGAATATTTATAAATTCTATTTTAGTGTTACCTAAGCCCAATACAAGTTTAAACGTGAGCATTTCCATTGTACAAAATATATTCACAAATTACTTTTTAAAAGTCTGAATTTAATGTTTCAGTACAAGACAAATTTGCAAATGAAGAGGGATCATATGGTTATTTGCAGTATGTGCTACACACCACAATCTACCTTATCGATTCTTATCGCTACTTCGGGATTAGTCATCACAGCATATGATGCATGATCATAAGATCATACGCACGCGAACATGAAAAGCCTTGAACACCCGTTTTGTTATCAATATATCCCTGACTATAATGTCAGTTACATGTTCGTGTTACATCAACCAAGTGTTATCAGTTGATAAAAACTACTTTGTCAATATGCTTTTATATAGCACTTCTAAGCATGACTTATGGGTGAGGGTCGATTTTGGAAGCTTTTCATTTATAGGAAAAAATTAAGTAACATAATATATGAGCATCAAAGCGGTAAGAAGTTTATGAGTTGTTACTGTGGGTAATATTAGGCGTTTTAAGTACTGAAGGAAAAACAGCAATTACTATGATAATCGACAAAGTGACAAGCTTGCATTTGTCTTGTATTCTAATTCAATTTGTTACAAAGCCATTTCTCAGTATAAAACCATGAGGATGATGACAAATGGTGCCCAATGTCAACTCAGGCCAATGGAGATTAAGTATGGGGAAAATGTCTAAACTAGTCAATTGGAGCATAAAACAGAGACATTATTCAACAGAGGCAGAATAAATTCTTATTCTATTGAAATAAAATGTTAATCAAATTGAGACATTCAACTCTGAAATTGATTTATTTCCAAGTCAAAAGTTAAATTGGTTTAGAAGTGCTGTCAGGTAGATCACTTTAGACAAATGTTTTTACTTTGCATACCTTTTTTGAATAGAATCTTAAATATTATATTGTAGAAATAATTAAAACAGTTCATTAGTTTAATGATTATATTTGTCCAAATGCACTTGCATGAATCTGCTAAAGTCTTAACTTATTTCAATAAACGTTTTGTCGATTTTATAAAAATTTTGTCCAATTTAAAAGTAACAACACCAAACCAGTTGTTCTGAAAATCTAAATTGGATAAAAACTCAAAAACACAGAGAATTAGACTAAATACGCAACCGATTCCATACGTTACAAATATAACAATAATATTGCCACTTAACGAAGCACTTTGAGGTTCTGGTGTTACTTCTTGACCAGACATTTCTGTCAGGTTCTCACCTTTCGATATCCAATTTACAATTCCAGATTCAACTATTTGTTTTGCAGAGAGCAAAATCGAATTTGCGCCATAGACCGAAATCTCGATTCCAATGTTTGGGCTAGTAAATACGTCTTTTCCAACTGATGCTAAATGCTTCCCAGAGCGCCTAAGTTTCTTAATGTATTCTGCTGATAAATATTCTGGTAACACTATCGCACTGTTTTTACATTCCATCAAAGTTTCTTCATACAATTTTTCTTGTCGATGTTGAACTAAACATGGTAAAACTTGGCCCATGATTTTAATATTATTAACGTTTAACCAACCAAATGGTGTTAGTTTCATTAGCAAATTTGTTGTGTTTAAAATCTCACGCCTAATATTTGGGTGCAGTTTTGAAGCTCGCAAAAGCTTAAAGATTGGAATTTGTGAATTATTTATATTATCATAATTCTGAAATTTTTCCATATGCTTCATTACATAGTTTATCATTTGGTTTAAAACGTCTGTTGTCGCGTCAATGTTAAACCCCATATTGGTTGAAATGTAAATGGAATGGTTTGAAGACAAGTTACGATTTCTGGGTTCAAAAAACTGATTTTGAAAAAGAACATTTATTACTACCTGACTGTAAATCGAAACACCGTCAGCTATTAGTTGATCAAGTGTTTGATAAAGCTGCGGAAGTCTTGGTAAGACCATGTTGTAAACATTATCATTTTTGTACGCGTTACTTAACACCATACCTCCCAGAAATAGACCGGATAACAAAATTCGAAAGTTGGAGTTTCGTTCCATATAGGCTTGAAAGGGATCCCCTTGCTCCAAAAGTATTTTTGTTAGACGAAAAAAGTTATCAGAAAAGTTAAATGAATACTTGCGTTTTTGAAGTGATCTTGTAATTGTAAAAGCAAGCAAGGTAATTACAGTCAATATTGCAGACCATATATATTTATCAAAGATATTGTACAGCTCACTAAAAGGAAAAGGATTTAAACCGCGCTGACCACAAGCAACAAATAGAAAACGTTTTAATTGATTAGCAACAATTAGCTGGAATCTGTTATTGTTAAGTGGAACGTCTTCTTTCAAACTGATATATACATTAAGTTCTCCTCTAGATAAACAATTGTCCATTTCAAAACTTACTGACATTTGTTCACTTCGGCCAAAGTAGCAAAAATCTTGATGAAAAATATAATACGAATAATTGCCCAGTAAATGTTCAACTAAATTGGAAACAGAGTAATAAAAACGATCCAAGCGGGTTTGAAATTTGTTTTTTTGTACTTCGCTTTTCACTTTAGATAAAAGTAGGTAGTGCGATAATTTACTGTCATAATCAAGTAATTTTGCAATTTGTGTTTGTCTGAAGAACTTGCGAGCAATAATGGGCTGCAGAAGCATTTTGGAAAATGTGGCTATGTTTAAGTGTACTACCATACAATTTTCAGAGAAATGATCAATCTCTAATAGAAATATTTCTGGCACAATGCCATTCGACTGAATTACAGGTGCTATTATAAAACCCAAATTTTCCTCTGTGCTTGGCAAATTACTTGTTTTACGAGACTCAACGCTGTCTTTGACTTTTCTAAATATCCATTTGCACACCAATCTCCAGTACCCTTCTTTTCCAAGTAGTGGGAGAATAAAATGATACATTGGAATTGACAAATCAAACAGACTAAGGTGGCCATTAACAGTAGGTAAACCGTTATATCTCATATATAGATTCCATTTCCATGGCTCTAACAGAATATCCGGAATAAACAAGTGAATTTGTACTACGCCACACCAAGAACGCGATATCAGTTTGTTATGGAAAAATGTTCCATGTGTGTACGCACTCGCTCTTATGTCCCCAATTATTTCTGCATTGTAATTGCTTACACGTAGACCATTGAGATGCGTATTATTATAATTTTCTTTTGCCACGCGCTTGTGAATGTTTTCAATGGTAAACGGAATATGTAACGGTGTAATGTCAGCTTCAACATAGTTCATTATATTGAAAAATGGATTGCAATTATTTGTAAACTGCAACAGGATTTCGTCAAGATTTTCAATTCGAAAAGTTGACAGTTTAGGTGAAAGATTATCAACTTGGGCACGGTAGCAATTAAAGATTTGCGCATATTTGTTGTATTTTGAGCAATCTTTCAATACTTTAGGTTTTTGAAAACAGGTTGTTAAAGAAATCAATATCAGCAAAATCAAAAAAATCTTCATTTTATTCATATATACGTGTTCAAACTGTGGCGTTTGCCCGATACAAAGTACCTTGTGTGAATAAGCCCTAAAGAAACAAACGAATATTTCAGGAAGCAGGAAGTTATGTGCATAAAAAGTAGGAAGAAAAGGAGTTTTCAGTACCTGGAGTTTACTTGCTGCTAATGGTAACTTTACCGGCTCCGAGTTTACAGGTTATGCAAATCGTAATTTGCAAAAATGTAAGTTTGTCTTTTCCTTCTTGTCATTCTACGATGTCTTAAGCTTTGAAACTGAATTGCTTTGAATTTTTCCTAGGGTCTGTTGTACTTGTCCTGTTGTAGACCAAAAACTTCTGACATTAACAAATATATTCTAACTACATAATTCATATATAAATAAGAGAAATGTTTGCTTACACCTACGACTATGTAAATTTAATGCCACTCATATTGTAAAAAGTTGTTGGCGTGTTGCTCAGTATAGTTTATTCTCTATATACAAATATCGTCATAGAGTAAATTGAAAAAGAAAATATATTGAAGCCAAAACTATTACTTCAGAAACTGCGAGGGAGTCAGGAATCATTAGTTGTCATTTAGTCAGTAATCGAGCTTAATAAGCAAACCAGTTGCTTTTACTGTTTGGGTTGGTGTATAACAGAAAATAATTATTATGATATTTAGGCAAATATCTAGAATTATCTGGCAGTACAACGGTAACATTACCCGGAATATATTATTGAGTTGCTTAAGCGACAAACATTTATTTTGATAAACAAACCGAATTGCTAATGTAATTTCAATAAGTATGGTTAATTTGGTATTGGTTTAAAGCAAAAGGCGTACTGTTTACAGAAATATAATATATGAGAGAATTCTTTGATACTGAATTTATGTCAATAAAGATCGCTTGTAAATTACTTATATAAGCGGTAAAACAAATATGGTGGGTTTTAATAAATCAACATGCTGGCATTACCCAATAATTATATTATAATCTATATTGACCTACCTAATGATAAGGTTCCGTCAATATGTAGCACTCATCCAAAGTTTTTGCGTTACGTTTTCTATAAGCTTGTCACTTGGTTACCAGCTAGTGACAACTTTGGTAAACCGTAGAAGTATACGTGAGCATCGATTCCTGTTACGTCAATGTCCTTAGGAATGAGACATTAGAATTTAGTGTTAATTGTGTAGGCCTGTGGTTAATAAGTATTTGGTCAGCAAAATGCTGTCCTTAGCTATCACACAATTCATCGAATTAATATTCAGCCTTGGAAATATATATTTTTCTGTGATTCCAATTACGTGTACCAGAACAACCAATTCCATCCAGTTTCATACAGCCGTAAACAAAAATAGACGTATGTGGATCTCCATCATAGTTTTATCAGCTTGTCAATCTGTTCTTGAAATTAATTATGTTCTAAATCTAACGAATGAAACTAAGCTTTTAGCTGCAATTGTCCACGGTTTTATTCTTGCGTGCAAACTTGCAGCGGCACTATGCTTTCTAACTTTACATTGTAAAACCCTTGAAGCTTGTCAACTATTTAATTGTATTTTCAAATACCCTAAAGGACCTTTGTCAAATGCTTTGGCCAGATATAGTAAACCTACAACCGATGTAAATTATAAATTCCTGTTTTTAATAGTGACAGTTTCCGGTGCAGTGTTTGTACTGTTTTCTTTAGTGGTACCTGGCAGCTGTATATTTTTGCCCTGTCTACAGAAAAATATTAACAGAAACAATTTGTGCTCCGAACACGCAGATCCATTTTGTGTAAATTTAGTGCCGCTTATCAGATTTTGTGCTGAATGTCTTAGTGTTTTGAAAAATACGTCTTACGGGATTCTAGCAGCTGGAACTTGTGCAATGGCACTAATTACGCTAAATGAAATCCGAAGCAGTTTAATCCAATTAAGGTAAATTTCTACACAAAAATCAAGCTTCGAAAAACAAAAGTACACAATTTAAACATTCTATCTAAAATTAAATTTGATAATTGTTTTCTGTAGACAAGTCTACAAATCCATGAGAACGTCAACCAACTTCAGTTTTCGTGCAAACATTGGACGTGTCTACCGTCAAATGCAGATATTAAACGTGCTGTGTGACAGCGCGTTTGGAACTTACTTGTGGCCCGCGTTTCAGTTTGTTGGAGCCTTAGAAGCTACGTCGTTGCTTTTTGTGTTACTTGCCTTAGGAGACCATCTGCCCAAATGGTTTTTCATTATTTTGGTTTGGAACTTAAGCATGAGTGTTTTTATTGTCTGCTTGGTACTGGATCTTGGAAGCCAATCCATTGTACTTTCAAAATATATATTACGTGATGCTCGTCTGTGGACATTTTGTAAATGGTCGGAGAGGTTTTATCGGAGTTGCGTACCAATTGCCTTAAAGATTGGAGCGTTTCACACAATGGATAAAGAAAGAGTACCTGCATTTATTAGATTTGTGATTCAACGGACTGTATTTCTAGTTTTGAAATTTAAAAACTAAGGATAATTATTGTTGATTTAATTCTTTTAATATTTTATTTTATTTCGTTAGAATTTATAAACACAAACCTAATCAATTAGCAATAGGTTTTTGAATGCAATATGTTATTGCAATAAACAGATATTAATCGTGCAGTCAATAATTCTGTCAAGCACTATTAGGCTTGTTTGCCGTTGTACATTTTTGAAACCTCCAATGTTAAAACCTATTTTTGGACAAGAAAGTATCTGTCGCCGTTCTTCGTTGTAATGTCTACCTAATTTTTTGATCCAAAGTTGACGAAATGCTTGCGCATTGCTAAATGGTATATCCGCATAATATACAAAGACAAAGTTAACACATATACTAACAGTGAAAATTACAGGACAAGCTAGGTATGTGGCTAATGGCAAGGAATTGTATTCAAATAAAGCGGCGTAGGCGCACACACTACTAAATAAAATTCCAAACACTGCAATGTAAAGTACTGGTGTTTCACCCATTAAGTTAGCGATTAGTAGAGCAATTTGAATGTACCGAAACTCATACAGTTTTTGCGCAAATACAATTTTTGTTATAATTTTGGCCCAACTTTTCAACTTGTTTGAAACAATTTTGACGTACTCCACTGCTATAAGAACCAATAGAAAAAATGTTAGCGCAGTAGTAGCAAAATAGGTTGTTAATATGCCATAGATAATTCCAAGTGTGATTTTCATTCCAATTGTAATATCTACAAATACCCAGCGGCAAATTGCCTGAAGTGGTTCATATTTAAGAAGAAGAGGAGCAAAGGTTACCAAAATGGGAAATGCAATGAACGAAATACTAAAGCCGTATACAAAAATGTCGCCTTGTGTAGGCTTCCGCAAGTTTGGTTTCCTTTTAATATAGCGAATTGCTTCCGTAAATATTTGACATCCTTGAGTACACCTTTTACCATTGCGTTGTGACATGCCAAGGCAATGGTTATGAGGCAAAATACTACTATGTATATTACAAATTGTTTTTCCGGATTGTATACAGTTAATCTTTTCTTGGGACTTGTTAGAACTGAAGTGAGCCAGAAAATACGTGGTATTGAAAATAAGTAAATAAACAGCACCACAAAAAAGATCAAGCGACGAGAAATATAAATGATTTTACGTTTGGTGTAGTGTGGATTCGGTTCAGCTTTAAATGAACCATCTGTGTCAGTGCTGAATTGAAATGTAGGAGTGATTAGTTTTTGTAAAAATTTAAAACCAGAAAGGCTGCTGGGGATACTGACTTGGATGATTTTAAAAGTTTGATAATAAAATGATACAAATCATTGAAACGCATTGTTGAAACTCCAGCAAACATAATTTGTTTGCAGAATTGCAGAAATTATTTGTAGATCTTTTTATTAGTACTGGTTGTCAGGGCCGAGCAGTTAATATAGTCTAGCGTCAAGTCTTCATAAATTGCATGCAAAACATTTATAATTGAGTTTTGGAATGATATTCATATAACAATCTGATAAATTGATATTTTAGCTTGCTTTGTATTTGAAAATATTTTTAGAAATGTTAAAAAAATATTTTCCAAAATATAAAGGTCCAAGTATTTTGAATAACATTCTGACCTTTGTACATCTGGTTAAAACAGGAACATGTATAAATATTTCTTCATACGGAACAAATATTTCCAAAGTATTTTTATTTTCTATAATAATATACCCAGTACCAGGAAATGTCTTTTTAAAAACAAGATCTAATTTCAGATACGGCTTGGGTGGAGCATAATTAGAATTTCAATTTCAATTTGTCTAATTGCTTTTTGTTTTTGTGTTTCGTGTTCTGACGTAGTAAGACGTATACAGCTTAAGTTTGACCTCTTTTTGAACTTCAGTCACAAAGTTGACATAGCGAAGCTTTCAGACCCTGGTGCTTTATATCCGCTCAGTAATTAGTTGCACTAGTCGCGTTAGTTTCTAGGATATTTTGAATGCCAAACTTGTCTCAAATATTAGTAAAACAAAACATAAAATGCTCACTCACTCCATGAAGCGTTTCATTGGGTCAAGCCTAAGCTTGATGAGTCGTACCAGCTTTGTCAGCTACCTAGAATGGAATCCTAGACAAAGCTGTTTCAAGCCTGCGGTGGGATACTGTAGGTACAACATGTTGCTTGGCCTGTTTGTTGGGATTCCATGTCCACTTATACTGACTCTGTACTTGGTCAGCAAGTTTACGGATGCGGATACCTGGACAGAAATACACTTTGTTACTTATATAATTGCCTGGGTGGAAAACATGATGATTGCTATGATCCTTGCCGTAAACATTCAATTACAGAGTCATGTAGAGGAGTGTGCGTTTTTGTTAAACCAAATGTTTGAACATGCAAATTATATTCAAGGTAAGAGTCAACCAACAGATTTTTCTAAATCGGTGCTTAATCCGTGATTTAATAATAAAAGATATTTTTTCTATATTTCAGAAAAAATGAAACAAGCCCACTTGCCATTTCACAAAATCTACAAATGCACTATAAGATTTGCGTCAGGTATACTCTTTCTTGCATTTCTGGTTGCACTCCTTGTCCCAATAGCCATGAGTGTGGCAGTATTTACAAGCTTTGAAGCATGTCATGTTTTAGTTCAAGAAGTTTTAGAAGTAGACATAAACATCACAGTTCCGCAGCACTGGATATTTCTGTTTCTAGTTTGGTGGGCAATTTCAGGAGCAGCTGTGGTAGCATATAGTATATCAGTATTGGTTTTGTGCTACCTAATTCTTGCTAGAAGTAGTTTAGTTTCTTTATTTCCTGTAAAACTATCCGGAGCATTTATAAAATCACGATTTTGGGGTTATTTCACTGATGCTGAGTTTATTCAACAGTTTCGCGTACAACAAGTTTTGAATTTAATTTTGAATGACATAATAGCTTCAGTATTAACTGCTTTTCATCAAGTCTGTCTTCTAACTTTATTTGTTGGTGCTTCTGTTACCTTGATAGGTGCATATGAACAATTGTCAAAACCAGGAGTATTGGTAGTTTGTTTAGTTGTTTCTGCTATTTTTCTTCCAGTGTATTGTCAATATTTGGAGTGTTTTAATGTAGGACAAGTTGTACAACTTTCACAAAACTTTCTAGAAACGGGTCAAATGCTAACACGTCCGTTAGGAAAGCGGTCAAAGATATATGCCGTGTTACGGAGTGGTAACAAATTTCAGGTAAAATTGGCATATCCATTTTTTACCGTTTGTCAGGAGACGTTTCTTGAGTTTATTTGTCAATGTTCGGATTACCTTGTGACCATACTAGTTAGTTGGAAATAATAAATGTTACCATTATTCTAAAATACCTCTTTTTACCATGATGTAATTGCTTTCACTATATTTCTCTATTTTAATGCTCCGCTCATTAAAATGCAATTCGGTTTGTGAAATGAAACCATATTGATATATTAGATTAACGTTTTAGACAAAAATTACAAATAGTAATGAATATTCTGTAACTACAAAGTATATACCTTAGGACTTCATCTGAATGTACACACCGAAGTTTTAAAAAGTATCAAATAAAACTCTTACCTAGTGAACTGAAAATTTCTAAACAAATGTAGTAACCTATAAGCAAAACATTTTAAAGTTAGTTTAAAATTGTATTATGTACATGTATTTTAATTTTAGTAAGTTGTAAGTTAGCAATATTCAAATCACAGTTATTGATGTCCTATGTAGTGTTTCAATCACAGACTGTCGTAACGAAAAGCTTATATTTAACCTTAAAACAGCTTTAGGACACTAGAATCGGTAAATTCATATTAAGCAACGTGCATACTGTCTTGCACAGGGCATGTACTCGGCATATACTCTCTTCTTCAGGACGTTTTTACATGAGTTAAGGATTCGGGTTTAGGGGTGACTTATTAGGATTATTTCCAGAATCGTGGGGCAAAGTGGGCTAAGTGGGTTAGGTTTACAAGTGTAACTCAATGGTGCGATGGTATAATAATGACTCATGTTTGATGTAGACTCAATAAGGCCGAGAGAGAAAGCGGAAAGCGGAGATGTTTCTGTGTGTGTGATCGACTAATTTATTCGTCAATACCCATTCATTCTTTGGATCCACTGTGCTCTACTTAAACATAATGACGGATCATAATTACTTTATTGACGGATGCAAACATCCGTCATTCATTCCCTTCCAATAATTCCTAGATTAGGTTTGGATTGCCTAATATAAAAGATCTTGTAACTAATTAATTAACTAATTGTAACCTAACCTTGTAACTAGTCGACTAATGTTACCTACAAATTATTAATTAATATAATCTGTAACTGAAAGATTAATGTAACCTATTATTAATTAATTGATATAACCTATTTCTAAGTAACTTACATAACCTAAGCTAGTGGATTTAGGTATATAACCTAATACTAATTTATTACCCTGGAACTACTTGACTAATATAACTTAAAACTAATTTGTTAATATGACTTAAACTAGTTTATATTTATTATTTAAACTAATCACTTGAAATAAATGTTTAATATATCTAATTGACGGACTACCATCACTACTCCCCGTCGCGTAGAACAAAAGAAAACGCAACCCCAAATCGTCGAAAGAAAATATGTAAAATAATTACAGACACAAACATGCTCTAAATCATCACTACAGAAATAGAACGATAGCATATAACATTTATCCGTCCATCTCGCACAATTAACACTATCGATAATAAGTTGAAAAGAAAATCGTTCATAATGTAACTAATAATACATAATATTTCATTTCAAGTATATTCATGTAGTGTATCTTTTAAATGTTTTTGTTGTATTTTAAGATTACTACAAAAGATTGAAATTAAAGAATAAATTGAAATTTCATAGCAAACCAGCTATATTATCTAGTAATGTACGAAAATGTGAATAATATATAAATATAAGGAAGTATTAATAAATAATAAATGAGTACTGAAGTAACAGAAAAACCAATTCCTCTAGATCAAGAGCGAGTGCCAATAACAGCCATTTCCATAAGTATCCATGCTACACCGCATCAACCAGACTAGAACTCAAAAGAAAAACGCATTAGTTCATGATATAAAAATTGACATTGTAAATATAAAGTGAGTACGTATCGGGATTTTCATAGTGACGGATATGAACTTGAATGAATTTGAATACGAATTTGCATGAGCATGGGAGATTGAAGTGGCAATGATGAAACGCAAAAAATGGCAGGTTTTGTATTATGTGCACTAGGTGCAGGAACTTTCAGAAGGTGCGGCTTTGGCTCGCCAATCCTGGCTAACAATTTCACTTTATTAGCTACCTTATGAAATTCATACTGAAAGTAAATTCTGTAAAGGTAAAGATAATCTGTGGAATGCGATGCAGGACTGCACAAATAAAATTTAAATGCCGTCTCTTAATTCAAATATTTAAAGGTAAAGATTAAACGGAGATCATGGATGCCATAATTTTAAAATATACACAGTTTATTCGAACTTTGGGTTGTATTCCACAACCATCATCAGAAACTATAAGAAAAATGAAAGAATAAAAAATATTTTCTACATACAACAGATTTGGCAAATAAACGTTGAATTGTTGTTTTCCATTCACTTCAAGAAGGTGACGAAAGTCCGCTTTGATGGATCCCTCTTCAGCAAAAATCTTCTTCAAAATTTACGTATAATAAATAAAATTCAAAATGAAAGTAATATAGATTGGTAATACGATTTATGAAAATGCATGCATACCTAAATAATCATCATTAGGTTAGCAAAGCTGGTAACATAGGAAATTTTGCATTGTAATTATTTTTGTCATGCAACGGTGCCAAGAAATGTGGAAGGGATCCATCCCAAAATGTCCATGTCGTTGCTAATCATGTATAAATGTTCTTTAAATTTTCTGTGAAAATATATCGGCTCGTTTTCAATTGGACTTGTAGTCAAAATCCGCATAATGTTCGGGGTATTTTCGTAAATGTTGTGCAATTGCTGATGTTTCTCGGTTCTGGATTACATCTTTACGGTGTTGTTTGATTATTATTTGTAGTGCGTTCGACGTTTCTCGAATATACCATTTTATTAGACTGTTAGTAGTTTTGTGTTGGATTGGAATTTTGTCGATGCATCCGATTTCTGTTTAAATATTTTAAACATCAATCGTTATAACCAGCAGATGAAACAAAAGGCCGCTTCTTATTCAACGGTCATGATTTAAAAAAATAATAAATAAAACAACATTCTCGTACATGTGAAAACTAAAATTATATTCATTTTCGCCAATAGTGGAACAAATTGATTCTTAGCATGTATTTTAAAAATATTTAGCATTGTATGTTCAAAATTATTAAACATTTACTGAGAGCAAGCAGCAACATTTAATCACGCTAATTGTGACACTCTACCATTGCCTTCGAGGGGAAATCTTTGACTTGGGAGAAGGAACTTGTTCTGATAAAACCTACTGACAGCAAAATGTTATGTTGCAGATAATCAACAATAAGTTATTCGTTTCATGTTTTAATTTAAAAAAAACGATAAAGATAACTGTCCTGCTTTCTGACATTTGCAAATGCCTAGTGTCGTGGCGCGATAAGATAATGGTTGATTTTCAATGGGTGTATAAAACCGCGATGAATTGGGAGTAAAACCGCATTATGTCACCAAACAGCGTTGTTTAAATATCTTCAAGAAAAAATTACCGGTTTTTAAAAGCAAATTGGTCTTCCAGGCATCAGTTGAACTTACTTTTTGTACATACTACTATTACTGCACTGATACTGATTTTTAGAACTGCGCATTCAAAATTCTTTAAATTTGGGATTCACAAAAAGAACAAAGGAGAAACAAAATATGACGAGTTGAAGCTGAAACTGAAGCTCACGCTTCTTCAGCTTTTTATTCCTATTTGAAGATAGCGTCACGTAAATACTTGAAGGTTGCCGCCATAGCACCTTTCTTAGATTAAATCCGATTATTGGTTTATAAACCTACCTAAAGCTGTCCCAGTTAAAATATACCTGGGTCATCATTGACAATTTCCCTGAATTGCTAACCAAATGTCACCATTAACTATAAATTTTCTAAAAATGATAAAGTGAGTTTATCTAGTAAATAAACAGGCTTTGCCCTTTTCTACTTCCCTATCCGCATCCTGGAGGTTTTTCGGAGATTATATGGATGATGAAAATCCGTCAGCAAAAAAATCTGTCTAGAAATGGACATGTCGTGTCTATGAAATCGGTATGCCGCATGAGATGAGCCCTGGTGATAGCATAAGAGTAGATGGTAAATGTATCAAAGGGGCAGTAAAACTAAGCCTGATCTGTATTTATACAATCCCTAAATGGACAATAAAGGAATATATCCTAATCTAGTTGACTAAAATACCCGCTGGAAGGTGTATTGCGTCCGCATCCGCCTGCGCCTCCGATCAGGTAAATTGTATGCAAGAAATAAATGCCATACAAGTTTACTCATCAAATGTCGAGAGAAGAGTGATTCTTTTAATTCAGTCATTTAGAAATGAAACATTCATACAGAGTCATATCATTATCATCATTCATACATAGGTATAGAATATTATGTGTTATATTATATGGTATGCGCAGCGGCCACACTAGAAAAGGTAAACTAAATGTGGGTTTGTTATGACTATCCTAGCGATTAGGCTCATTCTGAAGGAATGTGCCGACAAAGGGGATGTAGAAAGGGGACAGACTGGAGAGCCACGCATCGGTGTCACTTAATCGAGGATGTAACGGATGCACGCTAATAGTAATAAACACACAGAAATTTTTACCGCTATTCTCTTAACTGGAAAAATGTGCTTAATCTACTACGTACATGATGGTATGTCATCTTACTTTCCGTTCTGTGTTTTTTTGCTGTGATACTGACTGCGTGTGAAAAAGCAAAAGAGCTTGAATAATGTCATTTGCCGCAGGAATTTCTATTGATGTCTGCGTTGCCTTCTTATCTTTCTTTGCTCTGGAAGCCTTTGTGAAATCTTGCTTCAAAGCTCTAACTGGTTAGGTCTGGTCAGATGTGTTCAACATAGACACTTTAAGCTTCCCTTTATTATAGTCTTGAAATTCATTGTTCATCGAACATGGTGAAAATCTTTTGTTTGTGCATATTTTGTACAGAATAGTGAAAACAGCGAGAAAACTACATAGCAATATCAGCGTTTTTATGCATTCTGTAATTATGAAAGCTGAGTTGCCTGGCTCATTGAAATGCTTCTGTTACTGCCGGGCGTGTGAACAGAATGCCCAAAATCTTTTGCACAAGAGAAAACGACTCAACAAGAGTCGATACCATATTGATTATGATTCCTTTCCCTTTCCACAAGAAAATGACGATTACAGCCGCTAGTATTAAGCATGTTCCTAAAGTTGAATATGAAAAGAAATGTGCATGTTTTTGATGAAATTTCGGCGTGAATGTTCTTTCTTTGGGGACATACAAATCGACAACAGGAAGATTTTCTTTCCATTTCTCATCAATAATGAAAAAAGTATATGACCATGATGCTGCCACTGTGTCGTTATGAGAGACACAGATTCAATCATTTTATCTAATATGCAGGGATACGTAGGCTCTGTAATTTTCACCGGCTACGTGTACACGACATGCGCATGCAAGCATGACAATGACTACGCCTTATTATTTGTGCTTATGATTTCGTGAGTTGAGTTGAGTAAGATGAGTTTGGGGATATAATGCGATTTCCTTTTATGAAATCCAAAATTTATGCGCTTTTTTCTTATCGTATTCAGAGCTTTAAAATGGACAAGCATCTCGCGTATCTTTTGATAGTTTTATTGTCCAACAACATCGATTCCAAACAAAATATGTCATGGTCATATTTAGTTGGGAATCTAGGTAGCAAAGAGGAGAGTTCATGCATTCGTGAGTGGAAATTATTGGAGCTGAGGGAATCTCGCTCATATTCTTCTCTATCAAGAATGGCTCATCTATATCAACAGTATGTTCCTCTTTTGTTTCGTGCAAGTCGCTTTCAATAACCACAGTAGGAATCTGATGATTTCGACAGTACATCAAGAAAGTTGAGATTCACAGCAACCTGGTATGTCAGTTTCGTCACTAAAGAAACTGAGTCATTTACCACAAAATGCCTTTGTAATAATTCATATATTTTATCCGTTGCTATCTCTTTATCCATTTCATTTTTCGTAAGCTGCCTTTCCAGCACAGCTTTCATTTCAACACAATAATTATGCATCAGCTCCTTATTTTTTACAGCTGCGTCATGCGCATCATGAAGCTGCAACTTAAAGTAATCCACTCTATCTTTCAGCTTTTCGTTCTTTTCTGCTACCCCATCTGCTTGACTTTCTAATGCTGCACCACAAAAAAAGTTTATTGGCTTCATGAACCAATCAAATCCTTGGTACTTTCTTACCTCCGTATCCGTTAAATCAGCCATGTGAGGTATGGAATGGTTGATGGATTCTAACGTATGTAAAGTTAATGTGCGTAAATAACTCACAAATTTCCAGGTCGTAGCTACTTCTTCTTCGCTCCTGTACTACTTCACTTTTCACTGATGAAAAGGGGAAAGATGAGTCTATGTATTTTCTTAAATTATAATTATGCAACGACTCCATGATCTCATCAACTGGAGCGGATCACTGCTGTTCCCCTCCTGGGTCATAGTGCAACATGAACAGCTATAAGTTACATGTACAATAATTGTCCTTGAACTAAAAACGAACAAATTATTTTTATTTGTATACTCATGATTACCTGACGAATGACTAACAACATTGTGCTTGCACACATTTGTTTGTATGCAGGATACATATATGGCTTGCCATATTTCGATTACACGATAAAGTGATTCGCGATAGTGTTTGGCGATAAACGGATCGTCATAATGTGATTGGCGATAAAATGATTGGCGATAAATTTATGTGCGATAAAATGATTGTCGATAAAGTGATGGCGATAAAGTGATGGCGATAAAGTGATTGGCGATAAAATGATTACGCAATAAACTGATCGCGATAATGTGATGGCGATAATAATGCCGGTCACAGCATTTATTCTGTTCTACTTAAAAATGATGATATATCATAATTACTTTATTGACGGATGTGAACATCCGTCACTCATAACAGTAGAGATCTTTAAAACTATCAATTACATAAATCAATACAAGAACAATTGTTATTCTATCTTAAAATATTTTTGCTGAAACGACAAATTTTCTTACAAATTGTTTTAATTAAAGTAGTATACGATTGCAGACGAAGTTTAACTCTCCACCACTCGACGTGCAAACAATACTCACCAAGAAAACAAGCCAAACCTACAGCCAAACTAGCAAGCAACACATAAAAATTGACAACTATATTAGTACTCATTGTAAGTGGTGTCGGCTCGGACATAGACAAGTGCTCACGATTTGCCTTGTACTGCCTAATGTTTTGTTTAAGCTTCATGGGAAGGTTTTGCTTCTCCTGTGCAGCCCATATAAAGTGAAGGCCTGACTGCACCATTGAAAATATCTTTTTATAAAGCTGTTCGCCGGATATTGGTAATGAAGTGAACCTAAGATTGTAGTAGAGTTTGCCATAAGGCGCACTACTTACATGCACATGCTTTTCGTTGCGAAAGGTGTCTTGGTTAAGAAAATCACTGTATATCTCATACAATTTATCAAATCGGGCAACTAGTGCTGTTTTATTGCATGCGGTTATCCGGCCTACTATAATAGTGTTTAGATTGAAGTATTCTCTAGCTGACTTGGGTCTAAAAAGCAGTTTATTTAAACGCTGTTTAAAGTCTACGTTTATTTCCGCCGACATACGCCAGTAGAAATCCATTTCGTTTGGATATTTAACTCTATAAAAGTGTTCAAATACTAATAAAACACCTTCCGCCATAAAGTCTAGACCAATTTGTAGGAATTTGTGTGCTTGAGTAAGGCTCGCATCTAATATTTTCACTTTGGCTGAATATACTGTAAAATTGTTATTTTAAAGTTGTTCAAGTGAATCAAAGGGTTGAGGCATTAACTGACTTACAAACAAGTCAATATTTGTTCCGTGATATTCATTGGATAGCAAGACACCCATAAACACCCATAGAAATATTAGAGCCTTTCTTTTTTCCAGAAAAGTAACCGATTGACCTACCAATATATTGAACGAAAGCATTAAATAATTCCAATGTTCTGTGGTTTTTGTATTCAAAGTATTTTCCAGAACCAAGAATGTCAACAACGAGCTAGCTGCAATTGCGGCCCAAGTATAAACGTCAAAGGAGGATACGTATCCTGCCATTGAAAGTGATTTTGTTTGCCGAAGAATTGTGCAAAGCATAAAATGCACTGGGTAAACGCCTTCAAACGACGCTTCTTTTCCACTTGTTGCATATGCTTCCTGCAACTCGGCGATTGGCAAAAATCTGTGCAAAAGTTTGAGTCGCATAGATTTCTCCAAATTACTCCAAATCCAAATCCGTATCTTTTTACTTCTGCAAGATGAGCCTCTGCAATACTTAATACCAGATTTTTGGAGTATAGTGCACCACTATTCCATATACTTTGCACGGAATCAAATTCAACAAAGTTGAATTTTGTAAGTTCGTATCGGGCGAAATTCCAAAATATTTTTCTTCCACATTCCACTGTATTTCTTACACTGTCTAAGTGACCCCTAAACTGGTTAGTAACCTCATTGCAATTCATAGTAATCATAGCGTAATACTTAAGCAAATTCTTTTGAAAGTTAGCAACGAATGACTTATGTACAACATAGAGATGCCCAGTATGTTTATGTTTTATCAAAGTAATCAGTTTATATGGAACTACGGATGCTATTTTTGAGTTAAGGTTAAAATCTTGCTTGGTATGATAATCAAATAAAAATAGAATTGAACCTGCAGTTGACTCCGTTTCATTGGATAAGTATTTGGTAACATGTATTACATACCAGTAATACTTCGCAAGAAGTTCAACCGGGGTTCTTGATATCTGACAGAAAATCACATAAAAAAATGTGTAAGGTATGATGCGCCCAAGAACTGAAGGATTAGGTGTGATTAGAGCCCATGTGTAGCATGGAAGCGGATCTATGTATATTTGCACAGCGCAGGTTGACTTCCGTGGCATTGCACTACGAAAAGAAAACTCTGAACTTCCATCAAGAAGAGTGTAGAATTGTCTATTGTTGCAACGAAATGGTCCATCGGTTGATGGAATAAACTTGTGAACTGATATTACTACAGGAATTACTGGTGCGTTAACCTGAAACGAGCCATAGCTGCCAAAGTTCACAACGTGATTTAACATCATATGCACTGAACACTTTTCAAAGACTTGTAGATCTTTATTCAAGTCCAGAATGTGGTCCACTTGAATTTGTAATATAGTTAGTGTACGTGCGGGTATAAAAATGTAGGTGTAAGAAAATATTATTATTAATTCTTTTACATGCATTTTGCAACGGTAGGTTAAGTTTATTACAAGTTTAATAGAAAACGTTTAGAGCACAGACGAGAATTCTAATAATTATAATTGTAGTAACCTAAGATTAAGTATCATAATTTTTTTGAAAACATTTATTTTAGTATAACAGTTTAAAATTTGATTATAAAGCCGTGAGCTTACTGTTAGTTTTACTACTTACCGCATCAAACGAGAGCAGAAAGCTGCTTCATGTCTTTTGTTAAGCATAACATTTTTAGGTTGATAAAAATCAATTTTAGAGACTTCCTGTTGTGAAGACAATAGTGGTTGTAGAAATAAGCGCTGTGCCTAATAGCTTTCTATATTCGGTAAGAATATAAAATTATAAACAACAGTAGCTCATGAATCATGAGTCATGATATGATATTAGGACTGAGATACCTATATTAAAAAACTTATCCGGAAACCTGATCATCTGATCAAAATAAATAGTTTGATCAATAGCCGCTCCACGTGGAATTGTAATTAGAAATAGACCATAGTTTTCAATGAGGAAGTTGTTTGCTTGTGCGGTCACAAAATAACGCCCCTTATAATTTAAAATGTTGCTTATTGTGTTCAGCTCAGTTCTTGGTCAACATGTGGAATACTAATATTAGTCATGAGCGTTATAAAACCACAAAAAGTGTTTACCAGCTAAAAAAAGCTAATGAAAAAAAAGACGAGGTTGAAGCTGAAATTGTTGCAGAAACAATATAATGTTGCAACTACTAGTATTTGGAAATTTGTAAAAATTGATATTATGAAGAACAAATTTTGTTCTTTAAATTTTCTTCAGTTTACAGATGTTGCAATACACACGGAATCGGAAATAAGTTTAAAACGATGGCTTGTCAATATCCAAACTTTTGAAAAGAGAAATGTATAGTCGCCCGTGGTCAACACAGACGTACATTATAGCTAATACTTTCTGATTCAAGCTAGGGAATTATTAAGGTTTTCAGCCAGATCCTTCAAACTTTGAATTTTAATTAGTTTTCTTTAGAATCCTGTTTTTATAATGCAGTAATCTTTCTAGCAATGTTCCTTCAAAATTGTGACTTCGTTGGTAGTACATGTTTGCAAAAGTATTTGGTAAGGGATTTGGTAAGGTTACTAAGCATACCTAATAATTACCGAATCATTTGGTATCTATTTGGTAATGAAAATCTTAATATAAAAATGTATGACAAAAGGCTACTTTTTGCAGTACAATTTTTCCTTCGTTTCGTCCTAGTAAAAATTGCTATGGTTTTATAATATATTCAAGCAAAATGAAAGCTTACCAACTATTTGGTAATTATTTTGATGCCATAAGCTTAACAAATACCGAATACTTACTACGATTTGGTATTTGCTATGCAAACACTAGTTGGTGGACCAAATGAGATGTACATGAATTTCAAGGAATGTTGAGTGCAAACTTATTGGGTAACTGGTACTCTTAGATTGCACAGTTTGGACAAATTGATTTTACTGCTGTGATCGCCTTCATCGCTCATTTCACTTTCTGAACTTCTTCTAGGAACTGCTCCCGGGAGCACTTCTGAAACATGATACTGTAACTCCGTACCCTTTTCCTAAAAAAGATTAAACAAACATCTTGGATTAAAACCGAGGGCAGATACAAAACTGAGAGTGCAGTTGTTGGCTTGCTTACAGTGCTTAAATCCGAGTGATTAAGTTTTTTGCTGCCATCACATGCGTCAACATTTTCAATTTCCAGAGAACCAATGGATGAGCACTTATTTAAAATCTGAGGTTCATTTACTGGGTTTTCCAGTGAGCTTGCCTGCTGTTGTAGGGACCCATCATCTTGCAGGTTTATAACTTCAAAATTCGGTTCTCCACTTTTCGGACTTGCAATACTCCTCGAGGAAACGTTTTCCGGTATCTTAATTTCTAATATTTTGTCACGAATATTTTTGTAAACAACTTCAACTAAAAGTAAAATACCAGCTATGACCCAGAGAATACACACCAGCAAAATGATTATGAGCAAGTGCTCAAACTCCAAATAATTTTTTGCTGTAACAACCCTGTCAGGCAAAAATGGAATGCCTTGAACACCTCTTACAAATCTCCAAACAAAAGCTGCCCAATCATCCCATTTTTGCTCAAATCCCCCTTCTGTTATATATTGCAGAGTTTTTGTTATCCAAACACGGTTAATTGTGTATGTAAGAAAGTATTGATGTCTTTTAGTAAAAGTTTCAGACAAAAGAAAACATTTCCGAAAGCTATTTGTTGACCTTTCTATTACAGATTTTTCCAAATCTAGTAAAAAAGGCTCATCACGGTTACCTAAATAAGCACATTTTCCAGACAGAAGGTCTACATGTTTTTCGAATGTGTACAAGGCACTTATGTTGTTGTAAATACTATTGTTTAGAAACTTAAACAGATTTCGCTTTTCGTATTCCCTAAACACGGATTCCCAACGTTGTGGACTATAGTAATAATAACTTGGCCACAACACTTTAATCTGGTTTGCCACAATTTCGTTTAGAGTTTGGTAAGGTTTTTGATGAATTTGTACAGTCACTCCAGCTGTGACCTCGTTTAGGTAATATGGACATATTGCCATTCCAAGCATAGTGACCAGAAATAAAAATTTTGTTCGCTTGTTGGCATTTGCAATGAAAAAGCAAAGAAATTCTCCTATCAAATTCAACAAGTGTGTTTTGATATTTCCATTTTTCTGTAGATAGTTTGACAAATGCAATACACTTGCTAGTGAAATCACTAAACAAACCACAGTTGCATTAGACGCGATTCCAATCCATGAATGTATACTGGCTGAAAGCCAGTGATTACGTTGGCGCAAATTTGCACAATAAAATATTGAGTCGCTTGAAACTTTGTAAAACAGAAGACCAGTCTTTATATGAGCCATATTTGCAATCTGTTTACCAAAATTTATATAAGAAGATGAGGGTTCAAAATACTGAAATTTAGATTGCGAATGAATTTTGTCGGATCTGATATATTTAAACGTGAAGTTGTGCTGGCTTGATACCAAAAGGCCAACCATGCGTTCAGCCCAACAAATTCGTGATCGCCGATTTAGGTTTTTGCAAACCAGTTGAGCTAATGAAATGTCTGCTGTGATTGGGAGTTCTTGTCTTTGTCCATTTGAAAATAACTTTTTATGAAGAAATTGAGGATTTAGTATAGCCTCCTCTATAGATATTTCTAGCCGTTTCCATAATACATATTTACCGCAATAACCAAAACAGTAATATCTTGTTATTATAGCGTTCTGTGCTACAATTTGCACCAATAACTTTACAGCTGGCAAACTGGAATCTGCTTTGTAGAAAATACTATTGATTCCTTTATAGGCGACTTGTGCTAGATCCCAGGTGTGAACGTATAAATAAACTGTTGTAGAACGCAATGACAGCTGATAAAATGTGTCAAAAACGTTAGAACTTGATGCTCTAGTGTTTTGTCGTTCCAGAGGTGCTAGTATCACACCAAAGTGTTGATTGTATCTAGACTGAAACTCGATTCCTACATCCTTTTTGTACGTTTTGTTAAATACCATGTACAATTGGTCATTTGATTCAAAAGTGCATGTTGATTTAAACGAGTGAATAAGTAGCTCGTGTATGGGCAAGTGCGTCGCTAAGAATCTTAGTAGCTGATTCGTAAAAATCTGGAAATCATTTGAATTACAGAGAGTTTTACAATTTTGTCTGCTACACAAAGAAAATGTGGAAAAGCTTAAATTACCCAAAGCAAATAAATTGAAATACAATACACAAATAACTTTAAACTGCATTTTAAAATGCTTAAAAATGATTTTCATGTTAAAAATCAGACTAATCCTAGCTTATGCTGATCAAAGTTAAAATGGTAGTTAGTTTTTGAGTGAGTGTAATACAGCTACAAAGGCAAGTTTACTAATTCACTGAAGACTGAAGCACACCAATGGAATACCTTCAATTCAAAAAGTCTTAATAATAATCATACTTTTAAAATACTAAATATTTTATGCACGAAAATAATATTTTGACAAATAAGTAATCAATATAATGACTTATGCCGCCTATGCTTGGCTAGATAGAAAATTTCAATATATCACACCAGCAGAAAAGCGTGGGCATTCGTTGTTTCATTTAGCTAATGGATATTGTTTTTCCTTAAAAAACACAAGTTGTTAAAAGGTATGTGCAAAATAAAGGTTTGTTGATTGGTTAGATTTAGGGACTTCAACTAATAGTTTAGGTTATTGTAAAGCAGTGCACTCTCTCAAAACATTATCTTTTAAAACTTTTAAAAAACTGTACACATTCTCCAAAATGTTAGAACACTTCGTAAAACTAGTAAATAGGAAGCATTAGCTCAAACCTGTCATAATTTCTTTTATATGAGGAAAAGGTTAAAAAATTGAATTAAAGTAATTTTATTTGTGCCAAGCCAATAGCCAACAAACCTGCTGTGACTCAAATTGTCTACAATAACACCAATATGAGATTTTGTCACAAAAGTGTTGGTAGTTGCCTTATTGCTCAATATTAAATACTGCAGAATGGGGACTTGGTTTTATATAAAAAATAAAAGTGTACAAGGGAGAGGTTTTGCAGGATGAGTGTTAACTCCAGAAGAGACCGACAACAACAGAAAACAAAGTGAAACATGCGTGCATATTTTGAAGAGAGAAAAACATATATGGACTAGAGAGACAAAGGAAAATATGGAAGCAATCAAATAGTCTTACTTGACGTGTATCTCGCCTTTGTTACTTCAGATTTTTGGCATTTGAAAAGGTTTTTTATGACAGCAATTTATAATAAGCTAATGTGTCTTGTTGATAGAATAGCTTTTGTCGGATTAGTTTGCAGGTAAGTTATTACATTCCTTAAATGGCTATTAGAAGCACTAAATGAATTCCATCCCTGAGCATGTAATACTTCAAAAGTACAAAACTAATTAAAAAGATTAACCCAATTATATGTTAAATTAAAGTAATGCAGTATGTATGGTATATTTCTAATACAATTGATACAAATATCGTTTAGAGTATTATATTTATGGTGCTTTTTAATGTGATTTGTACATCCAAAATCCCAAAACTACAGCCAAGACCACAGCTCCAGCAACCATTGCAGAAATCATTGTTGCTAAATATGATTTATCTGTAAAATACAAAAATGCTTTTTAAAACATAAAATGTAACCAGTTATCAGAATCTGAGTCGATTCTGAGAGGGTCGAAAAAAAATCTAATTTCTAAAAGAAATGCTCTTTGAGTTCCACTTCTTAATTAAAATTCATGTTCAGTCAAAGAAACCTCTACTTTTCGCATTTTTGTTGTTTACGAACTGTTTATTTATTGTTATTGAACTGTAACGAATTTTTGTCGCTACACTCTTTTTAAGCTTCACTAAAAACATAGGAGTGGCCAGTCTGCCACGCGGCTGATGGCGATGTAACCGAATTGCTACTTTGACAAAAACATAAATTTTGTGTTCTTATATTGTGATAGATAATTTAATTATTTGATGGGTATTGTGTTTGTCAGAGAAATTATATACCTCTCCTGTGTTTTATCAAATTGAGCACCTACATAACGCTTGTACGTAGTACGTACATAAAGCTTGACATATTTGTGATAATAACCTTCAGCTGTTCCTACGTGGGAGTTCCAACTTTTCATTATAATAGTTATGAACTTCAAGTTAAAGCGGCAACCCAGGCAAAACCTTGTTCACCATATTAGAGTTTCAATTAAACTGCCTTTACTTTCATGTGTGACAAGCAAATATAAGCAATTGCTTAACCTTCTTATAATTACGCACAACCAGCAAGTTTTGTTTTTAGTAAGCTTACAAGTTTCGTTTTAACCTGTTTACTCGAAGAAGTAAGCAAACACATAGCAAATCGCATCGGACACTAAGGCAACTGATTTAGTTATTTTGAGTAAAACTTGACGCAATTGTTCTCGACCAATCAAATCGAAAAATGATTGAAAATCATTTAACTTTTCTGGAGAAAATTTTTCAACTGGGATACTGTTTAGGCAGCGTTCCTATAATTTGGAATAAGAAAACAAAATCTCTTGAGCTTACAACAAATCAAAAATGTAGATTTCTGATTCCAGCAACAAATTTGCATACTCTGTTAGTAACTATTCATTTTGCGTCAGGAACATATAGTATTTCTACCAATTCAAATGGTAAAACAAACTCAACTGACACTCTTCTTTTTACAATCTCTTGCTTGATTTTGATAACAACAAATATTTATATGCGGGCATGTCGAAGGCAAGTTAGACCCATTTGCGCTTACATAAATGGGCTGATAAAAGTAGGCAAAATATTTCCTAACTTAAGACATACTAAAAGCCTTGTAGTGACTTTGAATATGCTTCTGGCATACATTATGTACGCTACAAGTATTTTCATGCCAGTGGTGTACTTATACGGAATTCATTGGTTCTTTCCTTGCAAACTCTCGCTGCCTGGTCATTGGATTTTAGCTGAATGCCGCAACAATGTCCACTCAAACAATGTTTTAAAATTATTTGATATTTTGTATAAAATCTCGTTGTTTTTGCTTAACCATTGGACTTGGTCTTACGGATTTAACGCCATTCCGGTTGCTGGATCTGCGGTTTTGATTCTGTGCACACTGACGTTAAAGCAGTATGCCATCCAGTAAGTTAACAATTTCGTAGTAAATTTAACAAAACCATTTGAGTTAAGTTTATTTATTTTTTACAAATAGTATCACCAATTTTGCCTCAAGCACTGGAGCAATTGCAACTGATGCAATTAGACGCCATTACAGAACCATCCAGGTCTTAGAAACTCTAATGAACGAAGTTCAGCGTGAAACATTTGTCACCGGACTAATCGCTTCCGGAATACCAGCTGAAGCAATTTGTGCCGTATTTCTGATTCGAATGACTCCAACAAAGAACGCCATTCTAATTTACGGAATGTTTGGATTGTTTTTCCTAGGGGTGACGTTAGTTCTAATTGTTCTTTTAGGAAGTATGGCAAGTTTGTATGGACAATCTGTGAAATACTTGCAATTATTGAAAAACCCAAAACGCTATTTCGAAATAAGCAGAAGGGAATTGAAGTTGTTGCAGAAGTTTGTTAGAAGTTGTTCGTATATCAAAGTGAGGTTTGGCTCACTGAATTTTATTGATAAATTGACACCTTTAAGATGTACTAGTTTTTCAACTGAATTAACAGTTCAACTTTTATTGATAAGCAAATAGTATTTTAATGCACTGTTTGCCGTTATCCAGTTAATAAAATAAGAAATTTTAGTGCTGAAAATAAAGTAATTGGAGTCGGTACAAGCCTATGACAATAAATATGGAATTTTGATTCAGAAAGGACTATGCAACCTAAGGGCAAAAATTTTGACCTCTCAGTTTATTGTCGATTCTGATAGAGCTTTTAAAGCTCTACAATTTTGCAATTTAAAGTATGTCCTTATCCCTTAACGTTGTTGAGATATGAAGGAGTTTGTAATTTTTGCTCCCATAAGGCCCCATAGTAAACACACTTTTTTCAAACTCATGGCTATCCATCGCGCCCGCCTTTGATTTTCAATTTTAATAGCATTTTGAAAAGAGCGTTAAATGGTGATGTTTTTCAGAAGTTACTGGAGTGGTCTTCTTGCAAACGTTGAAGTTGTGGTAAGTCAAACATGGAGGTGTTTTTTTGGAACAAAGGACCATATTCAAACTTAAATGCAACTGGGCCCAACGGAGAACGGTCCCAATTCATATACCATTAGAAAGCCCGTATAAAGGTAAGCAAAAAAGTCAATGCGCACAACTCCGTCACGGCATGTACAAGACCGGTTATGGCGGTCTGAATATTACATGGAAACTTATTATAAAAAACAGGGTCGTCTTTTACGTAACGAACCGAACTTCTGCCCAAAGAGCGGAACGGTTACAGTTTATAGCTCATTCGAAAGGGCTTTTAGTGTGCTTTCTTACATACTATGAAGCAATACAAAAACCTGATGTACACGGAGAGTTATTAGGAGAAGCTTGTGGACTGCCCCGGGAAAATGACCTTCCACGGAAACACTTAACGAACCGAAGTTCAGCACAAAGAGCGGAACGGTTACAGTTTATAGCTCGTTCGAAAGAGCTTTTATTGCGCTTTCCTACACACCGCCAAGCAATACCAAAATCCGTTGTACAAGGATACTTTTGACGGGTAGTTAAAGGACTGGCCCGCCAAAAATGACTTTCCTCGGAAACACTTAACGAACTGAAGTTCAGCACAAAGAGCGGAACGGTTACAGTTTATAGCACGTTCGAAATGACTTTTAATGCGCTTTCTTACACACTGCTAAGCAATACCAAAATCTGTAGTACAAGGAGAGTTTTGACAGGTAGTTAGTGGACTGGCCCGCGAAAATGACTTTCCTCGGAAATACTTAACGAACCGAAGTTCAGCACAAAGAGCGAAACGGTTACAGTTTATAGCTCATTCGAAAGGCCTTAAAATGCGCTTTCTCACTCATTCTCGAACAGTACCAAAATATGTTTTACACGGATGGTTATTAAGAGAAGTTACATTACATACTTTTTACAAACACTTACTGGTCTTTATATATTATTTTAACTCGCATTGGCATGGCATTGCATTTATATATGTATAACGTTTTATACAATATTAGTACAAATCGCAAAATATGTTATTATTACATAAGAGTACAATGAGAGGAAAGGCATTTTAAAACAAGATAAATCAAATAACTTATGGTCAATTTAAAAGGTATATGAAAAGTGCATATGTACATAAAATAGTATGGTTTTGCTGATTTATTGTGTATCTACGTTGACTATCAACTTCTCTGAATAACTATCCGTGTGCAACGGATTTTGGTATTGGACGAGAATGTGTAAGAAAGCGCATTAAAAATCCTTTTGAATGAGCTATAAACTGTAACCGTTCCGCTTATTGTGCTGAACTTCGGTTCGTTAAGTGTTTCAGAGGAAAGTCATTTACACGGATCAGTCCAAAACCTTCTCTGAATAAGTATCCGTGTACAACGGATTTTGGTATTGAAGGTGTAATTGTAAGAAAGCGCATTAAAAGTCATTTCGAACGTGCTATAAACTGTAACCGTTCCGCTCTTTGTGCTGAACTTCAGTTCGTTAAGTGTTTCCGAGGAAAGTCATTTTTGGCGGGCCAGTCCTTTAACTACCCGTCAAAAGTATCCTTGTACAACGGATTTTGGTATTGCTTGGCGGTGTGTAGGAAAGCGCAATAAAAGCTCTTTCGAACGAGCTATAAACTGTAACCGTTCCGCTCTTTGTGCTGAACTTCGGTTCGTTAAGTGTTTCCGTGGAAGGTCATTTTCCCGGGGCAGTCCACAAGCTTCTCCTAATAACTCTCCGTGTACATCAGGTTTTTGTATTGCTTCATAGTATGTAAGAAAGCACACTAAAAGCCCTTTCGAATGAGCTATAAACTGTAACCGTTCCGCTCTTTGGGCAGAAGTTCGGTTCGTTACGTAAAAGACGACCCTGTTTTTTATAATAAGTTTCCATGTAATATTCAGACCGCCATAACCGGTCTTGTACATGCCGTGACGGAGTTGTGCGCATTGACTTTTTTGCTTACCTTTATACGGGCTTTCTAATGGTATATGAATTGGGACCGTTCTCCGTTGGGCCCAGTTGCATTTAAGTTTGAATATGGTCCTTTCTTCTAAATCGTTGTAGCTTCCACTACACACCTCCAATTTTCAAAGTTAATAGCTATTTTAAAAGTATAATTTCTAAGGATTCTATCGCAGAAAAAACCAGGACAAAAGGTTTTAATTTACAAAAGTTATTAAGCTCTAACTTTGGAGGGGCTGTTCGAGAACCCTCAAAAACAGCCCTATTTCAAGGCAACGTTTGACCCCCGGGCCCACCTTTGATTTTCAATGTTAATAGCAATTTTTAAAACGCTTGTCCAGGAGATAAAACTGAGAAAAAACTAGAGTGGTATCTTTCCAAAACCAAGACTTATCGGAAAGAAGATGTTAAAGTATCATCTATTGACAGAAATAAACATGTATTTTTATATTAAGTCCACAAAGTTTGCAATTTTGGAAAGATACCACTCCAGTTTTTTCTCAGTTTTATCTCATAATCAAGCGCTTTCAGAATTGCTATTAAAATTGAAAATCAAAGGTGGGCCCGGGGGTCAAATGTAGGCTTGAAATAGGGCTGTTTTTGAGGGTTCTCGAACAGCCCCTCCAAAGTTAGAGCTTAATAACTTTTGTAAATTAAAACCTTTTGTCCTGGTTTTTTCTGCGATAGAATCCTTAGAAATTATACTTTTAAAATAGCTATTAACTTTGAAAATTGGAGGTGTGTAGTGGAAGCTACAACGATTTAGAAGAAATTTGTTCCAAAAAAACACCTCCATGTTTGACTTACCACAACTTCAACGTTTGCAAGACGACCACTCCAGTAACTTCTGAAAAACATCACCATTTAACGCTCTTTTCAAAATGCTATTAAAATTGAAAATCAAAGGTGGGCGCGATGGATAGCCATGAGTTTGAAAAAAGTGTGTTTACTATGGGGCCTTACGGGAGCAAAAATTACAAACTCCTTCATATCTCAACAACGTTAAGGGATAAGGACATACTTTAAATTGCAAAATTGTAGAGCTTTAAAAGCTCTATCAGAATCGACAATAAACTGAGAGGTCAAAATTTTTGCCCTTAGGTTGCATAGTCCTTTTAGAAAAGTTCTATTGTTTTCAATAAATCGGGAACTTACATAACTCCAGGAAACAGTTCCAGCCAAGAGTTTCCCATAGCAAGAGTAGAGAACAAATCAGGCCGATCATTGTCAATCTTCACGGCTCAATCAACGAAAAGGGAAGTGAGGTACACAGATTTCTGGTTACTCCCGTACAATTGAAACCCGATTGGGGTGCAGTTGCAGCTGCGGTGAGCGAACTGCAATATGACATTATTTCTTCCAGATTCCAGGAAATTACCATTGCTGCCAACAAAGATGACCCAGAGCTTCGCATCAACGGAACTGATTTGTCCTATCAAGTGAACTATGCTCAATGCTCATCGCTTTATTCGCGAAGCGTTTAGACAACTGGAGTATCAAATTTCCAGCCAAAGCTTGACAACAGATATTCTAAACGATAGCGTGAATTTCCTTCACTATGAAGTTGGACGTCGTACCCGCATTCTTGAGGACTATGTTTTGCATTTATCTGACGCCACTACTGAACAGATCGAGTTGATTCTTTCAACACTTCCTAATGAAATCGACGAGAAGAGAAGTGATGTGTTCTGGCTTTTGGTGGCTCCGAAACAAACAGGACGAGTGTAATCTGTTGAGTTAAAAATATAATTTCCGGTTTTGACTAATGACTTAAATCTGACTTTCGTAAGCAAACTTCTTGTTAGCTTTAAACACGTTTAAAAAATTCAAATTCCTAGAACAGTTAGTTTCCCAAATTGTTTGCAAATATTTATTTGCTTGATATGTATAAATGTTAATTTTGCATTGGAAAATCTAAACAAGTAAAACTTGAGTATATATAGCTTTGTGGAAGTTTAGTTAGTACGTCTTTCATTTTTGGTGCTGTCACATATGCATAGATGCACTAGAATACGTCCTAAAAGCATATTGGCATTGGTGCCAGTTGAAAATACCAGAGCGTTAGACTTTGATACAAGTGCGTTTTGTTGGGTGTTGCAAAAATATAATAAACAAGCAATGAAGTCAAAATAATTGTAAGTTTATTTTTATTAAGGTGTCCACATTGACAAGTAACATGGTTTTCGGAAAGCTATTATAAAAACAGTTTGTTATTTTTTCTTCTGGCAGTTAAAAATCCACATGATTTTTATTCCTTCATTGTTTCTTTTGCTAGACACACAATTAAACGTTAACTATTTTAACATATTTTATCATTGACTGCAGTTGATGTGTGGCTTAACTTCATCTTGTGTGGTGTGGTCTGTGTGCCTGAGTTATTGCTCTTCGGAATAATTTGGTATAATTGTATATATTATACCAAGTAATAAGTTTTGCAATATTTTTAAAATGAACTTTATTAGGGACTTGTTGTACATGTTCAAGCAACTTTTTCATGATTCTAGCACCTTCATCTGAAATAATTTTACTTACAAAGTCATTAGAATTAAACTGCTTTAATAAATTTGTTCAGATGCATCCTGTACTGAAACTTGTTATTTGTCTCCAGGAAGCGTGAATTAAGTTAAACTCGACAAACATGTAATTAAATAGTAAGAAGTATGCAAGCATAATGAAACTGTTGCAACTAAATTAACCAATCTAAACCCTCAGTTCCAACAAAAGATATTTAAATAAACCGCAATTTTTGTAGACAAAACCCACGCAACTTCCTCATTCTTCGATGAACAGCTGAAAAAATTATGCAAAAGTTTCGTAACATACAAGTATAAATTGTGACAAACAGTTCACATAACTTACAGGACGCGCCACTTTGACATATTTCTATCAGTAAAATAATACCACTTACAAAAGCGATACAAGCGTTTATAAATATTATTGACACAATTGCTTTTCGATCAGTTTGATCACCAGATGGTATCACGGATACTGAAATAGGATTGTATAAACCATCTTTAATATAACCATGAACCTTGTAAAAAGCATCGTATGCCCACTTTTGCCAAGCGTTCGCTAATCCACTCTCTTGAATTCTTAAGAATGTTTGAAGTATCCACTTTCTATTAATGGTATATACTTGAATAAAGACAAATGAAGGAAAATAGTCTTGAGGCAGCTTTACACATTGAACGTCTTTGTATCCAAACTTTCTCAGAAAATCCTGTTTAACGCCAAGTGTGTAATGTAAGCAAGTAATTGTGTCGCATAAATATGCAAACTGTTTTAGTATATAGTTGCTCTTTTCCTTCCAAAAATCATATGCATTCATTTGTGTTTGGTAAAAGCTTTCATTAAATTTGTCCATCAACCCCAATTGCCGAAATTCAGGTCCTAAATAATCTTTAGGATTTCCTACTGACCTCCTCCATAAAATTTTATATCCGGCTTCAATCATATCTTTTATAGATGTAAAAATATTAATTTCACCTGTAGGAACAGTAAGCTCACTGACAATTCCATTACCATAATAGTTACAGATTACCAAACCAAATACTTGCACCAAAATAAACGCTCCTACTTTTGAGTACCTACGTGGACCTGCGTTTCCTAGAAATACGCTAAGTAATTCCAGTAGATCAGCATAGCACTTTTTCCGAAGCACTAGAAAATATAAAGCCAGTACAGTAAGCATTGTAACCACCCAAACTGGACCGGAAAAAGGACGTATCCAAACAGCAAGGTAAACACTGGTTTCCTGTTTTATGCGCTGAATACTATGACAGTAAACTAAGTGACGAACTATTGATCTTGTAAATTGTAATCCTGTCTTTGTTGCGTAAAACCTGTTTAAAGTTGATTCAAAGTTAAGGTAGTGCAAATCGTTAATAACATACTGTCCAGTACCAGATAAATCTGCATACTTGCGATAATGTCGATTAGCCAACGAATGTAGAACTGCCGTCAAGTTATGTATCTCTGCAATTAAAATCGTAGACATTAGTTGCTGGCGACAATAATAGCGATCGTTTGATTTAAACAGTAGGCAATTGCACGCAAACAGGTCATTATTGTATTGTTTTTCAGAAAAGTATTTGGGAAGGCCAATATATACCAAGGCGTCAATCCTTCGCCCGTGCCTTACTCTAAACATTGCACGATGTTGGGACACAGAATTTTCTAATGTACTTTGTAATCCTGCACAGTTGAAGCTCCATACAGATTTCGGGTTGCAATAGCTATTGCAAAATATATAGCGATAACAGTCAAAACCAGATAACCTTTTACGCAAGTAGTACATAACTTTAATTGCAGGAAGGTTTCTATTTACAAGCAAAATATCAGAATTATAAAATTCATTCTTATTGCAGGTTAGTGACACAAAAATAGTGTTTGGATGCATTCCCATTTGACGAAACGTGTAATAAAATTCATTTTTTACAGTGGGAAAGCGCAATGGACCAAATATAATATGATTTGGCTGGGTGTGTTTGTATGGATAATCAGCTCCAATATCTTTACTGTAATTGTTAAACACCATCAACCGAACGTACGTGTGGTGATAGTTGTAAGAGTGAGGAAATGTGTGGAAAATAATTTCGTAGGTATTCTCATTTTGTTTTATATTTTTGAGAAAGGGGACTACCAAATAGGAATGGAGGTTTTGGTTACAAGTGTAATCAGAAACAATTGTTGTTGCGCGTAAGCAAACAGTAAGTATTAACACTAGCAACATTGTATAAACTGGTGACGATTTATGTTTTTAAAACTCACTTATTTCAGACAGTAATACAACCGCTTTTGTTGTTTTTAAAGGTGCTTTCAAAATATAAAATTCTGTATATATATATCAAATATATGTACCAAACTGAAGCATACTGACTGAGCAGCCAATAAGTAACCTGAAAAGGTATGCTGACGTTCACAAAGAATCGATAAAATTTATTAAACATTTTTATACCATTGGTCTGACCCGTGCGTGTCGAAAAAAACAACTTGGCATGTTGGTTAAAGTTAATTTGCGAAATGGATTTTCACTGAGGTAAAATTAAATTTTCTATTTACTGAGAAACTAAAATTTTAACATATGAAGAAGCAAAGTAAAGTAAAACAACAAACCAATACCTTTGTTATCCTGACGCTTTCTGAGATGAAAGTTTTACTCATCTTAGAAAATCATGCATACTATAGTTAGGATTTTCTTATGCATAAGTTTTATATAATGAAAATCATCAGTACTACGTTATTGGAAGAATAAAAGTTTTGCGTGATATTCGAGGCCTTCAAGGCTAACAATTAGAGTAGAACCATAAAAAAGTAAAGTTTTGTATATGTACTGAATGATGCAATTTTGCTTGTTTAACCATATGCATATTTATGCATGTTTTAACTTGTGTTTAAAAATTACGTAAGTACAAAGTGTTTATTCTACTTGTACAGGTAATCACAAAAACATATTGAAACTGAAAACATGATCCTTGGCCATTTTTAACTTAAACGTGAAATTTACTGTACCAATATGGTATCATCAAGCCATTTTACATTTATTGATCTACCAAAACAGGTTCTATTTTTACCTAAATAAGCACATTTGAAAAACATGTTCATTCTATAGAACATTACACGACTTAAATATCCTTTGAATTTTGTACCTGTTTGTAGCATTTTCCGAATTATTAGACATACGTTTAAGCTTATTCTTGATTTTTCTTCAAGAACATAGGCATTTAAACTAAGTAGGCATCCAATTCCGTAAACAGTGAATATTATAACAATGTTGCCCTGTAGTGAAGCACTTTTTGGTTCTTCTGTTGTATCTTGGTTATTGATGTTAACCAGATCCTGAACATTGATAAGCCATCGTGCTATGCCGGATTGTTCCAAATATTTTGCAGTTAATAATACTGAAGTTGGAACAATATTCAAAATTTTTATCCCAACGGTTGCCGTATTATAGCTATCTGTTCCTATGTTTGCCAAGTTTTTTCCAGCAAGCTTTAATTTTTTCAGGTATTCTATAGCCAAAGATTCGGGTACTATCAAAGCACTGTTACTACATGCCAGCATAGCACTGTCATGAATTTTATCCTGCTGCTGCAAAACCTCACTTGCCAGAATTAATCCAAGCCGATTAATTAGATCAGAGTCATTAATATCTAACAAACCAATTCTTGCCTGTGGCACTACAGAGTCTATCCAACTAATTAGCTTATGTCTTATAACTGAATGGAATTTTGTAGCATTGCAAAGTTTTGCAATTGCAAATTGCTGAAAATACGTGTCATCTTTTAAACCTTCCTTTCTGATCAAGGTTCTGATTTCTTCAAATACTTCTGTATATCCTGTGGCCCACATATTGACAGTAGAATATGATAAGTCAAATGAACAATTTTCGAATATAAAAATATTTTTGTGAAGGCTTTTAATATCTTTTAAGTTCGGATTTCCAGACAACTCATAATTGTAAAACCCAAAATCGGTTTTGGTAATTCTAGTGTAAATCTGCGCTTGATCTGCTACTAATTGCTGCAGTGTTTCAAATAGTTGCGGATACCGTGGCAATGCCATGTTATAAACATTATCGTTTTTATAAGCGTTACTTAAAACCATGCCTCCTAAAAAAACTCCGGACAACAGAATGCGAAATTTATTATTTCGTTCTATATACTCTTGAAGGGGGTCACCTTGCTCCAAAAAAATTTTGGTTAAGCGAAAAAGGTTATCTAAAAGTTTGAAAGAATGCTTGCGTGCCCTAAAGGATTTTTTAATTGTAATTGCTAGTAAAAATATAGAAGCTAATATAGCACTCCATATGAATATATCAAAAATATTGTAAAGTTCGCTAAACGGAAATGGATTTAGACCACGTCTTCCGCAAGCAATAAACCGTAGCGTTTTTAAACGATTTTTAGTGACTATATAGTACGTGCTATCCTTAACAGAGACACCATCAATCAAATCCAACGTCATGTCTTGTGACATAAACAAAAACATACATGCGTTATCTTGCACTGGAATATTGTGCCCATTTCTGCCAGCTTGACAAACATAATTGAAAAAACTGTAGTATGTGTAATTATTTGCTAACAACAGAAATAATCTGGACAAAGAAAAATAAAACCTGTCTGCACTAGTTTGAAATGTTAGCTGTGGTTTATGCTTATCCGCATTGTTGGATAATAGAAAACGCATAACGTTTTGTAGCAAAGGTGTATCTAAAATATAGTTAGAGTTTCCTAAGGATGCCCTTCTTGTTTGTTGGGAGTACACAAGTGTAAGAATACCTTGTGATGAAATTTTAGATAATTCGGTTATGTTTAAATCATATTTCGTACAACTCCCAACAAATTCCAAATAAAAGCGAGATTCGAGTATGTTAACTCCGGATATGCTTCCATCAACATTTGGTGCGTAAGTTATAACAAAAGCTAGATTTTGTGTATTGAATTGAAAGGAATCACGACGGGTCTGTGAAGTAGCATAAATTCGTTTAGATACCCAGGAGCAAATACAAGTTAAGTAGTTGTCGTTATAAATTAACGGCACAATAAAATGATACACTGGCAAGGACAAATTAAACAGCCCAACCTGAACTTGTGTACTAATTTTTTCACTGACTGCGTATTTATTCTCGACTGTAGTAAACGGTGGCATGAATAAATGCAATTGTAATACGCCACACCAAGATTTAAAAATGAGTGTCTTTTCAAAAAAGGTTCTGTGTAAATATGACATGTCCGTAAATTTAAGTTGCATTTTATACGAGGCAATTTCACTTGCTTTATGTTGGTCTTGAGTTGGTTGTGCAGAATTGTTAAGTTGATGTTGTGACACGAAACGCTTAGGAATACTTTGTATATTAGCTGGAATACTTAATGGTGCAATATCTGCTTCTGCATAGTTTACTATGTTTAAAAATGGGTTACAGCTATCCGTAAATTGTTGTAAAAGTGTGTCAACTGTTTTAACACGAAATGTTGAAAGGTTTGGCGAGCGTTTATCAACTACAGTACGAAAACAATTAAATATGTTTCTGTATTCAATTTTGTGCAGGCACTTTTGAAACGGTTCATTTTCGGAAATGGAATAGGTTACCAAATTCAAGCACAAAAATACAATGAAAAGCATTGACATCTTTAAGTAACAAATTGTTTTGTTTAACTGTTTTAAGAACTTAGTTAGAATAACGAACAAACGGTTTGCTTGCTTTATTGGTACTAAGGCTAAGCGCGGAAGTAAAAAAAAGTGTCAGGTCACTTTCAAGGTTTTAGTGGAGGAAACTTTAGCGGAAAACACTTACTATGAAGCAGGAAGTAAAGTATTATGGCACGATAGAGCTTGTCTGTGAAGTGTTCAGCTATCAAAGACTGTGACTTTCACACATACCTTTAAAAAATATCACACAACACCATTATATGTCAAAAAAGTATGATGAAAACAAGTCAATAAAACATTGGCAAATATTTTCAAAGAATTGAACTCATTATTAGTTTAATTTAATTTAATCTTGTTTTCATACACGTTCAACAAACTAATAAATGAATTAAGTAAACAGCTGGCAAACGTATAAACTGTAACTCGCAACAAGTAAGATTTTATAATGTAAAGTCGGGTTGGCAGAAGAATCGTAAATATTTCTAGGACTTGGAAAGCTGTCTATTGGAATAAGAACATTTTCTTATTTTAGGTTTTTTAAATCCAACCATACATATACTATACATATTGTCCGGTGAAATACTTGATCCGCTGGCCAGTAAAGATAATTAAAAAAGTATCAAGCTAATTTTATTGAAGCACTTGGCAGCAAAGCACAAAACCGGTTCCGCCTTTTAAGCGTATGATATTTTATATAAAATTAAAGTGGACAAAGGTGTAAACTTTTTATGTTATATTAACCACCACCGGCTATTTTAATCAAATCAGATGCGCACTTTACCCAGCACCTGGTATTGCTTTATAGTCAGGTAGTATAACCGTCGTCGTCATATATCCTGCAATAGATTTACATATGATACTATATCACTTGGAACACTTCAATTACTATTTGCAAAATGTCTTCTTAATGTTCAAACCGAGCACTTACTTTTCCATTTGCTAAAACATCATTAATATGAGAAATTTTAAACCGGGATTTCCTGAAAACAACTCAATATTTTTAATCCCTCTTTTGTGTCTAGTAGCTGACTCGAAAGGTCTATGAGGCATTATTAACATTTTGAAACACTATTTGGCGTAGGTTGTAAAGGTAATATAGACATACCTGTTTTAAAGTCATGTGCATTTGTTTATAAATGCAATGTTAGAAATGAGTTTATAAAAAGTACACACGTGTGCGCATGTTGTATTTTTCTGCTGCCGATGTTATGCTGTTGGTTTGTTTGTGTGAAAAAAATGACAAATATTAAATGTTGATTGTGAATGTGCTCATTTACTTTCTCGTATTGCATAATATTTTCTTCTTCTATTGTTGACTTAACTTTTCATTTATCCATGGTTTAGATTTATGGAATTGTTGGTTTGGTTGGCATGCATGCATACGCATAACACTTTAGACAGAAAATGTTAATTTGTTACTGTTAAGATGCTCCTTGTCTTTCTCGTGGTGCATTTTTCTTCATTTCCGGAGTCCTATTTTAGTTTTTTTCTTCAGATATATGAAATTGTTTGATTGTCACGCATGCACACAGTCAGTTTATTAAGTAGCGAAAGCTACGTATTACGGTCATGTTTGACGTCCGTCCGTCCGTCTGTGCGTGCGATATTTCTAAAATGGTTAATCCGATTTAAACGAAATTTGGCACAAAGATGTCAAATGTTACGAGGAAGCTAAATCCAGAACTTTCATGAATCAAAAGTCACGGTAGTAATTTAAATTAATACAGTCAATAGTCAGTAAAGATGGTTTTTGCCTTTCGTGTCTTGCATTGTGCATTTCGTGTCTTGCTTTTAGCATTTTGTGTCTGGCATAATATTTTGTCGGAGGTTTGGTTTATTGGTCAGTAAAAATGGATACTGCATTTCAGTTTTTATTTTGTGAATAGCACAGGAAATTTGGTGAGTAAATGTGGTTTTTTTGCTTTTAAATTTCACGTCAATACGTCGAAGGGGTCAAGGGTTATGAGGTCATAAGTCACAGTAGTAATGTAAAATACTATGGTCAATAAGGATGGATATTACATTTCATTTTTAAATTTTGTGTCCGACACAAAAAGTTTGGTCGGAGTTTTGTTTCGTTCGTCAGTAAAGATGGGTACTGCCTTTCATTTTTTAGTTTTGTGTCTGGCACCAGAAATTTGTATATATCATTCCGCGAGATTTACTTTATATGCCTTCGCTACTTTACTACATGTGAAGACATGTTGCCTGCTTTATTTGTTAACGTGGTCAGCATCCATGCATATAAACCTTTTGTTCCAAGATCTTTTTTAACGAAAGGTTCCGAAAAGTGTGTAACGCTAAAATCCTCATCAGAAACAAGTCGAGAGAATAGTGTGGTGATCTGGTGGATTCTGTGTCTATATGCAATTAGTACCGACAAACAATGTAAAACGTTTATGAAATAGTAAGCATTGATGATATACGTTAACATCTTTTATCTTTCGAACAACCAGTCGGCAAGCAGCCAATAAAAATATATAGAGATATAGCAAAGTGTTTTCCTCTGGTTTCTTCTTGTGCAATGTAGATGTAGGGTTTTTTGCTTTGCCCCGTCTTTAGCTCCAGCAAAAACTGAGTGATAGAATTGCAGCTTCCAATTAGTATTTGAGAGGGGTTCCTAACTCGTATAGTATGTAGCCCTATTTTCGTCAAGTTCGTCAAATGCCTATGACGCCTAACTGTGGCTTGACCTGACCAAAACTACTTTTGCAATAAAAACAATTATCTTTAAAATAATGGACAGTTATCTTTTACTTTAATCGAACAAAATAACTTTTATTTAAAACTCAGAAGGAATAAAAGTTACAAGATTACTTTTACTCAAAACGACAAGTGAACAATGAGCAACTGAAAACACCGACATAGCTGCGACGACGATAAACTACTTGGTTGTAGAGTTCTTTGGTCTGGTCTCAGCATGTGCAATACGTTTACAATTGAACTGTTACAAGATTTTATGAATGAATTTACTAAAAACTAATGAATTAGACGATTCTGAGACTCCAGCTCTGGAATTGAGATGAAACAGTTTGTTATTTAATGTTTATGTCTTTATTATATTTGTTACTTATGCTAGCTAAATGCTGTAAAGTAATAGTAAAATTGGACCAACTCTTATTAAGCAAAGTTCTTCTTAGTGTAATATGAGGCGCAGTTTGATGCGACGTATTTTAAAATAACAAGACTAGAGCAATTCTATTCAACATTTCAACCTTTACTACAATTTAACAACAATCACAAGAGAGAATAACAAAAGTACGAATGAATGACAAATGACCGAATGACCCAGGTCCTGGGTTTGGCACTTCCTTATATAGCCAGGATTTTCATCTTCCATTTTCTCCCTTGACCTCTTGACCCTAATTAGTAAACAACAAGTATCCTTTAGTAATCTCCCTAATAACTGCAATGAACTTGCAGCCGACGGACCGTTATCCCAAACAAACCCATTTACTCAATACACCCACCCAAGCATACAAATATCCTAGGTGAATGCAAATACATAACAAATAGGAGCCGGGCTTTACTCTACGAGCCATATTGTAAACCCAGACTACGACCCAGACCAATCAACACCAGACCACCCCCCATACTAACATACCCGGTGTATATTACAGCTTCTTAGGCCACAATAATTATGATAACTTTATCCAGTAAATATTTCTTTGCAAACATGAGAAGTGGCGTGTTGGTCGAGATGAAGAACTTTTGTACACACCTAAGCCATCATATATCAGATTCGGGGTGCAAGATGTTTAACAAATATCATCACACACCACCATCATTTCATCCTTCACAATCCATCATTTTTGCCCATTCACAAAATTTAAAAATAATTTTGAGGCATATTTTGAACTTAAACTGTAGCCATTGTTTGATTACGATATTTGAAAAACATTTAAGAGCTAATAAAATTAAGGGATACGAATTATCCGAAGATACTTTGGTCCGGGGCCGTTTTATTTAGCAAATGTGTTGGTAGTACATTCGGTGGGCAATTTCCGGCAGTATAGGGAACTTTGTCAAGTAGCTATGGCGAGTTCAAAAATTGTGCGTAATTTGGGGATTTATCGTCACTCGCTCGCTTTTAAAATTAACGGGAGTAATAAATAGAAGGAAAGCTGAAAAACACGACAGCCAGCAAAGGGGCTTTCTTCCTTATCATATATTAAACATTGTTTTAAAAGAAGTAATTTTAATTTTAGTTAGCAATTCAAATGAGTTTGCCTAAATTAGAATATTGATTTATCTTTTCATATGATAACCAAAGGCGCCTTTATGTTGTTTTGCTTTTGCAAGAACTACAAATACTTGTGCAAAATTAACAAGCGGATTAAACTTGTGTTAATTTATCTTGTTTTTCAACAATTTGTCAGGCGACAAAAAGCTATTTCTATATTTTAAACTTGTAAATGTTATAGGTTAACCGCTTACAAGCCATTTCCAGGTTCAGTCATTAGACTGCTTACTATCTATACAAGTTGGAATTTTATGCTTAAACTTTACACTAAGCTGTAGAATTGGTCATGAGAAATACTAAGGTTAAAACGTGGGATCTGGAACAATGTACAGTTCATCAAAACGTGGGTGCTGCCCATTGGACAGTAAACGTTGAAAAGGACGACACATCGAAACAGTTTTGTGTGGGATTATTACCTTTAAAATGTTTTGTTACTGCGGGGTACTACGCTGGAATCATACCATTCAGGCCGAAGTTTAATTCAACTTTTGGAAATTGGACTATGCAGTTTTTGCGACTACATCAAGTAAAATAAACTTAACTTATTTTAAATCTGAATTAAATTAAACCAAATGGATACTAATTGAGCTTCCATTTTCAGATATTATTTTGGATTGTTTTCGGAATTCCATTTTGGCTATATCAAATTCACAGATTTTCTCGTTTTCTGCCCACATTCTCAAATGCATCCAATGTCGAAGCTAAAACATATTTACTTCTATTGGAACTTTTTCTAAGCTGTTTCAAATACGCGTTATTCTTCTGGATTCTTAACTTTTGCATACCTGAAATTGAAAATCAGTTTAACATATTTGGCTCTTGCGATATTCAAAATTTTACAAAAACCAACTCAGATCCGAGGTCGAAAGCTCTTTACAAAACCAAGATGCTTGGATTAGCTTTTGTCTTGCTTGCTTTTCTAGTAGCTAGCTACAAGTCAATTATCAACACGTTTTTCAAGTTGTACTTAAGCGGACCATACTCCTTTCCAGATAATACATTTTATCGATTAATTAGATATGCTAAACGCAGATACTTTGGTATTTTGATGCCCAGAACAGTAGATTATGGAAGTCTATCTGCCTCAGATATAATTTTAGGCATTGTAATGTACTGGCTAAGAATATCACATTATTGGGTATTCATAGCGCATAGAACTTTGTCCTTTGGAGTGATTCCAATTACATACTGGATGACAGCAAATAACTTTCAAGATTACGTTAACTATGCAAGTATTGTAAAGGTAGGTAGGGAAAATGCTGAAGTTTTTAGACAGGTTTTGCTAAGGTATGATCAGTTAAAAAATATATACAAAAGTCTAAATAGCACATGGGCCACTTTAAACTTAATTTGGATTTGGGAGCAATCTCTGGATATTGTTATTACTTTGAACGATTTTGTAATAACTGGACGTTCAGGACATGTTGTGTATGGAGTGGCAAGTATTACCGTATGGCTTTTGGCAATGCTTGCACAAGCGGATGCCAACAGAATGGTACATAAATTTACATTTATTCATTCTATTTTATTTGTGCGTATATGTTTAATATTTATAAGTTGGTTCTTAATAGCTTGTTTCAACAAAAACGTTCCTTTTGAACACCTTGAAAAACTACTACACAAGATACGGAAAACATGGTCAGCAAGCCACGGAACTGAAAATCTTGTTGAATGGCTTACAGGAGAAAACAGTGTGGATTGGGATGGAAGGAGTTTACACAATCAACTATAGATTTGTTGCACAGGTGATGTACTTTTATTTTGCATATAACAAATTTTAAGCAAATCATTTAAGCTAATGTTATTTTTAAATTGCAGCTGCTTGTGGTAATTGTAACTCTGTTTACTATAAGCTTTGAAGAGGCAAAAACACCAGGTGTGGATTAAGCTAATTACAAATGTGCGCGGGGAGTATGTAGTTGACTAGAGACTTCTAGTTGTTAAGTTAGTTGAAAATTAATATTAATTAAAACTAACAAGTTTTTTTAAAATTTAGTTCCACGAATCATAAAAATTTAATACAAATTTATCACTTACGTAGAAGCAAAAATCATAACTAACCTGTAAATAGTAATGAGAAGCCGTCTAAAAGTCGTTTTTGTGTATACCGGGAAAATGATATTTGTAACTTACAATTAGAAAGTGGTAGACGAAGGAAAATGTTTAGAAATGGGGCAAAGTGATACAATATTAATGCATAGTATATAAATGAGTTTACCCATTTTGTATCAAGTTCATATTAAATCATGCAACACCCGGTGATTTCGGGATTTAAAAACCTTCGCCCTAAGGTATAACATTTACGGAACAATGACCAATGTCACTCAATTAACAGCTATTTTAATACTGACATTTTGCAAGCGGGTCGGTTGGCTATAGCTTCTAATTGTTCCATTGGTTTACTTATATTAGCAGTATGAAGTTAACAGTACCTTCAACTATGTTACCAAAATAGTTGGTTTTCGTCTCCTTGTCATACTTTGCTGGTCCGTAGTATATTTGAATTGGAGTTTGTGCTGCTAGTTGCTTCCTTAGAACTTTAAAATCCTCTCCAAATTTTACGTTCTTATACTGAAGGTGTATAAACTTGTTCCGCAAAACAACTCGAAGAAATCTAATACTTTTCTCATTGCAATGAGTAATCATGGGCAGTGCAACCCAAATCACAAAATACACGCTAGCCACTAAAATTCCAGACGCGAAATATATTAAAATTGGGAAAAGCGTCCATCCACGAAATAAAGCCCAAGCACCTAGTACAGCTATGAAATATCCGATACTCATTAAAATTGCTGCCATTGATCGTATTGGTAGCATTCCAATTTTAACAATGCATTGAAGCTGAGAATATAACTGCAACGTCGTAGAAATGTTACCCTGTTTTAAAATATTTTCCAAGCATTTAGAGTAAATCGTGAATACTGACAACCCGTACAAAATAATTAAACCAGTTGATCTAAAGCCTTCATATATGCTCCATTGTAAAATAGGTAACCGCAGCAAAATCGACCAATTGGAATAAGCAGAAAATCCAATACAGAGTGGGTCCAGGTTGGCAAGCACGTATGCTAACGGAAATGCTGCTCCCAAAATAAAGAAGAATATGATAACAGCATGCATTAAAAATCCCATCGAATCAAAAGATTTGTCTCTGCGAACAAGTTTAGTTGCCTCTGCAAATTAACAAAAATTAAAATTTTGCTTTCCCCAAGTATGAATAATTGCTGCTACTGCTGAATGTTTTATACCGATTTGAATAAGACACCACCGAGGCAGATGCTTGGCATATCTAGCCCACAGATTGTACTTTGACAGTCTTCTATCCAGACGTAATAATTTGGTGTAGCTGGAACACAATGCCTCGCCGTGATGAACAATAAAATAATTCAAACTGAGACAGGTTGCGAAACATGTTAAAACTTGCATTTCAAAGAGAGCAATATAAATTGGAACCGAGTTAGGTACAAACTGAAACTTGGAAATGACGAAAATCAAGGCGCAGATATTTACTATGTAAACAAAATTAGAAACATAGAACGGGATCAGTTTGCTTGAATGCTTATTCGTTTTAAATTCCTCCGTGTCTGTATTCCAGTAAAGTTTGTGTGGATAGAAATATGTATTGTAAATTTTGTGGTGTAGCTGGTAGGCTTTCCAGAATAATGGTGTCGCCATGATAAACTATACAGCTTTTTGTACAATATTTTCCGTGTAAGACTTTCTGATTGTGTAAAACTTTAGTTTTCTAAGCTAAATATTAGACTAGACTATTTTGCGTTTTAGTTTTCTTTCAGGTAATTGGATTAATAAATTGCCTTAAACTCATAATATAATTAAACAACCTACATATATGATATATATAACTTTTGTTTGTAATATAGAAACGTTTTACTAATGGACTCGTGTCTTGATTATTTGGTCTCAACGTCAGAAAATGTAGCGGATAGCAGACTAAGGTAACTTAGCTAACTGGTATAAACTGATTTTAGACAAGGAATAAGGTCGAACTGTAAATTTTTAATATTGTAGCCCGTGCGGCTTACGGAAGTCTTTGATACGGTTCAATTTTTCCGTCTAGTTAAAAACCTATTTTGTTATTAACAAGAACACGCCTTCAAAATAAAACGGCTAAGGTTAATATTATATTAATCAAGATATATCGATGGCAACTTTACAGGATGTGCTATAAGAAAAGTCACCACTTCGATTTGTGCTATATATTTTTTGGGGCAAAATGAACTTTTGGTACCAAAATTGTCCCAAAAAATCATATAGCATCATTTGAAGTCTTTGAAAAACGTCATATAGCACAAATCGAAGTTTGTGAAAAATTCATTTAGCACAAATGGTAAGTGGTGACTTTTCTTATTCTTATAGCACATCCTGGAAAATTGCCATCGATAATCGAAAGTAATAACCCTCTGAATGCTGATTGAAATACTTTTGTTTCGATAATATATTTGCCAATTATGTTTGTCGTCAAAAACCATCATTGCCAAGCAGTATGATTATTAAGCATAAAATTGTGACAATGTTCTTGTCACTTTATAATAGACTAGTTTTTTCAATACCTAATACTTGGACAGCTTCGCACTAAATCAAGCTGAGCGCTTTAGTCATGACTATTTGTCTTGGTGGCTGGTAAGTTTAGCTTTAATGCTAAACTTTGAAAGGTTGGTTGAAATCTTATCCACAATTTTTTGAAAAACAAGTTTGTTCTGGGATAACATTAAAACCAGTGACAATTTTATTTGCCAGCGATGAAATCACGGCGATGCAAATGCCACTGACTTATATATTATAAAATACGTTGAAAACTTCTAATCCGCTCAGATTAATTGAAGTGACGATCGAAAGGATTTTGAAAAAAACTATTTTACTATCGAACTTTTGACCCAATTACTTCTGTAAACATGCAATATGAAAATTTTAAAAATACACTTTACATTTGCTGACTTTAATTGTTTTATTTCCATAAAAACTTTCTTTTATATTATCCATATTCCATTTGCGAACCATAAAACTTAGTTTTTATTACATTCCACCCTGCTCCTGCAAAGATTGTTTTCTGTGTTGATTCTCTACAAAACCAGCAAGTAGACTGGTAGCCAGCCCACCTAAGAGCAATATGAAAATCACCAGTTCGTTGTATTGCAATGTTGCGGCTACTAGCTCATTTTTTCGTATCTTTTCAATGTTAGACTATTAAGCCTAACTGTTTTAACCGGTTGACAATTTGAAATCCCTTAGACGTTACATAATATTCTAGTACCATAGCTTACTCAGTAGTAATCTAATTGGATAACAAGATATGTTTCTAAGTATTTCTTTACGAGTAATAGCAAAAACTTTGCAAGAATATGTAGAAAATTTAAAATATTATATTTCCGATTTGAAGCATGTGTACTAAAATTTACCGTTTTGTGTATCCTTCCATCCCTATTAGCTATTGAGCAGTGTAATCTTGATATTGAAATATATTTTGGAGACGGAAAATCTTTATTTTTCATATTGGGAATTAGTCTTCTATCTTTACATATACTATGTTATAAGCGAACACTCTGTTAAAACTACGTATCCTTGAGGAAAATTATCCGTATGAACTAGCTTAACTAGCAGCAGTAGTTTGTCTAACAGGGTATGCTATTTGACTGTGATCGCAAATCTAGATGCGATATATTACATCTTGTACAGATTTTTGTGTAGATTAGGAATCCGGTTTCAGTTTGGTGTAAAACGCAAACTTGGAGTTTCAATTAACTAATTTGTGATCGTAATTAACTTACAAGAACGCGCGCTTTCCCCCAGGCGCTCCTTACTCTTTATACAACACGCAAGAACATTAGCCGAAGCAGTATTGCTGCTACGGTGCTGTGTTGCTCTTGATCATTAAATTTTGTCTGTTATGGGGAGAGGTGTGTCTGCTGGGATCCAGCGCGCGTTTTGCGCGTTATTTACAAATTAATTAATTAAACTTCCAAATTTTCGTTTTACACCGAACTAAAACCGGATTCCTAATCTACGCAAATATCTGGACAAGATGTAATATGTCGCATCTTGATTTGCAACTAACAGTCAAATACCATACCTTTTAAGTTATGTTTGATGATGCAAGAGATATTGGATGCAAACTGAATACAAAATTTGTATCTGAGATTTCCTAAACTATCCTTTCTGCATAATCGTATTTAAATCTTAATTGCAATATTCCAGATGGTTGGATTTCGAAATCTATCGGCTGCTTGGACAGCCGCCACCAGACTCGTGCTCATTAACAATGTTTTTAACCTGCAGCTTTTATACTTGTCTAGTCAGATCTTATTTCTAAATCTATTTTAATCTTTGGTCAACAAAACAATTCACTTAACTATGTATACGCACGTACCTTGTTTTTGATCCAATTGGTAAGCGCGTTGGAAGAAATAAATATATCGGAATTTGGCGTAACTGAAGCTGTGATTGGTAGCCAATTGCGTCATTCTATTTGATACCGTCAATCATACAAAACAAATAACATAGTTTTAAAAGTTTGGATTTGCTGAAAGCTTGCGCATTGATTGACTACAAGTCCAATTTTAATGTTCGAATGCTTCACAAACAAAACTCTTGTACTTTACTTATCTCTCTTGTTACTAAAATTTTAGCCTGTTAAAAATATGCAAAATGTAATTAACTGACGAACATAGTTTTATGTCCAACCAGGGCGTGTAGGTCTCAGAAATTTTGCAATTACATTTTTCCATTGTGGTATAATGCCATAATTTGTTGCTATAATTATTCTACAAAATTCGGGTTCTAACCCAAGTTAAAAACGTCAACCTTGTCAAGAGTTTTGTTTGGCTGGCTGTGGAACAAGCAACGATAATGATGTTAACAGCTTTGCTTTCAGCAAATCAGAGCTTTTATTTCAGCAAATCAGAGCTTTTATTAATAATCTTTGATTGATTGACAATTAACTGACGATAGCAATACGATTGACGTAACTGGCAACCTTGCCTGTCTTTCAGTTATTTCCAGTTCATATAATATTATTTTTGTCTACTACCTTAAATATATGGATGAAAAATAACCAATTGGTTATGTATATGTACTTAAAGAAACTGTTTTCACATTTCATAAAAAATTATGCAAATCTGGAGGGACTTGCATAAGTATAAAAGCCGGGGTTTGTAAGCATATCATTATCAATATTCACTGTATTCAAGTCATTGACGAACTGTTTGAATCTACATTTTTAAAAAATGTTCACCTTAGCTAAATTGTTGGTGTGCGCTTACCTAGTTGTAGCCACACACTTGATAGAGGCTTCCATCATTAAATCAAATCATAAGGAAAAGGGTAATACAAATATTCTATTAATTAAAAAATAAGCAGCATTTTAAATCTAACAAATAAGTTTGTCTATTTAGATTCCAACGTCACTTGCGTCATCAAACACAACTCGGACAAGCAGCTACTTCAGGTCTGGGGAGTTATTGATGGAACTACTCCTCAAGGATACTTACTCTTTACAGAATTTCCAGGTGCGACTACTAACTGGGAAGTGGTACCCGTTGGGGAATCTAAGGATCTCTTTCGACTTCGAAATATAATACATAATCACTACTTAACTGTCCAAGAGCCTTGGTGTACCACCTATGACGAAGGAATTGGCAACTATGAGGACTACGTGTGGAGATTGGAGGAAAAAGGAAATGGCTGGGACTTCATGATTCACAACAAAACAAACCTTTGCATGAGCCAATATGTGATTGACCTTGACCCCGAAGTTCCCAAGTTTTATGTTCCTGTAATGGTTCAAAATTGTACTAAAAGCCGGTTTGCAATTGAATGTTCTACGTAATTATTTAAAAATGTGTATTTTCGTGGGAGCTTTGAAATGAGTTTAGGGCAAAAAAACATGTAGTGGCTTCAAAATTTAAAAAAAATTGTTTTAGCCTGTGTTTCATCATTTGAATGGAATTTGGAAATTAATGAGAAAATAAAATTATTGATTAAGCAAAACAAATAACTTAGAATACTGGTTTCAATAACCACATTCACTGATAAGTTCATGGTTGTCTGAGTACAGTAGTTCTCCTAGTAATACAAAGCAATTACATGTAGTGATGAAGCAAAACGATATAATATAATATAGTCTAAAACATTAGCAAAGAGTCTACTTGGATGGCTGGCTAATTTCTGTTGACACCATTCTTCCTTGCTATATAAGCGGCTTATAATAAGCCTACTGGAGTAAGCATGTGGCACTGTGCTGCCACATTGCTACTTCAGTAAGCATTTATATTGGTTATTGAAGTAGGAATTGTAGGAATGTGGCAGCAGAGGAGAATACATGGGAACTGTGGCAGTATGGGATTTTAGCATGTGGTGTGGTAGTATGAGATGCAACAATGCTATCCTCAATACGCTTACATAATTCAGTCAGACTCTTTGTTGATATATCTTTGCGCATTAGCCTTCTATGCATTACTGTAGTAAAATTAGTTATTGTTTAAATGAGATGAATTTAAATGGAACAATGAAAGCTGTAATGCAGCACAAAGCATATGTCTAAAAACATTTCTGCACTTAGGGCTGGAACTGGCCCCCTTCTAGTCCAAAGATTAGGTCAGCACCAGAAAGAGCTCCGGGACTTCGCTTTGTTTAGGGAGCAACATTTCAAATTAGCGAGTACTCATGTTATCTAGAAATTGAAATATATTTACAATATTCTAATTAAAGGAAATTATTATATCAAATTAAGTATTATGCTTTTTGCCAAAAACATGGATTTTACTAAAATGCTTCCATGTGGAATATTGTAAACCTTCCCACAGGAATCTTTTTATTAGCACTTGACTATAATATTTGACTAAGCCATTGAATAAAATAATAACAAAATCATATTTTGTATGACTTATTTTATTTTACATGATGTAATTGACAATGTTTCAGATAAAACAAATTTAGGCTGTTTAACAAATGAAAGGACATAACTGACAATGGCAACAGATATATGTACTAAATAGAATAAATTTAAGGAATCAAAAAACCGCAACACTCACAATTTTAAGCAAATTTTCTTCTAGAAGACTGAAAAGTTGCCGTTCAGAATTATAAATGAATTAAGTGTTGTTTCTTTTCTGTAAAAATCTGTAAAATTTTAGAAAAGAAGGAAAACTGTAGCCAAACAAAAAATTTCGTACCAAGTTATCACAGTGTGAAGAGGACACAAGTCGCGAATGTGAGTCACATAAATACTCAACGGTTAACATATTGTAAGTTTCTTTAGCAAAGTAATACGTTCGACAAACTAGAATAAAAACTAGCCCTTACAGACCGGCTAATGAAACATATTTTATTATATGATAAATAGTGTTTAAAATTGGAAAGATTAATTTCCACAGGGCGTATGGTTTCTGCAAGAGCGCAAACTTTGAACTTCATTTTCCTAATATGCGTCAAATTTGCTATTTTCTGTGAATTTTTAAAGGTAAATTTCCCTCGCATTTTCTGAAATATAGTTTTTTATTTTGTCAACTTTAGCGTATTTACTGAGAATTTTAGTAAAACACCCATACTTAATTCTAGACTTGTAGCGTTTGATAGCTCTTTTTTATTGTATCCTATGTGTACTTATCTATTTATATTTTAGTTATGTGTATTTTGTTTAGCTTTAATTGGTATTGAAGAGACCTGACATTAATACTACCTTTTACATTAATCAAGTACAAAACAAGTTGTGTCATTGTAAGCAACAACAAGAGTTTGAAAAACCCACCTTAATAAATGACTATAAGGCTCTTACCAAACGTCATAACCTATTATTAGCTAGCAGTTTTTACTTCATAACATAGTATATAATAGTACTCATGGAATATTTCTGAACGATTAAACTGATGTCAACATGAACAGGAGCTAGATACTAAACGACTCAAATGCTTGCTGGTTTATCACTCAATCAAAAAGGTTAGTTGATTTTGTTGATATGTCCAAAGGTGAGGTCATTTAAGCATGTTTAAGCTACTTAAGTTGTCATTATATTTGGTTTGCTTGTGTACTTATAACTATTATATATTACAACTGCAAATTTAATGGGTTTGCCATAAAACAGGGTTTATCCCAATTCATTAAAAAGTAGAAAAATGCTTTACACTGGAGAAACAACTAGCATTGACCTCTGAGAGTTGATTGCATAAAGTTTAAAACTCCGCTAAAAGTTTAGTTTACCAAAAAACATACAAAATGCATTTAAAGCGTATATCTGGATTCGTAAGGTTTAGTTGTTACTTATCCTACAAATGTCACTCATCTGCCATTATTTATGATGACAAAACAAATAAAGCCGTAGTTAGCTATACTGCTGTTAATAAAGTGAAATGGATGTTTAATTTAACCGTAATGTGGTTATTTGTTGGCGGAATATTGACGTTTTTGCGTTACCAAAGCAACCAGGTGGATAACCTTCATTTAACCTTAACCTGGGAAATAGGTTTTGCTGCACAAGTATTGGTGCAATCTATTCCAACATACTTCATTGAAGAAATCTGTAGTGCTGTAAATGGTTTGACAACCTTACTCACACAAATACAAGGTAAGTTTGTACAAATTAAAAGTTTAATAGAATATTATAGAACACTAACTTTTCACAATTTATAAATTGCAGTAAACTATACACGTGATTATAAAACACAAAAGAAAGCCACAGCTGTAAAATGTGTAGAAGTTGTTCTGATTGCTTACATTTTAGCTTGTTTGCTCAACTTCGTTACTGTTATGTTTCCACTTATGCTAGATTCAAGAAGTGTAGTGGTTTTAGGTGCTCTTGTCCCGTTGAAAATTTATATTCTTCCTGTGGTGATCAGCCTTCAACTTTTTCAACTCTACTTGCTAGCGGCAAGCTGTGCTAGTCTATTGATAACGGGAGTTGTGTGTATGGTGTATACTGTATGCATTTACTTTATGTTAACCAGGGAACTACAAATTGGCAGAGAAAAATATATAACAAGTTGTAATCTTAGGCGACCAGAAAGTTTGATAAAAATGTATAGATCTATTCAAGTTTTACATCAGCATTGTACATTTCAAATTCCAATGGGCAGATATTTAGTGTTAGGAAACGGACTATTTATGGTAACCGCCATATACGGAAACTTTGCTCTAATTAGGTACTGGAAAGTTTTTTCGAATTTGTGCAAAGGAAACATTGTGGTTTCTGTTGCAATGGTTACAGTGTTTTGGACATTGGCACTTAAGCTTGGTAGCAAGTTTTATGTCAAGGGCAACAGGTTACTAGATTCGTGGAAAACCAACGATTGGGAATCTGCGTTTCGGAATAAAGTGATGAAGAGATTTGTACGTAGTTGTAATCCTATTCTGATTAGTTACGGTAAACAGTTTGTAGTTGGTAGACTTAAGTATAACTAATAATACTAGGTTATATGCCTAATAACCACGATAAATAATTAGATGTTGTGCTCTCAAATGCTGGATCAAGAATCTCTGACTTGAGCGGAGCTCAAGCTACTTTATTAATTGTCATTCTACATAATATGACACATCACACATTACATGCATAATATTCGCATTAGTCATCTTGTATAATAATAACTACGTGCTGTTTACCATTATATTCTTAAGATTATAGGCAAGCATTTATGCTCATACGCAACTCGCCCCCATAAAACAAGAGATGGTCCCCATCTCGTTTACACTACAAAATACGAGACGATGGAGCATAAATATTTTACACACTAAAGTAAATCATAAGTTTTACAAATTTGACTTGGCATTTCTAGATTACATACTATATCTGCACCTGCGTAATCTAAAACAATGTTGCAAATAAATGGTTTACATAACACAACAAGTTAAAAATACACTGCTTTACATAAAAACACAAAAGGATCTTTTTAGTGTGTGAGTGACATATAACAATATGTGTTACTGGAATTGAAAGGTTGGTCATGCATAACTTTGAATGCTGATTTCTACGCACATAATTTACTGTTGTGTCTGATTCATTCACCTTAAAAGAATGCAATTTTTTGCTTTTGCTGTCTAAATAACGCTGCTAAATACTTGCTATGCATAATATGAAAATGTTAAAGTTTACATGTGCTAGCATTCGACTAGCGCCCCTACCACGTTAAACAAAAAAAGAAAAAATGGAAATGCATACATGAAACTGGACAATGATAATGTCTAGTGAAAAATGGATTCTTGTAAAGAAAAGAAAAGATAACAGCATATCAAACTGCGTATAAACTCACAACTATCAGAAGAACATGCATCTGAAAAAGGTAAGTGTTATACTACCAAGTTATTATATACCTATGTATGTAGATATGCAAAGAAACTAAAGTATTATTGTAACTATTTGCAGAAAAGGAGAAAGACGGAAGAATTCACTGACCAAACTAAGAGAGGAGAGAAACAGTAAAACCGAGAAATCTAAAGGAAAATTTGTGTTTTTTACTCAAAATTTTGTGAAATTAGCTGTGTGACAACAAAAACTTATTATGGCTTACTTAATGGATTAGTTTAGAAGAGCAAATGAACGAGCTTTTCTGAGAGCAGGAGGTAGAAGAATACAAAATGAAAGAAACCCGAGTTGCGTATAAGCATAAATGCTTGCCTATAATCTTAAGAATATAATGGTAAACAGCACGTAGTTATTATTATACAAGATGACTAATGCGAATATTATGTATGTAATGTGTGATGTGTCATATTATGTAGAATGACAATTAATAAAGTAGCTTGAGCTCCGCTCAAGTCAGAGATTCTTGATCCAGCATTTGAGAGCACAACATCTAATTATTTATCGTGGTTATTAGGCATATAACCTAGTACTATTAGTTATACTTAAGTGGTGGAGATTGGCTTCGTTCCCATTCTTTTACTCTAAGTGTAGTATTACATCGCCCCAAAATAATAAAATATTGGCTAAGTGGATCAGAATCAAGAGAAATTCTCAGAAATTTAATTGTCATGTTGTGCTAAAGCCAGAAATAATTACTAAGTTTAATTAGCTAAGTTCAAGTGGGAGTAATTAAGTATCCTTGTTAATAAGTGGATCCAATAAATAAATAGTAAATTTGGCAACGTTTTACCAGGTTTCGGGTAAAGATGGAGCCTTTAAAATTTAGTGATGATTTTACGGAATCCGCTGTTAAGGCGTTTATTTTTAAGTTTTCTTTGTGGGCTCGTGCCAGTGGGCTAACGGACGCTCAAACGAAATGTGCTCTTCCGTTGTGTTTTGAGCAGATAGAGGCACATCGTTATTTCTCAGTTCATTCAGAAAAACTTTTGGACGATACAATAACTTTTTCGGAATTTGTGAAACAGTTTTACAGTGATGCACCATTTGTGCTTCAGAGTAGATATACTCTACACAGATTGACCAGTGAGCGTCAACTCCCTCATGAGTCATCATCTACATTCATTCTCAGAATTGAGCATGAGGCAGGTGAACTGTTTTCAAAAATTCCATCAGAATTGCTCATTGATTGCATCCTTGAGAATCTCAACCCGTGCGTTTCGGAATTTGTTGAGTTCCGAGGAAGACCAGCAACAATAGCTGATCTCAAAGCACTGATAAGGGAGTACGAGAAGTTTAAGGACTCGTCAATGAAAGGTAATCACAGTAACATCATAAATTCATGTGCGTTACAGTTGCTAAGCTCAGAGACAGCATATGAAAAGACTACTTGCCTTGAGCAAAGGTCAGTACGTGCACAGGGTGCCAAAGCTTTAAATGGCAGTGCCGTTATTGATGTAATTTTGAAGGGCAAAGTTTTTGAAGCAGATGTGGACTCAGGTTCACCAGTTTCATTTATGGGTGAGACTCACGCTAGAAAATTCACCATCAAGAAAGCTAGCGGTGACGTAGTTAAGTCTTTGAGCAATCATAACATTGAAAATCTGGGTATGGTCAAAGCAACCATTTCCTTGGGGCAAGGAATCATAACGCATAAATTCATAGTAGTCAAAGACTCGGTGGCAGATGTGTTACTGGGTTGGGATATATTGCGGAAGTTTGGAATTGATGTGTTAGCATCACAGGAAATTGTCACATCCATAATAACTGGGCCTGTTCCAATTAAGAAAGTCAAGTTATCGGATTTTCTGGTTGATAGGGACATAGATAACCCATCACACACAGTCAAGAAAATTGACGTGGTAGAAGAGACTGAAAAGTCTACGGAAAAAGTAGAAGCTGTGGGTTTGGAGGCAAAGATTCGTGAACGCCAAGACCAGTTTTGGGGTTTTGTGCGGAAAGTTCTTAGTGATCCTCCTGTCAAAAAGCGTAGGCGTAGGCCACGTAGGCATCGAAAAGCGGTTGCTCGCAAAAACAATCAATTCCAAGAAACGCATACAAAATCAGTGGTAAATCGTGAGGTATTTCATGAAAATAAAAACTTTTCCAAGTTTGGGGAGAGTTATCAGCATCGTGAAATAACTTAAATTTCATAAGTTGCCGATTAGCATCTTGGTTGCAAACTTAGCATGAAAACAGGAAATAGATTAATTGCTTTAAACAAAATGAACTAGATAAAAAACGTTTATGACTACAAAGACTACATAACATGACGATGACTCATTGACAGATAACCTAAATCTCGAGAATACGACTATAGTTTTAGCTTGGTCAAGTGGAATAAGTAGCATAGGAATTTAAGGTTGACTGGCTGCATGCCTATCCCACAGAAAATTCCTGTTAAGAAAATAGGTATATGATGTGCACTCTAGATATTTAGTTATGGAATTTAGGTTAGCAATTTGTAAACTGAAAGTGAAGTAGTGAAGTCTCAGCAATGCGCAATGCTGATTCACTGAGTTACACTTTTATTCAACAATTTTCGTTGTAAGCTTATTTAAGTTGTCAGTATAAAGTTTAGTTATAAACACTTTTGGTTAAGATGAGTGTGCCAAATGTGATGGCAAGAACGGCATTTAAAACGGAATGTCATGTTTAAGTGTAGTCAGCATTTTTTGAGAAATATGATGGCTGATTAGCAATTTTGGAATCACAAACAGGACGCGCTGAAAAGAATGCGGTCAGTGGTTTGTTGATGAATATTTAATGTACGTTATTTAGTTTAAATAAAATAGTTGAATGAGCAATTATGGTATTAATGTAAAATCTTTAATAAGAATAAAACTTTTAAGGTATGCTTGAATCATAAGTATAGATTGTTTTGAATGGAAACGTGAAGGATAATTTTGATGACAAATATTCCTCCGTGTAATTTAATGAGTAATTTAATTTAATGTAATGTGTTTGTGTGATATTTTATACACAAATAAGTAAGTAAATTATAGTTTGCTTTTTAAGTGTAATGTTATGTAGCATTTAAAACATTATTAAACGAGTTAATATCCATGTAAAATAATATACTTTATATAAGGCATAGAAAAAATGAATATCTGTATGAATTTAAGTCCTCTTTGAGCACGTTCTCTCATGTCGTATGGCATTGGCCTTGGTCGACAATTCCTTTCCGCAGAACTTGCAGACTTTGCAGTTTGCCCTTCGATTGGAGAGGGTAGGGCAATACGACTTTTGATGGCGATGCAGGCTTTGCCTATGTCCAGTGGCAAAAGTGCATCCCTTCTTCTTGCAAGTATACCTGCAATTATATTACCACAGTATGTTTAAGACAGTAAATAAATAAATTAAAACAAGTTAGTATAGACAAAGTAAAGTAGTGTTTGAGATAATGTTATAGATAAGAAAAATTCATTTGAGTATGTCTAAGAATATGTAGTACCTTTCTTTTTCCGGTTTGGGGTTCTTCGCACACGTTCTTTCGTGTTCTTTACGCTTAAAGGCGGCTGTAAATTTCTTTTCGCAATATCTGCACTCCCGCGGGTTAAGGGGAGTTGGGCAGGTGTTTGCTGAAGCATGGGTTACGATATCGCGAAGCCCGATCGCGGTATACACGCAACTGTAGGGTAGGTGTTCTGGCATATCTTCGGGACGTGTTTAGAGGCACTGTTAGAGCATTACTTATGCTTAAGAAATAAGTTTATTTGAATTACTTAATTGAAGTTTTTTGTGTCTTTGGAAAATGGCGTGGATGCCATTGTACTTCGTCGTGAGTTTAGATTGAACGTGTTTACGCACACCTTGTTGGTAGGAATATATGCCTTGGTGGCATTGTATTTCCCTGGAAAAGCAAACCATTGAAGTGCAATTATTAGAAATAAATAGCAAGATGAAATGTTAACAATACGATTTACTACTAAAGAGCAAAAATATATTAGACCTGTGGTCAAATCGCTGCAATTAGTCAAAATATGGTTTGGCGCAGTTAACTTCTACGAACGAGGTACGGCCATAAACTTGTTGGACTTTCTGGTTGAAAAAACAGTAGCCGCGCTACTTCTTCAATAAACTGGAATTTTAAAAGCACTATCATTACAAATTGGAATAATATATCATTTGTTGCATTGGCTGACAAACTCTAAAACATGAATAAGCATTACAGTCTCGTCTGATATGTCAGTAATTTTGAAATACATTGTACATTAAACTAATCAATTACATTAGCATTGAATAAATACCATTTACACTGCAAGACAGTAAGTTTCTAAAATTATTATTTGAGTGCTTCCATGCCATGCATATTGATGCATATATAAAACCGCCATTGCATTGTTATCCTATAAATATTGATAAAAGCTGCGCGCGAATAAAATTCATCCGATAGTCTGTATTGTACTGAATTGTTCAGTATTTATAACTACAATGGAATGTTACTCATTTCACATTATTGGAAGAATAATGAATAGCAAAATATTTGTAAAAGTATTTAGGAAAAGGTTTAATTCAATTAAGTAATAATAACGTTACAACCTTAAATATAAAAGTTGATAGGTTGTATTATGTGCGGCATATTTAAAAATACAAAGATAGCGTTTCTCTCAAGTTTTAGACTGACTTTTGTCTGTCAAAGCTTTTAATCCCACATAGTTTATTATGTTCACCTATTATGTTCACTCCACCATTTTCTTTGAATTAATTTACCGCACTTATTTGGAATAGGCTTTAATCCTGCAAAAAAGACTTGAAACATAGGGCATCATATATCAACCCACACTTGATATTTTTTACTTAATAATTTAAATGTACTTTTCTAAAAGACAATTGAAAACTGTCATCTTTAGCAGCGAGCATTTTTATGGTATATCATATATTGGTTATGATTTTCTAATTACACCAATTGTTATATTTTAAATGTTAACGTTTATAAGATGTCATTGTAACAATTTGGTCATCATCATCATCCAAGATGTCCTTGGCTGGCAAACGGTGATACAAAATACAAATAAACTTTGGTAAAGTCAAAAAATACACACAAAGAAAACTACTAAATTTAAAAAAATAAAGAATTCATGATTAAACCGAGACGGTTTAATTTAAGGGCTACATTGGGTAAAATATGAATGTCATGACTACAAGGGGTTAAATTTATGGTCAGGTAGGCGGTAGAAGTAAAGTTGAAGTAATAGAGTAAAATGAAGTAACATATTGTAAAGTATTGTGTGCACAGTCGTGAGTTGAACAAGTTGTACGGACAGGACGAGACATTAGAATGAAGTCGTATACCCTGTGATTATTAAGCCACCTTCAAAGTCAGTGTTTTTGTAACTATCCCTCACACAGACAACGCTCTGACGTGTTAGTTTTTGTGCTGATGCACAATCGGAGAACATTTCGATAAAAAGTCAATTAAAGTATTGTAGGCATTCAACAATTACAAACAAAAGATTATATGGTATGTTAGGCTTTATTTCACCCATTCAGGTAGAGAGCAGCCAATGCGCACGTTGCACAAGATTACGTTGACAATTGACAGATATGATCTGAGGATGTACATCTTGCCATATACCACGAGTACGTGTTGCGTCACAGTCATAATATTGTCATTCCCCGGCATAGAATAGCTTCAATCAAAAATACCATGCATTGTGACGGAAATGCAATAAAAAATTTATTGCACCTATTGCCATTCTCAGTCGACTCAGACAGGTTTATGGTGTATTGTCCATTTTCTCTTACTTTTGTCTGGCAAGAAGTTTGCAATTCCCTGTGTATTGCAACTGCATTATAGTTTTTTTTCTAACCGAAGAAGATTATTACAGCAGGTTGCTAATTACATGGTTAGAAACACTGGTGGAATCAGCTGCAAAATGTGTTCCATGATAAGTGTACCGCTGAAAAAGACCGTGGAAGTGGATTTAGAGAAACCTCTTAAAAGTATCTTCGCGCGGATATACTCTATAGCAGATAAGCCAACAGACTTATCTACTGCCATTAGTGAAACCAACAAGCTAAGGTTGAAAGCGTTATCAAAAACGCTTGAAATTTCTATGGCAGGTCTCGAGGTTTTATGCAAGTAGTGAAAAAATCCGTGTAAATATAAATATTCAATAGAGGTTGAACATAATACTGACCTACGAACTGTCTTGCTGATATTACAGCTATTACGACCAAATCCTTGCATTGGAAACCAAACTAGCCACCCATGAAGTTAATATTCCATTCAAATGGAAATGTGCATTTTCCAAGAGTGGACTTTTTATGGACAGGGCGAAGGCTAGTCTTTGTAAGTATTTCGAAATTTCACTTGCTAACGGAAATGCAAAAAAGTGAGAAATAGCAAAAACTTTTAAAATTTGTAGCTGTGTCGTCACTGGCATATGAAAAGGTTTGCGTTTTATTCAATATTGCTGCCATTCAAAGTCAGGTTGCTGCTGCTGCGGTTAGATTTTCCAATACAGATGAAAACATAAAAAAGGCGGCCAAGTTGTTCCAGGTATAGCTTATGGCCTTAAACTCAGTAACTTTTGATGATTTGATTTTTTAAAAAGTAATATGTACTTTTCAATTTGCTTACAGCAAGCAGCTGGTATATTTGCACACTTGAAAACAGCTGCATCAGCACTTACACTGGGTGGACAGAAACTAACGACGGATTTGACTCCAGATTGTGTTTCGGCTTTATCCGCCTTGATGCTTGCACAAGCACAGCAACTTTTTGTCAAGAAGGCTGTGCAAGATACTACAAGGGATAGGGTAATCGCAAAATTATGTGTCCAAGCTGAAGCCATGTACCGTGGCGCTTTGCAACATTTGCAAAAGCAAAGTGTCAAGCATTTATGGGACAGGGAATGGATTCCCACTGTAAGATTTTCAATTTGAAAAAATGGACATTCTATGCATTCTAAATGCATTATTATGCTAATGTTTTAAGGTATCTGGAAAACAAATAGCATTTGCTGCCTTGAGTCAATACTTCCAAAGTCAGGATTGTGCTGAGCAGAAAAAAGTCGGAGAACAAATAGCGAGGTTAAACTATTGCTTAGAGCTTTTAAAGCAAGCTCAACGACGATCTGGTGTTCCCAACTTTTTTGATGAGTACGTGAAGAAAGCAAATAGACTGCTGGAAGAAGCTAAAAAGGACAATCATCATATCTATAATGAAATTATACCAGAAACTTCCAAGCTCTTACCAATTGACAAAGTTGAGAACGCAAGACTAGCTAAGGCAACGCCCGTGGCAGAGCGGCTGAGCTCTGGTTTTAATGCGTACACATTTTCATAAGCTCATTTTTTCATTTATATGTAGCTTTGAAATTTTATTTTAACTGACTATATTAGCAAGAAATAGGAGAGTTTTGCATTATTATTAAAATTGAATTTCCATCTGTTCTGTTGGAGAAATGTTTTTATTCAAATTGGTTTAAAAGTTTACTTTGTCGCATCAAATATTTACAGCTGTACCTGTTTTATTTTCAGTGAGCTAGATTAAAACGCGGTGTAATCAAATGTGTTGCACTTGCAAGTTCCATACTTAACTATTTTACTTAATTACAAACTTGCAAAATGTACAGAACTATATTATGAGGTGACTTTCAGTAATGTATAGTGTAATAATTTATACCTACTACATTTATTTATTGATCTTTGATCTTAAAGCTCAACATATGTAGTTAAATTTACTTATATCTACATCAGCAGCAATGATACTGTATAGTCCACAATAACCGCAAAGGCGCTTAAAAGCGTCGTACACTGCATTGTAAAAAACGGCCCAATTTCAATCCTGATGGGCAATAGCGCCTGGTACATTTTCCTATCCACTTTTTTAGACAGTCTCCCTTTCCAAAATTGAAAGAACCTTTCTCTTTGTTCAATTATGATATTGGTAAACCCATACAACCCAACTGTGACAACAATAGTGCCAATATCCATTCCTGCAAAGAATGCAACCAACAATCCAGGTAATGCGGCGTGAAACTTGATGCAGATAAAAGTTGTAATTACATTTATGCATATGCCAATCAGCATTACAATTGGAAAAAATGCCACGCCGAAAATATTATATTGTTGAAAAAACATTATACTCTGTGAATATACCAATTTTGCGAATGAAAATGGAGTTTGTCTTCGCCAATTATAATAGCCCGGTTTTAAAATAAACTGAGTTTCGTAAAGAACCGTGCAAATGTACAGAAGGCCTTGAGCACATAATACTGCCGCTGGTATGCCAACAAGAGCAGTGTAAGCCGAGCAGAACACAGCTCTTGTAAGAACTAAAGTGATGTTGTCATCTGAAGCCTGTTTAAAATACCCGGGAAGTACTACAGAAAATAGTTGATAAGCTGGAGAACGCGTACTAAAAAACGGGGTAACCAGCAAAAGAACTACGCAAATGCACACCAGAACCGTTATGTTTTGTGCGACTATTTCAAATATTAAGGTTTCTTTCCAGGTTTTAAGTTTTGCCTTGAGTCCCTGCTTTTTACGCTTTTCTCTTTTGTCGGATAAAATTTTTCCTTGGTTGATTACCCAAGCAGTTTCTGTACTTTTAAAGCGAAATGTCCAGGAAAGTGCAAGTGTCAAAGAAAACAAGATTATGTAAAGAAGTTGAAGAATCCATTGCAATACGGTTTCTGAGTAGGTTTCCTCTTCGGTAGAAAGTGCAGTTTTTAAGCCAAGTATTGAAACTCCCCATAATAGAATGAGGTTGATATCAACTCCACGAGCAAATATGTATTGCTTCCGGCTAAGGTTTTCTTGGAAACGGGAATATTCAGAGGAATATTCAACTTTGAGTGGGCGTATGACTTGCATGCACTTGTGTAGTTTTATCAGAGTTTCCCACATGACTTAGACAGCAGTTTATATAGCTACAAATTCATATTAAAATATTAGGAGATTATCTTTTAATTTCTAAATTCTAAAATCTTCTGAAAACTTACGGTATTGGAATTTTGAATACAATTTAAATTTATGGACGAATTTTATTTTAGCGCAGAAAATAAATAAACCGCACCGCGCGTTTCTGTAGCATTTTTTGTACTGGTCAGAGAATGTTACAAAGTCATCGAGAGAAGTCCACGGCAAAAATAACAAGTTTGTTAACCAGATTGAGATACTCTTCAATTATTCATTGTTTGCCGGTTGTTCCTATCCTTTTGTATAATAAAGCTTTCGATAATTAAAAAATAAAAAGAAGTGAGCACTATATGTTCCATATTACTTGACGGTAATTAAAATTTGTTGATGTTTTTGGAAGTTTTGTTGATGGACTATTGAATACTGAATATGGGGTCAAAGCTTACGTGAAAGCTGAACTTTTCAAGTATATGTGTTTTAATTATGTACTTTTCACTTTGGAGATGATAAAGCATTAAAAATATATCATACACGCGCTTGGATCTTACAAGGACTTACTTACGACTTCTTTGGGTTCACCTGCTTTGGTACAATAGGTACCAAAAAATTAATTAACCCGTAGAAAAGACTACTACAGTTCCAGCGAAAGCTAGAAAATTAAATTTTGTTTGTTAGCTGTGACCAGATATCTATAAAATATTAATTGTTTACTACTTAAAAGCATTCGGGCTGTTTTTTACTCTTTTTTTATAGTACAATCGTTAATGCTTATGACGTAAAAGACGTAACCTTTATTTTCCCAACAAGTTGAGTACAAACCATATTATAACTTGGTTGATTAAAAATGGAATTTTTGATGATTGATAATAGAAAAAAATATTTACGTATGTGTCAGCGATGCTTTAAAATATATTTTTAATTTTGCTTCTTCTCCAGATAAACAATCACTATAAAATGTATCATATATGGCGCCATACAACGACGCCACTTAGGCTATGCTAAAGTGGTTGGATTGGCAGTGCGGTAGTTAGGACAGACGACATAAAACAAAGTACACGTACTGTAGATGTATACCTGACTGGATACGTAAAGCAAAACAATAATTAATTAATAATTGGATTGGAACTGTGTGCTACTCTAGTTGGAATAGGTTTAAAAAGTGCTGACCCACAATATCGATACCTATGTAAAGATGCGATGTGAAAAGCAACGAAAGCAAGTCTAACCTGGCCACGCTATCTACTCCATCTCACTAGCTCTCTAGGTAATTAAAAAACGGAGCAAGCGTCATGGGCCATGACTCATGGCTCATAAGGACCCCAGTAAGGTTCAGGCTAGATTCTCTTGGTTACATCGTTTTAACCTTAACTGCAGTGTGGTCCCTTTGTAACCTTAATTGCCCATGACCTTAACCTCATATAAGGTAGCTGTTGGTTATTTGATTAAAGTTGCATTAAGCTATAACATACGGATGTGCTATGATGACATGAAATGAATGCATGCAATTTTGTCTGAGTGACTTGGACTTCCGGAAATTCTAAAGACATAGACTTACATATTACAAATTATTTACAGTGTAGGGCTCACAGCGTAGTCACGTTCTAAAAATATTCCAGTGCCTATCTTTGGCAGTCGCAGTCGACTTAATTCAAAAAACTTATTATAACTTATGAACAAATACTTATGAACTTATTTCAAACTGTGAGCAATATATTTGGTGTGTGAAAGTGAATCAAAATGAACAGCTTATTCTCCTCATTACTCTGGGAAACCTACATGTGCTAAAAATGTGTAAACATTTCAATTTTGAAATATTTTGTAACGGCAAATCTCTTGTTTTTGTTTTGCACAATGTCTGGTTACACGTTGAGTGATGTACGGAGTTTTGTAATTGAATACGGGTTACGGTGTTCTTGTGTTTGTGCTGTTTGTACAACAAGCAATAATATAAATGTTTATTTTGAGATTGGCTTTTGTCGTGATAACCAAAATATTAAAGTAAGTAGGAAAAGTGCCAAATAGTAAAAATAAAAATATATGAGAAACCTTCAAATATTTCAAATTTGAAAAAAAAATTCATCCGGAAAAAAACTTATTAGAAGCGTAGCAGTATGTAAAACAAATTTCTTGTAGTGTTGAGTAATGAAGTGTTGGGTAATAATAAATGCTTGTAGCACTGACTCTTTATTGGACCATAACAGGAACGCAAATGCAAGGCGGCGAAAAATAGATACGGGAACCTGAAAAGAATGGGTTCGGAGAATTTGCTGTTTTGTAATGGGTGATTTGTCTACTATTTTCTGGTTTAAGCTTGTAGGTTGTTTTTTTCATGAAAATTATTTTCAAATCATTATTACATTCTGCGCATTTTTTGTGTTGTACCAAGCCAATATGAAATTAGATAATAAGTTGTTAATACATTTACCTAAGTGTAATTACTGGGAAATTTGTTTTTGGCGATTGTTTGCTTGTCATCTAATTTAAGTGTGTTGTTCATGTCAATCATTTTCCAACTATTTTTTTACATTTTGATAACTTCAGGAAATTAATGACAACACCAGTGAGCCACAGAATAAATTTTAATTTTAGCTTAAGCTACATCAATTTATTGACAAAACACTTAAGTCAATTATTTGTTCATTTCAATTTAATTTAGAATCAGTCACACCATACGTGAAATTTAGGTGTGAAAGTTGAGTGGTTTATAGTCTATCTTTCACAGCTTTAAACAAGCGCTTTCTTAACATGTATTGTGTGTTGGCATACAACTTCTCAGTGATTCGGCATCTGCCATGAGTAGATCTGGCATGGGAATTTCCTAAGAATACAATCTTTCAAAACCCGTACATTTTGATGATGAGCGCAAGGATATTTTTGCTGAATTTTTGAAGTATACGAAACAATTTGATATCTCATTTGTCCATATTGAATATTCAAAATTGTTGCTGAACTTAATTTAAGTTACTTGAATAACTAACCTGCGATAACCTTGAGGTGGTAGATTTTGTATCTACTAAAAATCAATCTGAATAAAACTCAGAATACGATTAACCAGCTTCTCCAAAAACAAGGTAGGTTTTCTCTATCTGTAAAGCAAATATGGTTTAATAATGTGTATCTGAATTTTACTCTACTAAACTTGCCGTATTGTACGGGTATCGTATTATCGTTTTCTGCGTAGGCAGTCTGAGCGGAGCATAACAATTTAATTTAATCATCTTAAAGTCAGCGCTTTACTTTTTGTTCCTACATAAGCACTCTGCCCGTAGTTTAAAAGATATATGTAGTGGTTTCTACATGAGAAAAAATGATTAAGGCATATTTTATATTTATAAGCGTATTGCCCCGCTGCTTTTTTCAATAGATAGAATGATCGTTTTATGAAAGCAGATACGGGCTAAAACGTTTTCCCATGTTAATTAAGCTCACGTAACTGCGATAGATGATTAATTTATGATAATATGTGTTGTAATCAGCTTATAGTAAAACTTTACGATTCTTGTCGCGTTTCCGTTTTTAAGTATATATCGACAAATGAGAAGCAACCGAACGTAACTTCATTCTGATAAGCCAGGAAAAAGGGGCATAAAGGGCTCAATTTTGCGTGACAAGGTAGAAGAACTTATATCAACGCAACGAACTTTGGCCGCTCCAAAATCAGCATTTTCTTATATTTTATAATTACAAAACGATTAGTTTGTTTTGTGGCATATCAAGTACCCTATTTTGCACTGGTGCTACAAAAATTTACCAGCTAATTCAGTACAGGAATGAGTAAATCCCACCATTTTAATAAATCCCATCCCAGTGGGAAAAAGGTTTTTCCCGGAAAAAAGTCCAAAATGTCCAAAAGTGCCTTAAACACACTGGCATATGAGATATTGTACACATTTCATTTCTTTCAATTTGCCCCATTTTAGAGGCTTCTTTATGAACGAAAATTAAAGCTAAAGCTTAAATTAAAAGTTATCAGGCAGCTGACTGCAGAAAATCGCCCAACTTGGCATTGTAAACAGCAGCTTCGTATTATTAGTAGTGTACTAGAAAATATTATATGCTCATCATTAATAGAAGTAAAACTCCGCCGGCACTAACACCACAATTCTCGGCCCTGACACGACAATTTACAATTGGTCATGTTGACATCATGTCAATGACATGTAAAAGAGATGCATGAAGTCAACCAACGACACGGATTTGAAACAAACCCGAAGAAGATATCTCGGAATGACTGAGATAGACAGCGACAATGCTGGTGCACGGAGTGGTAAATTTAACTTCAAGCCTTGCCCCAGTCGACCTTTAACGAATGACCAGATTTTGGAACTTGTGACCAATTAGTTAGTTCGGGAATTAGTTAACTGCTTTGAGTTTTTAGATTTACGTGTCAATGTCTCCAGCTACGTTCATTTCCGGCGAGTGTGCCTTGAATCAAGGGCCTTGATTTCATGTTCCACTCCAACTTATGATAGCATTCGTTAAATGCACTTCTTATCATGTGATAGTCATGCTCATATCTCGTGTTCAATTTAAGAGTTTGTTTCAAACTGATTGATTTTTAGTTAATCTCGCTAATCAAATAACTCCGACTCTGACACAGACTCCTCCGGCAAAAGAACACAGATTTGTCTGGCACTGGCACAGCATTTCCCGGTGTCTACTGATGTTCTGTATGCTAACTAATTTGTTATTTTTTGATGCCATTCTCCTGTATTTCTTTAGCCTTTATTTGGGTTTTATTACCGTATCTTTAAATATAACAGTGTCCTTCTCATTATGCCTCTTTTGGACTTTTGGACACTTGAATACGGTAGGGTGCTATTTACCACCAACGTCAAGTGTATAATACCGTATTTTACCGGTAAAAACCGGGAAATGGGAAAAATACTTTATCCCACCTTCTCATTCCTGATTCAGTATTATATATATAGGTGGTACGAAAATGATTGACAAACACTGACGAATTTGTTGGAGGTTTAATCCCACTTCACCTCAAATATGTAGTTACGTCCATGTTCCTCGTTAATCGACAAATCGACAAATGCCCGTTTCCCCTTTCCAATCAGAGAGAACTTACGTCCTGTTGCTTCCCATTTATCGATATGGATGTATATTACAACCTTATAAAAACAGCAAACAAGGTATATAAATTACTAAACTTCGCAATTGTGCTGAAAACTAAGACTACCAAAAGCTTTTGATGGGTTTTATAACTAAATAAATTATGTAAAAACCTCTCGGTCAAATTTATTGTTTGTTAACTTGCAATCAACACCAAGCATCTTTTCTTTTCTCAACAAAATATATTTGATAACTTTATAATACGCCAACGCGTGCCTTTTTAAAAAGAGCGATTTTCAATATGTCAGATATTTTTTAAGCGTCAGCTTAGCAACAACTTCTTTTACCTCGTGGTGTATATTCTGGTTTGTAAGACGTTTCAGAATTCAAGAACATTTTTGATAATCCGAAGGAAAAGAACTTTTAAAATGATACACAATCATTATAGATTAGTGGCTCTAGTTTTTAGGTTTGCCGAGGCTTTTAAAACTACATTAGTTTATTGGAGTGAAAGAGACAAACAGTTTGAATTACCCAAAAGCTTTTCAAAATCCCAGAAAAAATCCAATATCTTGCTTTAAATAAATGCGTTTTTAGTAGCACTATTTTGCGTTGGGGGATACAAAAAGTTTTACAAAGCCGAGATAACCAATTCAATTTTAACTGATGTAGTTTTATATGCACTAGCAATTACCATTCTCTCTACCACTTTGGCTTATTCATATTCACTGAAATATAAATCATCAGAGATGTGTTTTTATTTAAACGGACTAATAGAATTTTCTGATTATTTGCGCAGGCGTTACTACAATTGTACACCGAAACAAACAACTTTCAAAAGAATAAACTCTTGTTATCCTTACGTCTGTTGTGTTTCATTACTAGTTTCTCCCATAGTCTATAACTGGGGAATTCACTGGCTGAATCCATGTAAGGCGTCGTTAATTGGATACTGGGCTATTCCCGAGTGTAATGCTGTTTTTAAAAGTGCGCACAACTTTACCAACCTAATAATCAAATTTACCGTTCTTCTGATAAACCAATGGGTTTTCTCTTTTTCGGCTTGCATTGCGGCAGTATGCCAAGGCGTGCTATTTTCGTTATGCATTACAACAATGCGAGATTCGCTGGAAAGGTAAAAAAATAAGAAATGTTTTATGATCTCACGCATTTTAAGTATACAGCTTAAATTAACAAAAATTTACTATGATTTCAGACTATGTCTTGCAGTCACGTACCAGAATGTAAATGCTACGCAACTAATTCTTCAATATAGAACACTGCAATATATAATGGTGGGCATAAACGATTGTCAAAAGTTGATTACCGTGTTATTTGTTAATGCAATGGTTTTCATGCAAGCATTTGCTTTGACAATGCTACTCAAAATTGAACAACTTTCTCCAAGGACTTATATTTTATTTGTGGTATGTGTTGCTGTGATTGCGGTTACAGTCTCTGCAATAGCGTTTGTATTTGAAGAAATGTCGCAAGTGCATACAGTTTCCACTAATATTTTAAAAGTACTTAAAAGAAAGTTGGCGTTAGATAGTGGCGGAATCATTAAGAACGCAAAACAAGAACGTAGGGTGTTCCGAAGTTGCGCAAGCATTAAAGTGTGCTTTGGCTCTTTTAACTACTTCGACAAGCTGACTCCACTTAAATGTGGTGACTTGACAAACAATGTGACAATGAATATTCTGCTGCTTACAAAGTAGTGTATTTAAGCAAAACAGTAGCATTTATTTCGCATTTAATTAAGAAAATTTGCAAATATAAATGTAGCAAGAAAAGTTGTCAATAAACTTGATGAATTTGTATGTCATATTGAAGTCAGTGTATCAGCACGACGGCGTCTATGATTTGAAACTATAATTACACTTCCGAAAAAATTTGCCTTAGTTATTTCAAAAAACTTTGGCATTTCAGACGTAATTTGCAAAACAAATGAGTAGCAAGTTGAATCCGATCCGCTGGGTAACATTAAAGACGTCATACCCGTGTCCAGCCTTACGGGGGTAACCGAAAACATCCAAACTATGTGTGGAAAATTATATATGCTCAAAATATGTAAAAACCTAGAAACTTTTTCGATTGATGTCGAGCTCAAATTGTTACACAAATGGATGAATGGACTATATATTTGCACAGTGAACATATTTTGGCAACATATGAACAAACACAATCACGATTGAAGCGAGGAGAAGTTTGGCAGGGTGCAAAAATCATTAAAGACACTTGATAAAGAAGAGGTAGTAGTGAGAGTCGTGAGCGTCTTAGATAAAGGTATTTAGGATGTAACAAACACAGCAGATTTTTATTACCTGAGTAACCTCCAAGTGGAATAAAACTATTTAGTTTGGGAATGTGGAAATGCTTCTATGGACTTTTTTATTCTTCTTTTTTTACTTGCATATCACAAGCCGGCTGGAAAAAGGGGACCAGGATTTTGTATCGATAACATTTTTTAATTCTCACTGTACTTAGTTACGAAAAATGTCTGTCTTATAGAAAAGTAGCTGCAATTTTATTCAATTTGAAACGGTTTTATTGAACACAATACGTAAAGAAAAATGGTAATACAATTCAAAACAAAGCTAACGAAACTTACACTACCTATTCATCATCATCATTCCCAATCTCAAAATATTCTTCATATACTCGCTTTTGCTCAGGAGTCATTAGTGGAAACATTGTTTTGATGTGCGTAATCTTATCCCGCGTTAGTGGAAGTAGTGCATCATACTTTCTATCTAACTGCACCACCACATTGGGAAGATCCAACGGTTTCCTGTTTAGAATGCGAGTGCGACGCTGATTGGGATGTTCAATGCTGAACATTTTGGGTACTCCGACATTGTGGTCAATCCATGCAACAAGTTGGCTAGGGTCTCGAGCAGAGATTTCGTACTTAGAGTGTTCGGTTACCTTAAAATCTCTTGGGCGCGGAAATGATTTTTCTAGTGCCTTAATATCAAATATAATGTTTTGATCCATTCTTATAACACGAAATGGATTGGACGGTTGAGCTTCCTTGATAACTGCACTCCAGTCTTCGGGTACGATCACTCTGCTTACCTTTTTCTTTTTCTCTACCATACTGAATAATCGATCACAGGGCAAAAAAGAATGGCCTGTTACCAAAAACTTTTGGGATATACTTGTGAAGTATTTTTCTTTAATCAAGTACAAAAACAGACAAAGCATTAGGAAATTGTTGTTTTGTCCACGACATCGGTCTCCCCAAACGACTAAACTGCGGGTTTGATTTGGCTGTAGTGGTTCATAATCCATTCTTATGACATTAAGCAAAGCCGATGCAATTTCATCTACTCCTCGCCCTGCTTCGGTTTCAAGCCACATACACATGGACCCGCTGTCCGTTGCTGCATCGTAGACACAGAAGTTATACGTGCAAAACTTAAGTTTGTAGTACATTTCTCCATGTGTCAACTGAGGGCAATTGAGCACCTATCACGAAGTTTTTGTTAGAATTGCATTTCATGACTATACACGTAGTTAGGAAAGCTTTAGATTCATACTTGTTCCAAATCACAGCACTTAACAACATAGCTTGGATCAAGTCGACTTTTTGCGATATCCGCGCTCAGGGCTAAATAGGCGTTATCTGCATTTGCATGATGCTCATCCAACTCAGCGGTTAACCTAGATTTCAATTCATCATCATTGCCGGCAGCTTTTAATTTGTGGAAAAAAACGTCACACGTTTTGCAAGTGTCGGAGCGTGGCTGACCAATTTTCAGTCCGGTTTCACGAAAGGCAAGCGTAAACGCATTCAATTTTCCGTTGTCAATATGAGGCCTTGTCATTTGAAACTCTCGAAACATCTTGGCGATGCTAAGACTGGGATCAAGATAAGTGTCACCGTACTGCCTTCGTGAATAATGAACTTCTTGACGCGGATAAGACATAACATGCTGCTTCATTTCATTCTTAAGCTGATCAGGAGTACGATGAGGTCTGTTAGCATGCGTTCCACGCTTATCCTCAACACGAATTTCACTTTGCTCCATTCGGTTTTGCAAAACAGCTAACTTCTTTTTCTTAATTTGATGAACAGTAAGAAAGGTTTTACGGCAAACTTCAAGCTTTTGGCCATGTTCACCAGGTAAATAGTACTGATAGTTCCTTTTTTGTGCTTCAGTCTTCATTCCCAAAAGACCAAGAAGGTACGTGCCCTTTGTCTCATAACTCCCCATATTCCAATATGCCCTGAAAATCTTAGACTTGCGATCATCTGAAATTTCACACCCCTCAAAATGGCAGCCTTTCCAACATGATTTTCCTGGTACCGGCGCTGCAACACCAGGTACAAGGAAGCCCGTTTTAGCTGAGCTGTAACTTTCCCCAAAGTTTTTTCTCCGTTTTGCTTTGTTCTTTTTCCATTCACTTGGATCAAATCCCCTTTTACGTTTCTCACTAATGCTATGAAATTCATTAAGCGACATAGATAGCGACATGTTGACAAAGATTTTGCACTTCCTTCTTAGTCATAAAGGTGAAGCGGCAATGAAAACATTATATTTTGTTTTGCATGTCCGATTTAAAAAAAAATCTGGCTACTTTTGTAAATTCTACTTAAAAATTACATTTTTGAAAAATTCCGTTGGTAACCAAAATCCTAGACCCCTTTTTCCAGCCGGCTTGTGATATATTAGCGAGTTGGATTTCAAGTAGACAAAGTATGTTCGAAAACACATGTGGCTGTATGGCAACAGATTTTTGGTAGTGTTGAGTAATGAAGGAATGTTGAGTAATAAATGCTTCTGAAGGCTTCATGGAGCATTGTCAGTTTGTCAGGAACACATATGCAGTTCATAAATTATGAAATATGGCGTAAAATTGATGTGTCACGTGAAAAGCATGCGGTATTATGATATTGATGGGTTCTGAGAATTCATTGTTTTTGTGATGGGCGCTCTATCTGCTAATTTCTGGTTTAAGCTTTGTAGTTTGTTTTTCATGAAAATGACTTCCAATGCATTATTAGCTCGCTGCTCCAACAGAGAAACTATTGCAGATATCGGTGTCTGTGTGTCCGTTTGTCTGTAGACTTTGTTTTTAAACGAGGCTAAATGGGGTCTAAACCAGATTAAATTGGGTATAAACCGGGTTAAACGTGGACAAAACCAGGTTAAATGAGGTTTAAACCAGGCTAATGGGCAATTGTTTTCTAATAATTCAAGGGATATATACATTCATATCATCGACTTTAGCAGCGAGTATTTTGAATGGTTTACCATGGATGTTTACACTACGAGTAAGTTTTGTGTTTGTAACCAGTTATTAGGAAATAAGATAAGTTGTTAAAACCTTTTAGTGTAATTACTGGGAAATTTGTTTTTGGCGATTGTCTGCTTGTCATGTAATTTGAATGTGTTCTTGATGTCAATCATTTTTCAACAATCTGTTTTTCTGCATTTTGATGACTCCAGCAAAGTAATGACAACACAAGTGAGCCACTGAATAAATTATAATTTTAGCTGAAGTTACATTAATTGATTGACATAACACTTGTGTCACACACATATCATTTATTCATTTTAATTTAATTTAGAATCAGTCACGCAATCCGTGCAACTTGAACAGTCAAAGGGAACGTGTCAAAGAAGGATTTGCGATAAATACAATTTTTGGGTCATAATTCAAAAAATCTTTGTATGACTGGATGGAGAGTCTTGTTTAAGATAGTCATTTTGGTACTACTTTTATTTTGATTGAAGCTTTCAGTAAAATTTATTACTGTTTAAAGTATGTGGCGCCACCGCAAGGTCAGGAAAGATTAGCATATAAGTAAAGATTGGACATCTGCCATGAGTAGACCTGACATGGAAATTGCTTAAAATGTGATTTTTATAAACAATATGTTTAGCATTCGAGCACAAAATTGTTGTTAAATTTCAGAAGTATATGGGACATATATATATCGTCAGGGTCTTTCTCCAATATCGTACATGCAAAACCGGTCGGTTCTAAAATATCGTACATGGAATTTCGGCCTGAACTAGGACCTCGTACATGCATTTTTGGCCAGAACTAGAATATCGTAAATGCTTTGGTCAGTCGACTGGAAAAATGTCGTACATGCAAGTTTAGTGATTTTGAGTAATTCAAAGAAAAAGACAGGACACATTTATTTCAGAGTTTTAGGACTAGTTATCGACTTGTTATTAAAAATATTAATGTATAGGAACATATTTGGCAATATGAATGCAGGTGAACACACTTATGCTAAATTAGCTGGAAAGTTTCGGGATGTTATTATAGAAATTGTGGTTTTCTGACGGAATAACATGTAGGAGGTCCTTCAAATCCTGAAACTTCCTTTTGGGAATAGGGAGACGCTTGGAGTACAGATTTTTTCTTTCAATTGCCTGTACAACGCTAGGTTTTCGTGGCAAAATTTTCCAGTCAGTATCTTGATTATAGTCCAATTTGTAGAATATTGTACCATCCGGATTATACTTTAAACATCTGATATCTGTAACACAAGGGTCACCAGTTTTCGATCCAGGACGTATACTTGTATAACGCAGGTTGTAAGTGAAATCCTTGAATTTGTCATGGGTCATGTACGTAACAGAATAGGGTTCAGGTTCAACACGAGCAGCTTTGAGAACGTCTACATAATCTCCTGGAACATAAATTTTGGCATTTTTCAATTTTCTTTCTATTGCGCTGTGAACAGAATCAACCTCCATTTGAGTATGCCCCTTCTCCAAAAATTTTTGGTACACAATTTTGCCATTCCTTGTAGCGAATTCCAAAAGAGCATTTGATAAGTAATGATTTCTGTTTTGCGCTGTACATCCATCACTATAAATGATGATTGGTTGGTTATCATCGTAGTGTTCTATATAATCCAGGATACAAGTAGCAAAAACTGAAGAAGCCAGTTGTCCTTCAGATTCATCCCAGAGATAACAGCAAACGTCCCTTGTATCCAAATCATATATCGTAAAATTATGTACTACCAGCTTGGTTTTGTAGTATAATGCACTAGCGTTTAGCATTGGAGCCAATAAAACGGACTGCAAATCCATGGTAATAGCATGACATTTTCCAGCCCTTGAGTCTGACTTGTCCTGCTCCTTTTGGGCTCTAGCGGAATTCTTTTTTAAAATGTGATCCTGGTAAACTGATTCCTCCAAATTTCCGGCCTTGTAACTGCTACATAAATCACATTCATCTTTCTTAGGCTGATAGAGAGAAATGTTTTTCTCTTCCATTATTGACAAGAAAGCTGATCTGACCAAAGAGGGATATCCATTTTCTTTTGACCATTCCTCATAAACTCGAAATAATTGCCGCTTGGAATTAAACATAGTTTCAAGGTACAGTTTTGTAGTAGATTTCCTGCAATAATGACTGGGAAGCTTGGGCAGGGAATCCAAAAATTGTATTGCGTTCTGTCGCTTATCACTTGGAGGAATGAGTTTCCGTTGCTTATCTTTGGGATGACTCTTTTGTGACAGCCATCCATAAACTTGCTTTTCTTTTAATCCAAGTGTGCTCAAAAACATTGCTTTGCAGACCTGTCGCTTTTTACCTCCCAGTTTCAGAAAATAGCAGTACGTATCCTGGCGACGAGATTTCCCTTCAGTAGTCTTTCGAACGGATTTGTGCTGGTCAATGTTACTAGCAACATAGGTTTTCTTCTCCTCCCAACTCATTTCCTCCCAAAACTGCTTGAAAAGTAACTGACGATCACTCTGCACAAAGCGGTCACAGTATCGTGTATTCCTGTTCTGGCATAATTTAGAAGTACATGTTGGTCCCAAGGTCCGAGCAGGGCGCATGATAATGTTTGTAGCACTTTGACCTCCCTGGTTGCCGTTTGGAACATAGGCCTGATATTTTTCACCCCTCATACGGTTCCTCTGATTTACTATTTTCTTCCATTTAGACTTGTCAGCTTTCTTACTCCGCTTTCGTCCCATCGTCAGGTCCCCAGGATACTCCACTTCGAACTTTAAATCAGCACCAAACAATTAAATTATTTGCAAATAAAATAGATTGTATTTGGTTTTAACATGCATTAAATTTTGTCTACCTCCTTATCATGATCAATGGCCACTGCAGTACTTTCGGATATGCCGTCACTGTCAACCACATTGTCACTGTCGGGAACCGTGAATGCATGTGCTAAAATACAGAGTTCATAATATGTAAAATTGGAATAGAATGATGTGGATCTTGTTATCAAAAGTATTATCAATTTAAATGACCATTACAATGAAATTGGATGAATTCCCTTACCAATATTAGTACCGGCACTGTCACACGCTGCTAGTAACTCCTCCAAAGAAAAACTTGATTCCTCCATTTTATTTTCAGAAGAAAGTATTTTCACTTCAGAAATCGCAAAAAAGAGATATTTGCCTATTCCCTAAAAATCTAACCAATTCTATTGATTCCGTAAAATTTCAGCAGAAAAGTATAAAAATCTCTTGTCAAACACCATAAAATCAAGTGACATTTTTGGACCATCAGGGTTTGTCGGTATAAAATGTGTTTGTCAACAATCGCATATCAAAATGCGCAGAATTTTACAGGTAATTTAATGCAATAGCAATCTTACAATGCCCCAGAATTGCATATACGACATTTTTCCAGTCGACTGACCAAAGCATTTACGATATTCTAGTTCTGGCCAAAAATGCATGTACGAGGTCCTAGTTCAGGCCGAAATTCCATGTACGATATTTTAGAACCGACCGGTTTTGCATGTACGATATTGGAGAAAGACCCTGACGATATATATCACTTGTTCAAATCGATGGCGTGCACCTAAAGATATTACTTAACTTATATGCTTAACCTAACCTGACCTTGATCTTGAGGTGAGGCCGCCAAGTGTAAATATTCAGAAATGTTTGCTAAAGGCTGAAATCAGAATAAAACTAGTGCTAAAATGAATCCGATAATATATACTATGCATTCAGACATTATAAGATTTTTTGATTATGGCCCAAAAATTGGGTTTTATCGCAAGTCCTTCCTTGTCTCATTATGACATTTTTATCACCAAACTGACCAAACTGTCACTGGATAGTTGACACTTACAAATACAAATTTTATTGCAATCAATCATTTTTGATTTTGACAACTCACTTCTGTCACAAATAGTCGCACGTTTTCATTTTTATTGATAATTTTGAAATGTGTCACTTTATTGCATTATTCTTATCATAACCTTGTTTACTGCAAAATGCACTTATCATTGAATATTCTCAGTTTGCACACGAGTGTTTGTAACGTATAAATAATTCACGTTTCACTTTCCATCTAACCATTCTGCAATTAGTGCAGTTACACTGAGGACAAGTGCAAATTATCTTCTAAATCATGGGCAAAATATTAGTCTCCGTATTTGCAGCCTTCTGCCTTGTTGCTGCTTGCAACGCAGATTGGCATTTGGTGTGGGAGGACCAGTTTGACGGGGAAGATTTATGGCGCAACTACAATTTCGAAACTGGTTGCAACGGTAAATTTTAAAACCTTTTAAAAAGCTTTCATAAGAAACATTTTTCAAAATTGTTTGTCTATTTTCAGGTTGGGGCAACAACGAACTCCAATGCTACACATCCAACAGATTGGAAAACGTCCGTCAAGAAAACGGTATTTTGATCATCCACGCCCGTAAGGATTGGTGGGGCGATGGAGTAAACCCAGATAAACAATTTACCTCTACCAGAATGACCACTTGGAGCAATTTCGCCTACGGCAAGTTTGAAATCCGAGCTCGTCTTCCCAAAGGCAAGCATTTATGGCCCGCATTTTGGATGATGCCCGCTGCCTCAGAATATGGCGATTGGCCCCGCAGTGGAGAAATCGATATTATGGAATACAGAGGACAACGGCCTAATGAAGTATTGGGCACATTGCATTTTGGAGAGAGCAAGGACAACAAAGGTCAAGTTGGCAGTCCAGAAACCCGATTTGATATTGACTTTAGTCAAGACTTCCACGTTTTTGGGTTGGACTGGAGTCCGGAGAAAATCATGTGGATGGTAGATGATCGAGTTTATCATGAGGAAACTTTACAGAGAAACTTTTGGGAGGGATTGTATAATCAGTGGGGACAACCATTTGATAAGTCGTTCTATATTATACTTAATTTGGCTGTGGGAGGTATGTTCTTTGGGGATGAGCCGTTTGATCCCATTGAAGCGGATAGTTGGCCCAAACCTACTTTCGAGATTGATTGGCTTCGTAAGTGGGAGTGGCGTTGAGTATTTAGGTACTTCTTGTAAACATATTATGTGATCGAATAAATAAAAATTTTCAAATAAGTTTATCATTATGTTGTTTGTTACACATTCATGTACACACCAACCTTATTTCATACCACATTATTTGCCTACCTCGTTGATAAAGTTCAAGAGCTCAAAGCTTATAAAGCTATGTCTGATGTATAGGGTATTCAAGGAAGTACTACATTTTCAAGGGAAATAAAAATTTTCTAGCAGAACTTCAGCATTTTCATTTTGCCATCATATAAAGCATATTTAACCTAACAAGACGGATTGAAATGCGGATGTAGTTAAAGCCGCCGTTTAAAGATGTGAGTAGCTCCCTGAATGATAGACACTTTTTCAGCCAGCCAGGGTCAGCCAGCGCCTTCATATCCTAGAATGTTTTTGTAATAAATTTAAATGAACCGCTCTTACTTAAAATGGCATTTACTTTTCGTATAAGCTCAAAATTGATTATTTGAGTTGGCTTTCACTTTATCCGTTCTGAATATGTTTGCGTCGTGGACAACATTAGGCCCAAATTGGGCCGCCCAATACACGTAGGCCGTAAATAAAATATCGGTTTGGAAGTTTCCACAGCGTATGTCTCTAGTATTTTTTAAAAAAGAACCCACGCAATGTTCATGAACAAATCAATAGCACCATCAAGCTAATGGAAAAGCCTTATAAAAGTCAATACATCTTTAGCATTAAAATTTGACTACGAAACGACAGAATGTAAAAAATACAAGTCAACCGGATAGAAGTACTTTTTTACGTGTTTGAATATAGCATAAAGCTCTGCTTATAAGCAAATAGGCGTTGGTTCCATAGTCCACTCTCAGTGCCTCGTGCTGTACTATTTTAGTCTCTGCCTGGTTAAATGTGGTCTCAAAACTAATCAGCTGATTAAGGATTATTGAAACAGGTCATTCCTACAAGTATTCGATTGCTCCAATTAATTTTTGGTCAACCACAGAATATCATACATTCTTATTCTTACCATTCTAAAAATATTTTTGTCCGACAGCGTTGCTCAATCTAGTACACGTGGAGAGTGTGTAGGATGTTGAGCTGGATATATTTTTGTACAAAGAAATCGATGGCTCCATAAAGCTCACAAAATCATTCCAGAAAAAGTCTATCATATTTTAGCATTTTGGATTGGCTCTCCTATAATAGTAAACTAAATATAAATTTAAAAATACAAGCATTTAGAATATTATATTATATATGAACAGTGCAAATTTTGTATAAAATAGAAAGCGTTGTCGATAAGCAAATAAAATTTGCTTAAAGACAACTGTTGTTGCAACGTGATAAAACATTTTGCTTTTTTCCCTGGTTGAGTTGAGCTATAGTATCCGAGCTAACTGGTTAACCGTTTCAAAAGACATTTCATAAAACTTTAACTTACGTTATTACAAAAAATAAGTTTACAAAAGCTGGAAAAACTGTCGCGTGTTTGTTAGACCATATATTTAGTTTCCGAATTTATCGCAATCATGCCCTCCAAGCTGATTTACTTGTGCCTGGACTTCAACCAAAAAGTAACTGATAAAGTTCACCGTTATCGTTCCTATGTATATTGGAATGCGCCCTCCAACAAGTTCGACACAGAGACAACCATGTGGCCACATGTTTTCATGTCTCACTTTGTAAATATTATAATTCTTGGAGCATTGCTTGGGATTCCAAGCATTTGCGTTTTAGTAGATGCCTTTTACCATCCAGAGTACTACAAAATATTCCCATTTTTGTGTATTTGTCTCCAATTTTCTTATGTGTTTATTACTTTATCAATATTTTATATGCTGTGCTTCAAGTTTAGCATAATGATACTTGCAATGAACAAAATATACGAGTTGGAAGCTTATATTTTACAGCATGCAAAACGTAGAAAGAACATAACAAAATTCAGACATATTTTTCCACCTATATTTTGGCTAGACAATGGTGAGTTTGACTGGATGGGCCTGGCAGTTTTAACTGTGGTTTGTGCTTTTAGTGCAATTCCATCTTTTTTTATACCAATAGTTTTATACGTTGAAGTAGATGCTACGTTTATACTTTTCAGTAGAGTTGTACAAACAGAGTCGCGAAAATATCTAATAAGTGTAATATTATTTGTGGTTCGGGTTTTAACCGTAACTTTAGCAATTGGTGAAGGTTGCATCCAATTTCGCACAATTTCACTGTATGGAATCTCCATTTTTCGTTCATTTAGCACCTGCCTTAGGCAATTACAAAATATGAGCGTCAGTCAGAATTCCTTGAACATTTGGCAAAGCTTAGAAATACTTTTTGTTATAGTTGATGAAGTTGTGTCGCCTGTTTTAACAGTGGTTCTTGGTACGCTGTTCTACTTAATAGTTTTATTGTGCACCGTAACTATCCTACTACCCGGACAGATACCGTGGCAAATTTATTTTCTGGCTCCAATTTTTGCGGGTTTAAAATTCTTAATTGTCTTTTTAAGTTTTTACTTTCTTGTAAAAGTGAATAAGGAAAGCATTCGTTTGAAAGATAAGTGGATGAAACGCTGTGGCAAACTAGCGGAAAAAAGTAGGTGGAGTGCAAAACTGTTAAGAAGGTTAGTTCAATGTAGAAGACACATGAAGTTTTCCTACAGTTCATTGGGCTACGTTACACGGGCAACAAGAACAGATTATATTTACTCGTTGACTTGCTACATTTCAAATGCAGTGTTATCATTGCGTCCACATTTTTAAACCAGGCTTTGGAAGCATTCCAACAAAGTATTTTTTAAACGTACAGTGGAAAAACTTTTCACCTTCAAACGTCGTAAAATTTACAGTGGAAAGGATAGTAATTTTGTAAAGTAAGAAAATTAAAAGTTGTTTCTACAAAATAGGTAACTAAGTACTTAACAAAATAGCTGCAATTTTACAAATGGGGTATTAAAATTCTATGAAGTACATACTGAAGAAGTTCTATACCCTAGTATAGAGTTTTTATCAAACGTTAGCAGAGAAAACAAAATTTTACCATTAATCTGCAATAAAATAAAAGAGTTAACTAAGCTTTGTTGCAAGATAACTGTATAGTGAATTTAGTAAAGAATGGGTTCTAAATTACAAATAGTACAGTTTTTTCACCCAAGTCGATGTACTGCGTTTGCGTTTCATTGAATTCAAAGCGCTTGGTGATAATAACAAAGTAGAATATAAATGACTTGTAAAGCAATCATAAATACCACAACGGTATTCTGGCGCACGTAGCGCCTCTTTATTTTGTAATTTGGTAAATTGTCATTAGTCGATGCTCCTATGAAAATGACCGTTCAAAGTCAATGTCATCAAATGTATTACGAGCATGCTTCTGACATATATTGTTAACCTATATAATGTGTTCCTTTGTGTGTTTGTAGACATTACGAAAATTTATCAAAATTAAATAAGTGCGCTGCGTTTTATAGGTAACTTATATAATTATATGTTCTTTAGTTATGATCAGCATTCAAACCTAAAGCTCAAACACTAATATCAAAAATATCTAAAACGCGAATTTATGATTTCTATAAAACTCGCCATAAATATAATCAAATGAGTTAATCGTGTGTGAGCGAGCATCCTGCAATCTCTCTGAATAGTTTGTTGAATAATGTAGAAAAATAAATTAACCAGATTGATGCAGAGCCTCTCCATCACTTCCAAAATTATCACAAACATCCATACATGTAATTGCATTAATTAGATTTTGTTGAGCTATAACTCGTTTTATAAAAATCAAAACGTTTTTGTCAATTTTCTAGGCTAACGTTTCCCTTTGCCAATGAAACATGTAGCATGTACTCTCAAATGTATTAGATTGGTTTGTGGTGTCCTTTCAAATAGCAAAATCACGTTTTCAGTGGTTAAAGTGAAATAAAAACAAATTATTAATTGATTTCTTGTGTCCAATGATACAATACTCAAATAGAAGAATTTTATACTTTGTTGTGTATCTAATTGCAAAAAGCACGCATGGTTTAAAATTACCAACTTTCCGTTTCTATTCAGCTTCAAAGCCAAATAATCATTTAGTTATTTCATATAGAATGTCGATTTCAAAACGTTTTCTAACAAAGCATTATTCTTGCTTGTATTACAGCAGTAATGCTTACGTGCTTAGCGTTTCTTTCAGTGCTTTGTTTCGCCTAGTCTGCTGGAAGAACATAGCATCGTACATACCCAACACTATCTATTAAACTACACGCTTTTTCATTTCAAGGACAAATCTGTCAAGCTTTTTGTTATCATTATAATGCAAACAGTTTTGATGGACAGAGTGTTTGGACTAGTCTGCTTCACTGAAATAAAGCAATAAAACAGATGAGCTCTGTAACATTGTATGAATGTTGGACTTTTATCATTTACAAAATTGAAAGCTCAAACTAATACATGGTATTTTAGATAAAGGACTTGTTGTCAATATACATGCCGCACTCGAAAGTCAGTGAAAACGTTTGATGGATTATATTTAAGTTAGATTTCGGTGATTGTGTGAAACACATAGCAGTATAGTTTCAGCTGTTGCCTGCATTTTCTGCAGTTCTTTTTCCACTGAATTCATTTTCTAAATTTGTCACCTTCAACAACAAAATGAGCACCAATACCAATCCGGGGTTTACCATAACCCAAGAATTTCTGGAAACTGCTTTAGGCAAGCCAGTATCAACATTTACTACAAAATGTGGGAGCAATCCAGGTGATAACTATTGCAGTAATTTGTTTAGTGTTGATGTAACCTTCAAAGGGGACAAAACTGAAAAGCACTATGTGATAAAGTATTACCCTGATAATCCTGGTAGAAGATTGGATCAAGTCAATCTTTTCAAAAAGGAGTTGTTCATGTACGCCGACTTTCTGCCACAACTGAATCACCTCGGTGTTGAGTCTGGAGCTGAAACCAATGTTGATTTGGTGCTGGCACCATTTCATGGAGGAAATGTTGCGGGATCCGATATTACAACCAGTATGTAAAAAATTAATTTAGATTTTGCAAATTTTTCATTAAAATTATTTTACTTTTCCAGATTTCAGGGACACTCCATACGCCCACGAAAACTTCCTAATTATGACCGACATCCGAAAAACGTCCGGATTTAAAATGGCTGATCGTCTTGACGGTTTGGACATTACCCATACTAAACTAGTTCTGGAAGAACTTGCAAAGTTCCACGCCGCCAGTTGGGCTTACAAGCAAAAGCACAAATTGCCATTGCTCACTTCCAAGTATCCCACATTTCTTTACGCCAAACATGACCCCAACAGATTTAAACCCTTTATGGACACGATGTCAAAGAAGGCAATAAATGCCGTGGAGGAAGTATTGGGAGCTGATAATCCTGTTTGCAAAAACCTGAGAGAATTTTTGGCAACTGATTTGCTGGCTGTGTTAAATGACAGTTTGAGAGAGGAGGGCATAGATGAAGAAAAGCAGGAAAGTTTATTGCGTGTCAAGCCGCAAGACATTTCTGGCGCTAAAGGTAACTTGAAGCTCAAAAATACAAAATATTTTAAAATTTTGCAAAAACTGAAAAATTTCAATTTATTTACAGAACCATGGCTCGTCTTATCTCACGCTGATTGCTGGGTTAACAACTTACTGTTTCGTTACAACGCCAACAGTAAACCTGTCGAGGTGACCATGGTGGATTACCAGCGTTGTCGGGAATCTTGTCCCACTATTGACTTGGTCTACTTTCTCTGCTCCAGCGTTCGCGCTCCGTTAAGAATTCAACACGAAAAGGAACTTCTTCAAGTTTACTTTGACGCCTTTACAAAATACTGTAATGCCCTGAAGGTCAATACGTTACCTGGTTTCGCATTTGAAAACTTGCAGCGGCGTTATAGAAGAGCAAAGCTTTATGGGCTTGTGGTCTCTCTTCCTCTTTTGGCTCTGGTCTTAAAACCAAAAGAGGATTCTGCTGAGGTTAAGGAGGAAAAGAAAGAAGAGACAAGTTCCGCAATGTTTTCCTATTTGATGAAAGAAGGGATTAAAAATGACCTGTACCAAATGGAAATAACCGCAACGGTGCAGAATTTGTATGAGGATGGTGTCATTTGATATGACCGTAGTAGTTTCTGCAAATAAAAGACTTGAAATAGTCCATTTGGATGAAATATTCAAACACAGATTCAATTGTATGCAAAATTTCAATGAATTTACCCAGTTTTCTGTGGCTACATTCATTTGTCCAATTATTTTGTGATATCATGCAACGTAGCAAATGGCAAGAACGAAATGTATTTTATCAACCTGTAATCAGCATTTTAATTACATCCTTTTATATATACATTATCATTATTAGCCAGGTTAAACCACATGTAAGATTCGGAATTATTATAGATACAAGGCAATGCTACATAATATGATATACACGTTCAGTATTAAGTACTAGAAGGGGGCCAGTTCATGCACTAAGTGCATGAATATGTATACGCAAATGTGATAAAGGACACCATAATTTTCAGCTTCCACCCATAATTCTGCCAAAATCCCCATGTATTTTTCCATAGTGCCACATTCCCCATGTATTCTCCCATAGTGCCACAATTCTCATGTATTCTCCCATAGTGCCACATGTTTACTTCAGTAGGCTTATATATAGCAAGAAAGATTGGTGTCCTCCACATATCAGCCAGGTTATTTGCTTATGTTTTAGATAATATGAAGTTTTTAACGGTTACTGAATCATATAAGCTCCATTTCCGCTTACCTATCTATTTTTCATTGTCAATTACTGATTGCATTGGCGACTGGATTTCTATTTTAAGTTTATGTACAAACAAAAACCAGGTTGCGAGCGTGAATAAGAATCGATTATAAAAGTTATTATAGTGCACATTATTATAGGTAAACATGATTGCATGTATGCAAGTAAAATGATTAGTCGTAAACCAGCAATAATATATCCCGCTGTGCATGGCATAGATTCAGTCATATTGAAATTCCCACATATATTTCACTATTATAATGCCCATAATACATTAGTGTAAACTTTGCTTTCAATATAAATTTATATCCAATTTTGTCGTTTTTTTCAAGCTGTTTTTTTATTCAGACACTCACTGAGCGAATGTCCAACGCAAACGTTTTCTAACCAAGCTTTACTCCTCAACAAACACACTCAAGAGTCGCACAACGTTAATAGCATTTTGTTGAGTGCTTTGCCTCACTCTGCATGCTGGAAAAGCATAGTGTATAGTCGATGCCCGTATTGAACCATTATAATGCATTATCACCTGCTTTTGGTTGAATCACATTATGCTGTCGCATTTCAAGGCCAAATTTGTCAAACTTTTTATTATCATTTTCTGTGCAAGCAAACAGTGGTGAGGGATAGAGTATTCGGTTTGCTTCACCGAAATAAATTACAAATAGAGTGTAATTTCACCGAATTCACTGAACGTTGGGCTTTACCTTTTATCAGCAGCTAATGCGTAGTAATTATCGATAATCATCTTGTTGACAATAGAAGTTGCTCACTACAAACCCAGTAAAACGTTTGATGGATTATATTTAGGCTGAGTTTCATTGCTGTTGTAAGATACATGGTAGTTTACTTTCGGCTGTTGGCTACTCATCTTATGTGGTATTTTTCTTCCCAATTATTTTTAAGTTCCAAAGTTGTTCTTTAAATTTGACAAAATGAGCAAACCTACAACCCAAGAAAATTCGGGTTTCACTATAACAAAGGAATTTCTGGAAACTGCTTTTGGCAAGCCAGTAGAATCATTTAGCACAAAAGTTGGTACCAATCCTGGTGATAATTATTGCAGTATTATGTACGGTGTTGATGTGACCTTCAAAGGGGACAAAAGCGACAATCACTATTTGATAAAGTGCTATCCTGATAATCCTGGCAGAAGGGCATATTTGGACCAAGCCAATCTTTTCAAAAAGGAGTTGTTCATGTACGCTGACTTTTTGCCACAATTGCATCGTCTCGGAGTAGAGTCTGGAGCGGAAATTAATGTTGATTTGGTGCTGGCACCGTTTCATGGGGGAAATGTTGTAGGGTCCGACATTACAACCAGTATGCTAATTGTTAGTAAAATTTTCCTAACTTTATTTGAAACAAAAATTTGATTACAAATATTCTTTAAATTTCAGTTTTCAAGGATACACCATACACCAAAGAAATTTTTTTGATTATGACCGACATCCGCAAGACTTCCGGATTTAAAATGGCCGATCGTTTTGACGGTTTGGACATTCCACAAGCTAAACTGGTTCTTGAAGAAGTCGCAATACTGCACGCGGCTAGTTGGGCATAGAAACAGAAAGATAAATTGCAATTGCTCAGATCCAAGTACCCCGCATTAATTTACACCATGCACGATTCCATGAAGGCTCAATTTAAGCCCATGATGTCCAAAAAGGCAGTCAATGCAGTGGAGGAAGCTCTGGGAGCAGACAATCCTGTGTACAAAAACCTAAGGGAATTTTTGGCAACGGATTTGCTGGCTGTGTTAAACGACAGCTTGAAACATGAGGGCATAGACGAGAAACATATAGAAAGCTTATTGCGAGTTAGATCTCAAGACACTATCGAAGGTTGTCAAGATTGGTTAAAATTTAAGATTGCAAATTTATTTCGAATTTTGGTGAAAATTTAATATTTGCGAAATTTAATAGAACCATGGCTCGTCTTGGCACATGCTGACTGTTGGGTAAACAATTTGCTGTTTCGTTACGACGATAACCAATAGCCTGTCGAGGTCACAATGGTGGATTACCAGCTTAGTCCAGAGTCTTACTGACCTTGCTTACTTTCTCTGCACCAGGGTGCGTGCTTCCTTAAGAATACAACATGAAAAGGAACCTCTTCAAGTTTACTTTGACGCCTTTACAAAATAGTGTGATGCTCTGAAGGTAAAAACATTGTTTTACCTTTGAAAATTTGCAACGGCGTTACAGAAGAGCAGAGCTTTATGGATTGGGGGTCTCGCTTCCGCTTTTGGCAATTGTCCTAAAGCCCAAAGAGGATTCCGCTGAGGTGAAAGAAGAGAAGAAACAAGAAAAAAGTTCCGCAACGTTTTTGTCGTTGATGAAGGAGGGAGCCAGAAATGATTTGTATCAAATGGAAATGACTGCTACGGTTCAAAATTTGTATGAGGAGGGTGTCATTTGACCAATGCTGTATGTATTTATTGTAAATAAAAGACTTGAAAAAGTCCACTTTGATGAAAATATTAAGCGATTTGTTATAAAAAACATTTATTTTAAACATTTAAAAATTAATGTCATTATAATAAATAACCATTTTGAACTGATAATTTTCCAAAATTTTGACCGGGTTTGTGGCAATAACTGAGATATCAGAATAACAGGAATAATAGTTACTTATCAAAATGATGATAAAAATTTGGAAAATTTAGTTTTGCCATATTTACCCGGACCCTGAACAAAGAATGCTGACAAAAGCGCTATAAATTTATTCAACTCTTCGATTTCATATAGGAATGTGCACGATGGTGGCAGCTATTTGAACTCGTTGTTTGCTGTTGATGTGACATTGACTATCTGTAGTGTCATTTGTAAGTAAAATGCTATCCTGAGGGTTTAAAAGGAAGGAACTTTCTTGAGCAAATTTATTTCTTTGAAAAGGAATTGATCATGTATGTCAACTTTTCCCTGTTATAAAGCAAGTTTGCCACCGCGTCAAGGAGTTGGTATGGTTTTTTCGTATCATGAAGAATTATTGTAGGTTCCAATGTTGCACGATGCCTTCATCGAATCATAAATTTTATTTGTTTTGTCAAAAAATAACTTTCAAATTGCATGTTACAAAATGTTAACACTCCGTGACGGAATGAAATTTTCTAGGTATGACTGACCTTCAAAAAGCATTTATTGATTATAATATAACATACCGTATTCAAAGTCTATTCTTAGCCCATACCAAATTGGTTACCGAACTTTTCACTAAAATGTGTCCGTCCATTAGAGACACAAACAAGCTAATCCAACACACACTTTCAATGTAATGTAATATATGATATAAGGCGGTTTACGTCTGGCGGTTTCATTAAGTGGAGACTAAATAAAGCCTTATTACTTCATGCGTCAATCCAGAAAAGTTATTTCATATCAAATCATGTTTCTTTTTTCAAAATATATTTTTAGAGGATTCCGGATTGAACTGAAAATTTGGGTGGAACTCGCAGAACGGTCCTAGAATTTACTTTGTTTGCTTTATCCGTTTGTATGGATACAAGAAGGTCAAAACTGTTTACATTACATTTTTGCTACTAATTGTCAATTAGTAATTGACGCATACATTACGTCATGCAAACGTCAGGCCATAACAAGATAAATAGAAGAAAACTTATTTGCGTAAATTTATTTGGTAAGCAATATAACCTTGTTGTCATTCAGCCCTATTTTTGTTTTCATCAAAACTGCTGCGTAATGGTAGGCAAAGATAAACAAACATCGTTAAAATGGAGTCATGTAGTTTGTGATTTGTTTTTCATATCAGTTTGTATCAACGCGTAACGCAAAAATTGCTAGTTAGGTGTTTAGTACAAATTACTGACTACTGTGTAAAAATGTCTTTTTTATTCACACGCAATCTTGCAATTTTAATGAGACACCGAACAACAAATCCTAACTGGTAAAAACAATGTCTGATTAAATAGTCATGAACGGCACGTGCAATCATAACGTCAGCAGTTGTATTTGCTAGTATATATCTGTTCACTAATTGGTTACTCCACTCCACTTGAAATTCTAAGATAGAACCTTCAACATGTTTCAAAGCTTAATTCCCTACTTTAGAGTGCAAATGAATATTTGCAGCACATTTTGCCTTATACCATTTCACTGGCCACCAAAAGACAAGTTTCCAACACTTTACAAAAACGCCTGGAAACGTAGATTTTATAAAATAACAGTTATTGTTCACGTTCTCTACACCCTTTACGTTACATTGTACTTTTCTGCTACGTATTCAAATACAAAGCTATCATCTCAAATACTTGGACTTCTGTTTTTAATTTGCTTTTGGGAAACTGCGCTAATGAATGTGCTAACTTACTTCAGTCAGGTGGAGATCTTGAACCTATTTTGCTCATTTATCCGTTATGAAGATTTACATCCAGAATGTAAGTAAAAACACAATAAAGCCTACTATTTTTACTCAAAGAAGTGCATTCGCTATTTAATCTTTGAAATTTCAGCAAAAACCAAAAAGCCAGACAAACTAGGAAAGTGTTTGATGATTTCTGGTATCATGGCAAACATCACTATTCCGCTTCTAGTTGCCGCAATGCTAATTGTGGATCCGTGTAAACCTCCTCATCTTGGATACACTCTGTTTGCAACAAAATCTGGCTGCAATGCTCCACTTAGTGTGCTTAGACTTATAGCGCTGATTGTGGATGTTGCAATTTGGTTAAGTGTTAGCGCGTTAAGTCTAATTGCTGGTTATCAGTTGCTATTTGTAGGATTTCGGTGTTTAAGTCACTATATTAAAACAGTGTATGAACCCATCATTACTTCTAAAAACACAAAAAAGTTGAATTGCATTAGAAGCAAGTCAGCCAATTTTGGTTTTAAGCAAGCAAACACAAAAGTGTACTCAATAAATCGTCCCATCTCAGCTCCTTTAACAACATTGCGATGTAATATATCTTGTTGCAAAAAACAAACAGTGAGAGCACAGTATTCAAAAATGTTTAGAAAATATTCTCAGGTGTGTATTCTAAGTAAACTATTTGACGGTATAGTTCAAGCTGTGTTGTTGCCCTCAATAATGGCTGCTGCATCTGGAGATTTCACTGTATGCTTGCGTTAAATTACATAGACAAATTCCAATGCCGGGTTTTCTTGCATTTCCCTTAATTCTGGCTAATACTTCTACTGGAATATTTCTTATTCAGCTGGGAGCTTATGTTGTGGGTGAGGCTGAGGCTTTTTTGCAAAGTGTTTACAAATCCCTGGAAAGTAGGAATTTTCAAAGTGTACAGGTTCGAAGAAAAACTAGGTCGTTGAGCAGAATCAAGGTGCGTTTTGGTTCAACAAATTATCTGGACAAACTTACGGCATTGGTAATGGTCGATTTTATTCTTGCGCAGACGACGAACTTAATGTTAATTGAGTAAAACTGTAACAGTTTGTTATAAATGTGAGATAGTATGCTGAAAGAAAAAACTAAGAATTCATTGAATTGATTGAATGTCTTAAAAACCAATTTATTTCGGGCCTACATGTTAAGTTTTGTTAATTAGTATAATGTAATATTAAGTAAATTATTATTTAGCACAAATGAGCATATGTATACAAGACTTACGTATACAAGTATACTTACGTAAGTATACTTACGCATACGTATACAAGACTTTGCCCTATAGGTTGCTCAGCTAAACAATGCGACGATTATAACGTGTTGAATGTTGGATGGAATTATGTGAATGCTAACATAATATATTTACTCATAAATACAAAAAAATTACAAAACCGCTAAGGTGTAACAAATTTTAAAACCTAATGTAGATCTGTATTAATTTAATCCGCTCTGTTGTCGCCGATTCTTGTACTTTTAAAGTTCAAAGAGAATTCTTTCTGTTGAAGTCAAAGAGGAACAGAAGAAAGAGAATAGCTTCACAGTTTTTGTTGGTGACGAAGAAAGGCGCTAAGAACGATTTGAACAAAGTGAAGATGGCCAATACTGTGCACATCTTACATTATGGAGGTGTGATATAACCTTTTCGTATGGTGTTAATAGCAAATAACGATTCAAGGTAGTCTATATTGAAATCACTAAAATAATAATTGAAACATTGCTTTAGCTGCACGCGAGGCTTTACGTATACATTTTCATTTCCCAGTACGTGGACCGTTTATAGTTTCATGAAGTGAAAGCTATGCAACGTGCTTTGAAATGTTTATAATAATATAACACATGAAATATTCTGATGAGCCTAATTATTCAAATTTTAAATTAGTAGCGTAAGTCACAAAATTGTACATGATGAACACATGAGCAGATGTTATCCCATATTTGTGGGGTCTTCACATTTAGGAGACATTTTGTCTTAAGCTAAGTGTGCCAAATTATAAACCACATGCAATTATAATACACACAAGCAAATTTACTAGGTCCAATTTGTGAAACTAATTCCGATCAATGATCAACTTTTTTCGTTCATTGCGAGAAAATATCGAATTTTTATATCATCATTCTGTTTAATCTTATACGCGCAAGCGACAACATAAGTTTTTTTATCCAATCACACAACAACAGTCTTTAAAATCCAAGCACAAAAAATCTGGAAGCTCAGATGGTCAGCTTAGTCACGATTTTTAAAGCCTACTTTATACAAACTCCCTGTTTGCTTTCACGTCTCTGTCCTATTTTGAATTTGCTGCCCACAAAATTAATTACTGCCCATATGTACTTTGTAATTGTCATACTACTTGGCAGAATAATTAAGTAAATTCAAAATTTTACGTAATGATAAACAAGCCATCATTTTATAGCAGCACCGTTACGCCTACACGTTATCTAGTTTGCTAATAAAATAATATAATATGTTCATATATAAGATTACGAACATGAAGTTAACAGAAGCATAATATTAGTGTTGCTTTTGGATAAATATATTTTAAAGGTTATGCGTGTCGTAATTACTGCTTGTATCTTGGTTCTACTGATGGTTGTGTAAACTTATGTAAACCAAAACACGATTAATATTGTATTTGACATTTGATTAGTTATAGAAGGACATGATAAAATTTAGTTTTGCCTTATCATTGTAAATATTAGTTTTTGCAGAAAGGCTTATAATTAAAACAGACGTTTTGATATGTTTAACATGATCAACTGCGTAAACACGTTTACGTGAAATTGAATAACGTGAATTATACGGTGCTTAGTAAAATGTGGGAGGTTCAAAACATTTCAAACTTTGAGCTTCGTTATTTGGTAACTTATTAAATATTGTTAGCAACGTTACATTCTTGTAGATTGTATCATGGTATTACTTGAAATACATATATTATACTTCCACACGTAGTCATTTTATTTTATTTGTTAAAATCTTCAAGTTTAGATATACGTATTGCAAATAGAACGCTCATTCTTCACTAGGTTTTCAGGCGGAAACCGCAGAAGTTAAAAGCAGGAGATTTCTCTTGTGCAAAGGCTACTGGAATAACGTTAGCAAAAATGATACAAAATCACATGAAGTTGTTTAAGGGCTGCTGCTCTTTAGCAAATATTCTTGGAAGCGTTTTAATCCGCTGGAACAAAAACACATGCAGTCTAGAACCAATAACTGGCAATAAATATTTGTATAAATCTAAACAGAATATATGCTTGTTTATAATTCTGCTGAGTGTACAAGCTCTTGGTGGGATTTATTATATAGCAGAAAACGAAATCACCACAAATAACTTCGACGGATTTCTTCTTGGATTCTCACAAGTAGTCTTGTGGTGTGACACCGCGATTCTAATCGGGTTTCGGAAACATAACAAAGCACTTTGTCAATACATCAACGGAATATTACAACTTCCAAAAACATTCAACTGGAATGCGGCTCAAATTAAAACCTGGAAGCTAACATCAATTTTTGATGTATTTCAACTTCTGCTAGCTTATGACATGTTTATGGGTTATATTGCTGTACCAATTGTCTTTGTTTACGGATTACACTGGCTTAACCCATGCAGGCCGTTACTGCCAATGTTTTTGTTGATTCCTGAGTGTAATCCAATGTTTGAAAAGGCTGAATGGAATTATTTGTGGCCCGTGTCATTAACTTTAAAATTAATTTTGCTAATTCAATCTCACTGGATGTGGTCAATTGGTGTGAATGCGGGTTGTGTGGCTGTTTGTGTATGCATGGCTTTGTGCACCTTATCAATACAGAATTACATTTTAATATTTCGGAACAACTGTTTAGCAAACAAATTATCTTTACCGGATTTACTAAAGGTGTTCACACTTATTTGAGCCACTTAAATAATCCCAACCAAATTAAATACAAATACTTTTTGAATGATTTGTTCGTTCGATGTGGTGCCCCTGCTCCTTAACTACGGCTCAGAATCCTTTTTACCAATTTTCGAACACTCGTTCGACTAGGGTGGAGGTAACTTTGCTCCATTCATCCTTCATTCCATTTCCACAGCCAGTCCAAAGACTTAGCCTTTCTATTTTAAATCGCCTGTTTGAGAAAACCAAATCCAAAGAAATCCAAATGGCTCATATCGGGGGATTTCACGGGAATCTCCGAATTCGGGATGACTGTTGGTCCACCATTTTCCTTTAGTACCTCTGAGAAACGCTGCTTTTTGTTAGCCGTATGGGAAGGCGCAGCGTCGTGGTGGATGAATACCTTTGACTGTTCCCCAGGGTACAGTTTTGGGATTTGTCTCATGACCAGCAGCTTCATAACATCCTCCAATAATCAATCAGCGTTAATTTTTACGTTTGGAGGCACTTTCATTAGTGGAAGGACCCCTCTACCGGAAAGAGCGCAATGATCATGATCTGGTCTCCGAATCTTTCACTGGTCTTCCACACCCATTTTCAAGGGACCATTTCGCCACGTTTTCCACGACATATCTTCAGTTTTGCGTTTCAATAATATACTCTGAACAATGCTTCGTCGATTGTGACGGCATACTCCCACTTATTACCTGACAGGTGGCGTTCGTAGAGCTTCCTGGCATTGGACTTCCGGTTGGCGATGTGTGATGGCTTCAGGACGTGTACCACGCTCTTCATGCGTTTCTGAAGTCCAAGATTTTTCTTGATAATTTGTTAACTGTTGCTAAGGATATTTCAAGCTGTCTGGGGATCTTACGTTGACTTGGAGAGTTCTCCTTGGAGGTCAAAGTCTGGACCTTCCTAATGGCGTCCGGCGTCCGTTTCGAACAAGGGTGATTTTTCTTGGGAAAAGAAAGTCCCAGGGCCTTATCTTCCCTCCGTTTACCTTCACCAAAGATTACTCTGTTCACTGTGGACCTTGACACATCATGACCTTTAAATTTTAACTGTTTTACAATTGACCTTTCCGAGCATCCCTGCTCGGAAAAGTGTTTAGCTAACACCTCAACTTCTACTGGTGTTTTCTTTGGCATTTCGAGAAGAAACGGCCTGAAGCTTTCAACACTTGTAGTCAAAGGGTCAATTAAGTTGCTGTAAAATTTTCAAGTCAGCAGGACGTGTCAGTTTTAAAAAATTAAGCCCCGCGCGCGGCTCAAATAAGTGTGAACACCTTTTGTAGCTGTGCAGTATAGAGCTCTACAATTAAATACTGGGATGTCTGATGAACGAAGTGCAACAAAAGTGGGTTCTGCCTTCCATCATGGCCTTGGGTATTCCTTGCATGTCGTTTTGCATGGTAATGGTTGTTCAAACGCCACTGAATTCCGACACGTTTCTTCAAACTGCATTATTTCTGTTTTGTGTGGTTCAATGTGCTTACGTGTTTCTGATTTTGTTTGGTGGAATGGCTAACATATTTGAAATTTCTAAAGCAACAGTTTCTCAGATTTCGAAGCAAATCACTACAGAGACGTGTAGGAAACGACGAGAGCGAATTTTAAAGGAAAGGACATATAAAAGCTTTACCTATAATAAAGTTTGTTTTGGAATCACAAATTTTGTAGAAAGGTTAACACCACTTAACTGTATAATGGCAGCTAATGAAATCACCGTGCAATTGTTATTGTTAAAATAATCATGTATTTAGATTAGTTTTTGGGTTAGTGTTGCAAATATAATAAGGCATGCGTATGATAATTGTAAAGTTACCAATTTTTTCTAATATTTTCTTCTGTCAGAAGATGAATTTTAAATGTACATTGTTTTATCCGAGCTTTGATTGTTCTTTCATAGCTCTTTCACACCCTAAAAATTAGGTTTCCGCGCATTACTACCCGTCTTCTTAATACTTGCTTTAATACAAGCTTTTGTGTGAGCCAAATAACCGTCGTTATATTGGTATGCTTTATGTTTCTGATTAACATATTAAGCAAGCGTTCATGCTCAATTTGCCATTCACACACCAGCAGCTTGTGTACTAAAAAATTCCACTCACAAACAATTGCTTATAATGATTCCCGAAATTTCCCGACTATTCATCAAAATCTTTTCATCGAAATCTCTTCATCGAAATCTTTTCATCGAATTTTTTTCATCGCATAATCTATTCATCGACAAATCTTTTCATCGAAATTTTTTCATTGCCTGACACCTTCATCGACTTATCATTTCATCGCTTAGAATTTTAATCGCCGAGAACTATTTTGTTGGTTACCAGTGTTAGAAAATGACCTTTTGCGGACGGGGTTTCGACTATGCTTAGTCCTTGGAACTGGAAATTCCAAGCTGGAGTCCAGTCATCAGCGGGAGAGCATCACTCCCGTCCTGGGTCATTGTGCATTACGCACAGTCAAAATTTATACATTAGATTCGGGATACAACATTTACAATAAAGTACACTATACAACTAGAAGTGGCAGACTAAATACAGTATGAAATCCGGCGTAAATATTCTATGTCTGATAATTCTTCTGGGTAGAGTTCAACAGTATGCTTTAATTTCTTTGCTAAATCTAAATATTTTTTACTTTGTGGTGCAGTGGTTCCAGCAATAAATTGCTGAATTTTCATTTCGGTAAGTGCTTGTTGGTCCTTTAGCCCATCTATGAGTTTGTAGATTGTCGGATGTGAAGCCCCTAAAATTGAAGAAAACGCATGGTGAAAGCCTTCGCAAGTATTATTTGTTTTTGGAAAGTTTTCGAGCACGGAGTGAAAGCAATTCCAGAGGCTAATATTAAAAATTGGTGCTACCTTTCTGCGGCCAACAGTGGTTCCGATCCAGGTACGCTCAAAGTATTGTATGAATTCTAAAAGTATGTCCCCATTTCTGATAAAAAAAGGATCTTCCATTAGTCTTTCAAACAGTGTTGACGTGTGCCCATTACCCACGGGTTGGGTGACCCAGTAAAACCCGGGTTTTTGGGTACCCAGCCCACCTTGTTTCGAGGATGGGTTTTGGGTAAAAGTGGGTTTTTAAATTAACTATTGAAAAAAAATACAATTTTTGTAAATAAGTGACCTTTTTGCTGCATATAATATCGAAATTTACCAAAATATTCATAGTTTTTGCTTTCAGGAATCATTTATTACGTGATTTCCTTGCTGAGCTACTGCCTTTTGGGGCGCCAAATTCTTGACGGGTACAGAATTTAGTGCATGATGTTGTAATACCCACCCATACCCAGATATACCCACTTTTACCCAAAAACCCAGATAAACCCGGGTGGGTTGGGTTTTTGTGAAAAACCCGCGGGTTTCGTCCACTCTGCTTTCAAACATTAGCAAGACATCTTCGGGAGGCAGAAAAGCTAGAGCAATTAAATGTTTAATCATCAGACAAAATTCGGCGTTGTTAGAATATTAATAGTATACGTCTTTGTCTATTTAAATGTGGCGGAAGATGCATTGACGGAAATGAAAGAAGCAACCTTTCCCTTCAGAGTCGGGAAATACGTCATGAAACGCGTTCCTGGAAGCTCCTTCAAAGTCACTCATGATGACCTTGGGATATAAATTTGGATTAATTTCGCGTAGTTGTTGGAAAATTTTATGATATGTGGAAGTTACACGATCCGGAGTCAAGCAGTAAACCAGGGGAAATGATGTATTATTCCGATATCCGTGAATTATAAATATTTGGTCAAACAAGGTTGGTGACGACTTGAACGTGACGTCCACCATCCATATCTCACAACTTTGAAGGAAATTTATGTTGTCATGCGTTGAAAATATCATGATCCTTTCCCAATAAACATTCGTTAGTTGAAAACAATACTGCACAAACGACATCGATTTTGCGTGTTTTTGCACCCTCGATATGCATATAATAAACATCGTAACTGTTGTATCGTAACTGTATCAAAATTTCGAATTTCCGTTGAAAATACGACGCGTCACCGGTAGCTATACTATGCTTTTAATGCGTCGAATAAGTGTCGTTTTAATGCAAAAATATCAATGCTTTGAACAATTAAGGGGCAATGCGAGACTATAAATTGACTAGAGCTATAGAGTTGCATTTATTATGTAAAAGTAAATCAAGGTAACAAAATTAGTCACTATATAGCGAAATTGATACAAATGACTCATTAAACGGCATAACAATACATTTTTTGCAGCAAACCACGAGCGCGTTATTTTTTATAACTTGACCAGTTTCTAAACAGGCTTCCAGATTACTACTATAGTTACAAGAATCTTTCATATCAATACTAAATATATCCGAACTAGTGCCAGTTTCCTCAGTCATCGTCGCCGTTTCCGCTGGATTGGTCGCTGCTGCCGTGAGTGCTTGTGTCTCTTGTAACGGTGGATGGTCCCGGGGTAACTGTTGAGATATGTGTGGAGTTTTCACTTGAATTTTCTGTAATGTGCTCCTCAGCGCCCTCTGAATTTGCCGACGTCTGGTCCACCTGGACGGTGCTTTTTGAAGGCTTGACATTGCGAATGTAACCGCGCTGTCTAAACCAGTTTCCACAAATATGAATTATTGCTCTGTCAGTCCCGGATGAGTTATCAGCCCTTGTACTCTGATGTACGGCGTCTGCAAATTGTATACAATAAGATGTCCACATTTGTTATATCGGAAATGCTACATCGGTAATAAAACTTGAAGCAGTTTACACAGAAAACACTATAACCCACCTTTAACACACTCAGCTAGCTTCGAGTCCTTAAATCCTAGTTTACCGGTTTTTGTTGTCAGTCGTACATTTTTTGCCATTTGTTCCGTAAACAAGCTTCGTAAAACATTGTGCACATTGTCGGATAAGGTAGAGCCACCTCCTCTTTTCAAATACGTGACCTTGACCGTTAAGAAATTTAAATGAGAATCAATACCAGTTTGCCGTTAAATAGTGCTAGTATTAAATAAAATTTCAATAAACATTACCAACTGCTGAAAGCTATCTGCGCTGGACTGAAGTTCGTGTTCCAATGAAGACAAATCCTCTTCCGTTGCAATGGGGATGTACCGAAACACTACCGGTGATGACGCTACAGGATTAGCGCTTGTCCGGGATGACACAATGGACATAAGTATCTTCTGACAATCCCTTACCTGGTTTGTTAGCTCTTCCAGCTTTGCAAGAACGACAGTCTCAAATCCTATTTTAGAAAATTAAGTTAAGTAAAATTTGAATGGAAAAAATGAGAATCTAGAATTGTTTGCGTTAATTGAATTATTACCTCTTAATTCTTGCTTTAGACCTTCGACACTTGTTTTAAGAGTTTCGTCAACAATGACAAAGTTAACCTCGTGAGGTGGAGCAACAACGTCGGGCTGGCTAATAGGCTGTTCAATGCTGCCAATAGTACTAGCGCTACCTGTACAAAAATTAGACATTAAAATCAAAATTCTTAAAATAAGTTAGCTTTAGTTAAATTGTTCAGTCTAAGTCTAATCTTACTTCTAGTAGTACTTACTTGGGCCAGGAGCCTGACTAATCAGCTGAAGGTTAGCACTTGGCTGATTCACAGGTGCAGATGAAATAGGTTGTAAATCACGAGCATCTAGTAATTAGAAATTGGAATTAGAATAAATTCACTGAATCATTGAATTGAGTAACCATTGAATAATTAAACCTTAGACTTACCGGTGTGAACTGCCTCAGTGGGTACCTGAAATAGATGTTGGCTTGCTGACGACCCCCGTCCTCTTGCCTGCCGTGGTCTCCGTGGGGTTCCTTCTAACTCTGACGAGCTGGCTTCAGCGTCCACTTTTTTATACTTTGTTAACTTCGCATTGGCGTTTTCAAAGTATTCTACCAGGAAGGAAAAATAATTTTAAAAAATATTTTAGCTAAATCACCTCAATAAATGCACACGTTCACTCCCGAAGTTGTACTGTACACTTACCATACTGCTTTTTTACGTCGATATCTAGCCAATTCCAATCCTCTCCTGGCACTGAATTAGGATCTTGGATCAATTTTCTGAAATCGGAAGGATACTTAATTGGCCATTTGCATTGTTGTCCATCTTCAGAAATCCAGTTTTTTACTGGAACGACACAAACACCTTCGTCTGCCTTAAAAACTACTATCGCAAAGTGTTTCTTCTTTTGAAAATCCATAATGTCAAGTTTCAGAAGTACAATCGTAAGTTTTCGTCAGTCTGAAAAGTCACTGCACTGACCGCTCAAAGAACAGCAACGAGCTTTTAGCTCTCTGTCCAGCTGGTCCATCAACAATATTGCATCCGACAATGTCGAAAAAACAACGCAGATCTGATGATGTTACCATATTGATACTTACATGTAAATACATTATTTCTGAAAAGGAATTGCTTTCGTGTTGTTGTCGGATTTGCGATGCAAATTCTGTATCAAACCTATATATCTACAACTCTGCTAGTGTACCAACTCTGGCGTGGCTTTTGTGACAATAAAACGATGTTGTCTGGACAACGAGCTAACTTCACTGCATAGTGAAAATGTAGCGTCAGTAGATTCGTAGCGGTTACGTGTTGTTTACATATCGCCATAACAATATACTATTTTGTATAGCGAATTGCTGTTAATTCGATAATTTTAAATTGGTATAGCAATTTCGACACAAAATCGACAGTCTGAGTGCAGAGATTTCGACAGAAATGTTTATTGGGTTCCTGGACAGGTCCGGAATCATGCAGGAGAAATTGTTGGTCATTGAATAAAGTGTAAGAGTCGGGCAAATTAATATCCTGTCGACAATGAGGGATTTGAAGTGAACCCCCTGCACATGATCTGGCTTTTCTGATTGTTCTAGCGATGTTATGCTTTAATGGAGCCGCGCCTTTACTTGCAGACGACATAGTAGAGACATGATTTGCAATCAATTGATTTGGAGGAAGACAGGTGGTTGTTGCGGATTCTTTGATTGAGTGCATTACCTTTTTTACTTCACAAGTAATTGGATCGGGTTCATGATTATGGGTGCCATTTTTCTTTAGAATTTTTGGATTAACAAAAGAATCTGATGTATGGATGCGGGCGTGGCACTTTAGCTTTTGCCAGAATGTATATTTCCAGTAAAATTTTAGAAGGCCCTCTTTTTCATAGGTAAAGGTATATCCATCACAAACTAGCAATGGTCGATCCCTTTTCGTTTTTAAGACGGATACGTTTGTTTCAGCCATGTTATCCTGGAAAGATTAAAAGGTTGAGGTGGTTCGGTCAGGCCAGATGATTTCCAAAGGCAGGATGAGGTCCAGATGGTTTCCAAATGCAGGATGAGGTCCAGATGGTTTCCAAAGGCAGGATGAGGTCCAGATGGTTTCCAAAGGCAGGATGAGGTCCAGAAGATTTCCAAAGGCAGGATGAGATCCAGAAGGTTTCCAAAGGCAGGATGAGGTCCAGAAGGTTTCCAAAGGCAGGATGAGGTCCAGATGGTTTCCAAAGGCAGGATGAGGTCCAGAAGATTTCCAAAGGCAGGATGAGGTCCAGAAGATTTGCAAAGGCAGGATGAGGTCCAGAAGATTTCCAAAGGGAGGTTGAAGAGAGGTTGGAGTTGTCCGGGCAGGCCAGAAGCTTTCCAGAGGAGAAAGAGAGGTCTGAACAGTTTGGTGTTCCAAAGCAGATTGACTCAACTGGGCACTTTGCAGCCTTTATATACCCGAGCGAGAGCAAAAATCCAGGTACATTATGTACATTGAGGAAACGTCTTCATTGCCGTTCTTGGTACGGATTAGTTGAATACGCTAATCTCTATTGTTGCAGTTCATTGTTCTCGGCTTGGATACTCTAATCCCTAATCCTTGGCACCATTGTTCATTGTTGTTGATGAAGCTCTGTTCGGTACCTAAATCAACCAAGCTGCTACGTATTGTTCATACAGCAGTGCGGTGTTATATGCTAATCCTTTATTCTCAGTGTAGCTGCGTTAGGTACCTTAATCGATCAAGCTGCTATGTATAGTGCATGAAGCATCAAGCAGCATACTTGAGTATGCTAATCCTTAATCCTCAGTGTAGCTGCGTTAGGTACCTTAATCGATCAAGCTGCTATGTTTAGTGCATGAAGCATCAAGCAGCATACTTGAATATGCTAATCCTTAATCCTCAGTGTAGCTGTGTTAGGTACCTTAATCGACCATGCTGCTGCCGTAGCTTATTATTGATCTTATTGTGCTAAACTATGTACCAATTGTTTATTAGGCACATTTTATTTTATGTAATATTTGTTTTTTGTTAACGAAAATGATTATTTGTCGACTACATTACTCAATTATTCATGCCAATCATTCCGTAAAAAACCGCGATGAAAAGATTGGTCGATGAACTAGTTAATCGATGAAGATGTCAGGGAATGAAAAAATTTCGATGAAAAGATTTGTCGATGAAAAGATTAGTCGATGAAAAAATTTCGATGGAAAAATTTCGATGAAAGTGACGGTCACCTCTTATAATTCTGCGTTTCTTGTAATTGTATGTTGACATTTTCCATTGCTTTTTATAAATTGGCTAATAAATACAGATGCTGAAACTTAAGTTGCTAGTTAAACCAATCCTTGATCAAAGTAGTGTGGGAAGCATAAAACAATTTTCATCATAAAACCAATCATGCTCGTAGTTTTGCTTTTCTGATTTAAGCCATTTAAGTCGTATCAGATTTTTGCTACTAATAAGTTCATATGATTTGATAACAAATTACGAATTAGAAATCCATGTTCGACATGAAAAACCCTTCTGCATATTTGCTGGCAGCAACTGTTGGTCATTTGTTAATCAAGAATCATCCCGTATCGCAATTTTAGAGTCAATTGTGTAACTGCAAACGCCCACTTTCCTTTTTGTTGCCAACATATATTCTGTAAATGTTATACTCCTCGGTGGAAATAACTATCATAACAAATTTAAATTGTAAGCATAAGCAAGCTATCATTTTATAGCAGCACCGTTAGGCCTATACGTTATCTGGTTTGCAAATAACAAGAACATATTATGGACATGAAATTAATCTATAGGTAGGTATTCTTGTTCTTGTTGTTTTTTAATAAATATGTTTTGATTATTACACCTGTCATTTTATTTGCTCTTATCCTGGTTTTGCTAACATTTGCTGAAATAAATACCAACCGAAGCACGAATAATAGTTTGTTTAGTGTATTTGATATTTAACTAATTGTATATGTGAGAACTACTAACATTGTATTAACTTCAGTATTGTTTTATCAAAGCAAATATTAGTTTTTTCAGAAAGGCTTACAATTATGACTGTGTTTTTGAAACGATTTGATATCTTGAAAATTAAAGACTATGTAAGCACATATAACATTTAATAGATTAAAGTAATTATGTAGTAAGATATTTTATGTGGGAGGGTCAAGACGCTTCAAGCCTTGAGTTTAGTTTTCTAATAACTCAATAAATGTTCCTGGCAAAGTATATCATTCTAGTAGATTGTATCACGGTATTACAAGAAATGCAAATACTTAATATTTTACTTCTACATGTTATATTTTTTTGTAAAAACTGTCTAGTTAAAAAACAAATATTGCAAACAAAAAAATAGTTCCTGCCTTAGTCAGACTAGCGTTTCAGACAAAAACCGTGGAAGCTACTAAGCTGTTGATTTGGTCCGTACCAGAGCTACGTTAGCAAAAATGATGCAAAATCACATTATCAGAGTAAAGCATTATTAGTGGTTAGTAAATTTGGGAGGTTCAAAATGTTTTAAATTTCAAGCTTCAGTGTTTGGCAACTCATTAAATATTCTTAGCAACATAACATTCTTGTAGATTTTATCATGGTATTACTTAAAATACAAATATTAGTCTTCCATACATAACCATTTTGTTTGCACAAACCTCCTAGTCTGACGTTAAATGTTACAAATATATTACTTATTCTTGACCAGCATTTCCGATAAAGCCTTGGAAGCTTTTAAGCATCACATTTCGTTTGTAATAGAACTACTGGAATAACGCTAACAAAAATGATACAAAATCACATGAAATTGCTTCAGGGTTGCTGCTTTCTAGCAAATATTCTTGGAAGCGTTTCAATCCGTTGGAATAAAACCACAAAACGTCCAGAACCAATAACTTGCAGCAAAAGTCTAAATTCATCTCAAAGAAAAATATGTCTGTACATAAGCCTTCTAATTGTACAGGCACTTGGTGGGATTTATTACAACAAGCAGAATGTCATAACCACAAATAACTTTGACACATTTCTACTTGGATTCTCTCAAGTAGTTTTTTGGTGCAACAGTGCAATCCTAATCGGTTTTCGGAAACATAACAGAGCACTTTGTCAATTAATCAACGGAATTCTAACCATTCCTGAAGCATTCAACTGGAATGCAGCCCAAATTAAAACCTGGAGACTAACGTCACTTTACGATGTGTTTCAACTGCTACTAGCTTACGACATGTTTGTAGGCTTTATAGTTGTACCAATTGTTTTTGTTTACGGATTACACTGGTTTAACCCATGCAAGCCATCATTGCCAATGTATTTTCTGTTGCCAGAGTGCACTGAAATATTTAAGAAAACCAAGTGGAATTATTTCTGCCCCTTGTCATTATTTTTTAAATTAGTTTCATTATTTCAAACTCATTTGATGTGGGCATTTGGTGTGAATGCAGGTTGTGTGGCTATTTGCGTAGGCATGGCTTTGTGTACCTTATCAATACAGAATTACATTTTAATATTTAAAGAAAATTGTTTGAGTAACTCATTATCTCTAACAACTTTAGCTGTGCAGTATAGAGCCCTACAGATACTGGGATGTCTGCTGAATGAAGTGCAACAAAAATGGGTTATGCCGTCTATTATGGCGTTAGGAATTCCTATTATGTCGTTAAGCATGGTAATGGTTGTCAAAACGCCACTTAATTCCAACACATTTCTTCTAAATGCGTTATTTCTCTTTTGTATGGTTCAAGGCGTTTACGTGTTTCTCATTTTGTTTGGTGGAATGGCTAATGTCTTTGAAATGTCGAAAGCAACAATTTTCCAAATTTCAAAGCAACTCACAACAGAGATGGGTATGAAACGGCGAGAGCGAATTTTAAAGCAAAAGACATATCAAAGCTTTGCATATATTAAAGTCTGTTTTGGAAGCGAAAATTTTGTGGAGAGGTTAACACCATTAAACTGCTTAATGACAGCTAATGAAATAACCGTGCAATTGCTATTGCTAAAATAATCATGTCTTTTGATTAGACGATGTATTAATCTATCTATCTGAAATAAAAATTTAAGGCATTTGTAATATTCTATTGTTTTGTTTCTTTGTATAAGTGCATATTTGAAATTAATATTTGATCATAGTATAATTGAAAAATAAATGCACGCTGGTAATTTTTCTGTTGTATTACTACTCTGTTTATTGTGTGGAAAATTGACATATCAGTTCTATGGGTACGGTACACTTTAATTTGCAAGCAATGGAAACAAACAAACGGAAAATGATGGTGTTACGTCATTTTGCTGTAACAACTGAGTTGTCCTTGGTTTGTAAATAAGTACCTTTGCATTCATGTCACTTGCACCTCCGTCTTTAAAATAAATTTTTTTTGAAACTTGGCCATGGCGCGCTTACATGTAGTCAGGGCATTCTGACTACCGGATTTTAAGCTACTGTAAAGTCTCCTAATAAAAAAGCCTCATCTTTCTTTGAGAAAACATGCAAAGCCGCCTGCTGACTCAGTTTGACGGACATTCAGTAAACAATAGGAGTAAGAAAATCAACCATGGCACATAAAATGTTTTATTAGATCAGGATAGTGTTTGAAAAAATGGGCCTCATATAGAATTTTAAATTGTCATTTCACAATGATCCGCTTTAGTTTTATTTATTATGGATAAATATTTTAAAATGTGACAAAATACTTATTACGGTTTTAAGGAGAAATTTTCTAGTAACTGACTTTAGTGTCAGGTTATCTGTAAGCTACAAGCTACACAATATTTAATATGTATTTATAAACAAAACATGCATCTTTTATTTTACCAATTAACAAAACGTTACATACGCTTTAGATATTTTACATACTGTTAAGGTTGCCGTTGCGCTTATTGTCATTGCTAAGCCAAAAAAGTGGTTTTAAAAGTTGAAAACTCAAGTGCTTTGTATATAACAGTGGAAAATGTACAAACTTTACCACTATCCACATTACATTTCTAAACCATTTTTCAATTAAGAAGCAGCTGGTTGCTAACACCAAACCAATTGCCAAGACAATAAATAACACTAGTACATTTCCCTTCATATTTGCAGCATTAACAGGCATCTGAATTGGCAAGAACTTGCTGCTACTCAAAATCCTATTCCACCATTCAAATATGCCTGTTTGCTTTATACTCTTTATACGGCGTAACACATATGGAGCCACAATGCCACGTGGTTCCACACTTACGCTATAGTTTTTATATGTCTCTACACTCATGTCTGCTGGAATACCATTACGTTGCAAGTCTTTTGTAATGCTTGCACTAATATAGCCCGAAAAGAAAACTGCAATATTTTTGCAATTTCTTAGATCCTGCGTTAAAACTGACATTTCATTCTCCCTAAAACACTTGTAATTTGCATTGGGCCCATAATACTTGCAATCCTTAACGGGATTAAACTTATAGTCAAGTTTTAAGCCAAATTCACTTTGGAGAAATATGTCGCTAATGTTACTATGCAAACTTGCTGAATCTCTAATTTTCTTTAGGTTTTTTATAATTCTCTCCTCTAGTTCGGTTTTGGGTTGATGTTTAAGTTGACGCGTTAATCCAACATCAGCAAGCTCACCATATATATCAAAACCAGTAATGTTGTTGTAAGGTACATGACTAAAACTCCTTCCCAGAGTATTTTTATCATACGGCATGCGCTTATATTCTACTATCATATTACTTCGTGTGTAGATTCTGAATTTGTGGTCTATCAATTGCTGCACAGTGTCAAAAGGAGTTCGAGGTCGAGGCAGAATCAAATTGTACACGTTTACGTTTTTGTATGCATTGCTCAAAACCACACCCATGAAAAGAAAACAACCAGTCAATACGCGCATCTTGGACAATTTTAAAAGTTCATTTGAAAACGGATCGCTTTGCTCAACTAAAACTTTGTAAATTGATATACAGTTTACTGCGTGCGACAGAATGTTGTCTGTATTTACCACTTTAATGGATAAAACAACTACCACTGCAGAAATTGCAATGCTAAGCCAGGCATATTTCTTGTAAGCGGCACTTAACTCTCTAAACTGAAACTGGCCAATTTGGGGCTCTCCACAACTAACAAATTGAAGGTTTTCTAAAGGCAAATTAAACAAAAGAGAAAATTCGTAGTATTCTGAACTGCCAAAATAACGGGGACTCATATGCCAAAGTGCAATCTTTCTACTGCTTTCTAAAGATACGGTAACCCGTTTTCCAAGTGAACAAACATTTGAAGCAATTTGGTAAGTAAAATTAGCCATTATTTGCTGAAGCAGGTATGCATATATTGCATTCATGTTTTCGTTAGAATTAAATTCCGCGTTTTTAAACAATTTTAACATTGTATTGGCCAGGTTGCATTTGCTTAACTGTTTTGAAATTAGATACCCAGGCAGACCTAAGGTTGCAGCTGGAAATCTCCAGCGAGTTTGTGAATTTTTTGGTAGTGCCCGTTCTGTAAGATATTCCATTGAAACAAGTCTGGACCATGTACGCATTGAAACTGTATGTTTGAGTACATTGACATCAAAGTGGATTTTCAGTAACAGTATTGAAATTTGAGTAATTTTTGCAGTTAGCTGGTAGACATGCTTCTGCTCAATTGTTAAATGGGCCAAGCAGTACACATCTTGCACAAGTTGGTCATGGTCATACTTTACATTTGCGTAAAAGCGGCTTTTATAATCTTCCCGATTTTTGGGTTCAGGTATGTCCAAGAAGATATGTAGAATTTGTGGTTGATGATTCAAAATATTTGCAAGTTGTAAAAATCCACGAAAGTTTCGACTCACAATTTGTGGCAAGTTAAATACTTGCAAATTGTGAGCCGTGTTATAGTTTGGCCAATATAGTTGAATTTCTACAGCATACTTCCACGGTTTTGTAGCAGATGAAAATTTGACAATATCCAACTCCACGCAATATTTGTCTGAAGTAAATATAATGGGGTTAAAGTACGGAGATGATTTACAAGAATAGTTTAGGTAGGATCGAACATGGCCATCTTTTAAGTTTTTCATTCCTTTAGGAATTTGTATAAGTTTTCTGATTTCATTATACTCGCCGGTGTGTTTAAAAAGCACAGCGGGAATAGTATTGCGCAGAATGACTGGAATGGTTAGTTGTATTAAATTAACATCTTGGTAATTGTTTATTACAATGAGATATCCAGCAGTTAACAATGGTTCCAAAAGCTGGTTCAGATTTTGTATCACTGGAAACGTGTGCTTTGCTTTTTGATACTTTTTGTATGCGTTCTGCACTATTTTAATTTTATCACCGTCTGTGTCTTTCAACCCGTAGGAAAAATTCTGCGCACTTTTGTTTTTGAAAAATAGGTTTTCTATAGAAATTGTGTGGTTTCCGATAACAGAAGTTGGACTGAGGGCCAAAATAATATATAACGTGATAGCACATGAGATTATTTTTGCCATTTTGATTAGTTTGTGTATGACAGAAATAGATTTATATAATAGGGTTCACAGAATAGAATGTGTTGAAAAACAAGCTAGTTTTTTGTGTTAGCTAGCCTAAGCCGAAGAAAAGTCTAATTTTAAAAAGTAGGCGACAGAACGACGCCTATATTTTTGGTATGGTATGTAAGCCATTAGCTTGAAATAGATAAAACCTTTAGATAAGCCTAATAGACACCCACCTTATAAATACTCGACAAAATGTAGTAAACTAGCAAGAGCAATAGTTTTTATGCGCAAGTTGCCATACTTAATTAATAAAGAGTCCAAACGTGATCAATTATCAAATATCCAATTATGCAAATTCTCCACCTATAGTTTTCAGCAAAATAATGGTCTAGTGTCCTAGTCCGGTCCTAGTCCTACTATTCTCGGAAGGCGATACAGGAATTGTGTCCATTGTCAGAACTGTATTAAAAATATTCGTTTAGAACATTGCCAAGTGCATCAAAACTCTACTAATTTTGTTTCTTTTTAAGTTTTTAATCAATAAATTGATAACCTAAAAAATTTGATTCAAAATAACTGTTGACCTTTTTAAGCAGCCGGATGTTTCAGGTTACTCGAGTTTAATACTTCCTTGTTGATAGAGGATAGTCGGATATTTCAGGCAGACGGACAACGACAAAGCGTTTACTAATAACGTAAACTATTTATTGCTTTTAAAGCATTTCAGGTAGCTAATAAAAATATCAAGACTTAATTACATACTCCATCAAGGCACGTGAATACAAAAATAAAATGTTGTTTGTGAAGATATTTTTACATGTAATAAAATTTGGGCATATTCAGATCGCAGGCTGCTACTATTCAATATTAAATTAATATACTAGTTATTGCTAAAGTGCTCAGAATATTTCATATAGCAAACATTTACAAATTTATATGTCTGGAAGGTTACGGCAACAAGGAATTAGAAACTAGTTCTAAATTTATACTATTAATCATTTACTAATATATAACTAGAAAACTTTTTCATGCTAGCAAACATGAATCCTGAAAAAAACAGCAATAATAAATATAAAAGGACTATGCAACCTAAGGGCAAAAATTTTGACCTCCGAGTTTATTGTAGATTCTAATAGAGCTTTTAAAGCTCTACAATTTTGCAATTTAAAGTATGTACTTATCTCCTAATGTTGTTGAGATATGAAGGAGTTTGTAATTTTCGCTCCAATAAGGCCCTATAGTAAAGACACTTTTTTCAAACTCGTGGCTACCCATCGCGCCCACTTTTGATTTTCAATTTTGATAGCATTTTCAAAAGAGCGTTAAATAAGGATGTTTTTTATAAGTTACTGGAGTGGTCTTTTTGCAAACGTCGAAGTTGTGGTAGGTCAAACTTGGAGGTGTTTTTTCGGAACTACTTTTTTCTAAATCGTTATAGCTTCCACAACACACCTCCGATTTTCAATGTTAATACCAATTTTAAAAGAGGAATTTCTGTAAATTCGACTGTAGAAAAAATCAGGACAAAATGTCTTTATTTGCAAAAGTTATGAAGCTTTAACCTTGGAGGAGCTGTTCGAGAACCCTCAAAAATAGTCCGATTTCAAGCCAACGTTTGACCCCCGGGCCCACCTTTGATTTTCAATGTTAACAGCAATTTTGAAAGCGCTTGTTCAGGAGATAAAACTGAGAAAAAACTAGAGTGGTATCTTTCCAAAATTGCAAACTTTCACGACTTAATGTAAAAATACATGTTTATTTATGTGATTAGATGATACTTTAACATCTTCTGTCCAATAAGTCTTGGTTTGGTTTGGACAGGCGTCTGTGCAAACGTAGTTTGTGGACTAGATATGCCGAGCATCTATCTCGGCAGAGTCTTATCAAAATCGGTATAAAACTAAAATAATAAATTGTTAGTTGTTGTTGTCTGATAACAAATCGAACGTCTTCCTATTTTCACAGGCAACCAAGTTTGTACGTAGAGACAAAACTTTTGATTCGATGGGATTGCTTATGCATGCTGTCGTAATGAGCTTCTTTATTTTGGGAACGGCATTTCCATTTGTATACGTATTTGCCAAATTGGATGCATTTTATATCGGATTTCAGGATTTGACCCCCATAATTCAAAATTATTCTGTTTTCTGGTTTTTATTACGGTTAATTATTTTGCAGTGGGGCGTATATGAAGGATTTAGATCAACTGGTATCAATATTTTATACATTACGTCAGTATTCTCCATTTATTCAAAATGTCTACAAAGTACTTTAAGGATATCCAGTGTACCCATAATGTTACGATTATACTCTGAGCTACAATGTATTGTTAAAATTGCAATGAAACCGCTACAGTGCATTCTTGGGGTTTTAATGAGTGCTGGGTATTTTCTCGCTGTACTTGGTATTTGGGCATTGTTTCGGGGATGGACACTGTTCCCCATTTTAATATACTTTGCATCAGGACTTTTAGCAATCAGTGTATGTTTTGTAATTTGTGTTGCGCTACCAATGATAACTGACTGCAATAAAGAAAGTAATAGATTTCTAAGAGTTGGTTTGCCCCAAAAGTTTGTACACTTTCAACAGAACCATACAAAGTTTGGTAGACAGTTTATTCTAGGAAAGCAAGTAGCAGCACAGTTACCAATTCAGATATACTATGGACCAGTAACGTATGACAGGAGCACAAAAACCACTTATTTTAATGATATAGTTCAGGGCACTGTAAATGTTATACTACTGGGAGAGGGTAATTAAATCTGATATTACCTGGCAATTTCGTTTCGTAATATAGTCAACGTTTCAATATATTGGGACAATTACCACACCTACAACTATTTGTTGTATCTTGCAAACATCAAAAGTAAACCATAATAAGAATATGAGCACTTTGCTTTCGAAAACTGTAGCTCATCGCCTGTGTGTAAATATGTAAAAGAAAATCTTAATTCTTGTAGTCTCTGTTTCTGTTGCTTTGCTACTACTTCAAATTAAAATATTATATAGAAACACGAACAATAAAATATTAAGCATTTCGTTAATTATATATATATTGGAATGACAACTACTGACTACAAGAGAGAATTTTAGTTAAGTTTATTATTGAAAGAAATAATTGTTCCAAAAAGCTAAATATTGAAACATGACAGAGAATTTTAAATGTTTTGACATTATATCTAAGCAAGGTTATGCTTTGTGGAATGGTTTGGAAAATTTTGGTGAACTGTTTAGGACGCTTAGCATGCTTAATACTTAGTTGTCATTCACCAGCTAAGCTCAATATATACTCTCAACAAATTTTAGATATTTGTCTCAGTATTGGCAGACACATTGGGGACTTTCTTTATGGGTTTGTTTGTACATATTCACTACATTTCAAAAAACGTCGCCGTTTTGCTAAGCTTTAACACATATTTTAAACATTATGTACATCGTCAGTCTTTCATCACAAAAATATTTTTTTGCAATCTAATTAGTGGTAAAAAGTCATGTGTGAAGCACTTCGCTGAAGAGCATTGTTGGAATTTCTGTCTGCCACATCATCTTTGACGTGTAATAGTCCATGTATTTTTACTAGCCTGATCTAGCCTTTACTACTGGTATCTGCTAGTGAAAAACAATAGCAACAAAGGCATAAGTATATGCCGTCAGTATATTGATATATGCCTTAAGTAAACTATATTCTCATTATAAAAACTATAATATTTATTGCACAGAAAATATTCAGAACAATTGTGAATATACAATAGCACGTTAAGTTATAATTAAACAACAATTGATATCTTAAGGAAGTACTTTATTACATGTTTTTGCGTGCACGCAATAACCGTTGTTGTATTGTTCTGCTTTACAAAGCAAGGAAGCGTTCTTGCTCACTTTGCCACACACAATGTGTTATGTCATAACCATTACAAGCGTGAAAAAATCGTGATTAATTGCAATTTCAATTTGATTTCTTTATTAAACGTTGAAAAACTGTTTTTCATCAACCAAAATGTTCCGATGTTTATTCAAAACGTGTTGATAAAAATCTGATTAATTGCGACTAGTCACAACCTTGTTCAATTTTTGCTATCAATATCCAACATATAAGCTCGCCGGCAAGGCTCGTTATCCCACTTAAGGGACAGAAGTAATAAAAATACCAAAACAAAAAGCAAAACTTTCAGCATGGTCTACAATTATTATTGTAAATAAAAACGCGGCTAAATGTTTTGGCTGGATTGGTAGCTTTGTCAGGGAATTTTTGGTTTTGCAAGTAGTTTAAATAACCAATATATTAATGATATAAAAACTAACTCCAAACTTTTGATGATATTTCAACATGTTGCTTAAAATGTGTTACGGAAATAGCTTACCATTCTGCGCAGTCTCTTTTTTTAAATTTCGAGCGATAAAACAATAAATATGTTAAAACACCAGGTTTATAATGGAAATGCTAATTTTAATTTGATATGCTTTCTTCTATCATCAATACATTTGATTAGGGAGTATAATAAGCGAAAACAATATAACAAACCAATGTTATGTGAATCCACAAAACTGGCTTTACTGGGTTTTTTATTTGCCCAATAAGAGTATTTAAATCCGTAATAAACTAATGTAGCCTTACAATGATTAAATTGATTAAATTATTTATGTTCCAATTCCAAGCCGTAAGAAGCTAAATAGTTAATATTAAAATAGAATACTAAACTGAACCCGTGCTAAATTTATCTACGCAAATGCGGCTGACGCAAAAAAAACTTACACAATGATTTATATAAGTGATCGATAAAATGATTTTGTTTGGCTTTCAGGCACTAGATGATAGTGAGTGTATAATAGTTGTACTTGTTACTATATCTACAAATACGTATTCTGGTATTGTTTATTTCCATTCATTTCAGAAATTCAAATAACCCAAAAGATGGCCACCCCTTTATTTTGGAAAGCTTATTAGCTTCACCAAACTCTCTATGGGAAACTTTTGTATCCCCACTGTATTTCCGTTGACCCAAAAATCGAGCAATTCAAAATTGAAACTCGATTTACTACTCTGCTCCCATTTTATCTGTACCAAATTAACTCGTTCTTGTTTTTTCTAAATGTGATATATCTTGTGCTTGGATTTATTTTTCGTCCAAACTTTCTTCCCTTTTATGTTCTACTAATTCAAATCATGTTTCTGTCAATTTATGGGTTTTCCAGCGGCCTAAACTATACTGGAATAAAGTTTGGTTCCTCCTTCTACGGAGAATGCTGCAATATGCTTCTAAAGTACAACACAGATTTGAAAAAACAACCAAAATCCTGCGGTAATGCTTACAATGCACGTCGAAACCAGCCTCTTTTAAAAGGTAGGTTACCAATTTGATAAGGTATTATGAAACATACCTTAAATGTTTAAGTTATACAAATCGGTTTTAAACTAAAAGATACTGTTTTCTGTGTCCTACAGAAATGCAAAGCTATTACGTGGAAATTTTAATCTGGATTTTGTAGGTTTGAGTATGCATCTAATTATAGTAGTCTTGTTCTTGGTAGCATGCTTTGCTCCATTAGGTTTAGTATCATTTGGCGTTGATCCACTTTACCTTATTTTATGCAAAACAGAAATTTATGAAAATTACGAATACTTTGTCATCATCTTACGGTATGCGCATATGCAATGGTTTGTGATAGAGGTAAGAAGGTCTTCAACAATTTATTTGTTATCAGCAATTTCTTTCTTTCCAATATACAAGGACAGCTTGAAAGTGCTGGAACGCAAAGAACCAGACTTTGATTGCTTTAGCGCATATGCAAAACTTCAATGTATCACGCAAATTGGAACTGACGGGATTAGAAACATTGCGGCTGTTTTAATGAGCACAGGGTTTATGCTAGCTGTATTGGGATTCTGGGTTCAGATTGTAGGTTTGAAGTTGTTGCCTGTTACAGTATATCTTTTAGCAAGTCTTATTACTGTTGATACGTATGTTACCATAAGCGGATCATTGCCCGTACTCACTGCGTGTCATGAGCTTAGTGTAAAAATATTGCATTCAGTTTGGCCCCAAAAGTTGGGTAAAGTGATACAGCGTCCTGAAACGCGGTTTTATTTTAAACAAATTCAACGTTTGTTGAAGGCACAAAAACCAATTAAGTTTTATTACGGAAGTGCCTGCTTTGACAAAGATACAAAAACAAATTTCTATAGTAAAATAATAGAACACGGAATAACGCTAATTCTACTCACAAACAATTCCTTGTAAATTTGTAGCTCTTGTAAACTGTACGTTATCTTGTATTTATATATTGACAATTGCTATTGTATTAAAATATTGCTTAATGAATACTGATGTCACATCCAAATACGTTATTTTTTAATTTATATGTATGCCCACACACACACTCTATGAGGTACTGTACACAATACACGCAATTCATTTGTAAAATATCAACGTTTAATTATAAAGCACCAAGCACCCTTGATAAACCACTAAAAATTCTTGCTGCCAAACACGCAACAAGCTCTTATCGTCAAGGTTTTAATCAATATAATTTAAAATCAATACAATCAATTTTCTAAAAAATGTTATAAAATACTCATGATACCTAGTGTATTGTAAAAGCAAGCTCGTTTGCTGCTGCGTTTGTACGCCTGGAATAAAAAGATTCTAAGATCGAAAGGAATCACGAATAATGATACAAGTATTGTAAAAGCAGCAGTAGTACATATCATTATTTTCTATTTGTCCAACCTTATGCTTTTTCTATCTACATGTGTGACATTGAAGCCCTATTAAAATTTTGTTTGAAACACACATGTTGTTAACTTGATTTAGGTCAGAAAGATCTGGTGATACCACGTACTAGTACCTAAACAAAGAAAACTTTGTTCACAAAATCTTGCAAATCTTAAAATGAAAATTGTAGAATATGAAGCAAGCCAGCTTTAGTCCTAATTAGTCTCAATTGGTTTATCTGCCGACTGTCTGCCTGTATAATTAGCTGTTAGTCACGAGCTATCTCGATGTAAGCTATCTCTAGCTGTTGTCTCTCTGAGATCCACCTCAGACCTGAATCTGCTCTGTTACACTACACAACTCTGCGTATACTTGCTTAGGCAAACAACCTACTAAATAAACCTATTCTCAAGTGACCCATTCGGTTTACTCCCACATATTTCATGTAGCACTCTGGCATCTAAAAACTCTACAAAAATTAAAAACTCTCACTGCCGAGAGTACAAATGCTTCGAACAAACGAAACGAGACTGTTTTATTCCAAGTACTCATATTTTACAAACACACACATTGCAAACCACTTGCCACGTAAAATCACAGCAGCAGATATTAGCTCAGCAACACACAAAATAAAGTATCAACGTAAACATAAAAAGCCTTCAACAGTCCGGAGTTTATGAGAATCATTCGCCAAGCTAAGTACTGACGCCTAGTGGACTAAACTTTTGGGTTGTGCGATGCGACTGCTTTGGAATATTTGCGCTGCTCCTGCTGCTCAGCACATGCATGTTTCATAAAATTCTTAAACTTGTCAGTTTGTGCTGGAGTTCAGGTAAAACGTAACACCACTATTCCAACACTAGAAATTTGCCAATTTTTGCAACCCATATACTTAGAACACAAAAGAACAATACAGTCATTGTTTCAAATATTTTTATTGCTTATTGTTTTAGTAGTTCATTTTGGGCATCATTTCAGAAACAAGTTTACAAAAAATGTATAAATACCAAATCTTTTTTTGTTATTTCGTTGTCAACACAGTCTCATGATGATATTATCTTCTTTTCTAGTCGCTTTACTTGCTAATAATTTCAACACAACGAAGTATCAATATAGTTTTATAATGAAAATATATTGAAACAATTTGAAACTACAAAGCAGTTATCAATTGGACAGAACAGTTCAGATATTATTTACTGTAAAATGGTTTTGCGTACAAATAATAGAATAAACTAGAACAGTACATTTTTAAAAATATTTTATCCTGTATTAAACACAGCAGTTTAATTGCATGCAAGCCATCGTTGCCTACATTTTTTCAGTTACAGAATGTAGTGAGATATTTCGAGATACTAAATATGGCCAGTGACATTCAATTTGAAATTAATTTTTCTAGTTAAATTTCACTGGATGTGGTCTTTCGGCGTTAATGCAGGTTGCTTTGTCGTTTGTGTTTGCATGGCCTTGTATTATTTGTCAATTTACAATTACATTAAAATGCTTCAAGAAAGCTGCCCACAATGCCAATTGCCTTTACGAGATTTAGCTGTTCTGTATAGAGCCCTGCAGGTATTAGAAAGCTAATGAATGAAGTGCAACAAAAATGAGTTATGCCTTCCATCATGTTCATGGAAGTTCCCTGCATGTCATTCTGTATGACAGTACTTTGTATAAACGCCACTTAGTTCTGATACGCTTTTGCAGTCTTCATTATTAGCTTGCTGCTTCTGCAGGAGAGCTTTCTAAGACATCAGTGTCCGTTTTCCGTCTGTCTGTCTGTAGATTTTTATTTTTAAGCTCTAGACCAGGTTCATCGCCAAAATGGGCTCCAGCTTTAGACTCTATTATTTTTAACACCGAGCTCTTGCAATGGCTTACCATGAATGTTTTATATTTTTTTCATGGATCAGTGTACGTACGTGTTTCTTATTTTGTTTGGTTGAATGGCGAATTAATTTGAAATTTCCAAAAATACACTATTTAATTTAAAAAAAAAAAACTGTCAAGATAAATAGGAATAAAAAGAGGAGAACAAATTGTGAAGCAGTAAACGTACAAAAGTTTTGCCTGTATAAAGGCCTGTTTTGGAAATGCTAATTTTGTAGAAACTTTAAAACCACTAACTATATATATATATATATATATATATATATAAACTTGTTTAATGATAGCTAATGAAATCACAGTACAATTTCTGTTGTGAAAATAATTCATTCATTTGCTTGATTTATTAACGTCAAAAATCTAAAAGAGGGACAGGAGTGAAACCTTGTAGCTAGACTTCTCCAGGGAATAAAAGACTTTGCCGTGATGTTTCTACAAGATTATTTTCATCTTTGTTGCTTATTCTTTGATAGAAGAGTTCATTGCATGCGTAATTATTTGATTTGTGAAAGCCTATCTACATAGCAAACTTTTAAATCAGACGTATTTTACAAAACCAAATAGAGAGTTTAGAAGTACTTCTTTACATCTATAATAGGTACTTATATTTCAATAAATTATTGCTCACCTGGTGAGACATTTTCACGCGACACCTTTATGTAAATTGACCAGCCAGCTTGCACGGAAATGTTATAACTAATAATTAATAAACTTTACGGAAATATTACGGATGCACGTGGCATGACACAACCCGGAAGATCAAGCCGGAAATAAAGAAAGCCAATTTATTATTGGGGAAGAACTTCCGGCCAGATTATAGTAGTTGTATTAAATTGTTCCAGCAAAGTACAAAAGTAGCTCAGCGACCTTTTTATCACGCAATACATCGTTTATCAGCTGACTTTTACACAACACTACGATGACTAGTTTGATAAAAATTATAGAATACTAAACTAGAAAAAAATTGGATACAAATTCATTACTATTAAAAAGAAATTATCATACAGGTAATCAATAAAGTTTTAGATTCTTCAGAAAATTTGTATTGACATGCTTGCCTTGGAACTTTTGAATTCAATAATTAACCGCTAATTACTCATTACTTATTAACTTAGCTGAGGAAGTAATTTCAAAAAGTCTTTAAACCATGGCATGCGTGTGTTGCAACTTCTTTCTCATTTTAAAATGTTTTCTAACATATTTGCCTTATTCAACAGCATTGTTAAATTTAGAACAAGTGCACAATGATGTAATTAAGAATATAAACGCGTTTACTAAATGTACAGTAAAGGTAACTAATTTCTTCGGTGTTAACTTTGACGGAACCTCTCTTCGTCAACCAATTCTTCTGCTACGTTATTACTCTTTTACATCAAAGTATGCTGTGGTGCCAATAGAAATGCTCGTGTACAATCAAACTCAAATAACTGGTAATAAAAGTCTGTTCAATAAAATGTGTGAACTTAGTCAATCCCTACATGTGCAGAAGTTTTTAGGCAGTTGCAAAAGCGACAACTGTACCGCAGACATATATTTATACCCTCCACAGAAAAACATTGCGGAGTCATTCTATCACGAATTCTCCTATGACGTTTTTATGCTAAAAACCCCTGAATTAGCCCTGTATTACTCCAGAGGAGAAAATCAAACTATTTTAAAAAGTGAGCTGGTTTTCACCAGATCTGTTTATAATGTTCTTGTTTACAACACCAATAGCACAATACCAAACGTCAACACAGTGTACGAGTACTTGGATGGGATAATTTGGAATTTTCCTAATCGTGTAAAATCACATCACACTTTAATGGTTTGGCTTGTTCACAAATCTGATATAAGCTATTACGCACATTGCAAATTTTGCGATGTTTGCAATCCCTACAAAATGGTTCAGCTGCAAATAACCAAGCTCACAAAACAGAAATTAATCTTTTACATTGAACAACTTCAAGAAATGGTAACGCTGCCAGCAAGTGTTGGTGTGGTGAAGTTGTTTGTAGTTTATAGTCTTCACAACAAAGCAAACTAAGCTACCAGCAGAACCATTTTGAAACTTGTACAAAGCCTTAACTTCTTAGACGCCGGTTTTTTCAACGCTTATCATCACGCTCACGCGATTTACTCGTTAATGCCAGCCAACGTTGCTTTGAATTTCAGAATGGATACTGGGAAAACGTTTCAAGTAACAGAAGTGTTAAGCGTATCCGGATGTGCGAACTACGGCTTAGTCACTTACCTGCCAGGCATGCAACCAAGCCTTCAATTAGTAATAGAATTTGATTCATTCAATATTTGAGTCATTTTCAAGAATTCAGTTTGGCACAAACAGAATTTCGTTACGTTTTATTGCTTGCCATAAGGAACATGGTGCATGGACCCACCGCTTTGAAGAATTTGTTTCGCCATTCGACTGCTGGACATGGTTTGCTTCGACGTTGACCATAATTGCAACGTCCTACGTTATCACATATTGTAAACCAAATGTGCGTCAAGTAAATGGATCTACAATGTTTTTGAAGTGGATTGCAACAAACTTTATACTACTTGGTAGAATGCTGGATCAAGGAGTATCTCTCAGCAATTGTTACGTAACTCACAAATGTTCCCTATGTTTTCTATTTCTTAGCGCGTCAATATTTCTTTCTGTTATAAGTAATTTGTACAAAGGTGACAACACAATGAGACTAACTCTTCCCCCACCTTTTGTGTCATTTGATACATTTCAAAATTTGATAAATTATCAGTTTCCTGTATACTCTGTTCCACTTCTTCCGTATGTAAATCAATACAATCCCTCCAAAAATTCGTATAACAGTGTTGACTTTACTCAAACAAGCCCTCATGTAGCAGATCCAATTTCTTCTGAGCTTTATACATATGCAATATCCGATATACCAGAGTTTTATGCTGTAACTGTCCAAAGTTTCAGTGCTGCAAAGAGCAAATTACTAAATCAATCAGTGTTTTACTTAGAGCATTCTGAGTTATTTTATGAATGGAAAAACGTAGTTGGAAACAAAACATATGCTGGTGTAGACTATTACAAATTTAACACAATCATGGCAAATACGTCCTTGCAACATTTGCAAAATTGCTCCAGCTCTGCATTTATTCACAAAGAAGAAACTGCATTTGTTCAACACGCCCTACCAAGCAAGCAGAACAAACCAGTGTTTCTCGGGAAAGAAACTATTTACCAAACTATGTTGGGTTACAAAATGTCTGGACAGTCTCCAGACAGCATTCGACTGCGGCTAAAGTACATTTTTCAAACCGGAATTACTGAGTGGTGGTGGAAAATTATAAAGTTTGCCTTGGTTCAGAAAACATATTCACAAAGTGGTGAGCTCAGTGATAAATTAACCGTGGAACAGATCTCTACAAGTGATGTATTAGTGTTGTGCTTTATTCCTTTATTGGGATTTGCAACAGCTAGTTTCGTCTTTTTCCTTTTTGAATTTGAAACGAAGGAGTGCTTTTACATAGTACGTAGTCGAGTTAAATTGCAATTATGGCAAATTTGTAGTCAAATTCAAATGCAAGTATTAACCTGTATTAAGTTTAGGCACAAACCTAACAGCTCACGACGAATTGCTTGGGAATAAACTTTATGAGTTTCATAAACGACATTAGACAAACAAGACTAAACATATATTTATATGTATCTATATGTATTTTTATTAATTACAAACAAATTTTATTACATGCAACTCGTGGATAAAGGGTTAATATTACATTTCCAAAATTTGTATTATGAGAGAACAAGTGCACTATTTTATTTGGCATAAGGTCATATTACATACTTTGAAATTAAGCTTTTTAGTGTTAGGTGCAAAAAGGACTATGCAACCTAAGGGCAAACATTTTGACCTCCCGGTTTATTGCTGATTCTGATAGAGCTTTTAAAGCTCTACAATTTTGCATTTTAAAGTATGTCATTATTTCTTAACGTTGTCGAGATATTTACGAGTTTGTAATTTTAGCTCCTATAAGGCTCTATAGTAAACATCTTTTTTTCAAAGTAGTGGTTACCCATCGCGCCGACTTTTGATTTTTGATGTTGATAGCAGTTTAGAAAGAGCGTTAAATGATGATGTTTTTTAGAAGTTACTGGAGTGGTCTTCTTGCAAACGTCGAAGTTGTGGTAGGTCAAACATGGAGGTGTTTTTTGGAACAACTTTACTTTAAATCGTTGTAGCTTCCACTACACACCTCCAGTTTTCAAAGTAATAGCAATTTTAATTGAGTAATTTCTAGGAATTCTATGGCTGAAAAATCAGGACAAAACGTCATTATTTACGAAAGTTATAAAGGTCTAACATTGGAGGGGCTGTTCGAGAACCCTCAAAAACAGCCCTATTTCAAGCCTACATTTGACCCCCGGGCCCACCATTGATTTTCGATTTTAATAGCAATTCTGAAAGCGCTTCACTAGGAAATAAAACTGAGAAACAACTGGAGTGGTATCTTTCCAGAATTACGAATTATCAGACATAATGTGCTAAAGTATCAACCATCGGCTATAATTATAGGTATTTTGATATTGACACGACCAGGTGTGTAATTTTGGAAAGATACCACTCCAGTTTTTTCTCAGTTTTATTTCCTAGTCAAGCGCTTTCAGAATTGCTATTAAAATCGAAAATCAAAGGTGGGCCCGGGGGTCAAATGTAGGCTTGAAATAGGGCTGTTTTTGAGGGTTCTCGAACAGCCCCTCCAATGTTAGACCTTTATAACTTTCGTAAATAATGACGGTTTGTCCTGTTTTTTCTGCGATAGAATCCATAGAAATTACACTTTTAAAATAGCTATTAACTTTAAAAATTGGAGGTGTGTAGTGGAAGTTACATCGATTTAGAAGAAAGTTGTTCCGAAAAAACACCTCCATGTTTGACCTACCACAACTTCAACGTTTGCAAGAAGACCACTCCAGTAACTTCTAAAAACATTATCATTTAACGCTCTTTCTAAACTGCTATCAACATCAAAAATCAAAAGTCGGCGCGATGGGTAACCACGACTTTGAAAAAAAGATGTTTACTATAGAGCCTTATAGGAGCTAAAATTACAAACTCGTTCATATCTCGACAACGTTAAGAAATAATGACATACTTTAAATTGCAAAATTGTAGAGCTTTAAAAGCTCTATCAGAATCAGCAATAAACCGGGAGGTCAAAATGTTTGCCCTTAGGTTGCATAGTCCTTTCCGCTTGATTATTTTAATAATATATAATTTTTTTACGAATACCACATTTTTTGTCGATACTTTAGTATCATTTTTCGAATTTGATATGTCATTTTATAAAACTTAAAAATAAAATAATAAAACACAAAAACGCAAAGTTCCTTAGCAACGATTATAATACCAAGCCCCTTAGTGATTAGAGTTACATGAAATACAATTGAATACTCAAACATACATTTTAGTATTGCCACGGTTACGGTTTCAGTTGAAACCGAAAACCGGTTTCGGTTACAAATAAAAAACCGTAACCGAAACCGAGTTCGGTTACGGTTTCGGTTAAAAACCGTAACCGAACCGAAATTCGGTTTCGGTTACCTTAGTCATCTGTTCTTATATTATCTTTCACGTACGCCGACTCTATCCAAACTTGGAGCATGAATTTCTTGTTCATAAATAATGAAAAAAATAACATTTAACTTATTAAAACGCAAAAAGGGTACTAAGCCAATTTACTAAATGACAAGCCAAAAAACTTCATGCAAAAAGTTATGTCCAGTGGGGGAATCGATCCCGCAACCTCAAGCCCAGAGTTCAACACGCAAGCGGTTAAGCCACGGTGAATGAGCTGGAGTAACGAGGTAGAGAAGCTGGTCGTAAACAAAGAATGTGAGCCTGCACGTACGTACGGTGCACGGCACATCAATCTTCATATTCTTCATAAAGTAGTTTATGGAAAAAAACCGAATCATAACCGAAACCGGCGGTTTTTCAGTGTTCGGTTTTTAAATGTAACCGAACCGAAACCGAAACCGTAACCGAATTAAAAACCGAACCAAAACCGCCGGTTAACCGAAATAACCGAAACCGCGACGATCCTAATACATTTTATCAATGCAATCAGATACGCTACACCAACCAAAACTAAAATAGCTATCAAGTTTTGAAAATTAATTCTATCCCCAGTAGGTTTTGCTACATTAAAACTAGGATCCGTTTTATTCACATCTTGTTCATATCTATAGCTTAACATTTGCCATTTCTTCCACAACAAAATAAAACATCCTTCCTTAAACTGGTCGTAAGTTTGACGTAGCCAATATCGATTGTTTGTATGGATTGCCAAATAGTGTTTCTCCTTTCGCAAATGTGTTGGTACTACCAAGCATATTCTGTCTCGTTCCCGGGTCAAACTTCTAATATATTTTTCCAATCTAAGAACTGTGTTGCGAACTTCATTAAATTCGTAAGGTAAAGCAATTTTACCAATCATTTGTTTTGCTTCATCCGAAATATTAGGTGCAATCCATTTGGCATCACAAAAGCTTGAGTTTAATAAACTCAAAAGCTTGCTTTCTTTAAAGTCGTCGTAGTAATCCTTCCAAGGAGAATCATCAGTGTCACTTGACCACAAGATTCTGTAGCCACGCAGTACAACATCACGTAAGTTTTGGTAAGTTTCTGGTGGATCAGGTACTGCTAGTATACTCAATATTCCATTGCCATAAAAATTGCAAGCAAATACACCCAAAAATTGCATAAATATGCAGATTTTTATTTTATCCAAATAACTTGGTACTGAATTCATCACTAGAATTCCCATAATGTCGACGATTCTTTGCACAAATTCGTGTTTTTTAGAAGCTTTATAGCCAAAACCAGCAAACAGGAATATAGATCCAAGTACGAACAACCATATTATTAAAGTGATAGATTCCATCCATATTGTAAAATCCGCCTTGTATACTGTCACTTTGCTTTTATGTCTAGTGCAGTAATTCAACTGAAAGCTTCTGGTATACTGATATTTTATCGCAGAACTAGCGGTGCTCTCATCCGGTTCAAATCCGTCGTAATTGAAGCTTGTAGGATTTAGAATGTATTGCATTCTTAAATAGAAACCTCGTAACTCTCCTCTAGCTTGCAGTAGATTTCGAAGTGTTTGAGGCATAGCAGTAATTGTCAGGTTGTGATACAGTTCAAAAAGTAGTATTGACATGTACTCTGGCGTGCAGTAGGCAAATGTTGTAGTCTTAAACAATCGTTTTAAGCAAGGTACTAAAACACGGTATCTGCTTGTGTATTTTTGCAACAGTTCTTCTCCGCCTTCCAAACGTGCATCGACTATACGTCGGTTTCCATTTTTAATGTAAGTTTTGTGAAGTTTTAAAGGATTTGATAATGAGCTGAGAAATATGTCATTTTACTACATCAACATTTGAACCGATAGCACAGTATGGGTAACAAACAACAGAGTACCACAAACGATATTCTCGTTTTACAACGGTAACAACAATTTTTAGCGATGGTGTAGTTAAATCGTAGTGGCCAAAATAGTGTATGTGTAAAAAATTAAATTTTGTCAGAGGTCGTTTTCCAAGAAACAGAAAAATCGTGGTGGACTCAAGTGCAGGATATTCAAAAGTTTCTAAAATTGCACTTAAGGCTTCTCCAAAATAAGTGGTGCAATAACAAAGAAATTTGGTTGTGAGTGCTTGCGTGATATATTTAGTGGAAAGCTGAAAACATGACTGTTAAGAACTAGCTGGGTGGCTTTGTTTAGCCCTAAATTACAATCGTGATTTTCTAGCAAATGAAACACAAACATGTAGGGGGATTCGTGAAGGCTAGCGTTAGTGAACAAGTAATACAAACTGTTGTTTGAATTCTGTAGATGACAAGTTGTTTTCATTGCTGTGACAGAGTAAAGAAGACCCAAAAACGGGAGAAATTTCCCTAAAATTTGGTTTGTCATTTTATATAGCGTGCAGTAATTACGTAACGGTGAACTATCTCTAGAACATAGGCAAGCTGACAGCGTTCGATAATCCTTGACTAACAACTTTTAAAATGATTTTTGCTGATGCTTAGATTATATGAAGCAATTTATATTAAAATGAATTCATGGAGCAGCAGGCTGGTAGAAATGTTCAGAACATAAGTTAATCCAGGCTAAATGGTAAATGACATTTTGTTCGCATGTGTGCTCTCTGTAATAATTCGCTGCAAGTATGGCGTGTGTTTGTTAATTGATTTTTGAAACTTAAGCATTTAACATGTTCATTAGCTACGGCACTCCCGAATACACGTGGACTAAAAAATACTAAATAAAGGCATATATTACTACGATATCTTTAAATCCTTGTCAGGTTGACAATGCTTTATTGTATAAGCCGATAGCACGGAAACAATCACATATACAAGTATTTATATGAATTCTTATATGAACTGGACGAAAACAACTGAATTAATCAAATTTTATACTGACTTTTTATGTTTTAATACATGACGTAATATGTGAATTGACGATAATTTATAAAACGTATTAGTTATAATGGGAGACACTGTTCGACAGGGTCCGCCGTTCTATGGTGTACATAATATGGATGTTGTGGTCTAGGACGCGTGTAAAATTGGACTTACGTTCTTATTACTCGCCTGATTGGCATTCTCAACATTTTAAAGTCTCTCTTGACTTTATTAAAATTTGAACGTTCACCAACTTCCATACTGTAATGAACAAAATGACAGCGTAAACGTTTGTCCGATGAAGACAAAATAGAAACCAGTCGCGACTCCCAAATGTCATCAAAAGTATAAATAAATGAAAGATTTACAGTGATCCTTAAACTTAAAATACCCTTTGGTATATTCTGTTTGTTAGAACGCTCACGTGGTACTCACACTTCAAACTGTTAACCAACGCAACAATCATTGTTAAACTAAAATACAAAATCACATGAGGTTATTCAGGGGTTGCTGCTTTCTAGCCAATAGTCTTGCATCAGTGTTTTAATCCGTTGAAACAAAAACTAAAGCCGTTTAGAACCCATAACATAGAGGAAAACAATACAGTCAACGAAACGGAAAATATGTCTGTACATAAGTTTTCTAATCATACATGCACTTGGTGCAATATTTTGCACGACCCGTAATCTATACAAATTTGACGAATTTCTTTTAAATTTCTCACAAGTTTCCTTGCGGTGTGTTAGCCGGAAACATTCAGTGGGAATACGGTCCAAATTAAAACCTGGAGCTTAATATCAATTCGTGATTTATTGCAACCAATTGTTTTTGTTTATGTATTACAATGTTTAAATCCATGCAAGCCATCATTGCCAATGTTGTTTTTGTTACCAGAGTGCAATGAGATGTTTTGGGATACCAAGCTATGGCCAGTGATATTCAATGTAAAATTAATTTTACTGATTAAATTTCATTTAGTTTGGTCATTTTCCGTAAATGCAGGTAGCTTTGCCGTTTATGTTTGTATGGCTATGTGTACCTTATCCATACAGAATTACATTTTAATATTTCAAGAAAACTGTCTACTATCACACTGTCAAATCGATAGATAATTATGATAATGATTTTGGTATTTTTCAAGGCTCATCAAACTGCACAATGTAAAATACAACATACATACAACAAATACATGTTATTAGAGCATCACTAATATTTTCGGATTATAATCGTAAGTTGTTACTGCATATTCAAGCTAATAACTAAAGCATTTTCGACGGCCTCCGTTAAAGTGTTTTGTTTTGGGATTGGGTTTTAAAGCCTCCATTATGGGATATCCCCAACAGACAAATAATAATGGTAATTTAATTGACTTTTTAAAATTATGGTGTTACTTGTTAAATACGAAATTAACTAATTATGTATTGTTCAATAAGTTCTACTAAATATATAATGTTAAATTTAACAAAATTTATAGTAAAGCATAATGTACAAATTGTGCATTTCAGATCCAACGAATACCACTAAAATGGCATAATTTTGCTTTGCACCGTAAACATCAAGCGTATATCTAGTTTGAAGAATAGCACAAAACCAGTATAGCAGAGTACTATTAAACTAATAAAGTCTTTGGTCATGGTCTATGGTCATTATCGTTGAAAGTGCAAAATAGCGTTTAATAATTTGCAGAACGAGCTACTGAGCTAACATCATGGTGGCTGTCATATCAACAACCTGCATTATATGTTGCAACGCAATACCTTCATCCAACTCAAACAAACTGCCAACTTGAATTATTATCCTCTGACAAGTTTTGAACTGCTTTTGACATAACTTTGACATCCTTTGACCTCGCCACAAAGCCAAAAATTTATCCACCTCAGTGGTAATCACCCATGCAGAACCGTACAGTATTACGGTATCAATAAAGATTATGACATCCACAATTCCCATCGCCAAAATAACCAATTCAGGCAACGTATGGGTTAGCTTGAAAACCGAATACGTGCAAACAACATTCATAAAATACGCAGCAAATATCAACGCGGGAGCGATGACACAGATAAAACTCTGAAATGATTGGTATATCAATGTTACTTGTCGATATGCATTTAAAGCTTGGGAAAACATCCTTTCATTTAGAGATATTTGCTTAGCTTCAGTAACTTGCTTAGCTTGTGGTTTGGTATTTTGACAATTGTAGCAAGGTTTTGCTATAAACTTGGATTCGTAAAAGACCATAATTACTACGGCAATGTTCAAAGCTATTGGAAATGCTTCTATATAACCATGAAAAATCCAGTATACTGAGCACAAAATCCTTTCAGCCCAAATATTGCTCATTATTTGTTCCGGAAGGACAAACCGCAAAATGTAATGTGCCGGAGTTTTCCTGACCACAAATGGTAGTACACCCAATGTAGCAGGCATAATAACCGACATTGCCGCTAAGCTGTACATTGCTATGGCTTCGAATGACAGCTTCTTGTTGTCCAACTCTGCAATTGCGATTATGTTTCAAAATTAATAAAATTTGAGAAATTTTATGGGATTACCTTTGATTTTCCTTAGTGATATCAACTTATTTAGACACCACACTGTGTCCCTGCTTTTCAGTTCCCACGTGTATGTGCAGGCAATGCAGAAAACCATGATGGTAAAGTACATCAAATCCATTATAAAAATGTCAAAGGTTAATCCTTTGGAAATATTTTCGGCATTTGTAGAGTTCATAAATAGTAATATATGGTACAGGCTCACAACCCAAACAAAAATTACTTGAATGCTGGACCAATAATAAATGTAATTTTTTTCAGAGCTTAGTTGAAAACGAAAGGTTTGTGGATTATAAACCCACTTAAGTTTATAGTGGCGTTGGAGGCATTTGTACAGTAGAAGAAAATGATACCACATTTTGAATCAAGTTTTTCTCAAAAAGATTTAGGTGTCTGTTGTAAAGCCTCTAAAATTATTGTAACGTCTTTTCAAGCTTTTACCAGAAAAGGTCACATTGACGCAGAAGTGCATAATAAGAAATTTATTAATTGCTTAATTTATATAAGCCAGAACAATGTAATATTTTTGACAACGTCAGCCATAAACCACATTATTTTTTTATTTTATAAAAGATAGTCAAAACATACAATATATTTTGCAATATTAAATGAAATAAAGTAAAAAACGGGGCAGCCGTTTATTTAATCTCATAAAGTGAAGGAATATGAGAACCAAGCAAAATGAGACTCTGGTAAGGTTATAGTTTAATTATTTTGTTATGTAGTATAAACAGAAACTACATACTTTTCTTATAACCGCAATATGCCACCAATTAGTACCAAAACACTATAGAAGATATTTGGAAATTAGAAAACTTGTCAAAAAGTATTTTAAAAAAACAAAAGAACATTACGAGTTATATATGTTCATGTAATTCAATTATTTGCAAACCACGTAAGGGAAGAGCGTTGTACCGTATTTAGAAAATAAAAAGTCTGAATAATACAAGAGGTTTAGGAATTACCGACAACGCCGACAGCGCCAAGTAATTAGTAATTAAAAACCCGTACTGACATGTTTGTGTTAACGTTCTTGCCAATTAATTTATTCAAAAGGTGTTTGTTTTGTGCGCGTTCCTAACCAATCCGCTGCTTTGCTACTTGCACCATTTACGCAAACGAGAATATTTTCTACAGTAGTCTTCAATGTCGTATATATAAGCTGTAAATTTAATTCGAGCTGGAAAATTATAAGAAGAAGATATCGTGTAAGATAATAACTTATTTACTTTACATATAAACTTATCTAAACTAAACAATTTTTATTATATTGTGTTTTAGTTTAATACCTTTCCTTTCTACTTTAGAAAGTGTTATTCGTAACACTATTTAGATTGGCCTAATTTCAATTTCTTTAAGTTTGCTAGCATTCCACCTGTAATCTACAAGATAGCATGCAGTTGCTATTGTAAATATATTGATTGGGGAAACAAGTTGTTCATTTACAGATTGAGTTAACAATTATTTTCGGAAAAACTTAAATGTAACAGTACCTAATCATCTTAAAAATTCCCAAACCAAGTCATGACTTTCCACTCAGCAAGTCTGCGTGAAATGTAACAAAATCCTTTTACAAGGCAAAATGGGGGTTATATATACAATCGTTAGACAAAGGAATAAAACTCAATCAAAACAACGGTAAAATGATCAAGCCAATAGGTTCAATCTTTCTTCTAAAATTAATCAGACTACCGCGATCGTTACCAAGGATGACAGCAGGGCTAACCGGTGGACTATTGAAATATCGAAACTAATATGATGAAAAGTCCTACCACGTTATGAAAATAAATTGATTAAAATTTAGGAAGTTTGTGGTGAATTTTTTCATCTCTGTTTCATATCAAATTTTGTGTGTTTTCAATCATTACTTCTATCAAAGAATGTTTTCCTGAAAGCGTGAGTAAATACTAAGACCACGTCTGTTAAACCATTTAAACGTTTATCCAAATTGAAAAACAATGTATTCGCACAGTTGTGCTAATCCTAACCTACACAACTGCAGCTGGATTTTTGTATTGATATTGCACAACACCAGCACATTTGCAAGTTTGCACTAGTGGAACGAAAATTCCTCTAAAGTATCATAACCTACTTTTCTAGCAACTGAATATTCCAGCGGGGTAATAGTTCGACCCATCCAAAAGATATTTTGGCCATAATTTTTGTATGAAAGGACATAAGTATGGGTTCACGGAGTTTGATGCAGCGATCAATATTTTTGGTAGTAGTTGATATAATATGAACGGAAATTAACAAGAGCAAAGCTGGGCACTACTGACTGCAAGTTTAACAGAATTTGGACAACATCGTTTTTCCAAGGTTCACTTAATCCTGCACTTTATAGTCCAGGATGAAGTTCATATTTGCAGCACCAAGGCAAAGCTTACAAGCTAAACTTTTTGATTATTTTTATACAAGTTTTTGATTTGTTTAATTACACATTAGTTTTATCCGCCCTACCAATTTAATTTTAGTTAGAAGTACTTAACAAGTAAAGTGGTTTCAGATGTCTACTAAAGATCGATATTTGGATACAGTTTTGGAGATTTGAAATTTTGAAATGAACGGTTTAGATGTTTGATCCACGTTAATAGAAAATTGTAAGTTAACATAATATACGGAAATATTTTGTGTAATGTTAGATTGTGGCAAGTACTGTCAACTTGCCACAATTGGGTTTGCATACAAATTGACAACAAGGTCAAACAGTAAAGCACCGGGTGGGCTTCATCAACCCTAACTAGCCCAAATAGTACTGCTGGATGTTTGTATTAGTATAAAACTCAATTATGGTATTACGCATTAATTTTATCTACTTAAAGCATATCGCGTATAGGAAAACATATTAACGAAATTTATTATTGCTTTTCATAATGTACGTAATCCCAACGCAACAAAAGAATTAAATTGGCAAAAAAGTGCCTACCGTTATTGGGTTTCGTGTGGTTAATTCCTAACGTTACCTATCAATAAGGTATTCTGAAATATTATGAACAATGGAAATATTTTGGTACTAATAAACTATAATTTCCACGATTTAGTAGCTGTGCTTTTATATTTATATCCTACAAATACTGATATTAGAAAGGGTTAAACGCTTTGAAGCGAAGAAGACATAAGTTATTCGCGTTTAAAGTGTGGAATGTGATTATATTTAAAACTGGGTGTTACGCCCACATGGATGAATAAACCAAGTACTGGTTTGACGTCGTGATAAAACTTTAAAGAACAACCCTGATGTGGAAATAGGAATATCAAGAATATTTCGTTTTAGCATTAGGAGTACCAAAAGCGTCCAATTAAATATGTAATTGTTTACTTGGTCTTACTTCAAAAAGTGATGGTGCTAAATGAAGGATGGTTGATTGAAACTTATACATACCACTAAGGCACTAAGTGACATAAATTGTTAATTTTTTGTTCGCCTGGATAGTTTCATTTAATAACGGTTTATTATATTTATAGCAATATAATATACCACAAGTAAAAACGGCTAAGTATCGGTGTCTGTGTGATCGTAAATCTGTAATACAGATTCTGTATACAGATATATAGGGATATTGTCGAAAATGCCAAATAAGTTATGTAATTGTTTATCTTGTCTTCTTCCAGAAGCCGAACGTGATAAAACTAGGTATATCAATGTTTTATATTTAAATGGCGACAGAGTTTATCAAATCGTCATACGCTAAAGTGGTTGATTGGAAATTTAGTAGTGATAGAATTTGCAAACCAAATTTAGCACGTGTGATATTTTTCAGCCTGATATTTTAATAAGGATATTTTATCAAATAACTCAATCCAGAAACACATTCCCACGCAAACGGTGTTTAGCATGGGAATATTTCTCTTTCTGATCGCCTTAGTTTTTTCAATCAAAAGTGGTGTTAAAAGCAATATAAAATTTAATTTGGGCTTTGATATGTATTACTTGAGACTTGAAAAGTAAAATAAACCTTATCGTTTCTTACAGGAAAAAGTTCTATGAGCACAAGCAACTTTCAGATTTTCCGCAGACCTTTGGTTAGGTAGAGCAGAGCAAACCAACTACGACTTTAATGGAGCAGTTGTATTAAATTGAAAGTCACAAATTTTGTATAAGCATTTTAGAAAGTGTTCTGGCTTTCATACAGCACTCCATGTAGAGTAACGTAACTGCTTGTCTTGTCACCCAACTGAAATAAGCATTTCTTGGTCAAAAACATCTTTAAAAAATATCTTAGTAAAGTTTGTTAGAACGTATTCTGCGTTTATGGTCCTAGATTCTTGTGTTCAACTGTTTAAAATATAAACGTTTTCAGGCTATTTAGAATCCAGCAAGGCGACAGCTGATAATCCAGACAATCCCGTGAATGTTCTAAAATTGGTAGTTTACGTTTTCTTATTGCCCAGTCTACAGCTAAAATGCTATCTGCCAACGCAATAAAACACCTTACCTTTTACAGGAGACAAGCTTGGGTTTGGGGATGCGTCCCGTACCAAGTCGCAATGTCTCCGGATAAAAGTTGTCAGGTTTCAGTAGTGCTGACAAAGAGTCGTGTCCGCAAATTCCGAGTTTACTTGGAAATCCTTCCGCACAGCATATACACTCCTTATCTTTTGTTTCAACTAATTTCACGTTACCAAAACATTCCCCCAGATTTCCAACTCAAGTTTGCAATCAAAATGCTCTACTTGATTTTAATATTTCGTTTTTACTTGTAATTCAAATCAACATTATTACAAATTGGAAAGAAATTCCGCAATTTATCACAAGTTTTTTGAGGTTTTTTGAAATAAGGATGACCTCAGAGGAAACGTCTAGGTTCAAGCAGCATGAGCATCCTAAGGTGACAAAGTATATTTTGGCCCCTCAAATCTTAGCCACTTTAGTTAACTTGATAAACACACTTCTTATATTAAAAAAGCCCGAATTGCCCAAATGCTTACTGCTCTGCTGGGAAATCCTAGACACAGTAGCATTTACGCTCGGCTACTGCTCTCCATATATCAATTTTGGACTTTCTACACAGGCTGGGTAAAAGAAAAAGTTATGGGCCTTTATGAAGACTAATTAGAAATATGTAAATGTTTCATTACGAGCTTCAAGTTATGTTTTGTGTTTAGATTTACTCTTATTCTTACTCCACCCTGTGCAACTTTATTTACATGGACTGCTGCAACACTACTTCGAGCGAGAAACGCATAGTGGCAAGTGGAACGACCAAATTGGTGTCGACTAGAAACTTCATCAAAGAGCGTATTACGTCTTCGTTCGTTTCAGGTGTTGCACGTCATGTGGCTTTTCCACTTCCGGCACCTGATTCAGACGTACCAAACTGGAATGCTCACTTCAAACATATCTCTAGCACTATACGGTGTAATAAAGTTTGGAGACATTTCTGCTCTCCGATTGGCCTTTATGAGCGGTTTGACGTTACTGCATTCATCAGTAGATCAAATATTGTGCGAAAAGCTGTACGAAACGTCTACAATGTGTTTAGACAAATGGAAAATGTGTATTTCAGACATTCGCAGAGTCCAACGTTTGACGCTACACGAACGTGCGGCCTTGAGGCAGCTGGGTTCTGTACTCCCCTTCGGGGTTTATGGTTGGGGATACATGTATTTCAAACGAGAGACACTTTTTGGTTCATATGATACCATTGCTAATAACACAGTCACTTTACTCTTCCTGTGAAAATAAATCCTGTAAACGTGTCAGCATATTGCGAAAAACTGAATTGTTGTAACTGTATATTCTGCATTCTTTGTACCTGTATATTCCAGCAATATCAGGTGACGTGTATTTGCACATTATCAGGTTACGTAGGCTTGTTACATTATCAGGTAACTTCAACTTCCATTTACAGGTGAAGTGAATTTTTAACATTGTCAGGTAACGTGTATTTTAGCGTTGTCAGGTGACGTGTATTAACCATTCAGTCATAGTCTCGGACAAGACAAAAGAGTAGTGTAGTGGTTTTTTCATGTTTTATTAACTCGCTGCGTTTGAAGGAGAGCTATTTAAGATATTGTTGTCCGTTCATCTGTCTGTCCGTACACTTTATTTACAAGGCAAAATGAGCTCTAAACCGGGATACATATGGGCTCCAACTTAGCACAAATGGGCTAAAAACTTGCACAAATGTACAATAAATCAGCACAATTGGGTTTTAAACATATTGGGTTATTAGCTCTCTGCGTCTGCAGTAGAACAATTTAAAATTTCGTGTCCATGTGACCACTTCTTTTCTGTAGACCATGATAAATGGGGCTTAAACCAGGGTAAATGGGGCCTAAACTAGGATATATGGGGTCTAAACCAGGGTAAATTGCCACTTATTAAGGAGTGTTTATGTAAAGATTATTAAGTAGCGAAAGCTACTTTATAAGTTGGCGCTGTATGTCCGTGTGACCGTCCGTGCGATATCTCTTTAACGGTTCCACCGATTTAAACAAAACTTAGTACAAAGGAGTCCCATAACATAAAATTTCAGATCAATTGGTCAACTCCAAAGGTCACTAAAGTAAAATCTTTTTTTCGTGAAAGTCCCCTTTTTCAATCATGGGCTTTTGAATTAAACAAACCTAAACTCTTTTTTTCTGATAGTCCTCTTGTTGTTTGACTTCAATTTAGAACCGATTTTCCGTTGTTTCTGAAACTACAACTACTGCTTTCGCTACTTTGGTTCATGTGGACATGTTGCCGGCTTTATTCTATAACACATATCGCACTAGTCGTCTTTAGCAGCGAGCATTTTAATGGCTTGCCATCAACTGGTTATCTACTATAACGATTAATAACATCTTGCAGTTATCACGATTTCTGGACTTATTGATTTGAATTTATTCTTAATTTATTTTAAATACATTTATCATGCACTTATGTTGGAGGACCCTATGTTTCGCTCTTCAGACGCTCACCTACTTTAGCAGCAAGCATTTTTCAATGGCTTACCATGGATGTTTATCATTACTAGTATGGCTACAGATAATTAAAACATAATGTAGATTTTGAGTAGTTTCTTATTTCGTTTTAATTAATTTGGTTAATGTGATTAATGGTATTTAGCAACATAGTTGTAACATATATTTACATATCTAAATTTTTATAAACTTTAAAAAATGTTTGATACGATAATTTGCAAGTAGGTTGTCCGCAGAGCAGATAAGTAGTTTGGATTCGTGTTGTGGCGTCAATTCGTCAATTGTGTTTCCAGGGGATGCTTACGATGATGATGAAATGATTGATAATGTAAAAATTATAATAATTTTGTTTGAAGTATTAATTGTACATTTTCAAAATTTCTTACATTGGTTCTAGCAACCGGTTGGATAAAATTGCCAGTATACCTTTTATCCAATTCCAACTCCCTAATTGCCACTAGTTTAGTACGCCTACATCTTCTAAATCTAAAATGTTGCGGCCACTCCTACATAACATAGAACAATATAGAACTACAGAACCTGTTATTTTAATAAATACAGAGAGAAGGATAAAAAGATAGCATCGTTGATGCTCCACTATGATAAGTTTTGCTTTTACAAGCGATCAATTTCAATTATCAAGTTGGCATTAAAAACATTTTAAGATAATTTTAATTGCTTTCTAACACTCGATGTGCTAGCACATACTCGATGATTGATAATGCTTTTGCCTATCATGATTTATGCCTAACCCAGACCAATTGTAAGCTCGGTCCTATATGTGCCTTTACTCAAAGCTAATATAAACCTCCCTGCACTTTCCTTTTTAACCTTACATCCCAATGTTATATTTTGTCCTTGGAGTACCTTACAAGACCTACAAAATCTATTAAATTGAAGTCTCTCTTTTCTTGTCAATCCGCATGCACTTTTCCATGAGTGCAACACTCTTGCGGAAAGCTTGTGAAATAGTCCTCCTAATGATAGCAAGATAAACCAAACTATTTCAACAATAATTATAAACCCAATTAAAACACTTTTCACTGCACGGCTCATATCCTTATCGCTCCAATGTTGAAATAGTGTATAATTGGTGATTAATATACCAGGCATTAAAATTGTCATAAACGGTATTAACGCAATTCCAAAATATTTACAAAATAACATGAAGACCAGTTCAAGAGACCGATAATTTATAATAAATTGTGTTACATTCATACGGGGTTTCTTCAAATGGTCTGTAAAACGAAAGTGTTTTAAGCTACAATAGCACAAGTAGAGAATCAAAGCTGCTTGAAAAATTAAATTTGCTACACTTATCATCATACTTAATTGGAGTTTAACACAAAACGCTACATGAACTCCATAAATCACAATTTTAAGTAACTTTATTTGTGAAGTATTCTCTTTAAAAAGCGCTGGGAAATGAGAAATGACAGAATATGGATATGTAGCCGTTTTGGGATAAATTGCAGCATGCGCACATAAACACACACAAGTACCGCCACTGTTTAGCAAAAGGAGCGCAGTTGAACTTTCAATTAGTCTGACAATTTTTGTTGTTTTAGAGTTTAGTTTAGAAATTTTTAGCAACCGTTTGAAAAATTGAATTTGTCCATTGAGAACAATACAGAATTCATTTGTGTTGAAAATGTATGCATAGCAACTAAGCAGGTGACTGCTGTAGGATGTCAAAATTATTAGCAACAAGCTTTTGTCCATCCAGTTTAAGTTTTTAAATATTTTTGATCTAAGTAGTAGCTGAATGCTACAAAATATAAGAAATAATAAAACATGGCGCAAAAATGTTAAATATTTTTTGCGTGGGTTAGAAGTTACGTAGTATTGTTGTGTATTGCCATTGTATAAGAGTGGCATTGAACCAAAAAATTCAGTTAGTTTGGATAAAAAGACGAGAAACTTGTTTAAACGTAGGCTGAACATTGTTGAAAGGTAACAAAGGCTAGATTACGGTTGGATTGTAAATGCTAGATTTAGTTACTAGACTAGACTAGTAAACACTAGAGTTTTTACTAAGTAAAAAAAGGTTTAAAAAATTGAGTAGAATCAGGAGCGAAGAAAAACCGGTAGAATTTGTACAACCAAAAGAAGTACAGGACTGATTGAAATTATATCAAACCGACGTATATTGCATATTGCAAAATTGCTAAATTACATAATAGAACAAGTTGCTAATATACGCTTACCATATATAGAGATTGCTATCATAAGTAAACCATTTTTAAACGACTAAAAAGTCTAGTTTTTAAACGCTTTGACATTTAAGGTTTGCTACTCTGTAATAAATGATTGTATGAAATTGCATACTTACTAAATTCGGAAAATACTTAGAATCAAGATAAAGTCAGGAATCAAGATTTGTATTTATTCAATGTTTGATAAGCTAAACCTTTAATACTTTGCTTCGTGAATGGTTATGTCTAATTAAAAGGGCCAAACAACTGATTAAGGGCTTTCGTGGCTGTGGAAAATTTTTAAGCGTTTATTTGCCCACGCAGCACTCAGGGTTACTCAGCACTTAATTCTAAACAGAGTATTTAATCCAGCAAACCATATAAGTAATTCAAAAGGTTTCAACTGTCAAAAGTTATTGCGTATGAGTTCTAAACTAGCAGAGAAAGATGTGTTCGTACAGATAGCGATATAAGTACATAGCTGTTAATAGATAACCACCGGGCTGTGTTCTTGAACTCTTTTGATATTTTCACACAGTCGTTTATTTAAAAATTAAAGTCCATCACGAAAATCTACTTTAGACTTGGCAGCAAAAAGGGTTGTTCATTTGTAATTTTGGGTTTTGTAATTCTCCCTTTTTTAATATGGGTCATTTGTAATTTAAAATTTGTAATTCTCCCCGTGCACCCAGATATCCATGTCTAAGAATCTTATTTCATTTTGGCATGTAATTTCTCGTCCCTAGAAAATCTGCATTTTTATCCTTATTTTTTGTTGTTTTATCCTACCCCGAAAAAAAAGAATATTTATTTATCCCAAAATGATTTTCCAGGGATAAAGTATTATTTTCATTTCGGGATGAATAATTATTCCGAAAAGTCAGCATATTCTTATGGATATGCATATAGTCTTAATGTTTTCATTCTGCACTCAAAGCCATTGGTATATTTAGTTAGGTAATTTGCAGTCGGGCATCTGTTGGACACGCAACTGAAGGCAATCACAATGGATACAAGGTGATCTGTCAATGAATGTAGGATTTTTGAATTTTCTGCCGAATAAATGATTAATGGAAAATGGTCATAATTTCCGAAGATTGTTTTTATATACTAGAAGAAAAACGAAACTTAAACATATATTCAGAACAGTGACGTAGTTGAATTTACTACACAAAAAGAAAGTATTGCACCGGCAGGTTGTACAATAAAAAGAATTCTAATTGATTTGTGACCTTTCTCTCAAATGGCTTAACAGTCATCGCAAATCTGTCCTTGGATTAACTGTCGGGCTAAAAAGAACTTTGAACACAATTTTATTGATTTGCAATTTTACTGATTTTAGCGACACGTGATACACAGATATTTCAAAATCTTCCTATATCCCTTCCCGCAATATTTCAGGCCAATTAGTTAACTTGGTGAAAAGTTATAGACAATTGTGATGTAAAAGGTCGGGTAAATAAGAATGATAAATTATCTGGAAGTTTAGATGCAAGAGAGGACCAAGTCGTCTTAAGAAATGTAGAAAGGCCTAAGTAAAATAGTAAGCTGAATGGTTGCTTGATTTACGCTGAATGACGGAATTTTAAGAAATTATTTTTAGGAATCGGAATAATCGTTTATCACTCAGAAAATCATCTTGGGATAAATGAATATTCTTTTTTTCCGACTTTGGATAAAAGAATGATTTTCTGGTAGATAAAAGTTGTTTTATGACGCCTGACAAACATTTTGCCTTTCATTTTTGCTTCGTTTTTAAATAAGAAATGACGTCAAACGTGACAGTTCTAAGCCACGTAAAAAACATTGATTAGAGGTGTAAGCACGTGGCAGAATATATTAGACTCTTTTTACTTTTTTAAACATTTTAAACCTTTAATTGAATATATGATGTATAACGCTTTCTAAAATACCTTTAGGTAAATTTGAAAAATCTATTTGCTAAAATAGCACTAATTGTAAGTTTTTAAACTTTTCAAAGCGACTAAAAAGTGGTCCTTAACAATATTCTTGATTTGACTTACTTTGCTGTTAATACTATTGTAGCAGTGGCATTTATAATTGTATCGGCTATCGACAATGCCGTTCTTGGCTTTACAGGTTGAACAACTCCAATCGAAAATCCAATAACTGGTACACTTCTTAACTGCCTCTGAAACAATTTCTGCCTGACGTATAATGTCCAGTACCTTATAAATCTAATGGAGTTTTTATTTGGAATGGCGGCTAGTCCTACTATAAGAAAATTGATCAAAATGCACATTACAAATATACACCAAGCACAACCATACAAAATCAGAGGAAAGGTTTTATCTCTAAAACGTGAAATTACAATGTAGCCTGAGGAACAAGCTACTGCAATTCCCATGCCAATTAATACTATTAAAAATTGCAAAACAAATTGATTCATTTATTTATACACAATTCATGACAGAGCCCTTCAAATTCGAAGGCAGTTATTTCTGTCACTACATTTAATTACAATTAAACCAATTTTTTAGTACAGAGTCAAATATTACATCATATTCAATGTCATTATCATTATTAGTTGAAGTAATTTCTTCTTCTTGACAATTTATCAAATAATTTTTTAAACTTTTGTTGAATATCTTCCGGTTTGGTATTTCTTGTAAATAGTTAGGTAAACTTGTCCATAATTTAGCAGCTGAATCTGCAAAAGATCTGTTTTCTGGGTTATGTATAATATGCATACCACTACGTGTGCTTCTATATTCAAGACTATCAAATAAGATATAATTACTGAAATACCTCGGAGAATAATTAAATACAATCTGATGCGCAATTTTGATCACTTCGAATTTGTATAAGTTTTCAGCATTTAGTAATTTTAGCTCATTAGTAAGTTCATTAGATATGCTATCATATTTTCTTTTGTTTAAACAATATTTACCACATCGTTTTATAAGAGAATTTACCATTTTCATTCATTCATTCATTGCATACATAAATATTTGAAGTTCTTTAAAAGACTTTAAAGCTTTTGAAAATCTTATTATATGATTTTCACACTTAGGAAAGAAATCCTTTGAAGAAATCTGTATAACAGCTTCTAGCGGAATAATTACCAAAATTAACATCACCGATAGGAACACGCTACCACCAGAAAAAGCTAGCACACCATCAATTCCACAAGATACTAGTTTGACTACCATGCATACTGATTGGTCAGACTCAGATATATTCAATCCTAAACTACTTAAAATAAATTGACTAATTCTTAGCATAACAGCATAGTTTCTAACTAACGGCACAACCGCAAACAGTAAGGAGCCAATTAGAAACGAGAAACTAAATCCGTACATGAAAAGTTGCTTGAAGTTTAGGTTTCTCTGATAGTTGTAAGTCTTCTCTTGAAGTGTTTTAAATCGCTGCGTAAGAAAGTAGCAACTTTCGTCTACGTTTTCGTTAATTGTTTTAAACGCAGATAGACAAATCGCTTGTATCGCAAAAGCAAGTACATAATACATAAACATTTCTAGGTTTTGAGACACCACTTTGTGATATATTTGCAAAAAGATGAAGTAGCCGGTTGAAAGGCACATCAGGGATATGGAATTTTGTAAAGCTTTCCAAATTTTGTAAGCGGTGCTTCGAGATGAACTTGGAAGTCCATTGGATTGAAATAATGTGTATTTGGGATTGGGAACAAATATTGTGCGACCCTGATCTACCGTTAGTAAAACGGGAGGATTTATAAATTTCTGAATTAGGCTGTATATTTCGACACTAGCGCTTGTAAAAGTCATGGCTACTGTTTCACAAGACTAATAGCTTGACTATTGAATGCTAAAGAGTTTTTCAAAAATGAAAAAGTTTGCGAAAGGTGGAATTCATCATACATAGCCAATTAGCCTATAATTTTAAGGGCAATTTTAATAATTTGCATATCCGGCTTGTGGAATCAGGCTTGACCTGAAGGCTTAATAAAATTTAATAATGTAGTAATGCAAGCACGTGGACTACTTTAATATAATGCCAAAGCCTTCATTCAAATCCCATTTGAATTTTAAATGTAACTGTTGGTTCGCAGACTATATATTTTCTATGAAAAACTCATTTATTTGACTAATTCGTAGAATTTCTAATTCGCAGTAAGCAAAATTGTAGCCGTATAATTTATAATTGTATCTCTTACTAGTAAGGCCCGTGGCTTCGCCCACGCTAGAATGATGACTGATATTCACAAAGACTTTTTCCAATGACAGAGGCATCAGCTAATTCATTTGAATGCTAAAATCATTCAGATGAATTACCCAGGGCAAGGGACGTGGACCCTCCTCTGTGTGTTGCCCCACGGGCCTTCTCCAGAAGGCACAGGCGGTACATTTACAAAAGCCACCGCTGGCTTCACGAACCAAAGATACAAATAGAGCTCTGTTCGTCTTCCAACTCCAAAATTTATTTTTAAAGCGTATGTTCATTAGGGTCAACGCCCCACTGCTTGAACTGCATGTGAATAAGGGGTAGTATTTGGCAGTGGCCATGTTCAGTGGTGCCGTTTAAGACAATTTATAGCTCATTAAGAGCCCCTGAATTGTACAAAGCCAACCCACCCACCAAAATCACAGTGCAGATACAAAGACAGATGAAACTGATGAGCCTCAACATAACATGTTCTTCTAGATTAAGTACTTCTGACAAATTATTTCCGAAAACTTACTTGCTAATAAAATATACACATATCTACAAATGTAATCGCGAATCAGAACACATCCTCTTTAAAATATCTCATGATAAACAACATTTCTTGTAAATATAGCATCAGAATCTTCAAGTAGCTTTCCTTGTTCTTGTGTGTCGTCAATCTTAACTATAACATCTTCCGAACGTCTGACTCTTGAAAACGCAACATAGAGTTGACCATGTCCAAACACTGGCTCTGGTAAATAAATTCCAACTTTATCCAATGTCTGCCCTTGCGACTTATTAATGGTCATAGCGAAAGCCACTCTTACAGGAAATTGTCTTCTTGTAAGTTTAAATGGCAATCCTGTATTAGTGGGGGATAAGTCAATTCGAGGAATGAGTACTTCATTTCCTTCTGCAGATCCCGTAAGCACTTCGGCTTTAATCAAATTCGTTTGCAATCCAGTAACAAAAAGTCTCGTACCGTTGCACAATCCCTCTTTAGTATTCAAATTTCTCAACAGCATAATTACTGCACCCAATTTTAATTTCAAATTGTGTGGTGGCATTCCGGACGGAGTAAGACTATTGACAAATTCAGTTGGAAAGTCTGTTCCATCGTTACAATCAATTTTGTCGATACTTTTGTAAGTATATTCATCTCCTTCAATCAAACCAAGAATTTCGTCGTTGATTTTATCAACGCTAGAGTTTTTTGGACACAAAATTGCTCGCTTTGACATATGTTTCACATTATCAATGCTTATTCTATCCCCATACACTTTTTGTATAATTGAATCATTACATACCATATGATTTGGTATTTCAATCACATCATCTCCCAATCCATACTCGTTAGAGAGGTTACCGTCTCCCAATCTTAGTAACCATTCGCTGTATTCTAGATCGACAGATCTAACATTGTTATGCAAAGCCAGTCGTTTGAAACTGCCCCAACTGGCACTGTATTTTAGACTTCCTTGAACAATTGCTGATCTCTTAGCATGTGGAATAATTGCAAGACATTGTCGGAAATCTCCTCCCATTAAAATCACTTTGCCTCCGAATGGAACATCTTTTCCACCCAGGCACTCCATCAGTTCTCTTAAACATCTGTCTATTGCATCCATTGCGTGACTCGATGCCATTGTGCATTCATCAATAATTATCAATATCGCATTGCGAATCAAATCAGCCAATTGAGAATTGGATTTAATGCCAGCTACAGTTTTCTCTGTAATTGGTATTCCCAATTTAAATAATGAATGGAAAGTTCTACCCCCACTTAACAAATTTGCTGCTATTCCTGTCGACGCAGTTGGTAAGACAATAAGCTTTCTGCCTTTCAGATAATGCAGTAAAGTTTTGTACAAATATGTTTTACCGCTTCCACCAGGTCCATCTAAGAAAAAACACTTGGATCCAAGTGTTTGATCGTTAATTGCAAGTATCACGGAATCAAAACCATTTTTCTGCTCCAGATTCAACGTGTTTATCATTCGGTTGGCCTCATTTTGCTCAAACTCTACGTTAATTGAATCACTATCAATATCAGGCAGGTTAATAGGGGGCTCTGGCAATCCAAACTGATCCAAAGTAGCTCCAAGCAAAATCAAATATTGCTTAAGATCTTTCAAAGCATACAACTCACAGTTTCGACATTCGCCATTACTTTGATGAAGCTTGTAACAGAAGTCCTCTGTTAAGTCAATAATATTATCAGCCCACAACTTCTTAGGGTCTGTTGGATTACAAAATGCACAAATATATGCAAACACTTGTCTAAGTTGTTTCGGCATTTTACAAAGTATGGCATCGTCAATAGTTCTTTGCCATACGCTATCATCTTCTAATAAACCCCGTGCTTTAGCAGATTCGCGATATGTATCATATGTTATTCCTTCATATGTCATTAAATCTTTGAAACTTTGTGCTCCTTTAACATTCAAGAGGATGAGTCGCATATAAAACCTTTCTGCGTCTTTTGGGCTCACGGAGTACATTCTTGCGATTTTGTTAAAACCCTTTTCTCTGTTTTTCCATTTTCCCTCAGACTTAAGCCACGTGAAGTGTAGAGGTATTTGCCAGTAATACAAATCTCGTGCATTTTCATTTACTTTATTTAACTCGAACCATGCAGTCAGAGTAGTATGCTTTTTCTGTGCATGCCCTATTTGCTTTTCCACCACCCCTTCAGAAGATGTACCGCTTGTAGCACCCGTTTTAATTACTATGTACTCCTCGCCGGGTAGGTGTACCGCAAGTCTTTCAATTGAATGCGAGTGACCATGCATTGAGTTTCCAAATATTCTCCACGAAGATTCAGGTGAGCTTACATATCTGGAATCAACGTGTTTCTTTACTTCGTCATGACTAAAGGTGTTTGTTTCCTTAATCTCAACGTTGGCGCAGTCGTGTCCTTTGTACACATACTTGAATAAGTACTTTACGCACTTGATTGAGGCACAAACTTCCACATTGATGTGGCAATTATATTTCAATAATAGATATGGATTGTAGGGTACTATCCATCTATTATCAATGGTTCTTCCTTTTACAATAACTTCTGTCCCCGGTCTTCTCTTATATTTTGCGAATCCGTCAGAAATACTTTCACCTCCCAAAGTTTTCTCTTGAAAGTCTTTGGGAAAATGTTTCGTACAATTGTCTCCATTCATACATGGCGCTTTAATGCCTTTTCCACACGGTCCATGCACCATATTATTTGTAACGATTTCATAGAGCCTTGGATGCGTGGTTTGATCAGGTATCTCCGCTCTTACAACTTTATCAATCTTTTCAGGCGTGTCTAGTTTTGAGTTTTTATCAAGAATCAAAAGTAAATGAGCGTGAGGTAATCCGCGCTTTTGAAACTCTATTACATATACAAACGCAATTGCAGTTCCAAAAATTCCACCTTCTTTCCTCGTAATATCTTTTAGAATTCTGTCAAGTTTCATCTTAAAAACTCTAGCAACTAAATCTGGTCTATGCTCAGCACTTTGCCAAGGTGCCAGATTTTCCTGTATCTCTCTCCACTTAGGATTGCATGTGATAGTTACAAAAAGGTCTGGCTTGCCATGTTGTGTAACAATAGCCATTGCATCTTGGTAATTCTGTTGCATATGTCGCGGGCTTCCCTGGAACGACGACGGTAAAATAACTACCTTGCCTGGTTTTTTATTTTGAGCTTCTGCTTCGGAAGCAACATAATCTTGAAAACCTTTTAAAGTGTCTCCTCTCCATTCACTTTGATTGTTTTCAATGTAGCTTAAGCGATTGGCTTCCATTTTTACGTAAGCATCAACAAAGTATTGCTGCGTCAATTTTCCAGCATTCAAAAAGGGGTTGAAGTCGTCTCTAATTGAAAATATATAGGAATAGTAGTCCATTAATGTCAATCGCTTTTTCCCTTGTTTGGTGGTTTTAAATAAATCTACACCCCAGCTTCTCTGACCGTAGGGAAATAAGAGCGGATAAGCCATTGCATCAAGATACATATTTAGTATATCAATTCGTTTAACACCTTTATTAGGGTCTCCAGGTTTTGGGCGAAGATGTATCAACAAATCTCTTTCTAACGGAGGCTCACCGTCTTTATTTTGAAATACAATGGCTACCTCATCTACTGTAGCCGCGTTGTATCGTCGTTTGTCGTAATTTCCATCGCTAATTATCGCCATTGTCACTTCTGTTTCAGGGTTTCCATTAGCTATCGCGTCTCTTTTAGACTCCTTTTCAACTTCATGCAACATTCGGTATTTTTTTGCAAGCTCATTGTTTGCCTCCATAAAGTCAGCGATTATATTAAATACAGCTGGATCCACGTTCTTATTTGCAGAGTGCTTCATTCTTTCTTGATTTGCTTCACCAGTATCAAGAATATATAATTGAGCATATTGTCTGGATTCACCTTCAGCAGGATGCAAAGTTCCTGTTCGATGATATATTTGTCCGCAAATTCTAAAGCAGTATGTTCCATACCCAGGCGGCGGAGAAATATTTGCACCCGTGGAAGCGTATGCAAACGAACTATTAACAGATCTTATATTCTCCATAAGATTTTTCCCAATCTCACTCTCCTTTTTCAATAAAGATTTTAAAATATCTGGGTATGTTCTATGTTCCTGGTTGTTACAAAGTGTGGTTAAGTCAACTTGTCCTTTCTGACAACATTGACTATATCTTTTGCATCGAATTGAATTATTGTCGATTTTAAAATATTCATACGGTTCGCCCTCAAAATGCTTGGCTTTGCAGGCAAAGCAAGTTTCAGACATGTTTCCACAAAAATCTTCTGTAATTGTGTTTTCATTTTCCATGCATCCCTCCGCCTGTGCCTTTAAACTTGCCATTTTTTTAATTTGAATATTTTTTTGCTGCGTTCGGACTTGTCGCATGTGTTCAGTGTTTTTGTTTTTGCGAAGAACCGCTTCCGCCTCAGTTTCATTTGAACGTGCATTTTGCTTACGTTCGGCATCGGCTTTTTTTAATTCATCAGATAACCTTGCACGCCTTTTTCTGTCGTATTCGGCTTTAGCAGCTTTCTTCTCTTTTTCTCGATCTCTATTAGTATTCTTTTCATTGTCAGATGACATTCTTGCTTTTTTTGCTGGATTAGCAGACATTGTTGAAGGATATAACTCCTAACCAATCTCTGATTATTCTCCTTACCAATCTCTGATAACTCTCCTTACCAATCTCTGATAACTTTCGTTACCAATCTCTGTTAACTCTCCTTACCAATCTCTGATAACTTTCGTTACCAATCTCTGTTAACTCTCCTTACCAATCTCTGTTAACTTTTGTTACCAATCTCTGATAACTATCACCTTCGTATCAATCTCTCCGTAGTATCAATCTCACCTTCGTATCAATCTCTCCGTCTTATCAATCTCTCTCCTTCTTATTAACCTCTATCCTTCTTATCAATCTCTCTCCTTCTTATCAATCTCTCTCCTTCTTATCAATCTCTCTCCTTCTTATCAATCTCTCTCCTTCTTATCAAACTCTCCTTCTTATCAATCTCTCTCCTTCTTATCAATCTCTCTCCTTCTTATCAATCTCTCTCCTTCTTATCAAACTCTCTTTCTTATCAATCTCTCCTTCTTATCAATCTCTCCGTCTTATCAATCTCTCTCCTTCTTATTAACCTCTATCCTTCTTATCAATCTCTCTCCTTCTTATCAATCTCTCTCCTTCTTATCAATCTCTCTCCTTCTTATCAATCTCTCTCCTTCTTATCAAACTCTCCTTCTTATCAATCTCTCTCCTTCTTATCAATCTCTCTCCTTCTTATCAATCTCTCTCCTTCTTATCAAACTCTCTTTCTTATCAATCTCACCTTCGTATCAATCTCTCCGTCTTATCAATCTCTCTCCTTCTTATTAACCTCTATCCTTCTTATCAATCTCTCTCCTTCTTATCAATCTCTCTCCTTCTTATTAATCTCTCTCCTTCTTATCAATCTCTCTCCTTCTTATCAATCTCTCTCCTTCTTATCAATCTCTCTCCTTCTTATCAATCTCTCTCCTTCTTATCAATCTCTCTCCTTCTTATCAATCTCTCCTAATCAATCACTCACAGCTTGTGTTTTTTAATTTAGCAGCATAAACGTTTCATTAAAAACATGCAGCAGCGAAGATTTTATTTTTAAAAACAGCAGCGTAGATTTTATTTTTAAAAACAGCAGCGTAGATTTTATTTTTAAAAACAGCAGCGTCGATTTAATTTTTTTTAAGAACAGCAGCGTAGATTTTATTTTTAAAAAGAAACAGATGCGTTGATTTTATTTTAATAAAGGTAGCACTTAAGATTAAGTTTTAATTTTTGATCGTAGCACTTTTTTATCAAAACAGACTGACAAAATGCAAGAAGACTGTCATCAAGATAAAAGCCTGTATGATGATCAGATGTGTTGAATAAACACTGTTGATTGGGTGCTTGAATGGCAAAAGCGCATTTTACTTTGGGGCGTAGTGATGCAGATGCATACACATACGCGAGATACGTGTATTTGGTATAGAGCATAGCATAGCACAGAGCAGTGCACAGGACAGAGCACAGCACAGAGCACAGAGCAGAGCACAGCATAGAGCAGAGCACAACATAGAGCAGAGCACAGCATAGAGCACAGCACAGCACAGAGCACAGCACAGCACAGAGCACAGCACAGAGCACAGCACAGCACAGAGCACAGCACAGAGCACAGCATAGAGCAGAGTACAGCACAGAGCATCATCAATATACAAAAAAAAGTGAGGACACACCGTAGTGAAATGTATAATAGTTTGATTGAAAGTTTGCCTTTTCACCGGGTACACGAACCCACTGGAAAACCCTATTTCTCGAGAACTGTGTAGATTTCACTTGCACGCGCTATCCATAAAGTATATAGAGTTCGGTGTTTATTTAACAAAGATTTAATTTGGAATGGCGGCTAACCCAACAATTAAACTATTGATTGTCATACACGCTCCAAATAAACACATAGTTAAAATGTATAAACTCAGTAAAACATTATTATCATTAAAACAACTATTTAATTATTGTGGAAATAATATTATCTTCCTGGTATTTTCAATTTGCCGTCCGTCTAAACGTGCTATTACATTAATCATTATATTCATAATAGCTGGTAGCTTTACATAGTTTAGAAAGCTATTAAAATATCCTCTTACTGGACAGCACTTAAACTTTAGCTCGTACAATATTTCTTTTACATACAAATGAAATTAACAAAGATCGAGGATGATGGAGTTGAGTTGCTCATGTTAAAAACAAATTCACCTTACTGAACACTTTAGAGATGGGGTTTTCTCTCCAAACTCTGACCTCCATCTTCTTTCTTGATGATGATGATGATTTTTCATTCATATTTTCAGTAACGCAGCGTATTTCACTAAACGTTTTTTTCGTTTCTGAAAATATGAATGAAAAATCATCCTCGTCATCAAGAAACAAGATGGAGGTCAGAGCTTGACGCGAAAACTCCATCTCTAAAGTGGTCAGTATGTACTCGTTACATCTGGTAGAATTGAAAATTATAAAAATTGCAAGTAGCAACCGCAACCTAAAATGGAACATTTATTAAGTAGCGAAAGCTACTTATTAATTTGGCGCAAGCTGTCCGTCCGTCTGTCTGTCCGATATCTCCGTAATGGTTCAATCGATTTCAACAAAACTTGGCATACACATGTGGCATGTTAATGCGCAGCTGTGGCCAAAAGTTCAGGTTACTAGGTCAAAGAGGTCAGACGTTATGAGGTCATAGGTCACATTAGCTCTCTCTCTACTATAACAATGTTAGGATACTACGTATTACACTTTAAATATAAAACCAGCACAGAACTAATGTTTTAACTTTTTTACTAACGTTACCAACGTCTTTCTTTGGTCAAGAATACTACATTTAACGTTTCAATTTTATTGTTGGCAAGAAACTATTACTTTAACTTTTTAAAAGTTACCAACGTCTTTTGTTGGTCAAGAATACCACATTTAACGTTTCAATTTTATTGATGGCATGAAACTATTGTTTTAGCTTTTTTGAAATTACCGACGTCTTTCCTTGGTCAAAATACTTCATTTTACGTTTCAATTTTATTGTTGGCATGAAACTATTAGTTTAACTTTTTTGAAATTACCAACATCTTTTGTTGATCAAATATGCTACATTTTACGTCTTAATTTTATGTCTGGCATGAAACTATTAGTTAAACTTTTGTGAAATTACCAACGTCTTTTGTTGGTCAAGTCAACTACATTTTACGTTTTAATTTTGTCTGGCACGAAACTATTGCTTCAACTTTTTTGAATTACCGATCTTTTGTTTTTCAAAAATACGTCTTTTTACGTTTTAATTTTTTGTCTGGCACAAAACTATTGCATCGACTTTCGCTACTTTGCTACATGTGGGCATGTTGCCTGCTTTATTAATTAATAGATACTTTTCAGTTGAACCTTCAGGGACAAAAGTAGCCAAGCCGTCCTCCGTGGTTCGTCATCAAATATTGACAGTTAATATGCCAAATGAATCCTAATGCACTTAGCTCGAGTGTATATTCCCAGATTTTGAAAATGTTAACAAGGGAAAAAGATAAAGATATATCAATTTTGTCCAATTTTCCGTGACACTTCTGGTTTCAACTTTTTGCTATATTTTTTAACCAAACCGAATTTTTACACGGAATTTGCTGCAATAGTTCAGAAAAACTCGACTTTATATGGACAGTATAAATTAGAAGATTTATGAATGGTTCCTAAACCTGGACGCGGCTAAAATCTTCAAAAAGTCGGGTAAAAATTTGAAAATTTTAGAAAATTAATTTTTGTGAAAACAATACATGCACACTAACGTGATGTCTTTACACCATTGAGTTGTGCATTTACTCCGTATACTCCAAGAAAAAAATCACAATCCTGTAATAATCCAGTTTTGAGAAATTTGAAATTTTTTCTGTCGACACCTAGAAAAAATATTTTTCGTCACCACCGCCTCCACAGCTACTTTGGAGGGCTGAAACTTTGCACGGGCTATTTTCTCTAGTCCTACTATTATCAAGTAGTAAAAGTTTTGAAATTCAAGAAAGTTCATTTTGTGGTGTCAACATCCGCTAATAGTTACTTCATACACTCATTGATAGCGAAAAACAGGTAGCTTGAGAAAAATGCAACGAATATGGGGTTGGCATTTTGTCATATAATTAAATTAATTGCTTTAGAAGTTTTAAATAGTTTTGGTAACATCTAGGAAATCAAAATAACGTACCGTGTAAGCTTAAATTTATGTCTGAGTTGCTACTTGAAATGTCGAAAATATGTTACTGCCCAAAAGGGTTTCTAATTCAAAACTATGTTCAGTTGTCTAACATAAAGTACATGTAAGATATAAAAAATTCGGTGTTTTTAATACATAATGTTCCAGAAAAAAGCGAACTATTCTTTTGAAAGGTTTTGTTGCTTATACAGAATTCTGATTCAACATACTTCCCTGCAGAAAACAGCAGCTTCAATATTTTAAACTTTTGGTACTAGGCAAACAGATAGTCAGTTTGCTGGTAAACTGGTAACTCTGCATAGCCTTAATTATTAAATACTTTCAGGCAGTAACATAATTTGGAGCATTTTAAACAGTATCTCAGGCATAAAATTTTTAAGCTTACACAATACGTTGTTTTAACTGCCAATATGTTAACAAAACTATTTAGAACTTAATTGTAAAGCAATTATTTTAATGATATGATTATATGCCAACCTCTCTGTCGTATTTTGCTAAAGTTACCTGTCTTCCGAATAAGTTTCATAATGCATGACTGCAGGAATGAAATGTCGTCCAGAACTGATTAGTGGAGTGATGTTGGTAATTACCGGTACTGGAACACAATTTTTCATATAATTGTTGGGATGTTAGAGTAGAAGCAGAAATGAGTAAATGCAACCATTTTATTACATCCCATTTGAAAAAGGTTCGAAATATCTGTGCAGTGTTTGTGTCTCTGCCAGACGAATGTGACTTTTAATGCATTTTTATGGGACAATAAATACACTGTGCTTCAAAAAACCCGCCTGATATGGATAAGTAAGAATTGCAAATAGGCTCTTTTAATTTATTGGTGAATATCCGTAAGGGGAAAATGGTTCCTACCACTGATATGAGGAGTACTAAATTATATTGTACCGGATAATACCGGTAAATACCACACATACAGTCAGGACTCATAACCCCATATTTAGGGTGATCCACCCCAAATTTGGGGTGACCCCAAATATGGGGTTAGGTAACCCCAAATTTAGGGTGATTCACCCCAAATTTGGGGTTACCTAACCCCATATTTGGGGTTTGATAACCCCAAATATGGGGTGTGGTATTGATATTTTTCCGTAAATAATTTGGTAACAGAGCATGTCATGTAAAAAAATTGGAAATAGATGTTTTTTAGTAAAAAGACGAAAATTACGAATTTTCCCCCTTGGCAAACCATTATTTTTCCTCTTCGGCTTTCGGCAATTCGAATTTCATTTATTTCATATTTGAAATTAAATACATCGTATACGTGTAATATTAAAATTTTGGTTTTTGTCTGAAAAAATCTCAAAAACTACAATCAAATTTCTTGGATAAGGAGAATAATTTTTTGCTGACAAATTAGATATCTATTGTTGAATTTTTAAATAAACCCCCAAATTTAGGGTTACCTGACCCCAAATTTGGGGTTAGGTAGCCCCAAATTAGGGGTGATATATCCCTTATTCAAACCTACGCATTATGTTTGACTGTTTATTCAGGAATGTCACATTTTGCGTTCACATGCATATTGTGCTTACCATTGCCATTTTTGGAATTTAAAAGGATATTCAAGTCATTACATGTTTACAATTCAACCTTCTTTTTAATGATGGGTAGCTTCACGTTTTGCCTACTCAGGATAACTTATAACCAAAATGCCTGAAACTTGGTATTAATCCGTAGAAATGTTCAGTCAATACACAAAACACAGCAAAAAATTCATATAAAATTGTAGGATGAAGATAAACAGCTTTGGTTTTGTCACTGTGCCTATCCTAACTGGTTTTTTTTTGCGTATAAATTCTTATCTGCAAATTGTTTTCAAGCTACCACAAAAACTTATGTAAGCCTAACAAACTCGGCTCACATCTACTTTTCCATACGAATGATGTGGCATGGACATGCTCAAATTCTTCGTTTTTGAGGAGAAACGCTATAGTACTAATACTTCTTAAACGATTGATCACTAAAAACAAAAATGCTAAATATAGCACTATTGTTTGTGGACGTGTGGACTTCGTAAATATTTTGTTATTTTATTCTAAAAGACGTTTAAAGCCTTAATTTGTTTTGTAACCCCAATTACGGGGTTAGGTAACCCCAAATTTGGGGTGACCGGCTTAAACTTTGAGGTCACTCCAAATTTAGGGTGAGGTAACTCCATATTTGGGGTGTCACCCTAAATTTGGGGTTACCAAACCCCATATTTGGGGTCACCCCGAATTTGGGGTGGATTACCCTAAATATGGGGTTATGAGTCCTGACTGACATACCTTATTGCACTCTTGCGTTTCTGGTTAAAATTAGACATAACTAACAAGGGAACCGTCCTAGTGGGTACACTAAAAAATGGGTGAAATGCACCAATTTCTATGTCTTTAGATAACGAATATAATAGTCATTTGTGTGAATGGGCCTTCACAAAAAATCAATTGAAAGACTGTATTTAAAAAGTACTTACATAACACGAAAATGCCTATTTTAAAATGCTATCTAAAAAGTGAATAAGAACTTGAGTAAAAAACCGAAACCAGTTATGAATTTTTTCAAATCCTTTAAAGAAAAATGCCCGAACTTGTTAGTTTTACTACGATCTGTGAACTTCTTTATAAATTGCATTAGCTACTTCTTTCTTTTTCCTCAAGTCGACCGTCTATCTGTATGTTCGTCCGTCTCATTGTCACGTAAGTATCTCGCAAACGGCTAAACAAATTTCCTTCAAGCTTCGTACAAAGCCGACGTACTATAAGTGAATGAACGCTGTGCTCACATTTTAGTACAAATATGGATTAAAGAACACAGTGGGTACATGCGGCATTGGTGGACAAGTATATTCTTAATGTAAATGTGATATTGTGTCTAAACTAAACATTATGTATTTTATATTTATCAGCATACTCATCTGTTCCTCTTTAATATTTCAACAGGACAGGACAGCATTCGTTCTCAAATAGATTAAACCTTGATACATGATTTTAGTTACAATTTAAGTAAAACTATTTTATAAGTTAAAATCTATTGGAATGTTTCGTGTAGCTAGTATGCTGTAGATCAGGAATAACTAGTTTGTTGTTGTGTGGATTGATGTAATATGCAGTTACTGGGCAGGTATTTCCTCTAAACACGATACTTGCCGAATGGCCTTCTTGATGATATTAGTGGTGAGCTCATGCATCATGTACATAAAACTCATGACATGTATCTTAGTCATATCATGGCATGCCAAATTACATGAAATGACATGGGGGACTGCTACACGACATGACATAAAGTATATGCATGCACATGCATGAAAAAAGTAGGAAGAAATAATTGACAAATTCGTCATCATTCACTAGTTTTTAAATATTCTTTACGTAAAATGTGATTCTTTTTGTCAAATTTTATATTTAAATTGTTTTAAATAGTACAACTAAGGAAGTAAGTTAGCTTTTATATGATTTTAAAACATTGGGTATCCTCAAAACCTTCAAAATTTTGAGGTTCCTTAGATATTTTTAAAGGGCCATATTCCCTACCTTATGGAGGCTGGGCCCACGATGCTCCGTGTATACACACATACCATTTGACAGCTCTTGATGAGCTTATCAAAAGTGTTGCTGGGCACAACTCTGAAAAACGTGATCCATTGACACTTTTGGCTAAGTGAAGTTCAGAGTTTTACATACAAATCCTCTGGTACAATTTTTCAGTGAAAATAAAAAACTCAGAATAGAGATAGAAATGCCTATAAATCGATAGATTATGGCTTTCTGAACAATGTTTACACAGGCACTTCAATGTTACAGCATTATAGGAGCACTACCGACAAGTTGATGTTAACCGTTCAAACACCTGTGTATTCATGCATTTTACTTGTTTACGAATTGCATGTAAAACTCCAGTAAAGAAATCAAGTATAAATCGATAGATTATGGCTTTCTGAACAATGTTTACACAGGCACTTGATTTCTTTACTGGAGTTTTACATGCAATTCGTAAACAAGTAAAATGCATGAATACACAGGTGTTTGAACGGTTAACATCAACTTGTCGGTAGTGCTCCTATAATGCTGTAACATTGAAGTGCCTGTGTAAACATTGTTCAGAAAGCCATAATCTATCGATTTATAGGCATTTCTATCTCTATTCTGAGTTTTTTATTTTCACTGAAAATTTGTACCAGAGGATTTGTATGTAAAACTCTGAACTTCACTTAGCCAAACGTGCCGTTGGATTACGTTTTTCATAGTTGTGCCCAGCAACACTTTTGATAAGCTCATCAAGAGCTGTCGAATAGTATGTGTGTATACACGGAGCATCGTGGGCCCAGCCTCCATAAGGTAGGGAATATGGCCCTTTCAAACTTCATGTACATGAACCATGAACATGTATGTAAAAGACACATGACATGGCATGCAAATTTTGAAATGAAAATGCCATGAAAAAGATTTTTTGTACATGACATGCCATGAGCCCACCGCTACTTGATATCACACAAAGTTGCCACACTTAAACCATGCTTATCATGTAAATCCATACACTTTAAACTTGCGGTTTTTTTGACGAGATGAGCAACTACCAATGTTGGTGTTAATCTTCCGTCAATCAAGTATTAGGTTATCAAGTTTAACGCGTATTCGTATCCCAAGTAGAGCATTCGGTCATTTGCATTAATTATGCAATACACTCATGCCACTGTCATTTTTACGCATGTACGCAGTAATTGTTGGTGAAAGTTACATAATTGCTAATCAATTCTTGTACATGAACATGTACAAATCAATCTTTTAACCTCAAGAGATAATTTTATATCACTGGTCGTACGAGCATTTTTGAGGTCAAACATGAATATAAAATGCGGCAGAAAATATTTTACTTGTAACATTCTCAACTTGGACTTAAACGTAAGCCAGTAAAATTACACAAAACAGGCTTTCAATTTATACCGAAAAATTCTAAAGATATTAATTTTTTCAGATTTTCAAAATGCGTGCCTTAACAGTATTTCTTCTTTGTGTGGTGACCTTGCCCACTTTTTCTTCCGCTCGTACTATCAAGTTCACCAACCGTTGCAACCAGGCCATTTGGGTTTCTCCTTTAACCAATGCTCAAGGACCCGTTCTTGCTCCCGGAATCGTTCGCATTGCAAAGGAGGCAAGTTTTACCTACAACATTCCCGATGCCGGTTGGGGTGGTCGTTTTTGGCCCAAGATGGGATGCAATGCCAACGGACAAAATTGTGAAGTAGGTCAATCTATGCCTCCATGCTTGCCCACTGGCTGTGACCCTCCAGCAGAGACCAAAGTGGAATTTTTCTTTCCTCCGCGTGGTAACGGTCAGGATTTGTGGTACGATGTTAGTCTTGTAGACGGTTATTCGGTAGCTGCTGATATTATTCCTAGCCAGACTGGAGGAAGCTGCCGAAGAACCAATTGTCGTTTGTCGTTAAGTGCGTGTCCCACTGAACGGGAAGTTGGTGACTTGAAGGTTAAGAAAAATGGCAAGGTTGTGCAATGTCTGTCGCCTTGCAAGAAATGGAACTATCCACCGTAAGCAATTTATTTTGTTAACTTTCATGCCGCTTGGTAATTTGGTAAAATGTAACGTTTTTGTATTTTGCCAGCCCTTATGGACTTGGTCGCCCCGAAACTCAGGGAAATAGTTTGTGGTACTGCTGCCCCACACTGCCAATTGATCCATTGCCATGTCGTCAAGGAATTGTCGTTCAAACTGAGTGTGTCAAGCTGGTGCACAGGGATTGCCCAACTGCGTATTCGTACTCATACGATGATGAAGCTGGTTTGCATAACTGTCCTAATGGGGTCAACTTTCAAGTTAATTTTTGCTAGTTGCGTAACGAACATGTATATATCGTTGGTTTCAATCAGCATAAATTACGCATGCATACAGTTATTAAGCAAATATATGCCTACGTGTACTATGCCCGAATTGTGTTATAACAGGCTTTGTAACTTATGCAAATAAAAAGTGTCAAGCATGAAATCTTGGCGAGATAATGAGTAATGACTTGTCATTGGTCCAATGACATTGGAAGTCAATTACAATCAGTGTCAATGTTATCTTCATTCTATGGAAATACGCACCTCTGAACTGGCTATTGCATAAGCGAAGCAACTTCTGCATTCCTTTCAGAAAGTTTATTGCAATTACTCAGATTTACTTGCATTTATTTTTCTGTTGTTTATACAGTTTTACAAAATGTTGAAAAATATTCTATCCATTATACGATTCTCATAAATTACCTTGATTACCGACATAGGCTTTTTTATTGTGAAATATCTGGATAAATTCAAATGTCATGAGAAAATTTAGCAATCTTGCAAAGTGGATGCAATTGAGAATTAACATTATTAAAAGATTTAACGTTTTTCATAGTTACAAGCTAAGTAATATTTGCGATTTTTGGACGATGTTCATCTCATTTCATCTTCATCGCATAATGTATTTGTGAAAAGCATTAAAGACAATAAATAAAAAAACTATTAAGTTAAAAATAAATGTTTATTGTTTGCAAATGTAATTCAATATATTGATCAGTAACAGAGTACCCATAAACATGTCAAGTACATGCTTATATTTATCTGTGAATGCAAACAACATATTGTAACACTCTAATGTGTTTTGAAATAATATTTAAGCATTTGCAGCATTTTAAGTGAAAACGTTTGAAATTTAAGAAATGCCGAGCTTTCAAATATAGCTCAACAGTCAAGCTTAAAAGTAGTTTCAGTCGTTCTCTAAGTGTAATTTTTACCGTTTTGCGCCGTCTAAATCTGTGCTCAATTATTAGTGCAGCACTGCAAGAGCAATTCCCAATGGCAGTATTGCAAAAAGAACTTTAATAATTCCTTTTAAATTTGAGGGTTTGAACTGTCGCTTTCCAGGAAAATTATTTAGCATTCCAGAACTTTTGTAAACATTTTCCTCCCAGTGCAAATTCCAGTCCACTATTCCATAAGAATAAAGCGCCTCCATCCTAAATAAAGGTTTTATTTGGAAAAAATCACTCCAAGACAATCTTTTGTACTTATTTACAACAGGATTTTGTCCAAACGAAAGAGGCAATTCACAATTCTTGTACTCTAAGTTATAAAACACTTTCTTTTCTTTAGCAATAGTTCGTTCCGTTAGTATTCATTGCGACTATGTTCTGTGCATTCACATTGTACATAAAATTTGTACATTATTTTGACGTTAGCAGCGCGCGAAAAGTTCCTCTAATAATACCTCTGTAAAATACAAGGACACTAACACGTCCAATCACAAACTGCTTACCATATGAAAGCAGAATTGACTTGCAACTTTGACAAAATCTACTCATAATTCTACACTCTGCCTTGCTATCCCACTGATGTTCTTTCCACGAAATTAGCGTCCTATTTCCAGCAACAAGAAAAAGACTACCTAACTCTAAAATAAACGTCCAAAATAATACTGCCAGCAAATCTGCAATTACCAATGGCGCCTTACCATTAGGTAGTAATGTATTCCAATAGCGTATTAGCACAAACGTTTGATATACTGCAGTACACATAACTAAAGCATTTCCCAGTACTAAGTACAATCCAAAGGGAACTGTTATCATTATGTGACTATGCAGCACTTGCAGTGATCTATAAATTATTCTTAGATTTGCAGAAGTTCTGAAATAATTGGTGGTCAAATATTTATGATGATTTAGCGGTAGCTCACAACTTATAATGTAATATGCAAAAAAAGTGTAGCAAATACAAATAAACCCTATTGTCAATAGACTGAGGCATGTTGGTAATAAGTAAAGTTGCATTAGTATGAGAATTGCTTTTAAGGTTGAACTGTATAGATTTTTGGGAACAAACGCTCCAAAAAATATAATGCTTCTGGAATCGTATATCATATAAAATATAACCAGAAAAAGTAGCAAAAACGCTAATCCCAGGAACATTTGCAAGAGTAGTTCAAGAAGTAGCAAAGGGCCGTGTGGATGATTAACGTTGTAGTTTGGCATGTAATTCACTGAAAAAATATATAAATCTTAATTACCAGTGCATAATTTTTCAAGCCATGTAATAGTATACCTTTTATATGATGAAAAAGTAATGTCAATTCGTTAAACAGGTCGCACAACTCTTCTCTGAAAAAAATTTGAATGGTGTATACTGTCACAGTTACAGAAATGCCAATTTCCCAGGACAATGTTAAATGAAAATTGTCCCTAGGAGTTTCGTAGTATCTAGTATAAACAAGGTAGTATGCTGCTAGATACCAAATTACAAATAAAAGAAAATTTATATGAACACGAGGCAATCGCGTAGATTTTGTGAACAATTTCTGCGTTCTTGGATTAAACTCAGAAGCACTGGCTCCCGCTTTTTGGGTTATCCAGCAAGTAAATTTTAAAATGTTTAGAATTTTCTCTGAATACATGTTTGTTCAACAGTTCCACACACAGCGGAGTAAAAATGTGTTTTAACTTCAATGTCCAAAGTCAGTGAAAAACAAGTTGAAGTTTAAAAAGTTTATTGATTTTGTATAAGTAATGAATAGTTTGCTATTTAAATTTAGAAAACCACGCATGCGTTTTTGTTTTCTGAAGCTAATCTAATATTAGAGCGTAATTTAATCTAAAATTACTATTAAGTTGATTTACAGATTAACAAAAATAAGTCCTTTTTAATACGTAGGAAGGTAGATTAGGAAACAAAACTATAATTATATTAAATATTAGTTTATTGTATTATGGCAACTTATACTTGTTCGGCTGAGGCGCACATTCTTCAAGCTCAAATTGCTAGTTATTTGTTATCATTTTACTAATACGTTTGTAAACTTCTATCTTGTTTTAAGTCTTTTTGTTGGAGAGAGGCAGTGGCGCCTTAAAGTAGATTATTTTTGCACAGGCAATAACAACTTACGCAATACGTTTCTAAAATAAAACAAAAACATGTTTTTTGTCTAGCATTTATTAATAAAGTATATAGCATTAATTGAGCAAAAATATCTGCTATTTTCAAAGACGTCGATAAAAAATAAATTTAAGTAGTTTAATGATACTTGTAAACTTTAAAAGTAACCACTGGCAATATACTGGACTTATAATTGGAAGATTTTGTTTTTGCTTGATTTAATTCATCTCAAAGTATTTCTGGTTGCATAGAATCGTTTTACATACTTGCATACTTGCTTACATACTCGTCGCATATATTCACGCCTAGAATAAAACTCAAATATTCCTTAATATCCCCACAATTCTCAAAGTTTCGTCACACAGTTTTCTTAGCAGGGCATTAAAAGCTGTCATAAGTAAAACAAATAGACTATTGAATTTTACTTGTCTAATCGTTTTTGCCACTTGTATTCCATCAAACTTTCTCCATTCTAATAATATCATACTGGCTGAATAAATTAAATATGTCTTTAGTTTGTTGTACTAAAAAACAAACAAACCCGCGGCAATGCAGTAGTCAACTACCAATAAAACAAATAACACAATAACGTTGCCATGCAGCGATACACTTTTTGGATTTGGATCCACTTTGTGCTTTACAAATCCGCTGTATACATACAGAAGCCAATTGGCAATTAAAGATTCCTTAAAACTAGCGAATTTTCTGAAAACTAACTGATTCACGTAGTTTTCAATAAATATAATTTTGTACGAGCTTTACAACTCCGTTCCAACTGAAACAAATTTCTGGCCTTGAGCTTCTGCTTGAAGAGCAAATTTATTTGCAAGAAACTGAGGTAAAACAAACAAAGGTTATTTCAAGGCTTGAGTAATTGCATATGTAAGCTTTCTAAAAAAGATTTTAAAGTATTGCGCATATCTAGCCGTAAACAGTGAATAAACAGCTTCTAGAATCTGATTCAAAATCCTGTTGGAATTAAAATGTAACGAAGAATTCTTGCCCAGTCTATTAAGCTTGTTCATTTGAGAAGAATTTTGAAAACTTTCATCGGAAAGATAAAAATATGCATTATATACTTCAGTAAATCCTTCACTTTGGTACCACACTTGCTGATAGTATGACTGAACGCTGTGCATAAATACTTTTAATGGCAGAACTGGTCTAGGGTGTAGCCATGCTAAATAGTTATAACGTAAAATTCCTAGTCTAGTATAAATTAAGTAATTGTCTGCTTGTACTTGCTCTAGAGTCTGGTACAGTAGTGGTTGTCGTGATGTAATCATATTTGTAAACATGATTGTTTTTGTATGCGTTGCTCATTACTAGCCCTAGAAGAAGGTACAAAGCTATAACTAACCGTAGCGGTTTCATTTTTGCAACAAGTAAGTAATTGAATCAATGGGCTTTATCGTTCCGTTGCCGATAGGTACGCTTCTTGAAGTTTTGATACCAACCACTTATACAGACCATCATGATATTACAAACATATTTAAAAGTCAGCTTTATATGTTTGCTATACAAGACAAATCAACGTTTGCAAATAGCTTTTCTACAATGAGAGTTTCCAATGTTAGCAATCGTGCAAATCATTTTATTGCTATACATGCACTGCATACAGACTTGGTAAATCGAGGTATGAACGCGTTCCTTTCACAATCTAGTGAAAACTTTCATTTACGCTATGGGTTCCAGTTTTGGCGCTAGATTCCTAAAGTTTTGGTAAGAAATTTGGGTCAAGTAAATAGCTCTGGAATGAGTTCGTGGGGGCAAGAGCTTATTATTGATTTTCTTCCGAAAATTTCTTCTCGTGTAATTATTACAAACAAAAAAGATATGAGATCTTCTGACATGAATGGAAATATTTCCGTAGTGTTTATACTCTATTTAACGCTGATTGCAGTGTGCTTATTAGATTTTTTGGTTGAACAGCGGATGCGCATACAAAATACCGTTAAGTATTTATACACTAAAACCTGCAAAAGAACGACCGCACTTTTTCACCCTATTTACACGTTGTTTTAAACGCAGCATTTAAAAATTGCTTCTGTGTAATAAACTTAAATTTTAACTAAGTACCTTCTACAGTGCTCACAAAAGAGGAATAAAAATTATTCCAAATTGTTTGTCACCCTCTTGAAAGCATTTACGTGTTGGATCAATTCCATTTGACATGTATATATTTTTTCATATCTAATATTGAAAGCATGAATACTGAAATACTTGTTATAACCTGACCTAGACACCGGACTACTAATGATTTCCAATTTCAAATTGTACAAAGTCAACTTAGCCAACGGCATTAAAATGATAATGAAACAATGAAAAAACAGGAGCTAAATAAGCCATTTTTTACCATTTGATAGCATGAAATGCATGCCTATAATATTCACCTTAACCACCAGGAAGTGCAATTAAGTAAAAAAAAGATTTTATTGTTACCAAATTTTCTCGTGAGTCTTCTCATATTCAACTCATTATTTTACGACGTAGAAAGTCAAGTTATCGCAAAATGACTGGGAGCTAGTAGATTCATGCTGCAAGCTTCGATTTTAAATTTCAAATCTAACAATTTGAGATAAATCATTTGATATGACGTTTATAGGTAACGCCGTATTTTTAATGGAGCAAAGGTCCTGCAATACCTTCACAAAAACAACATATAATTCCAATAATATTACCAATCAAATATGTTACAAATAATACCACAATATTTCCGGAAATGGAGGTTTGCCTGAAAATATTTTCGTTTAACCCTATTCCGTGACCAAGCTTATGCAACTCTGAAAGAATTTTTTGTAACCAATTATAGATCCCAGCTGGGTCAAATGCTTTAATTCTTCTGACTGTATTTGGACTAATTCTTCCACCAAATAGGTGTAAATCCTTATATTCAAACACTGGTTCTTTAGTTAGTGAAACTTGATCAATGTTTGCGGCACTTTCTTTCAAGTAATCGCATTTCCATTTTGGCAAAATAAATGCAGACCTTTTACATTTCTCAAAACGTTTTTCTATTTCCACATTCTCTAAATTTTCATAGATTTCTTGCATGTTAGTATTCGTATCAGCAAAAGCTTGGTCAGCAACCTGTTTCAAAATTTTTCCGACTTCGGGTAAATTGCGTGAATGCTTATGCAAAAGTTGCTCACCGGTCAAATTAAAGTCGCTTGTTTGAACTGTTTTGTAATGCAAAAATATTGTTGTAAATAGATACGGGTATGAAATGAACTTCCTTCCGTTACTATATTCATACGCTGTTACATTATGTTGACCAAATATTAAATTGGTTATATTTAAAGTTCCCACTTTTGCCAGCCACAATGCTCTATTCTCAAAAGTAAAAACTGATTCCGAATAAATTGTAAACTGGTGGTTTACTATATCAACTAAGTTGTTGTATGTCACTTGTTTTCTTGGAGATATTAAATTGTTAATGTTTTCACTTTTGTATGCATTGCTAAGAACAAGACCAACTAGTAAATATGCTCCAACGATTAATTTATGTTTTCCTATGTATACTACCGCGTCTCCTTGCTCCAAATAAACTTTGATATAACTGGTTATATTAGTTACCATATTTCTGTTTGTTAGTAGTTGCAGCCACACAACAAAAATGATACTGGAAACCGCTACACAAAGCCAACAGTAGCTGTCGTATACACTGTATAGCTCTTTAAACGCAAGAGGACTTGTATTAGCTTTTTCACATGCCACAATACCGTACGTTCCAATGGGACTTGAGTAGGCCGCACCATACAACCAAAAGTTGGTAAACGCTTGGGTGTGAAAATCAATGTGAAGTGGATTTTTAGCGTATGTTTCTTCAAGTAGTAGCTTTTCCTGGTTATTACAAATTCGGTGAGGACTGGAGGGGGAATGGTATATAAACGTGAAATTCCCGAGTTGGTCAAACAAAGCTTTTATATAATGCAAGACCAAATCCTGTTTTACCTTTCGAATAAAAATTCTGCGACTTTCTAATGTACACTTGTTTAGCAGTGCTTGAATCTTAACATGGTTCTTAGATCTGTCAAAAATTATCCAGTAGGCGTGCGAAGTTTTAAAACCCAATGTAAAAATCAAGTTGGAATTTAAGTTGCTCCAGTTTGTCATAAGAAAACAGTTTGGCGTAACCCATGGATAAGGTTCAATACAACTTTGCTTTAACTCTAACAATCCAAATTTATTAAGTTTTGCCAAAACTGAAATAAGTATAAAATTCGTATGCGCACTTCCTCTTAAGCGATTATGTGTTCTGCAGTAATCTTGATTTACGCAGTTTCTCCAAGTGCTAAGAGTATCAGTATTATGGACTACGTTAATCATAAAAACTGGTATAGCAGGAGAAAGGGATCGATCAAAATATTCCATAAATTCCTCGCTAGGTTTTAAACTACTTCGCTCGTAGTTCCATATTTCATGATAGTGATACTGTAAAGTGGACGAATGGTCATCAAACCAGGGAATCTTTGAGCTGGAATAATAATGTTTATAAGGAAATAAAAATATTCGTATTTCGCAATTCCATGGCTTTGACAGAATAGTAAAGTTAAAATAATTAAATTTTGTGCAAACTCCACTCTTTGAAGAAAATTCAGTATTTGCTTGCATATCCAAACAATACGGTAATGCAATGTGTGACCTGTAAAAACTTATTCCTTTTGCTACATCACTTGTTTGCCAAGAAAGTGAAGAAGCACCGTTAAATTGCAACAAGGTTCCTAGAACCGGATAACGTATTAGCTGTGGAATGTATAAACCCGGATCTGGAATTATATCCAAGTTGTGGAAATAAGTAATGTGCAATAGGCAGTGCGACTTAACAAAAGGTTTCAAAATTTCTCCTGTTTTTATAGCCGACGGCTTGCTTCTGATTGCTTCTCCTGTGGTGTAAGATTTTTGAACAAAGTTTCTAACTTCTGGTTTATCATGTAACATTTTGTCAAATAGGTTCACCAGGTTTTTATAGGTTTCCAAATACCTTCATGCTTTGAATACGTAAAGTTTGCAAGTTTGTTGTTGGATACGCACGGTTGCGGAAGTGATGAAAATATAAATAATACAAAAATCAGGACTTTCAGAAACATACTGATGCTAAACGTTATACAAATGGTGTAATAATCCAGTAAATATGTAAGAAATTATAAAAATCAAATTCTGCTAGAAAGTTATTAAAGTTTATATTGAATCAATAATGTAGATTATTCAAAATATTGACAATTCACTTACTCTAGTGTTTACAAAGCAACCATAGCGGTTTGACACCATATTATATTTCAATATACATATTTATAAATCATTTTAAAGCTATACATATTATTTATGTATGGATATCAATGCAATGAAAGAATAATATGAATTAAAAATGGTTTTTGATATTTGTAAGAAATTATTACGTAGCTGAGCATAGTGAAGCAAGTAGTATTGAGATTGTCATGTTTGTCTGTGTGTGTGTTTGTCTGTGTGTCAGCACGATACAGGCCAGACGGTTAGTCAGAATCACACTAAATTTGGTGTAGTGATTCAGGAGATTACAAGGAGGAACCCTATTGATTTTGAGCTACATCGGTCATCTCCCTGGAGTAATAGGGGGAGGTAACCCTTCCTGAGCATAAAACTTGTCAGAATCACACCAAATTCGGTACAGTGATTCATTGGGTCATGGGAAATAATCTTAATGATTTTTATCCTGCTTTCTCATCCCCCTGGGGTAATAGGATAAGAGGAATCAGTTAATCAGACATACAGATATCCATTTCTCCATTTGACTCAGCTACGTATTTCAAATGATCAATAATCGGTTTATTTTATCTGGTGTATGATAAAGACTGAAGATTGTGTGACATGCTTTCACAATTTTGGAGTCACTCAATTTTGTATGAGAAAAGCAAATATATTGACATTATGCTCGAAAGTTAAGAACCCACTTAAGAGTTTTTTGCATACCTAGATAAAAAAAATTTAATCAAATTTTGTTTATTTCACTCTACCACCTTCTCCTACTTCTCGTCTACTTTCTTTTGCATGATTGGCTTCATAATAACGGTTGTCTCTGTGTAAGTAGTTATACGTAACGATACATTTTTTGATTAAACTGAACTACGTAAAAATTGTATATTGAAAGCAATCTAAGCGAGGTTTATGCATGCCAACTGTTTGACTACACTTACTGATATAGCTTTTAAAAATGCTAATATCGTACGCACCGTTAAATATCTTAAATTGGTTAAAAACCTCTGAGCTCCGCTGTTCAAAAAAATACCTTTACCTTTGAAGTTATAGTGTGAATCTCTACCATACGTAGAATAAACTGTCAACTTGAAAGTGTTGTTTGCTTTCCGTTGCGAAGTTTAATTTTAATAATTTATGTGCCCTTTGCATATTCAAGCACAATCAGTTATGCAGGCTTCCAATAAGAAAGAGCAAAAAGCTTCATTTCATATTTATTGAAATACACAACTTGAATTGAATTGATAATGATATTTTTTTCAAAGCACTTTCATAATTTGTTTGTTTGTTTGCACCACTTGTTTTCATAACAGTGAACGAAGCAGGACGCCTACCTCAATTAACACGCAAAACGAGATACCTAAACATATAAACCGGATCTATGTTATGCTATAAATGTTCAAATATCAATGCTCCAATAAAAATGTTTTTCTAGATTGGTTCATCCACCGCTTGACTTATTAAAACTCAAACAAATGATATTCCTGGAAATAGTTTTTTTTGTACATGGTTCTAGTACAAAATATGACGATGGTATATGCACATATTTCTGTGCAACTGCTATTATTTTGGCTCTCATTTACAAAAAAAACAGAGTGACAGTGTTATTTATAACAATGTCAATACATGTCAGAAACGTACCTTGCTGAATGTACATGAATCCACCAACATAAACACGAAACGGAATTATACTCTTGAGTTGTTTCAAAACAACCTTTTCCGTTTTTGATAGCATTCTGCTAGCTTGCACTTGTCGACCAATGGACTGCCATCGCTTCAAAAATTCTCTTGATTGTTCAAACAATTTTTCACAGGGATTCAGGTCTACAAACAAATGCATCCAAAACTGAATGCTTACAAGGCCCATTCGAAGGGCAGATATGTCGCCAAATTTTATCATGCCAAATGTTGCCAGAGATAAATTCATTATCATAGTGGTATTGATGCAAGTATGAACTAAATACTGGTAATTAAAATGCCACAATTTTTGCAGAACCTGAAATGCACGAAGTCTACGCATTTTTACTGCAATCAGTGCTTGACATTTTGGTTTTTCATAATCCGTCCTTAAGCTTGACATCTCGCGTGATACGTACGTCGCACAGCAATTTGTATAAATGAAAATGTCCACAATACCGAAAGCAAAGGATGAAGCCTATTAGAGAAGACTTTTTAGAGAAATTTCATAACGTTTAAAATAATTTTAAGAATTACCTACCCAACTGTAAAAGCATATCCACACATGAAATAGTAGATACCCAAATCGAACGTTCCAGTGTGCAGTAATCCTTGGATCCAGCAAACTTAGAAAGAACTGAAGTGATCTGGGTTGCTTTAGAAATAATAAAATATTCAGAACTGTAGCCAAGAACCAATTTATGTACGGTACGATAAAGTATTTTAGTACACTTGGAGGCTTGTACTGGTTTGTCTGACTTTTGCCGATTTCAAAAAAATTTACAAAATTTCTCATAAATGCTGTAATTTCCTGCCATTTGAACAGTGCATTTAGCCGGTAAAAGACCGTGGCACTGTGTAGGCAATCGTAAGATATAGCATTTTTACTGTGAATTTTGTTTTGAAATCATCAGGTATACTTTTGTACCAGTAAAATAACTGGAATAACAAAAATAAAGGATACGTAGAATAGATGTACGCAAAGAGTTTAGTGATGAATATACGCCAGCGCTTTTTGGTCAAAACAAGCGAGATTTGATCGCCTTTTTGGATAGAGTAACTACTTTGTAGGGAACACATCCTGTAGATCAGGAGAATTTCCAGAGTTGGATTAAATATTTAGTGGCTCTTGGAGACAACATTTTGGTTTGGTTTGTTGATAATGTGAGAGATGACAAACCATAAGTTGATCAGGCTGTCAATTTGCCGCTGTTGAAAGTGTATTCATAGCTGCAATTAAATTTTTGTAATTGCTTAGCCGTTCCAGATTGATATCCATATGGCCCGAGAAATAACACTCTACAAATATTTTTGATTTAGATAGACTCGCACAAATATAAATGTCTATTTGATTAGAATGTTGTCTGGGAAAATGGAAGGTAAGGGAATTTTTCTGATAAAATTTCAGACTTTCATACTCGAGGTGGTATGTCGTGGGCAAAATTTCTAATTGCTTTTTTCTGAAGCAGAACATGCTTCTAAAATTAATTGAACATATCTTCAAAGTTAGTGTCACTCCAGGACAAAATAAAAATCAGCACTAACATATAATATAAACCTTTCCAAGACACCAGGCAAGTTTTCAAACTTCATTAGGTTCTCTGGGGAACGTTTTTCTTTATAATTGAAAAACAATTTTAGGCTAACGAGCGGCTTGAAATACAAACGGCAACTGATGAGTGCTTGGCATGGTAGTTGTACTTACTTTTATGGCTTATATAAACGTACGTTTATGCACGCTATATTTCTACTTGCTTAAATCGTTTGATATGAGTTTTATAGGTAACGCTGTATTTTTAATGGAGCAGAGGTCCTGCAATACCTTCACAAAAACAGCATATAATTCCAATAACATTACCAATCAAATATGTTACAAATAATACCACAATATTTCCGGAAATGGAGGTTTGCCTGAAAATATTTTCATTTAACCCGATTCCGTGACCAAGCTTATGCAACTCTGATAGAATTTTTTGTAACCAATCATAGATCCCAGCTGGGTCAAATGCTTTAATTCTTCTGACTGTATTTGGACTAATTCTTCCACCAAATAGGTGCAAATCCTTATATTCAAACACTGGTACTTTAGTTAGTGAAACTTGATCAATGTTTGCGGCACTTTCTTTCAAGTAATCGCATTTCCATTTTGGCAAAATAAATGCAGACCTTTTACATCTCTCAAAACGTTTTTCTATTTCCACAATCTCTAAATTTTCATAGATTTCTTGCATGCTAGCATTCGTATCAGCAAAAGCTTGGTCAGCAACTTGTTTCAAAATTTTTCCGACTTCGGGTAAATTGCGTGAATGCTTATGCAAAAGTTGTTCACCGCTCAAATTAAAGTCGCTTCTTTGAACTGTTTTGTAATGCAAAAATATTGTTGTAAATAGATACGGGTATGAAATAAACTTCCTTCCGTTAATATATTCATACGCTGTTACATTATGTTGACCAAATATTAAATTGGTTATATTTAAAGTTCCCACTTTTGCCAGCCACAATGCTATATTCTCAAAAGTAAAAACTGATTCCGAATAAATTGTAAACTGGTGGCTTACTATATCAACTAAGTTGTTGTATGTCACTTGTTTTCTTGGAGATATTAAATTGTTAATGTTTTCACTTTTGTATGCATTGCTAAGAACAAGACCAAGTAGTAAATATGCTCCAACGATTAGTTTATGTTTTCCTATGTATACTACCGCGTCTCCTTGCTCCAAATAAACTTTGACATAACTGGTTATATTAGTTACCATATTTCTGTTTGTTAGTAGTTGCAGCCACACAACAAAAATGATACTGGAAACCGCTACACATAGCCAACAGTAGCTGTCATATACACTGTATAGCTCTTTAAACGCAAGAGGACTTGTATTAGCTTTTTCACATGCCACAATACCGTACGTTCCAATGGGACTTGAATAGGCCGCACCATACAACCAAAAGTTTGTAAACGCTTGGGTGTGAAAATCAATGTGAAGTGGATTTTTAGCGTATGTTTCTTCAAGTGGTAGCTTTACCTGGTTATTACAAATTCGGTGAGGACTGGAGGGGGAATGGTATATAAACGTGAAATTCCCAAGTTGGTCAAACAAAGCTTTTATATAATGTAAGACCGAATCCTGTTTTACATTTCGAATAAAAATTCTGCGACTTTCTAATGTACACTTGTTTAGCAGTGCTTGAATTTTAATATGGTTCTTAGATCTATCAAAAATTATCCAGTAGGCGTGCGAAGTTTTAAAACCCAATGTAAAAATCAAGTTGGAATTTAAGTTGCTCCAGTTTGTCATAAGAAAACAGTTTGGCGTAACCCATGGATAAGGTTCAATACAACTTTGCTTTAACTCTAACAATCCAAATTTATTAAGTTTTGCCAAAACTGAAATAAGTATAAAATTTGTATGCGCACTTCCTCTTAAGCGATTATGTGTTCTGCAGTACTCTTGATTTACGCAGTTTCTCCAAGTGCTAAGAGTATCAGTATTATGGACTACGTTAATCATAAAAACTGGTATAGCAGGAGAAAGGGACTGATCAAAATATTCCATAAATTCCTCGCTAGGTTTTAAACTACTTCGCTCGTAGTTCCATATTTCATGATAGTGATACTGTAAAGTGGACGAATGGTCATCAAACCAGGGAATCTTTGAGCTGGAATAATAATGTTTATAAGGAAATAAAAATATTCGTATATCGCAATTCCATGGCTTTGACAGAATAGTAAAGTTAAAATAATTAAATTTTGTGCAAACTCCACTCTTTGAAGAAAATTCAGTATTTGCTTGCACATCCAAACAATACGGTAATGCAATGTGTGACCTGTAAAAACTTGTTCCTTTTGCTACGTCATTTGTTTGCCAAGAAAGTGAAGAAGCACCGTTAAATTGCAACAAGGTTCCTAGAACCGGATACCGTATTAGCTGTGGAATGTATAAACCCGTATCTGGAATTATATCCAAGTTGTGGAAATTAGTAATGTGCAATAGGCAGTGCGACTTAACAAAAGGTTTCAAAATTTCTCCGGTTTTTATAGCCGACGCCCTGCTTCTGATTGCTTCTCCTGTGGTGTAAGATTTTTGAACAAAGCTTCTAACTTCTGGTTTATCATGTAACATTTTGTCAAATAGGTTCACCAGGTTTTTTATAGGTTTCCAAATACCTTCATGCTTTGAATACGTAAAGTTTGCAAGTTTGTTGTTGGATACGCACGGTAGCGGAAGTGATGAAAATATAAATAATACAAAACAAAGGACTTTCGGAAACATACTGATGCTAAACGTTATACAAATGGTGTAATAATTCAGTAAATATGTAAGAAATTATAAAAATTAAATTCTGCAAGAAAGTTATTAAAGTTTATATTGAATCAATAATGTAGATTATTCAAAATATTGACAATTCACTTACTTTAGTGTTTACAAAGCAAGCATAGCGGTTTGACACCATATTATATTTCAATATACATATTTATAAATCATTTTAAAGCTATACATATTATGTATGGATATCAATGCAAAGAAAGAATAATATGGATTAAAATTGGTTTTTGATATTTGTAAGAAATTATTACGTAGCTGAGCATAGTGAAGCTAGTAGTATTGAGATTGTCATGTTTGTCTGTGTGTCAGCACGATACAGGCCAGACGGTTAGTCAGAATCACACTAAATTTGGTGTAGTGATTCAGGAGATTACAAGGAGGAACCCTATTGATTTTGAGCCAGATCGGTCATCTCCCTGGTGTAATAGGGGGAGGTAACCCTTCCTGACCATACAACTTGTCAGTGATTCATTGGGTCATGGGAAATAATTCTAATGATTTTTAGCCTGCTTTCTCATCCCCCAGGGGTAATAGGGTGAGAGGAATCAGTTAATCAGACATACAGATATTCATTTCTCCATTTGACCCAGCTACGTATTTCAAATGATCATTAATCGGTTTATTTTATCTGGTGTATGATAAAGACTGAATGATAGTCTGATTATGTGACATGCTTTCACAATTTTGGAGTCACTCAATTTTGTATGAGAAAAACAAATATATTGACATTATGCTCGAAAGTTAAGAACCCACTTAAGAGTTTTTTGCATACCTAGATAAAAAAAATTTAATCAAATTTTGTTTATTTCACTCTACCACCTTCTCCTACTTCTCGTCTACTTTCTTTTGCATGATTGGCTTCATAATAACGGTTGTCTCTGTGTAAGTAGTTATACGTAACGATACATTTTTTGATTAAACTGAACTACGTAAAAATTGTATATTGAAAGCAATCTAAGCGAGGTTTATGCATGCCAACTGTTTGACTACACTTACTGATATAGCTTTTAAAAATGCTAATATCGTACGCACCGTTAAATATCTTAAATTGGTTAAAAACCTCTGAGCTCCGCTGTTCAAAAAAATACCTTTACCTTTGAAGTTATAGTGTGAATCTCTACCATACGTAGAATAAACTGTCAACTTGAAAGTGTTGTTTGCTTTCCGTTGCGGAGTTTAATTTTACTAATTTATGTGCCGTTTGCATATTCAAGCACAATCAGTTATGCAGGCTTCCAATAAGAAAGAGCAAAAGGCTTCATTTCATATTTATTGAAATACACAACTTGAATCGAATTGATAATGATAATGATATGTTTTTCAAAGCACTTTCATAATTTGTTTGTTTGTTTGCACCACTTGTTTCCATAACAGTGAACGAAGCAGGACGCCTACCTCAATTAACACGCAAAACGAGATACCTAAACATATAAACTGGATCTATGTTATGCTATAAATGTTCAAATATCAATGCTCCAATAAAAATGTTTTTCTAGAGTGGTTCATACACCGCTTGACTTGTTAAAACTCAATCCAATGATATAACTGGAAATAATTTTTTTTGTACATGGTTCTAGTATAAAATATGACGAAGGTGTATGCACATATTTCTCTGCAACTGCTATTATTTTGGCTCTCATTTACAAAAAAAGCAGAGTGACAGTGTTATTTATAACAATGTCAATACATGTCAGAAACGTACCTTGCTGAATGTACATGAATCCACCAACATAAACACGAAACGGAATTATACTCTTGAGTTGTTTCAAAACAACCTTTTCCGTTTTTGATAGCATTCTGCTAGCTTGCACTTGTCGACCAATGGACTGCCATCGCTTCAAAAATTCTTTGGATTGCTCAAACAATTTTTCGCAGGGATTCAAGTCGACAAACAAATGCATCCAAAACTGAATGCTTACAAGGCCCATTCGAAGGGCAGATATGTCGCCAAATTTTATCATGCCAAATGTTGCCAGAGACAAATTCATTATCATAGTGGTATTGATGCAAGTATGAACTAAATACTGGTAATTAAAATGCCACAATTTTTGCAGAACCTGAAATGCACGAAGTCTACGCATTTTTACTGCAATCAGTGCTTGACATTTTGGTTTTTCATAATCCGTCCTTAAGCTTGACATCTCGCGTGATACGTACGTCACACAGCAATTTGTGTAAATGAAAATGTCCACAATAGCAAAAGCAAAGGATGAAGCCTATTAAAGAACATTTATTAGAAAAATTTCATAACGTTTAAAATAATATTAAAAAGTACCTACCCAACTGTAAAAGCATATCCACACATGAAATAGTAGATACCCAAATCGAACGTACCGGTGTGCAGTAATTCTTGGATCCAGCAAACTTAGAAAGAACTGAAGTGATCTGGGGTGCTTTAGAAATAATAAAATATTCAGAACTGTAACCAAGAACCAATTTATGTACGGTACGATAAAGTATTTTAGTACGCTTGGAGGCTTGTACTGGTTTGTCTGACTTTTGCCGATTTCAAAAAATTTCACAAAATTTCTCATAAATGCTGTAATTTCCTCCCATTTGAACAGTGCATTTAGCCGGTAAAAGACCGTGGCACTGTAGGCAATCGTAAGATATAGCATTTTTACTGTGAATTTTGTTTTGAAATCATCAGGTATACTTTTGTACCAGTAAAATAACTGAAATAGCAAAAACAAGGGATATGTAAAATAGATGTATGCATATAGTTCAGTAATGAATATACGCCAACGGCTTTTGGTCAAAACAAGATAGATTTGATTGCTTTTTTTGGATGGAGTAACTACTTGGTAGGGAACACAGCCTGTGGACCAGGAGAATTTCCAAAGCTGGATTAAATATCTAGTAGCTCTAGGAGACAATATTTTCTTGTAAGTTAGTTATGATAGAAAATATGACAAGAAAAATTTTTCAAGGCTAGAGAGCTGATATAAAGGCAAACGGCTACTGCGCTGACCGCCACAGCATGACAGCTGTACTTGCAAACATTATTGTTTACGTAAACGTACGTTCATGCACGCAACATATCTGATTGCTTAAAACGCTTATAGAATAGTGATGGCATTTTTAATTTGTTTATCTGACGTTTCTACAATTTAATTTTTTATTAGTCCCGATAATTTATATGCCCGTGCAAAACTCTGCAATATTTTCATGGCAGTTTTTGTTTTCTTACCCAGCTTGTCGTAAGCTAGACCGTAGTTAAATCATAATGTAGTGGAATAAGAAATAAGTGTTGGTGTTTTTTTAATTTGTTTATCTGTCTTTAGAGCGCATAAAATCCAACAATATGGCCAGACGAGTAATTGATTGCTATAATCATGAAACTGGGGTTTTGTGCTGAGAAAATGTTTTTTCAAGTTTAATTATTTTCAGCTTCACGTTGGACTTTGTCGTCAACTTTCTTGCTTGGTAATTTATAACGTTGGAGAACAACGTGCAGGTAATGTTAATTTTTAAATTGTTGATAATTTTCTTGGCCCATCTAATTCAAGAATAGGACAAAAACACTTTTAAACGCTAAGGCTAAAAAATAATATGATAAATACAACCTTATTATGCTGAAGATTATATCAGTTTGCGACGGGTTTGACGTCAAATAACATAATCAACTTACTTGTTAATTTATCATACAAAGAAGCACGAAGTAAAGGTCGGTAATTTTTAATTGGTTCAAGTAGCTATAAAGTCGTCAATCCAATGCTACAAGAAAAACACTTGGACTATGACGCAAGCCATTATGCATTAAACGATAGTGGAATTCTTCAACCTTTTTTCTACTTTAAACCAACATTGGCTTGCATTTATCGAAGCATTCAACTTAATGCTCTGAAACTAACATGAAAATTATTGATTGGAACAGAGACTACTTAAACTCAAATGCATATTCAATGTTTTTCCGGGAACTGAAGTCCGCTAGAAAATCAGACATGCACGGAAATCTCTTTCAAGTATGTCAAAGCTCTACTAATTATGTTATTAATGTTGTACCATAAACTATGCAGCAGATATACTAGAGTCAAATTAAGTGGTAGAATGTTAAGTGAAGCAACAAATACTTAATCTGAAAGATAATATGAATTGAGTTTACTACCAGAACACTCAACATGGTATTTGGAGACAACACAAAGTCAAAGCATTTGATGTTAATAACTTTACTTTCTCCGAATTTTGTTTGATGTTTGTTATAAAAACTTATAGATTATATAAAACTTTCTCAACGTTTTAATCGGAAAAGCGGCATAAAACCAACACAAGAATTTGTTTACTTACGTCAAAACAGATTTCATCAACCACACTCAAAATAAATACAATGCTAGAAATATTCATGAACCGGCCAAGAAAATAATTGCGTCCTTCCACTCCTTTCCAGAGTTTCTATGAATTAATGAGTTATTTACTTCAAGAAAATACAACTCAGATTAGTGGCAACGTATCTTGCTGAATGCATCATCTATTTGTAATTTAAATCGATTAGTGCTGATCCCGCACAATTAAGTCATTTTTTTCATCTTATTACGTGATAGTTTCACGTCATTTGACGTGCAAAAGCTTAGCTTCTACATTAATTCCACTTAAGCTTATATTAAATTTCAATGTAAGCCTTACTACAACATTTTGACACTAATGCAATGGGTACCAATAAAAAATGCCACAATTGCTTGAAGCGTGGTTTTATTCAGGTCAAAAGGAGAAAGTTGAGTAGGCAGAATTGCTCAGCATATAAGCATTAGAATTGTAAATCCCACCGTATGTCTACTACCGCAATAAAAACTGAAAGTATTGGGAGAACACTCTCAGTTTCGCTCCAGCGGTGCAGGAGAAAGCAGCATGCTTGTCTGGAGAATTTACTACCAGCGTATTTTCTTCATAAAGTGTACACGTGATAAATATTTATTTAACACAGTTTGTGTATTATGAAATAAAAATTGTCACTTAGTGAATACAGTGATTTATCTGAGATAAAATGAATCACACAAATTTATATTCAGCTAATATTGTATACTCTAATCCAGCAAATAGTGAATCTCATCATTCCACCTATTTTAATCAGCTGGCAATAAAATGTGCAACTGATTTTCTAAAAGTTTTTGTCAATCTTACACTTATAGTTCAGATTTTGGCTAAACAAAATGTTCGTCATTGTCATCGTGTTGTAAACTGGTTAATTGCACATTCAGCCATTCTTTCAATTTTGACTATAGTGGCTGACTGGTTTAACACCAGCAATATATATATATTTTATTGGTCAGTTAAGAAGTACAAAACATACAACCTCACTGAGGCGTTTAACCATATTGATTTTTACGCACAACCAATTTGAATAAATATATTTAATAATAATAAATGATGGTAATTAATTAGAGAAAAAAAAGTAAAATTGTAATTAATACAAAAAAGTTAATTAAATATATTCGAAGAGTTGTTGGGGGGAGCCTCACTCCCTAATTCCAAAGCACTCGGCTTTGATCCTCCGTGTGGTACCCAAAGCGTTTCCTCACTGTCTGGTCACTGGCCACCTGGTTATTGGTCGCCTTATCACTGGCCACCTAGTTACTGATCACCTCGTCACTGGTCACCTCGTCACTGGTCACCTCGTCACTGGTCACCTAGTATTGGTCACCTAGTTGTTGGTCACCCTATCACTGGCCACCTGGTTACTAGTCACTTTGTCCCTGGTCACCTCATCTGGGGGATCTTAGATCCCCAAATCACTAAATGGATGGAAGGTGGGAGTCTAGGAGCCGGTTTTGGTGGTGGTGGTGGTGGCAACATCAAGGTCACCTCCTCCTCCTCCCTCCACAACAGCTCCCACTCAACCACATCCACTCATTATCATCCTCACCATCTGGAGGAGAGTACCGAATCCGGACTCTCAACCCCGGTGGTGAAATCCTGGTTAGGTAGGTAAGGAACATATGGTAAAAATACCGTGTTCCTACCTGACCCTAACCATCCAAATGTGAGTCGACCTGGAGGCACACAAAAAATTCCTTGCCAATTCAAGGTTGTGTCCACCACTTTTCGCTCACTAATCACTTTTATTTTAATTAATTTGTCTAGAATTATTAAAAAATAAATAAAATTTATTCGCAGACGGCACACCATCAGATGGGTGCACGTCTGGTTCGCTCCGTCGTCGACAGAGGTCTTTAAACACCAGCAATATAGTCCATCTAATAAATGTCTCCGGGTATTTATGCAGTTTAGTAAGCTTTCTAAGAAGTAAGTACATTTTTTACAAAACCAAATTTATTTGCCTCAAACGAAATACTACAAGCAAATATTTATGATTTCTTTGAAGGTGTCTTTCACTCAACCTTGTTTGTAAACATGCTTATAATCACTTATGAACGACTTCAGTCCTTTCAACCAGAAGTGAGCACCTCAAGTTTGCAAAAAACAGCAAAATTAATATTTGCTGCTTGGGCTACATCAGTTTTGTTTTGTTTACCAACCGCTTGGATGAAAACTGGAATAGAGAAAATTTCCACAGATACAACTTATTTTAACACGAGCAAACCTTTGATCTTGGGTAACTGCAAGTCTGTGCAATTACTGGGATTTTGGGAAGCCACACTGGGCTACGAAATTTTAAGATTTTTGGTGTTTTATATTGGCATTGGATGCTATTTGATATATGGTACGTGTATTTAAAAACATATACAAAGTCGAAAATATTTTTTATTTCGCTAAAAGTATGTTAACTTTTACAGCTTCAATCAAAATTCGCTCGAGAGTTCAGTATTTTGTTACACATTCGGTAAGAAAACAGCTTATTTATAAATCTTTCGGTTGATTTTGCGTAAAGTAGTAATTTTTGTTTTTCAATATTGCAGAACATTCCACACCAGAGATTAGACCAACATCTGAGCTGCATCCGGTTGATCTACTTTTATCTATTTTCGTTTAGCATGGTTCAATTTCCATTAGGTGTAATTGTATTCTACAGAAGAGTTTTACTCTTAAGGTTTGGTGGCAATCTTCCAAAATTTACAGATGTTCTAGCAGCAATTGACATGTACCTCTTTCCAATTATAATATTTAATTTACACATGAGTCCACTTGTGTCATATTTGTTTTTGAAAGGATTAACACTTCCTTGTGCAATATGTTTTTGTCAACAACGCCAAACAACTATTAATAGTGATGAGCAGGACGATGGAAGTATTATTGCTACTTACGCCGTAACAACAACTGCTGACTCTGCTGGTTTACCCAGAATATGTCAAAGTTCTGAGCATGGACTTGCAACAGAAGAATCAGAGCAAACTTCTAAAGTAAACCCGAACGCAAAAGCACAATGTCTTGAAACATCAGTGTAGATGAAGCAAATAAGGCAAGGCTAATTTTAGAATTACATAAGATTTTGTGTATTACAGAATAACATATTTGTTGCGCGTTCACACCTACATTAGCAAGCATTTATGTGATAGTATCTGTACAATTTTGCAAGATCGTGCCAGTTCAAAGCAGGAAATCTTGCGGTTTATCAATTTTGCACCGGAATAGAGCAAATACTCAAATTTGCTTGAAAAGATTTGGAAAAAAAGTTGCGTATCATTTATATTTTACATTTGTTAAACTAAATACCGTTGTGGTGAATCTTAAGGAAATTCATTGCCAAAATTTCTATATGATAAAGTATGATACTTCCTTAAATTCGTGAATCCCTTACTCATTTCTCATAAAATCATGATAATATACAAAAACGTCTTGAATGTCAGCGTAAGAATTTTTTTCTATTTTTTGCTACATGAAAAATAGAAAAAGGCAGAACACAGTCATACATCTTGGTTAAAATAACTTTATATATCGAATTTTTATAGCAAACAGGTATACTATATAAAGCAACAAATTGTATGTTTGCTGTAGTTTGCCGTCTTTTTGCTTATAACCATGAATGTTGTTTTTAAAAAGTTTGTCAATTTCCAGTATATATTCTAAGAATGTACTATTAAATGAAAATCCTTAACAATCTATCTATAAGACACGCAGAATACGCAATAGAAGACGAAAAACAAATTTTAGGAAAATGTTTTCGGAGTGATGTAACTCGATCTAAGCGTTATGCATAAAAATCACAATACATGGTTGGTTGGATATTACGTTATAATATTAAGTTTTTAGATAACCAGCGCTTATACGCGTTCTACTAATTGTCTAGCCTCTGTGCGTTTTCTTATTGACAAAGCTTTTGGCGATTGCCTAAAGTCATATATAATATTGTATGAACATAAATAACAATAAATTGTAGACTTTTTTAAAAAAAGGAAATGGTTTTGTAAGTTTTCGCACTGGTCTTACATTTCGTGTTTTTGTAGTCAATAATTATAGACCTGCATATAGTAATAAATTGATATTCATATTATGTCTGGTAAAGTTTTTCCCAACATTTGAAAAATATAAACTTAAACTTATACAAGAATACGTATTTAAAAGCAAATACCGCTATAAACAAAGCCACATACCTCAAGGTGTATGTCGATTTAGACCAAAATCAATTGAAATCATTCTTGGGGATTGAGGATCAAAGACAAATAATAAGTAGCTTCCACAACTTAATAAACAAGTTGTTATTGCTTCAAAAGAATTAATCGCATTATAAAATGCAAACATGAACGCTGGTAAACGAGACATGCAACTAGAGGGTAGAGAAAAGAGTTGTCAAGTACGTTTGCACAGCATACAACAAAAATATATTCAAAATGATAGTATTTATGAATGAAGATTGCAAATAGAGCAAACATGTAGCTTAAAAGTCAAAATTGAAAAGATAACCTGGATTTCCGTTTAAACGCTTTGAACCACGTTAGGCATAACGCTAGATAGAAGTTCAATTCATACCAGCATTTCTAAAGCCGTGATATAAACGTGCTAATCTCAGGAAAATGTTTTATCAAAAGAGCGCAAAAGCTGTATTAGTGATTTAGTACAATTCACAAACTATTCATTTTTCAAATAGACAGTTTAGTAGTGAATGTAGCGTTACCCAGTCTAAATTTTCACAGAAAAGCTTTAAAGTGCCACAGTAATACTGCAAGAATTTATCGTTGGTGATTTATACTGTTGGGGTTTCTAACTTATTGTAAGTTTTAGAACTAATTAGGCTGTCATCAAAGAGAAGCTACTACAAAAGGACTTTGCTTAGCAAAGGGAAAAATAGGCAACGGAACCTGATGGATTTTGACGGATCAAATGCTATGCAAAATACATTAAATATTGAATAAATAGTAAAATAGTTTAGTAAAATTATAGTTAAACTATCACACGTAATAACCATTCACAATATTATGTTTTAGCTTAAGCCAAAAATTGTGCATTATTGCTTTGAGCTAAAATGTTCTATTCATTCCCAATAGGCTAACAGCTTACTAATACTATCACATTACTACACTATGTCGCAAAGCTGTTGCGAGTCTGCTTTACCAAAGCATTGCGAAGTTTATACAGATAATCCTCTCAGCACTATGTCTGGAGAAAACAACTAAAATGTTGACAAGTCAGCTTAGCATAGCTTAGCATAGTCATGTTTGTCCTGAATCTGTTGTAAGATCTTTTAGAGTTTTTTTGACGTCCTCGTTAGAAAATCATTTAGATTGAACATGGCACAATAAAACCTCTAACGAAAAATGTTTATTTTATCTTTTTTTACATATAACAATAACAATGGACAAAATTGTAGAAAAAGCCACCTTGAGTATCAATAAGATGATTGACAGACATATTACTATATCCAATAGCACATGTAATAGATTGGTCTAGTGTTTTTGCACAAAATATTTGGGTACGGGAAATGAAAGCAAACAAAAGGCTTTCTGGGGACCAAGTGAGATTTTGCTGAGTGCTCATACTATCTGGTGAAATAAGTAACTACTTCTGCATAGTACGATTTTACGATTTTGGACTATGGGTACTAAAGAAAAGCAGAAACAGTAAGCTGCCAGTATGTAACAAAGCACTAGGCAATAGAACTTTGGGTGACACTCACTTTCATGAAAGTATTTTAATTTTTCATTTTAATTTTAATCAAAGTCTTTTCATCGATCACCCGACCATCTTTAGTTTCTGAATCTCGTGCGCCAGCGTACTCGATATGGGTCTAGGACCTGGCTTCCACCTCCAATTTTTCACCGGACAATATGCCCAAACCAAGTTTTCCACGAAGACAGATTTTCCAATATACAAAAATGTCCGGATTTTGCAAAATTTGCTACCGGATAATTACGAATGTGGGGAATGTGGGTAATCTACAGTATTTTGATCATAGGTAAAATTGAAATCCTATGGGCGTATAATCTAATTTTAATTCTGGGTTTAATTCGAGTTTAAACCTTGTTTAAAATTATTCTAATAATGTAACTTTGGTTTAAACTCAAGTTAATCTAGAAAGATTATTCGAGCAAGATTAGCTGAAGTTATGCAATCCGACACTTTAAACTAAAGTTAATCCAAAACGTACGACTGGTCAGCGGTGGTCGTAAGCCAATTTATGCTTCCCTTTGAAAATCGGATTAAATTTAATCTAGCTTAATCTTAATCGCAAGATTAGCCCCAAATTTACGGAATTTAGATTAAACTATGAATTAGACAAGATTAATTGTTTAAATCGGAAGCACGAAGAAAGCCCCCAGAAAAACGCTACTGCGAAAAAATTCCCCGGAAATAAGCCCCTACGAAAAATGCCCCCTGGGAAAATTCCCACCTACAAACTTAACCACCAACAAAAAATGCCACTTTTTTAACTTGGCATATAAAAAGTCATGATATGATATGATATCATGATATGATATGATATCATGATATGATATGATATCATGATATGATATGATATCATGATATGATATGATATCATGATATGATATGATATCATGATATGATATGATATCATGATATGATATGATATCATGATATGATATCATGATATGATATGATATCATGATATGATATCATGATATGATATGATATCATGATATGATATGATATCATGAAATGATATGATATCATGATATGATATGATATGATGTATGATAACTTATCATTGATAACAAAATAAACAAATTAAATAAAAGAATAAATGCAAAATTCATTTTGCTTTTGTATGGCGATAAAAATCAATGCTGAAAAAGATGACTCAAAATGTAAAAACAAGTTATCATAACGATCAAAATATTCTTGAATACTTACAAGTTCACAAACCTCAATAAAAAAATTTGTATGGAAATTTTATATATTCAGAGCACAAGTAGATCTGAACTACTATACAAAATATAGAGTATGTGTAGGGTCAAAGAAAATTGGATGCTTTCTCTTTGCTCCCTATTCACATACTGAGATGTATTGCTTCATAAATCAGTACTATATAGGGAAATGCTCGTTAGAGCTTATAAAGCTTGAAAGGATTTTGCAGAAAGAATTTATGGGGCTTTGTATTGCCTTCAAAGAGTAGTTCGCACAATAGTATGCCTACCAGGCCTTTACAATATATATTTTTTAAAAGGTTCTAAAAGACATGTTATTGCGAGCATAAAAAGTTTTTAAACAAGTTTGAGTTTTCTTTTAATAAGCTTTTCTATTACTTTACAAAACGTGTTGTAATGTTCTTGAGTTATTCTGCTATTGAGTTATAGTAAAAATGAACCTGTTACTTACTTTAAGATTATTACATTGAATTATGGTTTAGTTTTATTTTTTCTGATGAATTTATATGTTAATGCAGTTTATATTTATATGCTATGTGCACTCTTTGACATTCGGGCATTTTTATTGGTAGATTTGAATGTGGCAGGATTTTATTGGGCATGCCTCTTTGGCTTTTTAAAATTCTGCTTGAGAAAACTCAAAGATTTCTACATCATAACTGCTCCGAATAACACCACAACTAAATCTAACAAAACTTTAGTAGGATTTTACAATCAGCTTATTTTAGCTAATTAGCGCGAGCTTGCAAGTAACACAGCAGGATTTTCTCTGAGTTTTTAGCCTTTGATTATGGCCATGTGAATAACCATAAAATGTATAATCACATTTCAAGTTATATACATGGCATGATTGCAATATGTGCATTTTCTGTTATAATATTTTATTATATAAAACAAAGCGTATATAGAGGTTTGAATGGAAAACTGCAAAAACCAGGTACGCATGTTCTGTGTGCATGGAAACCATAACTCAAAAGCTTAAATTCTCATGTTACCCACTGATAAATACGTTCTTCAATTTGCTAATCAGTTTCAAATTTCAGGTAGTTATGTTTCCGTAAAAGTGTAAGACAACTACATAGAATTAAAAATGTTCGTCGGAATAAGCATTTTATATGCTTTATTTATTTTGAAACTTTGTGCACATGGTACGACTTCAATAAATTTGAGGGTTAGAAAGGAAAATATTGGATTTTTGCTTCATAAAAGTAAGTGAGACATGTAAGTGTATTATCATTAGTGTGTTTATATTAATCATTTACTCTAGATATGAAAACCTTTCTCCACACAATACGTAAATCGTAATGAATGGATGTGAAAAATATTGTAATGGATAAAAAGGGATAAAGCAATAAATTAATCTGCAGAAAAAGATTTTCTCGTTAATTTCATCGTTAGACTTAACATACACCGACACAAGCATATTATTATAATATTCAAAGACACATTGATAGAAGCATACATGTTCCTAATAACACAACGTCTGCAGCGTTTGCTCTGCTCTCAGCAACAGTCAGAACAATACTGCTGGGATAAAATTTGATGCGCTACGTACTGGCAGCAAACCGGTTTGAAAGCGGAGAAAGCTGCTAAAAATGCTAAAGATGATCGACTACGAGTGAAAGTAATATCTGTTCTCATTCTGTATTTACAGCTACACTAGCCATCTAACGTATTCATTTTGATTCGACCAAATAGGGATATTTATGCACATTGTATCAATGCTTTACAGGTGTCATTGCGTCCAAAACAGTACGGATATTATAGAGCTGTTACTTATTTGGTTGGAAACAATGTAATTATTTAGCTATTATTTAGTGAATAATTGTGAATGCGAATATTTAGCTCTAGTGTTAACATAAATCTGTTAAAGAGGCAAAATTTTTGCAATGCACAAATTCATATCAACTTGGATAATGTCACGTTTGAGTATCACACTGTTTTAAAAACCATATTCAAAAACTTACGAAAACAAAGATATTGCTTTCACCTTACACTGCTACTACCTGCATGCATATTGCATGTTTGATGTGGCATACGTATAGAGTCGCTGGGGTGTTCTGCCCTTTCTTTTACGCAATTTTGTATACTCTAACAAAGATAGATACTGGAATGTACCTTAGGTTTCACATTCAGTTCTGTAAATGTTGGAAAAATATCTAAAAACCGTGTTGTCAGTAAAAGTGCTCTTTATATCATGTTGCGATGTGAAGTGACTAAAGTAGAGCAGTGGTTTGAAACACGATTCTGTGAGCTCTCATTGCGCTCACCGACGACGACAGGTAAGTAAAAAAAGAAAGAGTAGTTTTGAGTTTTTAATATGAATCGTGGTCAGGTCTCTTTGGAAGACAACTAAAGAATATATTGTACGAAACAAGGATTGGTCTTATATAAACCGAAGAATTTCAGAGTATTACATTTTAAGCATAATTTTCTCTTGAATGGAGTTTGCCCTTTATTTCATCCGTAAATGGCAAACAATTTAAGTATGGTTGCAAAACCGAAATGTGTGTAAAGAAAGTAATAGACTTACGTAAACTGCCATTTTCGCATTCAAGTTCTTTATGTAATAATTTAACCACAGTTTTCTAAGATAATAAGAAGAGAGTGTTGGCTTACACACGACACTCTCTCAAACCACTGCTTTAATACCACATCAGATTGCTAGTACTTGAGATTTGCCTTATGCGCTCCTCAAGACAAATTTTAAGTCAGCTATGTGCAAAGGGAACAAGCCAGTTGTAGTGGTCAAGGATAAGCTAAGTTGGAGAAAGTAAGGTAAATCTGTTAAGTGGTTACTCGAAACCATGTAGCCTGTAGAGTGCTCAAATCCCGAAGCATGAATGTTGTTCGGCTTCCGCATTCATTGAATTTGGTATCCCAACAGACTTCATGTTTGTGTTTGAAGACTAACTTCAATACTGAATGTTGTTTTTGAGGGGTTAAAGAAGATGGAACAGCTCAAATTCCTAGTGTAGGCGGTGGTGAAAAGGGAAATAAGAAACAAAATAGCAATATAGAAGCAAATACAAAAGAAAGGTGTAATTGCTAAAGCTAATATGTCCTCAGTATAATTACGCATCATTTTTTGCTTTGTTCAGCAGTCTTCTTCAGAAAGTTGCAAAAACCACAACCTCGTTGGAAAAAATCTATTATTCTATTACCATACGATAAAGAGACTGTTTTGTTCTAATAAAATTTGCTAGCAGATTTGTTTACCAATGTTATTATTTTTCAAGTTTGGCACGACAAAGCACAAAGAAGGGATGGCTGCCTTGGACTTAATCTTAATAATACTAATTGAACTCATGTTCCTAATATTTTTATGGCTTTTGCAGCATACATTACTTGCTTAGAAATGGTGTAGTAGCGACAAGGATGTTTTAGTATTATTGGTGGTCAAGTGGTGTAGTATGTTCTTTAAATTACACTAATATTATAATTTTGATAATGTCTTACAAAATCGTGTTAGGTGTTGGAATAGATTTGAGATGTAAGTGAATATTGTGGACACCAATCATTTAAATTCAAAAAAGGAGTAATATGTAGATTGAAGCAAACAAGGCAATTTACGTCAAGTTGATGAAGTCAATAGAAACTTTTGAAAGTTATACAGTGCAAGTTTAATACAGTATTTTAAAAGTGTAAAAATGGATACACCGTTTTTAGTGCTTTATATTTACGCAAATGTGTGCTTGGCTTCTGTTTTGGGAACTACAATGCTGTTTTACATCTTTCAAGTAAAAATTAAAATGTTTAAAACACTGTACGGTACACACATAACCTGTGCGTATTTTATATTTAAAAAGGTTTTTGGAAGAGCCAGAACTGTTCCATACATGTTGGCGGTTCACGTTTCATTATGCTACATTTTGCTACTTTTATTTGGTTACCCAACTGTTGCTGTTAACATCTTTCAAAAATCGTCTGAGCACTATTGGGTTCTTTATATTCGTCCAGCAACTTATGTACGTATGGTATGACACTTTATATATTATAAGAATTAAATATTTTTATTAACATGCAAAAAATGTTTACAGATGCTTGCAAAACATCTGGGTCTCAACACAATAATTGCTGCTATCATGTACGGCTGTACTTTGGAAATAGCCTCCAACAGGATAAATCTTATTATGCAAGAAGCTGTGAAGAATATGCTTGGAATATGGATATATGCGGTTTACTTTTCTCTCCTGGAATACATTAGCAAATACGCAAACCGTTAAACATGCTGGTTAAGTGTATTCAATAGTGTGTTTATGACGTTGCGTTGCCAGTAAAAGAGCTTTGAGCAATGTTTGCTAATCTCTGTAATGTTAGTGACGTTCATCAATATTTTGGTAATAGGGCGATTTGTTTTTTCACATGTTGTCTCAAATGATTGTTCTTGTATTATAATTTCTCTTTAAGAATAAAAATACCTTGTCCGGGTTACAATTTAAATGGTTATCAAACCAAAATATTTAACCTGTTGTTGATCAAAAAGTTGAGTCATAAAGTCATATATGCATCATACGATAGCTCATCCTTCGCGGGTTACATGAGGCGTTTTTCGGTTTTTCAAAATGAACGCATCGTCATTAAATTCCGGGAGAATGGAATGTTCACAAAACGGGTTATATCTTACTTCAAAAATGTTGCTAGTATGTCAAAGATTAATGCAGTGAAACATTTTGTGGAAGAAGATAATAGCCTATATAAAACAGGTATAAACAAAATATTTCTGGGATATGAAACTACAGAAACACCATTGTTGCAAAGTTGTAATAACAAACGTAGTTTTTGCAAAAGGATAGACAGCGTCAAAGGTTTAGGTGAGCAAAAACAAAAAGTTTCACTCGTTCTGTCAAATGTCTTTTCTTACAGTTTCTTGCGACTTATTCTCAGTGACAATTCCGAGCAGACTATTACTTGTTTGTAATCTTCCTTAAGTGCTGAACTTGTCAATTTTTGTAAATTCTGAGGATGTCAGGAAAAAGCTTTCAGGCTTAAATAAACACAGCAAACTCACAAAAGGCATCTTTGTAACAGCTGCGCAATATTGTGGAAACCAAGTTTCAGAAATCTGCTTGTAACGCCTTCTTACAATAGCTGTCGCTCCAATGGATTATATTTTACCCGTAGTGGAAAAAGCAGGAAAACAAGTGCACTTCTTTTGATACCTTTTCACCTCAACTTCAAACTCACTCGTTTTCTCCATTGAGTAGTGTGTAGAAAACGAGGCAGACATTTGCAGATACGCTGATATTGCATTGTGTGCGTTAGTTGCAATAACCACTACTAGCTCAGTAGCATAGCAGCTTAATTAATATGTTTCACCCTGTATTTTTTAAACACAATTAAGAATTTCTGGAAGTTAGCATATATATATTAAGCCATTAACAAACCATGCAGCTTTACAAAAATCGGACAATCCAATGCATTGCAATGCACAGGCAATAAAATATTCATGTTAGTAATTCAGTAACAGACTGAGATGGGCATTGCAAAGCCATTTCACCTTGTCAGTTTGACTGAGTTATAACACATATAGACTGTGCTAGGTATGAAGAAAGTAGTTTACATTAGTTTATTGCCTACTTTTTGCGTAAACCGGTGACAAATTAATACAAGTAAAATATTCACAAGATACGTCTTTTTAAACTTCAATTAAGAAATTTCATAAATTTGATTAAACTGCATAAATAAATTAGTAAACGAGTAATTAAAATTCTACACTGCAAAATTGGGTTTACTTTAGGTTGTGACGTTAAGAGCAAAATTGCACAACGCTTCTGCAATTGCATCAATACATGGGTTGTTGATACAGTATTGTGTGACCTTTCATTTGTATACCGATGTTATGACGTAAACGTTATGTAAGGTTTAGTGAAAGTCACCTAACTTCATCTCTAAAAAATAAATAAAAATATTATATGATAAAACTAGTGGTGCAATATCCCAGTGTTGTGGCTGAAACCGGCTTAAAATTCAGTGATAAATTAGACCACGAGCTGGTTAGCGTTTTGTGTACAGCAATTCAACACGTATTGTAGGAATGCATGCGTAGTAAAAAATGAAAGCAAGTAACTCAGAAGAGAGCTCTGCTTGGATTAAAAGCGTGTGATCTGTGATACCTGATCGGTCATCTTTTCTCTTATATTCACCTTGCTTTTCCACAGTCCGCCTTAGTCTTAACTGGTCGTTCATCTGAGTAGAATGTTCGCTTTTGCTGTGTGGTCACTTCAAGTTTTTGCTACTTTTTGCAGGATACTAAAGCACGGAAATTCATTTTGCAAAATGGCTGCAGAAATTAACACTTCTCAAATATTGTCAAACGTCAGTGAGTTTACTGAAGAGACAGGATGCAGTTTTCAGGGCTTCACCACCTTTGATTCTATATGGAAGTTGTTAGAAGATGCAAACTGCAACAACTACACCGCCGACTGGTCTATTATCCTGTTATTCTTTTACCTTCTCACTATCTTCATTGGATTACTTGGAAACTGTTTAGTGCTAATTGAAATAATATGCAAATCAACAAAGCAAAGTACAGCCAATTTGCTGGTTATAAGTTTGACAGTGGCTGATTTACTTGTTATAATTTTCTGCGGACTACCCACTCTACTGACCAATTTATTTAAACGTACGTAGCACTTGAACAATAATTCCAAAACATCAATGGATGCTAATTATTAATTAGTAAATAATTATACATTTTTATTTTGATTACAGCCTGGCTGCTTGGTGAAATAATGTGCAAAGCTGTTTCCTACATTCAAGGAGTTTCCGTTTTTTCATCTGCTTATTCATTGCTGGCTATCACCATCTATCGGTATGCAAATTTTGTCAATTTAAAAATTATTGCTTATTAAAGAATGCATTTTAGCTCGGTTTTGTACTGATTTTCAGCTATCTCTTGCTACGTCCTCTCATTCATCAATCTGCACTTTCCAAAGTTCCAGCTCAAGCTTGGATTGGCACTATTTGGCTAACCGGTCTACTTATTACATTCCCAAAGCTCTACACTTTTCAAATTGAACACTTTGCCGACATTGGACCTAGTTGTCAAGAAGTTTGGACCAACACGCTAAATGGAAAAATATATTACGTTGTGGTTCATCTACTAGTCTGCTACACTCTTCCTTTAGTGCTTATAATCATTTTCCTATGTAAAATTTTGACAATTATTTCTTCTGTTAATTCCCCAGAGGTTGAGGCATTTTCATCCCATCTTTGTTCAAGTCACGTTAATTGCTTGATGCCCCGTGTTGCAAAATTTAAAATGCGGAAGTTACTCATTAGCATGGCAATAAAATTTGGTATTTGTGGCCTGCCACTTTGTATAGTTATGACTCGCCTAAAACTCTTTGGCCAGCCTGATCTTAGCTCTACATGGGAAATTCAAATGATTCAAATTGCTATACCAATTGCCCAGTATTTGGTTATTTGCAACAGTTGCTTGAATCCTGTATTGTATGCTATATGTAACGAAAATTTTCGTCAAAATTTAAAACTGATTTTGTTTAGTGTCTGTGGTAAGTGTAGCGTAGAAAGTCCTGTTAGTGACGCAGATGAGTATGGAGAAAATACTATAGAAACGCAAGCAAGTGTAGCTGGTTGTGTGAATAGCGGAGATCCTGGAACGCGATACAACTTCAGAATGAATATTGAAACGCCCCTAACTTCTCGGACAGAATGTCCTTCAAAAGCGTATAGCTCACGGAATTCTCAATACACGGGAATTAAGGAAACTGCGGTTTAAAGTGTTATCATATTTATATATAGTTACGGCTGATTTTGCAAATAAACCTTAGCTAAGCCAAACTTTACACAAAACAGCATTTATCCTATTAAAAAATACTTATAGCTAACTACTTCAGATAAATAAAATATTAAAGAAGTCATATTTCAAATTTAGTTATGTGTAAACTAATAAATTTAAATTGCAGCACACAATAGGACACTACCTAAATAAATGTGAATCAATAACATTCAAACCGAGTTTCGCTTTTGATTCTTAATTTGCCCACTTTGTCGCCATCTTTGTCATGGTCTAAAGTAAACATTGTAGACTTCAAGCTAAAAAGTTTATAAGGTAGAAAGTGTTTCGTTTTTAAGCCCTTGCAAAATCTGGTTTTTGCAAGCATAATAACTATGTGTCTGCTAGTCCGAAAAATCATTTGCTTTCACTACTGTCGCGGGTCACTTTTTGCAATCTCAAAATAGTCATGTCAACGTGTATACAATTAGCTTGTTTGATCAATTTGTTAAATTATATCAGATACGTACATTATTTACATTTGTAACTTTGTTCAACAAAATACTTTATGTAGTATACGTTTTCATGTGAATAAAAGATCTGTGTATGTTTTTCCAACATTTGCTCTTTGTACATAAAAATATATACCTGTTATAGACCTGATGCTACTAAAAACTTACAAAATATAATAATAAAATGAATAACAAAAACTTGACTGCTTTGATTCTGTACTATTGATTTTTGAAAAATCAATTTCAATGGGCTATTATCATCGTTCGTAAACTTAAAAACGTAGAGCATCTACGATTGATTCAATATACTGGGAAAACTTAACCTTAAAGTGGCTTATTGCACATTTATGTACTTCAAGGAAGAGCCAGATTTTGTGCCTCATTTTAAATGAATCATTTATACTCACCATATGAGCAAAAGTTGGGCGCAAAACGAGTGCAGACTTTTGTGTACGACATACACACGCACAACTTTTTCCAACCTCAAATAAGCTGATAGTGAATTTCCAGAACATTTTTTCAATGGACAGACTAATGCCTAAAAAGATTTCAAGTCTGATTCTGTAATAAAGTTGCCACATTACACAAGCACGTGTAGATTGGTATTTGTTTATTCCTGCTTCAGTGAGCTTTACTAGCCACTACGTCACACCTATAAACTAAAGCCATGGGGATTGTCTCGTAAAGCATGAGGACATGAATAGTTCAGAGCAGGTTTGAATCCACATGAAGTTAAAATGTTTCATCAGTTTATTACGAATCCGAACCTTTCTATTTGCTTTCTTTCTGGCTTATGCACTCAAATTTCACAATCTCTGAACAAGGTGTAATTGCAAAATATTTTGTTGACATTTCTGAAGGCATGTCTACTTCCCTCAAACTGATCCCGTGAGTTTTAGAAAAATCTAATTTACAGGATGTTTAGTATTAACAGTCAGTACAACATGGTTTCTTAATACTCATACATTTTATACAAAAATCCAATAAAGCCTTCTAACGCACATGTATTTCCTCATTTAAAAGTTCTCTTTTCAATTTAAAAGAACACTGTTTGCAGTTTAAACAAGCATACCTTGTCCATTACATTGTTTAGTTTGAACCACCAGCTAGTTTAGTGAAAGAAAAGTAGCCCTGCTTTAAGTTGTTCATCTCAGGTGCGCCATTGCACACATGTATTTCTCTGCTACAGATTTAGGCATACGGTCGTTAGAACGTTAGAAGGTTTCAGGAGAGCGCAAAGCGTTATCCAAAATCAACTGCGGCTTTTTGTTGCTTCTATTTCAACCAAATATAACAGAACGTAGTTTAAACGTTTAGAGGACGCTTTTTTCTTGCATTGTAATGTGAAAATGAAAGCTGATTCTCTCTCACGACTGAGATTTGTATCTGATTCTTATTTTCCTGGTCAGCACCAACTAGCCATTCACGTCGGGTTGAAGCATAGCACATTATGCAAATGCGTGCTACTAGCACTTTCATGTTGGCGTATTAAAAACTTTGTGAAATAAAAATTAAAAAATAAAATTGCTTAACCGAAACATCTACTGATACATGTACATGATTTTAGAATAGATCATACCTACATAGCTTATTAATAATTTATTACCTAGGTATGCTTTTATATGTGATAAATCCCATAAAATGTTAGCACATTCCTTCTTTTAATTTTTCTATAAAATCTATGTTGTAGGAAATACTTTTTGGCAAAATATTAGACTTACAATCGATTTATTAGTTGGAAAATTGCAGACTGGAGCAGTGGACGACAAACTAGTAATAATAGTTCATGCGGTTAAAATGTATTCTCTATGTATTTCACTATTTGGCATATTGTAAACTGTATTGTTATATTCATGCTAAAATTGGAATGCGTTTGAACCATACGTATTGTCGTCTGAAAATTTTTTTGTAGCCACTCACATAAGTAAGTATTCAATTCTAATGAATTTGCGAGCGTATAAATATACTACGTTTTCCCCAGAAACCAATTTACCATGAAGAGTCACAATATGATATATTCTAGAAATAAAACATTCAACTGGAAGAAAATTGAAAGTGTATATAAGAATGCTTCCTAAACAAAGTACTCAGTTATTTCAAAATGTATGTTTGCACCTTTAAATAATCGCACAATACAAGTTTCGCTTTACGTCAAGTATTAAGTAGCATCTAAAAAGGAAGGAACTATAGCTCTTGGAAAATGCCATTTCTGAAATTTGAAGCAAGCTCTGCTGGGAAGCAAATTCGGACGCATGCATATTCAAAAAGAAAAAATAACTCAAAAACAAAACTGGAGAAAGTGGTGACTGATACCTGCCAACCTGAGCCATATACATAGAGAATGATAACCAATATTTGACTTAAAAATGTGATTATAATGATTAGTGTTGACATAAGAACATAGATTTGACTTTCTCCTTACACTACTGCTACATGTAAAACTTGGCATATTTGGTGGGGAATATGTATACAGTAGCTGGAGTGTGTTGCCCTTTCTGTTAGGCAATACTATTCACTCTAACAAAGAAATGGGCAGGAATGTGGCTTAGGTTTCACATTCAGTTCCGCAAATGCTGAGAAAACAACTTGCTCTAGATACCGGGTTGTCAGAAAACGTGCTCCCCAGACCATGTTGCGGTGTGAAGTGACTAAAGTAGAGCGGTGGTTCGAAATAAGATTCTATGAGCCTTCGTTGCGTTCACTGACGGTGACTGGTAAGTCAAAAAGGAAAGCGTACTCCTAATATTTTGTGATATTAATATGTGATGCTAAAATGATAAAATCGAAGCTTACCAAATTATATATTTTTTTTACATATGTTGCTGAGGTATGTATGGAATAGCCTGAAAGAATTTTTTTGTCTGAAACAAGGATTGGACATATATAAACCTAAAAAATTTCAGAACATTACATTTTAAGCATAATTTGCTCTGAAATGGTGTCTGCCAACTTGCCAATCACACTTGGAAATACTTTACCTACTTCAATATCAGATCAGATTTCCTGTACTTGAGATTGGCATGTCCTAATTGCCACCAAAGACAAATTTGAAAATAGCTAGGTGTAAAAAGATTAAGCCAGTAGTAGTGGTGAAAAATGAGGTAAGTTGGAGAAAGTAGTGTAAACCTGTTAAGTGGTTACTCGAAACCATGTGGCCGGTAGAGTGCCTAAATCCTTAAGAAAAAATGTAGTTCGGCTTCCGCATTCATTGAATTAGGAGCCCCATTCATGTTTGTGTTTGAAGACTCACCCCAATACTGAATGTTGTTCTGAGAGTGTAGTGTAGGTGGTGTTGAAAAAGAATCAAAATATAATAGAAACGAAAGGTGCAATTGTGTTTATATAAATCTGCTATGTCTTTTTGTATAACTACGCTCCATTTTTTCTTTTTTCAGCAGTCTTGTTCAGAAAGTTGCAAAAATCACAACCTCATCGGGAAAACTTTATTATACTATAACCATACGATAAAGACAATTTTTGTTCTAACAGTTTTTAGCATATTGTTTACCAACGGTACTATTTTTCAAGTTTGGCACGACAAATCACAAGGGATAAATAAAAAGATGGTTGCCTTGGACATAATCTTGATAATACTAATTGAACTCATGTTCCTAATATTTTTATGGCTTTTGCAGCATACGGTACTTGCTTAGAAATGGTGTAGTATCGAGAAGGATTTATTAGTAATATTGGTGGTCAAGTGTAGTAGGTTCTTTATACTACCCTAATATTCAGTGTGGACGTGTGCACATTACCCACGGGTTGGGTGACCCAGTAAAACCCGGGTTTTTGGGTACGCAGCCCACCTTGTTTCGAGAGTGGGTTTTGAGTAAAAGTGGGTTTTTAAAATTTTGTTTTTGAAAAATACTATTTTTGTAAATAATTGACCTTTTTGCTGCATATAACATCAAGATTTTTCAAGAAGTGCATAGTTTTTGCTTTCCCGAATTACCTATTACTTGATATTCATGCTAAGCTACTTTTTTGGGGGCGCCAAATTCTTGGCGGGTGCAGATTTTATTGCATGGTATCAGAGATGGCTAAACCCGCGGGTTTCCACATTTAAACCCGCTGGGTTGGGTTTAAATGGGTAATAACGGGTTTGTGGGTTATAACGGGCATTAATGGGTTTTATTTTATTATATGCATATATGGCCCCATATACATGCATGTATGTATGGCCCATAGAAAATGGCGCCATTTGTGGGTTTAAATGTAACATGGGGTTTTATTTTTGCCCAAAAAACCCAGCCCAACCAGGTGCCGGGTGGGGGCGTTAAACCCCGGGCAAAACGGGTTACCCACCCTGGAATTTAACCCGCGGGCCATCTCTGCATGGTATTGAAATACCCACCCATACTCAGAAATACCCTCTTTTACCCAAAAACACAGATAAACCCGGGTGGGTTGGGATTTTGTCAAAAACCCGCGGGTTTCGTCCACTCTGCTAATATTATAATATTTTGATAGTGTTATTCCAAAATCTTTTAATACGGTTGTGTTGAAAAAAATTTGAAATGTAAGTGAATAATATGGACACCAATAGTTCAAGTTCAACAAAGGAGTAATATGTAGTTTGAAGCGAACAAGTCAATTTACGGCAAGTTGATAAAGTCAATAGAAACTTTTGAAGGTTAAACTGGGTAAGTTTAATACAGTATTCTAAAAGTGTAAAATGGATACACCATTTTTAGTATTTTATATTTTCGCGAATGTGTTCTTGGCTTCTGTTTTGGGAACTACAATGCTGCTTTTTATCTTTCTGGTAAGAATTAAAACATTTTAGATACTGTACTGTATACACACCTAACCTGTGCATATTTTACATTTAAAAGTTTTTTGGAAGAGCCAGAACTGTTCCATGCATTTTGGTGGTTCATCTTGGTTTATGTTACATCCTGCTATCTATTATTAGTTCCCCAACTGTTGCTGTTTACATCTTTCAAACATCGTCTGAACACTATTGGTTTCTTTATATTCGTCCAGCAATTTATGTACGTAAGGATTGGTACACTATATTTTATCAGACTTAAATAATTTTTAATAATATGTAAAACAAATGTTTACAGATGCTTTCAAAATATCTGGGTCTCAACACAATAGTTGCTGCTATTATCTACCTCTGTCATTTGGTACGGGAAATAGCCACCAACAGGATATTACTATGGCAAGAAGCTGTCCAGACAATGCTTGTGATATGGATATTTGCGGTTTACTTTTCTCTCCTGGAATGCGTTAGCATGTATGCAAAACGTTAAACACGGACATGGAAATTATTTTGCGACTCGGCGACGGCGTCGCCGGGATTTGTAGCCCGAAATCTCGACTCTTTTTGCAAACTCGGGATTTTTAAGGCTAAATTCGGGATTTAAAAAGAAAACTCGGGATTTAAAAAGAAAACTCGGGATTTAAAAAGAAAACTCGGGATTTAAAAAGAAAACTCGAGATTTTTAAGGCTAAACTCGGGATTTTTAAGGCTAAACTCGGGATTTTAAAAAGAAAACTCGGGATTTTTAAGGCTAAACTCGAGATTATTAAGGGAAACTCGGGATTTTTTGAAATTTGGGTTTTTTAGAAACTCGGGATTTTTTTTCGAAAACTCGGGTTTTTTTAGAAACTCGGGTTGCCCGAGATTGCGTCGCCGACTAATTTGAAAGAATTTCCACGTCCGGTTAAACACGCTGGTTGAATTTTTTTCTCTTGTTTGTTTATTGCGTGCCAGCAAAACGGCTTTAAACTTAAGTTTTCCTCTCATCTTTCATCAATATTTGGTATAAGGGCGATTTGTTTTACACATGTTGTCTCAAATGATTGTTCTTGTATTATAAATTCTGTTTATGGATAAAAATACCTTGTGTGGGTTGCATAATAAATTATTATCAAAATAACGTTCAACATAAAGTCATGAAGTTGAGTCATATAGTTCAAACAAAATTGATGTTGACAATATCAAAATCCATACATTTATGGACGTAGCGGTAAAGTTATTTAAACCTGGTTTTGAGGCTCTAAAATAAACTGACGCAAAATTAACGCTTATTGTAGTTTATGAGATTTTTGAAATTTGGATTTTCTTATTGCTTAGTTTGCTTAATCCTCAGTATTCATTCGGTGTTTTCTTTGTCACTTTTAACTGCTCCGCACACTAACCGTCTTTGGCAACGAGCATTTTGAATGGCTAGCCTTCAACTGGTTACTGGTTGAAATGTGGTAAACTGTTTTTACTAACTAATAATTACATAGCTGAATACGGTGTTTTTCTGCACGACAATCTCACAAGCAAATTTAATTAGGTACGTGATGTGAATTACAGGTTCAACAAACTAGCATGTGGAATCTAGTACACAGTCTCTTGAATCCTTGATTATGTCGCTTTAAATAAACACAATTTTTTCGTAATAAGAGGAACTTCTAACTGTGCTAACCAACTTGTTCACATGAACTAAAGGAGCTGGCATTCAAAGCATAAACATATGATATCGTATACATGTTGGTAAAGCCTACTTTAATAATGATGTAGTGTACTTGTCCTATTTCTTTTAGCAAAGTTTTAAAGATTATATTTTTAGTTTTGCACCGAAAGAATTTACTACGTAATAGAATTATTTTAAATATTTGTAATATTTTAAAGCAGATTCTACCTACAATGCATATTAATCGAAAATGTCGAACAAATTGATAGGAATGTAACGGCATCATGAAGTTAAGTTGTGTAGTGATAATAGCACGTACCATACATTCAGTCGAACTGTTTGTTGTCTTAAGAGCCTGGAACAAAACGGAAGAAACATCGTCAACCGACGACTACCTTGAATACAAAGTTTATAGAGATGCTTAAAATTCTAAGCGTTTACCTGCCAACAGTCAAAGCACCGACTATCTTTTACAACCTTTGCCAACAAATAACCTACTAATATTTCTGACTAATTATCATAACGTAGATCTCGAACATCACAAGTGGCCAGTTATTCTAAAACACCCTGTGGCATTATGGCATTGCGGTTACAAAGGCGTCACGAGACTAGTTTGGGTTCCATCTAGTTTAATCAAGAGGGTCAACAATCTTCACCTTCTGATAAGATAAATTGCTTAGAATCCAGATTTGTTATTAGCCAAAGAAATAAATTTGAAGGTGTAAAGGTAGCATGCCTACGTTTGGCATTCTTCAAGTTTTCTGTAAGTGCACGCCCTTGGAACCAGCTTATAAATTTGCTTATATTTCCACAGCATTTGCTTTTAAAATCAAACAACTTAGTATCTTTAATGCCATTTGTGTGCAACACCTACATGCCAAATCCTCGAATTCGTACACCATTTTCGTATGGGTTTACCTTCAACATCCTAATAACTTGCGCGGACAATACCTCAAAATATCTGGAAAATTCGGGTATCTTAAGAGACTGTATGAGTCATTACATAACGCGAGCAACACTAAAAACACTAGACGACCAGAAATAGTACACGATATATTTCTTGTTATATTTGTGTCAAAGCTAACATCTACTACAGTAAAAGCAGGACAATCCCTTGTTTCCGTTGGTTCTGAAGTTTTTGTTAAAACTGACATTGTAGTTGACATTGAGTATTATGGATCAGTTAAAATTCTTAATAGATTCAGTTATACTAAACAATCTGGAATTTTTGACTGGTTACGAAATAAGACTTTGTCGTTACCCAATTTACAGCCTCACAACTTGGAAAATCCTAGAAGCGCATCGCCAAAAGGAAATATTTTGGCGCTGTTTGTTATACTAATTGCGGGTTTTATGGTTGCTTTGATTGTGTTTCTGATAGAATGGTATCTTCACCAAGTGCAATATGTGTTAGAAGAACTTTTTAAACTCAGTCGCAAATTGTATTTAATTTTGCAGTTTATAAATTTAACTATAATATCTATGGTCAAATTAACATGCAAGCAATTACAAACAAAAAGGCACCGTAAATTGGCTAAACGGTGTTAATTGTTTGATTTAGATTTGCAATAATAAACTTTCATACTAAACTTGTATTAACCTATTTTACCCTGCAAGTTTATTTTTACGGCTAAGTGATAAATGTTCTGCAGTGATGGTTTGTAGCAATTAAAACAGCGTAAACCATACCACACGATTATTTTGCTTAGTTCCGTGCAGAAAAGAAAATTGCTGGTGTAGGCGTTTTATGGTAATTTGTCGTTTTGTTTTCAATTTTAAATTTTATTTTGCTCAATGGATAAAAAAAGAACAAAAGATAGATAATTTGAGACTTCAACTTTCAGATACTACCGTAAATCAACATATAATTTCGTCTTATGCATGGATCAACCATGTTTGTCGTTTCAAATCGTACTAACCCTTGGAGCCACTGCCGCAAGCCTCAGTTACTATCTTCTTAATTTCAGCAAGTAATTTATCGTTTTCTTCATCCTTTTTCTTTTGCGCGCTGGCGTCAATCCCTGCCGATTTCTTGTCCCAATTTTTGTTAATTGGTTTAAGGCCAATCATCCGTCCGTCACGTTTTGGATTTCCATCTGTTAAAATAAGAGTTTATGTAGCTTTCTTGGCAAATACAAAATTTACTAAAAACAAATAAAACCGGTTTTACCAGTGGCGGTCAAGTTTACTGCTGAACAAGGGCACATGTCTGTAGTCCCATGGGTAACCAGCACGAATGTTAAGAGCAAGACGGCAAGTAAAAACTTCATGTTAAAATTGAAATTCTGGGGTTTTTCTGTCAAGAAGAAAGAAACAGTTAATTTGTTAAGCTATTTATCAAGGGCAAACTTGTACTGAGCAATGAAAATCATTTTTGCTATTTTTATACTTGTTTTGGTTTCACGTGCTGCTGAACTATAACACTCTAATTATCTAATAACCATTCTTAGTAATTTTCCTAATTATTAGGAAATTAGGCAATTTTATCAGCTATCCGGTGTGACTCGTGTTGTTCATGTCCAACTAAAAATGATTACTTTCAAGCACGTATTGGTAATATTCGGTTAACAATTTCTTAAAACAAAGTAAAACAGGGTATTTACTAGCATTTCAACTGACCTAGGTATTCGCTTAGACCGTTTTAATCTGCTACGGAAATATATCATTAGTAGCTATTGCCTGCCAGCCTATATGAAAATGTTTGTGTAAAAACCCACATAGCCGCTTGATTACATTAATTAGCTTACCACTAAATGAGTTCACTTGCTTGAAGAATTATTAAAAACCAAAGTCTTATGCAACGCCTTATAAAGTAATAGTTTTTTAAACACGGTCTGTCGTCGTCGTCGCCTTGTAATTATATTTTGACTATTCCTAAAGCATTGTACTTTATAAGCAGAATTTCAAAATTATTAATAACACTCAAAAGTTACAACTTCCTTCCTGTTCTTATGACATTTGCCTTGCTGCGGGTGATACAAAAGGTAAAGACTTTTCTACAAATGATAAACAAACCATATCGTGAGCTGTTAATATACCTAATAAGATACCAGAAAAAACTTGTCAATACAAACAGGCTTGTTTTAATATTTGTGGGAACTTTTGAATAACATGCAAAGAAATTAAATGAAATTCCTAGTTGGTTTAAAATCTGTTCTTAAGTTGAACAACTACAACCAGTTTGGTGAAACTAATTGACAAACAGAACGCAATGCATTGATAAACTTATATTTACGTAGTAAATAAGTGCATTTTTTCTGATTTGAGTTTTTTAAAATTATGCTTGGATGCTAAATCAGTATTGTTGTTGTTTCCCCAAGATAAGGCACTTGTCGCAACTCGATCGGTGCACGGATGGATGTTTAAAAATGTCTGCTAAACTATCCTCTTTCCCCGTTACACGTCCTACTGCTGGCTAACTGACCGAAAGTGTCCGTATTTCTCAAGATGAATACTTTAATTAACCAACACATGCCGGAGAATCTTTCTTTTAACAGACAATAGGAGCTTTATTTATTTCCCAATTGGAATCACATTAATTTCCGAACAATTATTAGACTCAAATTATTAACGACAAATTATTTCAACTTCAGAGATCAATCTTTCACTTAGTCACGAGTCAAGTGAAGAGCATTTACGAGACCTGTCTTTAGACTGTTTTACAACACCTTTTTCAAGGTGGAGCAACAATGGCTCTGCTTTGGGTAATTTCAAAACAGCGTAGTTTTTAATCAAAAATATAACGTTGGTTTCATCTGAGTGCGTTATTGTTTTGTTGTAGTATACGCCACTTTCCAGAAATCTCGACAAGTTCCTCTTCCTGAATTCCTTATATCTAGATTCCTACAATGTGGGATCATAATTATGTTTAGATGGAAATAGGAGCTTAACTCCATTTAGCAGTAGCTCACCCAATGTCTTGTATGGTTTCTCGTGTACATAAACAGTCACACAAGCTGTGACCTCGTTTGTGTAGTACGGACATATCGACATTCCAAGTATGCTTACAACAAATAAAAATCTTGTTTGCTTGTAGGTACATGCAATAGACCAGCCCAGAAACTCACCGACCAAATCAAGTATATTGTTTCTGGAAAGTTTGCCATCATATGGGTAATTCCAGAATTGCGCAATAAAACACTGAGTCACTTGTGACCATATAAAATGACAAACCAGTTTTTCGGTGCGCTTGTTTTGCAATGATATCACCATAATTCGTATAGGAAAATAAAATTTGAAAATATTGAAGTTTGGAATAGTAATATTTAATAGAAGAAATAAAGTTGCTCCAGGACATATATGTAAAGGTGAAATTGTGATATTGTGATATCAAAAGCGCGTTCATGTAGTAGTCAGGGCACTGTGAAGATAAACGTGTTAGGTTTTTGCAGACCAGAAGAGCCTGTGATATGTTTTCTGTGATTGTAATTTCTTGTTGGTGTCCATTCAGAAAGCACTTTTTAGTAAGGATAAGTGGATGTAATATAGCATCATCGGTGAAATTTTGCAATATTTTCCAGCGTACAAATTTTCCACAGTAGCCTGTACAGTAATACCTTCTCAATTTTGTACTTCTTGGACTGATATGTATCAAAAGTTTTGTGGCTGGCAAAATGGCGTATGCACAGATAAACAGAGGTGCAGAATTATGGTTTGCTAAATTCCATTTGTGTACAAATAAATATAATCATAAGTTTGCAAATTTTAATTTCCAGCGGGGCTGTTAAATGCCAACAAACTTTATTGCATACTGCATGTTAAGCACATAAACAATATGTTTGAGAAATATGGCGTAAAATATTAAACATATTTTAAAATAAGCACAGCGAAAAAACGAAACATAACTTTTAGAACTGGTTGCTTAAAGTACGATTATGTGCGTCTTTAAAGAAACAAGTAATCAGCTTCTTATATTACATTATGCTAGTTATCATTTGGATCTTACTTATGCAACAAATGGGCAAGCATGCTCGATTAGCAATAAAGCATGTAATTAGATTATTTCTTACATTTTTAAGTGTAAGCAAAACAGCTAAAATGAATTTTTATACACAATTTTTCAAAACTGATAGGTAGACAAAAAACTACATATAAGCATTATTTAACAGCATAAATCCAACCCACATTTCAAACAGTTGTCAATGTTAGTTGGCAACAATATTTCCTAAAGCAATCTGTAATATTTTAAAGCAATTTTTCCTACATTGCATATTTCATGTCGAACAAATTTATGGGAACCTAACTGCATCATGAGTTAAGTTCATTAGTGATAATAGCATGTATCATATATCCAGTTGAACTGTTTGTTGTCTCAAGGGCATGGAACAAAACAGAAGAAACATCCAAAGACGAATACCTTCAATACAAAGTCTATAAAGATTCTTACAACTCAAAGCGTTTACCTACCAGCAGTCAAAGCATCGACTATCTTTTACAACCTTTGCCATTCAACAACCCACTAATATTTCTGACCAATTATCATAACGTAGATCTCCAACATCACAAGTGGCCAATAATTCTAAAACACCCTTTGCCATTATTGCATTACGGTCACAAAGGCGTCACGAAACTAGTTTTGGTTCCATCTAGTTTAATCAAGAGGTTCAGCATATCGTCATCTTTTGATAGATAAATTGCTTAAAATTCAAATTTTTTATTAGCCAATAAAATAAATTCGAAGGTGTAGAAGTCATATGCCTACATTTGGCATTTTTCAAGTTATCTGTAAGTACACGACCTTGGAACCAGCTTATAAATTTGCTATTATTTCCACAGCATTTGCTTTTAAAGTCAAACAACTTAGGATTTCTAATGCCATTTGTGTACAACACCTACTTGCTAAATCCTAGAATCCGTACACCATTTTCGTTTGGGTTTACCTTCAACATCCTGGTAACATGTATGGACAATACCTCAAAACATCTGGAAACCTCGGGTTCCTTTAGAGGCTGGATGAACCATTATATAACGCGAGCAACATTCAAAAACACTGGACGACCAGAAATAGTACACGAGATATTTCTTGTAATATTTGTATCAAAACTAATATCAAAAGTGGACCAAATGTATGTGCTTCATCAGTGTGAGGAGAAAAATGTTACTGGCAATTACAATAAACAATGTCAAACTATAATATCTAGAAATCAGCAAAAACTGGAGTACTACCAGACAAATTGCTTTAATGCCTTTCTAGAGAAAAACTTTGAAAATGATATATTGCAGTCAATTTGGAGCCACATTTATAAATGCAAACACATTGCCAGTATAACCAGGGATGATTCGCGTACAGGTGCTACTAAATCCCGTTTTGCTAGCTTTGTTAGTGCTTTGCTAATGGATATTATAATTGTAAACCGATCTGGTTTTAGTGAGAATAAAATATATTTATGTCAAAATGCAATTCCGGAGCGAGGTTGGACATATATAAGACACATTTTTGAAACATTGCAAACACAGCTTAAACTCTCAGCAGTGTCACATGTGAATACAAACAAAGTCCATTTACTACGTTTCAAAGATCCATTTAGTACGTTACGGTTTGTTGCATGCGGACAAAGCGGGGTCAAACCGTTGTCATTTGAAGAATTGTACAATGTATATGACCAACGTGTTTGGTTTGCAACTGCAGTGTGTTTTGTGTTTGTTACTGAGTTTAAATTGCCTAGAATGGAGCATAAATATAATTTATCAAAATAACATTTTCCATTTAAAAATTACTGGATTGATCACTCTTTATCGCTAATAAAATTAGTGCTTGAACAAAGGGATCCATTTCCATCCCGCGTAGAAAAAATAAAACCTCTTTGCTGGATACTAAGCTCCGTTTTTATAGCTTGTTTAGTATTGAGCAATGGATACAAAAATACAAATGTGTACAACCTTATTTTGCAAATACCGCCTTTACATTACACGTTTGATCAACTTAAAAATGATAATTTCATAATATACAGCAGAATATATAATATAAAACTAAGTATAGGTATTTATAGTATCCGTCATCGAGAAATTCACAGACACGCAATTTACGTTTCTGAAGGTATAACTTTCACCGCCCTTACAGAAATGGCAGCAAGGGACTTATTTTTTGATTCGGAAAACCAGGGAACGTATAAGTCCAAAATATTTAACTCGCTATGAGTGTTTTTAATCAGGACCGGTCGAAAAAAAAATTCATGTTTTCGGATTTGCCCCATTTTTTCACAGTAGTTAGGCCCTCACTAGAGACTCTTAAAACTGGAGTTGGGAAGGGCTCAGGTAATCGTATTTAAAGAAAATTTCAAAAAAGTAATTTTTAAAATGAATTTAAGGTTAGTTGAATATATTGGCTTATAACTTTTCCGTGTTCATGCTTATAATTTTCTGCTTTCCGCTAATTGTTAAGTGCATTAGTAGTATTCTTTTTAAAAAAATCATTTGCCATAATTTGTAAATACTGCGCAAATTAGAACGGCTTTTATAATGTCCATCGAACTCTGTCCATTTTTGGTGACCATGGTAACTTTTCTATTAAGGTGCGTACGGTGCTGAATTTGTCACGTCCGTGACGACAACAACTAAACTACATTGCTGCAAATACCCAATGACCAAAATTTTCATGGTTACAAAAAATATTCGTGTTTCCTTAAAATTACGTAATGCGACTTCACCGAGTAACCCATGCTTTTTGAACTACCGCTACAATGTGAGCTCAACAAATTGAACAAACTGTACATTGATTGAAAGACCTTGAGTTGGGCTATCTAATGGTGCATCTTGTTTTGAGATAGTAGCTTTAGTGAACAGTCCAGGAGTCTTCGTGCAAATTTGCCCCATTTTTAGTGAAGGGCCAAGTTTTCAAAATTACACTCAATATTTTTTACAGAAATAGCTTATTTTAAAATCTGATACGTGTCCACTCTAGAGTAGCTTATAACAAACAAAACTTATATCAGTATTTTTTGACATAGTGCTTCTCGCACATTCTGGCCACTAGTTTGTGTAGGACACCATGACAACAGTCCATAATTCTTGTTTTCCAAATCTTGACGAAGTGGGCACAAAACTTCAAAAAACATTAAAATAAATTATAATCTGGCTTCTACAGCACGTTTTCGAACTACAAGCATCATTTATTCTCATTTTTTGAAAATTTTCAAAATTCGTCCATCAGCTGATTTATCAGCTGATTTGCTACGTATCAGCTGATTTGTTATTTAACCAAAAATCTCCCTAAATTACTTAACTTTTTTGTAAATTTTGCGTGTATAATTCAAGTTTTGTATAAAGAATGCTGTAGGAAACGGAAGTGTTTTTGAGCTCAGGCGCAGCTTCAACAGATGTACCAAATTCTAATTTTACATTGAAAGCATTGACGCTGTTGAGCTAAGAAGGTATAATTTTCGTCAGTTATTTGAATAAAGCTTTGGGGATTGTTCACTGTGCACGGTTTGAGAACTGTTCACAGGTATGGCGTCGTTTTCTTGAGTTAACCACTGGGTTTTCCATTTCACCGTTAAAGCACAATTATAAGGGTGATTCGTTATTAATGCTGATATTTTGCAACAACCTGTATAAAAATAAAAGAAATAAAATGCTGAAGTCTATTGAAGGGGAAAGACCCTTATTGCACTAAACGGTTTGTAAAAATTGGTAACAGGTGTATTTTGGAGGAACTGGAAAAATACTCCTCTGGACTAATGCTGTGATTTCTCGTGTTTGTCAAAGAAAGATGAAGAAGCGAAAAAAGACCGACAGGACCTGTTGTAACCCTCTTGCACTTTCAGAACATGAAGGGACCAAACCTGCTACAATGTTGATGTGATGTTACAATTTTCGAAATCCCAAGAGAAAAGTTCGGAGGAGGAGGAGCTATACCAGGCGGATGTGGTTGTTGCTTGGGAACTTAGTTCAGATTCACCTGTGTCTTGATGCGACGTGTCAGACGAAATGGATGGAGAAATTGAAACGTCAATTGCCATTGATGATGCCAACCTGCCAACGCAGTGCTGGACAGTCTCCAGGTGTCTCCGATTAAACGAAAATCTGAAGCCACAAGAAAAATGAAGGATGTAACTGCTAAGATAAGAAAAATGTTTCGCAAAGTCGCTCGAAAATCATCTCCACCATCCCCTAGAAAGTGCGAAATATTAATACCTACTAATACGTGCCAACACTCCTTCAAAGTAAAACATTACATTAAATTATATTAATCAGCTGATAAATCAGCTGATGGACGAATTTTGAAAATTTTCAAAAAATGAGAATAAATGATGCTTGTAGTTCGAAAACGTGCTGTAGAAGCCAGATTATAATTTATTTTAATGTTTTTTGAAGTTTTGTGCCCACTTCGTCAAGATTTGGAAAACAAGAATTATGGACTGTTGTCATGGTGTCCTACACAAACTAGTGGCCAGAATGTGCGAGAAGCACTATGTCAAAAAATACTGATATAAGTTTTGTTTGTTATAAGCTACTCTAGAGTGGACACGTATCAGATTTTAAAATAAGCTTTTTCTGTAAAAAATATTGAGTGTACTTTTGAAAACTTGGCCCTTCACTAACAATGGGGCAAATTTCCACGAAGACTCCTGGACTGTTCACTAAAGCTACTATCTCAAAACAAGATGCACCATTAGATAGCCCAACTCAAGGTCTTTCAATCAATGTACAGTTTGTTCAATTTGTTGAGCTCACATTGTAGCGGTAGTTCAAAAAGCATGGGTTACTCGGTGAAGTCGCATTACGTAATTTTAAGGAAACACGAATATTTTTTGTAACCATGAAAATTTTGGTCATTGGGTATTTGCAGCAATGTAGTTTAGTTGTTGTCGTCACGGACGTGACAAATTCAGCACCGTACGCACCTTAATAGAAAAGTTACCATGGTCACCAAAAATGGACAGAGTTCGATGGACATTATAAAAGCCGTTCTAATTTGCGCAGTATTTACAAATTATGGCAAATGATGTTTTTAAAAGAATACTACTAATGCACTTAACAATTAGCGGAAAGCAGAAAATTATAAGCATGAACACGGAAAAGCTATAAGCCAATATATTCACCTAACCTTAAATTCATTTTAAAAATTACTTTTTTGAAATTTTCTTTAAATACGATTAACTGAGCCCTTCCAAACTCCAGTTTTAAGAGTCTCTAGTGAGGGCCTAACTACTGTGAGAAAATGGGGCAAATCCGAAAACATGAATTTTTTTTTCGACCGGTCCTGAATAAACACACTCTATTTGAATTATCCACAATGCATCCTAATGTTTTCACACAATTGTTAAACTTAACTATTAGCTTCCATCCGCTGCTTGAAACTCACATAATATCTTGGTCCATGGCTAGCAGTGTTTTTAGAATAGCAAGGAAGCAGTTTTTTTTATGAACGAACGCAATTGGTATATTAAGTAACTGATAGCATGCAAACGTGCAGCTTTTATTTTGCCAGAATATTTAAGTAAACATTTTGCGAAAAAAGTTTATTCAGCGGGACAATCCCTTGTTTCCGTTGGTTTTGAAGTTCTTGCTAAAACTGACATTGTAGTTGACATTGAATATTATGGATCAATTAAAATTTTTAGTAGATTCAGTTACATTAAACAATCTGGAATTTTTGACTGGTTACCAAATAGTACTTTGTCGTTACCCAATTTACAGCCTCACAACTTGGAAAATCCTAGAAGCGCATCGCCAAAAGGAAATATTTCGGCGCTATTTGTTATACTAATTGGGGGTTTTATGGTGGCTTTGATTGTTTTTCTGATAGAATGGTTTGTATACCAAGTGTTATATGTGTTACAAGAACTTCTCAAACTCGGTCGCAAATTGTATTTAATTTTGCAGTTTATACATTTAACAATAATATCTATGGTAAAATTAACATGCAAGCAATTACAAAGAAAAAGGCACCCTAAATTTGCTAAACGGTCAGTCAGTGTTAATTGTTCGATTTAGATTTGCAATGTAAAACTTTCATACTAAACTTTTATTAACCTATTTTACCCTGCAAGTTAATTTTACGGCTAAGTGTTAAATGTCCGTGCAATGATGCAATTAAAACAGCGTAAACCATACCACACGATTATTATGCTTAGTTCCGTGCAGAAAAGAAAATTGCTTGTGTAGGCGTGTTTTTATGGTAATTTGTAGTTTTGTTTTGTAAAATTTTATCTTGCTCAATGGTTAAATGAAAAAGAAAAGATAGATAATTTGAAACTTCAACTTTCAGATACCACTTTAAATCAATATATAATTTCGTCTTATGCATGGATCAACCATGTTTGTTGTTTTAAATCGTATTAACCCTTGGAGCCACTGCCGCAAGCCTCAGTTACAATCTTCTTAATTTCAGCAAGTAATTTATCGTTTTCTTCATCCTTTTTCTTTTGCAAGCTGGCGTCAATCTCTGCCGATTTCTTGTCCCAATTTTTGTTGATTGGTTTAATGCCAATCATCCGTCCGTCACGTTTTAGATTTCCATCTGTTAAAATAAGAGTTTATGTAGCTTTCTTGGCAAATACAAAATTTACTAAAAACAAATAAAACCGGTTTTACCAGTGGCGGTCAAGTTTACTGCTGAACAAGGACACATGTCTGTAGTCCCATGGGTAACCAGCACGAATGTTAAGAGCAAAACGGCAAGTAAAAACTTCATGTTAAAATTGAAATTCTGGAGTTTTTCTGTCAAGAAGAAAGAAACAGTTTATTTGTTAAGCTATTTATCAAGGGCAAACTTGCACTGAGCAATGAAAACCATTTTTGCTATTTTTATACTTGTTTTGGTTTCACGTCGTCGTGCTTCTGAACTATAACACTCTAATTATCTGATAACCATTATTAGTAATTTTCCTAATTATTGGGAAATTAGCCAATTTTATCAGCTAATCGGAGTGACTCGTGTTGTTTATGTCCAACTATAAGTGATGATTTTCAAGCACGTATTGGTAATATTCGGTTAACGATTTCTTATAACAAAGTAGAACAGGGTATTTACTAGCATTTCAACTGACCTAGTTATTTGCTTAAACCGTTTTAACCTGCTTCGGAAATATATCATTAGTAGCTATTGCCTGCCAGCCTATATGAAAATGTTTGTGTAAAAACCCACATAGCCGCTTGATTACACTAATTAGCTCACCACTAAATGATTGCTTGAAGAAGTATTAAAAACCAAAGTCTTATGCAACGCATTATAAAGTAATAGTTTTTTAAAGACGGTCTGTCGTCGTCGTCGCCTTGTAATTATATTTTGACTGTTCCCTATAGCATAGTACTTTATATGCAGAATTTCAAAATTATTAATAACACTCAAAAGTTACAACTTCCTTCCTGTTCTTATGACATTTGCCTTGCTGCGGGTGATACAAAAGTTACAGACTTTTCTACAAATGATAAACAAACCATATCGTGAGCTGATAATATACCTAATAAGATACCAGGAAAAAACTCGTCAATACAAACAGGCTTGTTTTAGTATTTGTGGGAACTTTTGAATAACATGCAAAGAAATGAAATGAAATTCCTAGTTGGTTTAAAATCTGTTCAACAACTACAAAGTTGAACAACTACAATCAGGTTTGGCGAAACTAATTGACAAACAGAACGCAATGCATTGATATACTTATATTTACGCAGTAAATAAATGCATTTTTTCTGATTTGAGTTTTTTAAAATTATCAGTCTAGTACCAGGGGGTGAACTTTCACCCCCCAAAAAACACAGAGGGGTGAAATTTCACCCCCCATACCTAATTAAATTTTTTTCCAAAAATTAACACAGGAGTGATTTTTTAAATTAATTGACCAAAAAATATGCAAAAATACTTATTCGATGCAGAAAAAAATTGCAAATTTTTCAGTCACAATTGCAAAAAAGTAGCATGTGTTATTACATAGCTATGCAAAATTAATGTTGAAATTTTGGAAATTCGATAACTCAAAAATCTCGTGTTGGAATTTTTTGCAAATTGGCCAGAAAATAGCCCATTTTTTGTAGATTCAGATGGTGTGAATAACATGTCTGGCGTTTTAATTTCAGTACTTCAAAATATCAAAAAAATGCAAAAATCAGGTAAAATTTGTGGTTTTTATTTTTTTTTGCTTGCGTTTCTAAAACGCCAGATATGTTATTCACACCATCTGAATCTACAAAAAAATGTGCTATTTTCTGGCCAATTTGCAAAAAATTCCAACACGAGATTTTTGAGTTATCGAATTTCCAAAATTTCAACATTAAATTTTAAATAGCTATGTAATAACACATGCTAATTTTTTGCAATTGTGACTGAAAAATTTGCAATTTAGTCATGCATATAATAAGTATTTTTGCATATTTTTTGGTCAATTAATTAAAAAAATCACTCCTGTGTTAATTTTTGGAAAAAAAGTTAATTAGGTAAGGGGGGTGAAATTTCACCCCCTGGTACTAGACTGATTATGCTTGCATACTAAATCAGTATTGTTGTGGTTTCCCCAAGATAAGGCACTTGTCGCAACTCGTTCGGTGCACGGATGAATGTTTAAAAATGCCTACGTCCCCAAAATGTCTGCTAAACTATCCTCTTTCCCCGTTACACGTCTTACTGCTGGCTAACTGACCGAAAGTGTCCGTGTTTCTCAAGATGAATACTAGAGCTGTAAACGTGTACACGTACACGCGTGTACACGGATGAAAACCGTGTCGTGTGCACATCGTGTAGGGCAATACACGACACGAATTTGGCTGTACACGAAACGTTTTGTACACGGTATACCAGTACACGAAACGAACACGCTTGAAAAACGTGTGTGTTTGACAAATTTTGTTTCATACTGAATTCCTATTCCCCACTAGGACAAAACCACATCATATTTAAAAAACGGTCATCTTTTTTAATTGTTCAGTCAATATGAAGCCATTTTGTGTAAATATTGTAAAAATCTAGATTAAATCTCTAGAACCACTCAACTATTCCAACACCTACCCGATCTACCACAGAGGTGCAAAACACGTTGTATTTTGGTGAATTACGTGGAAATTTCGGGGATTTTTTTTCTACCAATTATACTCTGTTAAGAAACGTAGTTAACACGTGGAATTTTCCTGAACATTTTTAGTTTGACTCCGAAAATGATTCAAATGTTTGATACGTAGAAAACACGTCAATTTCACGTGTTGATTTTTAAATTTAAAAACCCTCACAGCTGCAAACACTCAGAGTGCCATTGTCATTGAAAGTAGTGGGGCAAGCAGAGATGCCCGGAAATCCAAATCTCCTTGATGCTGTCGGTCTTTATTTTGCCCTGGCCCTGTTGACTGACGAGAAAATTGTATTTTCTTCATGAGAGTTAGTAATTAAACTGCTAATTACGTGATTGGCAAATTAGTGGAGTGTTAATTCTGAAAAAGGCTGGTAAAATATAACAAATAACGATTTAGGCTGTTGACAAGTGATTTTAGGCTAATTTTGAAATGATTCGCAGTTCAGAGTTGAAGTTTGTGAAGTGGAGGAAGCCGGAAGGCTGTACAAGTGCTGGGTTGTGAATTTTTGTGAAAACTGATAAAGAGGGAGGCGCTGAGGAGGTGACAGTGTTTTTGGAGGAGGTGATGGAGGGGATTTGTTGAAGGTGAATTGTAAGGTATTTTTGGAGAAGGAGATGGAGGGGATTTGTAGAGAAGGTGAATTGTCAGGTGTTTTAAGGAGCTTTTCAGGGTACTTTTTGAGGTGGATTGAATGGCTGCAGCCTCAGCTCAGGTGCGTTGGAGAAGAATGGTGGAGAGGGGAAGTTGGGAGGGATTAAATAGGATGACAGGAACATGCGGGATCGTAGTTTGTTACTATGAAGGGATGATATGAAATGATATGAAAGGAAATATGTAGTTTTCAGAAGATGGGTAATAAAATTAATTTTCTCTGATAATTTTGTGTACTTGTAATTTTGATATCATTAAAATATCTAGCACCGCATAATTTTTTCGGTTTAATGGTCGTTGAATATTGGATTCAAATATTCTCGTGCGGTTGTGTACCAAAATTCCACGTGTTTTACCCGTGTTTTGGACGGACATCGACACCCGAATTCCACTTACTAGACACCAAAATTCCACGAGTTTTATTCGTGTTTAAGGGCTCCAAAAGTGGTGTAGAATAGGTGGAAAACTGAGGTTTTGGTTGATCGGGTAGTCGCAATGAATACCATTTTGTTCTTATTTAAACTGGACACTGTACACGATTTGTACCCGTTTTTTTTCGTGTTCTGTGCAACACAAAACGAACACAACACGTTTAGATTGTACACGAAACGAACACGTAAAAATAATATCGTGTTTGCTTGTACACGACACGAAATCTAGAAGGGTCAAAACGTGTACACGTTTACAGCTCTAATGAATACTTTAATTAACCAACACATTCCGGAGAATCTTTCTTTTAACAGATAATGTGAGCTTTATTTATTTCCCAATTGGAATCACATTAATTTCCGAACAATTATTAGACTGAAATTATTAACGACAAATCATCTCAACTTCAGAGATCAATCTTTCACTTAGTCAAGTGAAGAGCATTTACGGGGCCTGTCATTAGACTGTTTTACAACACCTTTTACAAGGTGGAGCAACAATGGCTCTGCTCTGGGTAAATTCAAAACAGCGTGGTTTTTAATCAAAAACATAACGTTGGTTTCATTGTGAGTGCGTTATTGTTTTGTTGTAGTATACGCTACTTTCTAGAAAACTCGACAAGTTCCTCTTCCTGAATTTCTTATATCTAGATTCCCACAATGTGGGATCATAATTATGTTTAGATGGAAATAGGAGCTTAACTCCATTTAGCAGTAGCCCACCCAATGTCTTGTATGGTTTCTCGTGTACACAAACAGTCACATGAGCTGTGACCTCGTTTGTGTAGTACGGACATATCGACATTCCAAGTATGCTTACAACAAATAAAACTCTTGTTTGCTTGTAGGCACATGCAATAGACCAGCCCAGAAACTCACCGACCAAATCAAGTATATTGTTTCTGGAAAGTTTGCCATCATATGGGTAATTCCAGAATTGCGCAGTAAAACACTGAGTCACTTGTGACCATATAAAATGGCAAACCAGTTTTTCGGTGCGCTTGTTTTGCAATGATATCACCATAATTCGTATAGGAAAATAAAATTTGAAAATATTGAAGTTTGGAACAGTAATATTTAATAGAAGAAATAAAGTTGCTCCAGCACATATATGTAAAGGTGAAATTGTGATATTGTGATATCAAAAGCGCGTTCATGTAGTAATCAGGGCACTGTGAAGATAAACGTGTTAGGTTTTTGCAGACCAGAAGAGCCTGTGATATGTTTTCTGTGATTGTAATTTCTTGTTGGTGTCCATTCAGAAAGCACTTTTTAGTAAGGATAAGTGGATGTAATATAGCCTCATCGGTGAAATTTTTTGCAATATTTTCCAGCGTACAAATTTTCCACAGTAGCCTGTACAGTAATACCTTGTCAATTTTGTACTTCTTGGACTGACATGTATCAAACGTTTTGTGGCTGGCAAAATGGCGTATGCACAGTTAAACAGAGGTGCAGAATTATGGTTTGCTAAATTCCATTTGTGTACAAATAAATATAATCATAAGTTTGCAAATTTTAATTTCCAGCGGGGCTGTTAAATTCCAACAAACTTTATTGCATATTGCATGTTAAGCACATAAACAATATGTTTGAGAAATATGGCGTAAAATATTAAACATATTTTAAAATAAGCACAGCGAAAAAACGAAACATAACTTTTAGAACTGGTTGCGTAAAATACGATTATGTGCGTCATTAAAGAAACAAGTAATCAGCTTCTTATATTACATTATGCTAGTTATCATTTGGATATTACTCATGCAACAAATGGGCAAGCATGCTCGATCAGCAATAAAGCATGTAATTAGATTATTTCTTACATTTTTAAGTGTAAGCAAAACAGCTAAAATCAATTTTTATAAAAAAATTTAAAAACTGATCGGTAGACAAAAAACTACATATAAGCATTATTTAACAGCATAACAGCATAAATCCAACCCACATTTCAAGCAGTTGTCAATGTTAGTTGGCAACAATATTTCCAAAAGCAATCTGTAATATTTTAAAGCAATTTTTCCTACATTGCATATTTCGTGTCGAACAAATTTATGGGAACCTAACTGCATCATGGAGTTAAGTTCATTAGTGATAATAGCATGTATCATATGTCCAGTTGAACTGTTTGTTGTCTCAAGGGCATGGAACAAAACAGAAGAAACATCCAAAGACGAATACCTTCAATACAAAGTCTATAAAGATTCTTACAACTCAAAGCGTTTACCTACCAGCAGTCAAAGCATCGACTATCTTTTACAATCTTTGCCAATCAACAACCCACTAATATTTCTGACTAATTATCATAACGTAGATCTCCAACATCACAAGTGGCCAATAATTCTAAAACACCCTTTGCCATTATTGCATTACGGTCACAAAGGCGTCACAAAACTAGTTTGGGTTCCATCTAGTTAATCAAGAGGTTCAACATATCGTCATCTTTTGATAAGATAAATTGCTTAAAATCCAAATTTTTTGTTAGCCAAAGAAATAAATTCGAAGGTGTAGAAGTCATATGCCTACATTTGGCATTTTTCAAGTTTTCTGTAAGTACACGACCTTGGAACTAGCTTATAAATTTGCTATTATTTCCACAGCATTTGCTTTTAAAGTCAAACAACTTAGGATTTCTAATGCCATTTGTGTACAACACCTACTTGCTAAATTCTAGAATCCGTACACCATTTTCATTTGGGTTTACCTTCAACATCCTGGTAACTTGCATGGGCAATACCTCAAAACATCTTGAAAATTTGGGTTCCTTTAGAGACTGGATGAGTCATTACATAACCCGAGCAACATTGAAAACCATTCGACGACCAGAATTTATACACGATATATTTCTTGTCATATTTGTATCAAAACTAACATTTAAAGAGGTCAAGATATATGTGCTTCATCAATGTGACGAGAAAAATGTTACTGTTATGTCAAACCATGATATGTAGAAATTATCAAAGATTTGATTACTATCAGCCAAATCTCTTTAACTCCTTTCTAGAGAAAAACTTTAGAACATAAGTTAGTATCATTAAAACTTAAATGTAATTGTGGGCACTTGAATTGATTAATTTTGAAGGGTATTTAAACCAACGTTTGGACTTATTTCATAAGTTCACTTCAGAGTTTAGACTTAAGCAATCCTAGATGATAAGACTATTGCAAATTTCCCCACTTTTTTGTCATCCAACAACATTTTGCAAGCATGATTTTGCAATCAAAAACTCAAATCAATACGCCAGAGACTAAGACATTTTTCCCCTTTTTTGAGTACACGCCCATAACTTAATATATTGCAAAACTACTCAGCCTTTCACGTGTTTCTTAAATTATAAAAAAGATCTTGCACAATCCAGCTTGTGCTTTTATAACAAGCAAGCCGTCATATACTATATTATAACGTTCTACATAACTACAAATACCGGTGACATTTCATACTCATGTAGTCACTGCGATTACCAGGTGTCTCCGTCTGTCTATAAATATATAATTAGACGTAAAATTTCAGCAATATAATATGAAACAGATATCGATACACCGATTAACTGATAGCTTTACTTAAATTTTTTAAGCATATTATGTATATAACACGCTGCATACCACAAAGCACTATTTAAAACGCCGTGTTCGTAGGTATGTTCATGTGTCCGCTTTATTTTCATTTTACCAAACTAATAGATTCTTTACCTAAAACATGGTCAATACCAAGAAAATAGGCTCTGAAGCTAGAATATAGCCATTCAACCTAGCTAATAGGCTTTTCGCTTAAAACGTCAAATAAAAAAATAAAATACAGCAAGAACTGGATTGATTTCAAACGAACTTTGTAAGCTCTTTATCCATGTAACTTGACTCTACAGTAATTAAATAGATTATGTTTGTTGATATGATAGTGAATATTTTAATATTATTAGTGGTATCTATGTAATTATCATTAAAATAATTATGACAATCTATCGTGGTATTAATTTTCCTTGATAGAATGATTGTCTTTAGCAGCGATCACTTTCCTGGTTTGCCATGGACTGGTTATATATTAATAGAATAAAAAATTAACTAGCTTTGACGTAAGCCTTTCTATCTTTTAGGTAACCAGCACAAATAGCTACATTTGTCATTCCGCTTGTAACCTGAACACAGCATTATTCTCTGGTAAATTTTCCACTTTCAAAAAATCCCAAAATGTCATCAAATATTGAATCAAGACTTACTCCAATGACCAAACTGGCTATAAAACTTTACCGTCATTCCTTTTACCATATTCCAAATTTTGGAATATTTCTCGAAGTCACTGAAGACACAGTAAAACTAGTGACAAAAATCTCGTGGAAAAGCGTACTTTGGGCATTTCTTTGGATTATCAGTGCGGGGGTAGGGTCAATTGGCTCCTTTTGTATACTACTGAAATGCCTTTATGGAACCAACAAAACAGAAGTTCCTATAATAAATATAATAGCAATAATTTTACTTGAGATAACTGTGGCTGCATGCGTCTACCTCATGTACAGTCTCTCGGAAAACTTACATGTAGTCCCTCGAATCAACGAATTTATGGCAAGGGGGTTGTCACTAAGTGAGTGCAAATTGCTTGAGTAATTATCTTGTGTATAATTCACTGCTTCGTAATTGCTAATTACACTTATTTATTTTTCAGACAAAAGACCTGTAACATTTGGAGCGGATGTTTCAGGACAATTTCTAGTTTGCACAATAATCTGTATAATTGTGGCTGGAGTACCTTTGCCAATCGTTGATACTTTGTTTTTCAGTTTTAATCCATTTCATATCATATTAAATGAATTTGTTCTACCTCATCCTTACTTGCACGACTTTAAGGCAATTTGTTTCTCAGTGCTTTTCCAATTTGTAAGTAGTTCAGTGATAGTTTACACACTACTAAAATATCTGTTTTGTCTTTTATCTATTGCTTTAATAGCTTTAAACCAGTTTAAGCGATATCTTCTAATTTTTACGTGTCGCAAATACGTCGGAGAGGATTTACTGCTTCTTGATTACTGTTATTTGCGAATTTTTTTCATGCTTGGGAGGAATTTTTTTTGTGTATTTTTATTGGTAATGATATCATGGAGCCAGGTATTTGCCACTTGTTTTGGGTGGGCCAGCATTCGAGGTTTTTCAGTTTTACCAGAATTCGTAGTATTTGTATCTATTGTAGCTTTTGTTGATGTTATGGTTATACTAGTTCATTTACTAACATATATAGCTGACGTTCGTCTTCTGAGTGTGGAATTTGTGAGAATTCAACAACAACGGTTTTTTTATTTTAATAGAATGCGCTTTAAATATTATTATACAGCAAAGTGGAGAGCACAAAGAGAGCTGCATTTTACGTGTGGACATCATTTTGCAATAGATAGGGAAGCTGTTATTAATTACTTTGTGGTTTTAAACACTAATCTTACTAATGCTGTTTTGCTGGTAAATCCATAAGTAATACCTATAAACTTAAGCTAAACAAAAAACATTGGGCCAATTACCCAATTGGGCATGGTTAAATGTGCTAAAAAGTAGTTAATCATAATAAACCAAACCTTATAAAGCAGACACTTTTAAGTGGACGCAGTGTGTGAAAGTAGATCAAACTTGTTTCTAAAACTTTTTACACGATTTAATATTATTGTGAAGTTTGAATTTATTTAAGAATTTCTACAATGAAGTAAATTCAAAATATAAAATTTAAAGAATGGAAATTGTTTATCATAGCACTACAAAGAGAATTCATTAACGTTTGGGGGCTGTTCATGTAGTTGAACATGTTTTGTGAACAATATGCTTGCTATAAATAGGTGTGCAGAAACAAAGTTTCAGAGATTCTAGATTCTAGATAGATAAACACAGGACAATACAGTAAAATACTTCTAATGATGATTGGTATTTATTGTGAATGAATAATAGTATTTAAAGTTGACAAGATATTTTGTGACGGAGAGAAAGATGGGCTATTTTATAACAGCAAATATTTCTAGTATCGTAGCGTGTGGTGCAATAATATTTCACTATCATGCCTTAGTAAAAAGTTTTAATTCCGATTGTATCAAGATGACGTTAGTGTTTGATCTGCACACCTTCAGAGTAACATATGATTTTATAGTTTTAAAAAACTTGCAAAGAGCACCTACAACCCGTCTCAACCAAGTTGCAAGCCATTTGCGAACTTCCACCAGAAAACAACTTAATGCTACATAAATTCCTATTCCATAAACAGTAAATATGACCAGAATATTTCCACTCATTTTTGCACTTTGTGGACGAATAGGTTCATGTTCTTTCGAAAAGTTTCTACCAATATGAAGTACAGACAGCCAATCCAAAATGCCGGACACTTTAAAAAATGTCAAGCGCTGAATTCGATATGGCGTTAATACATCTTGCAAAGTTATTCCAATTGTAGCTATATCATACACTTCCTTTCCAATTGACACACTTGATTTACTCGGAGCATCTGAAACTAATAACTTTTGCATGTACTCCTGTGCTGTGTATTCAGACAGTAAAACAGCCGTTCCCTTACAAGTTGTTAGATTTGTAACAAACCATGACTCCTGGTAGTCTAAAATTATTTTTTGAAGCAGAGAATGGTTTGTAAATATAACAGGCATCTCGTCGTCATCAGCCGATTTGACACCGTACATTTCTTCCAATTTGTTTATTTGCCACCCCATGTTTGGATGAAGTCTAGAGTAATTCCATAATTTTTTTAAAAACGGGCTACTTAAATTGTACTCGATGCCTAGTGCAAATCTAGGCAAAGCTTCCGAAGCTACTGCAATATCCAAACTTTTGGACCTGGCAAACTGATTTCGTTTAATGAAGGATTTGCCATCTTTAACGGATTCGTTTGAATAGTATTCCAAGAATGAATAATAGAAATAATTTTCATTTCTAAAATTAAACCTTGATATTGCACTATAAAGTGCAAAGCCATATTTTTGCAGTTGGTCGAACGTTTCGTAAAGTTGTGGCAATCTGGGAGTTACCATATTATAAATGTTGGTATTTTTGTATGCGTTGCTAATGACCATGGCGACAAGGAAAATGCAAGCAACTAAAAAGTGAAGTGATTTTGCCTTTACTATTTTAGGGCTAAGTGGGTTACCCTGCTCTAGTAGTAATTTAAATAAACTAAACATGTAATCTACCATATTATCCCAATTCTTTCCTTGCCTTATTGACATTTTTTGCTCTAGTTTTGCAAGTACGATGGTCAGAATCAGAATGAATACTATTAAACTTATCCAGATCATATAGTCATATGCACTGAATAAACTCCTGAAAGGAAGAGATGACGCACCTTTAACACCACAAGCTATAGAACGCAAATTCCTCAAAGGATTAGGTATTGTGACGACACTGGTTATATGACCTATTTCATTCAATGTATCGTCAATATTTACCGGAACCACTTGTACGGAATACTGGAAATCCGAACATCGAACTATTTTAAAGTTTTCACAACACATTCCGCGGTACATGTGATTTATGTTAGCAGAGTGAATAGCGAACGTAAAGTTGTAAAAAACATTTTGCAAAATCTGAGCAAGGTAAAGGTAGAAACGGAATTGTCTGTTTGAATATTTTTGAAGAATTCCTAAGGCCCGTATATTTCTTAGCTCGCAAATGGCAAATGCAGAATTTATTTCTTGCACGGATAAGCCTGTGTTTCCAAGAATATTAAACCACGGGCGTATTGGTTCTTTTGAAAAGGCCTTATCGAAAATAACTTTCATGATGCATGAACGCTGATAAGGCTGACCTTCTGCAGAGCAATAGCTTGTTACATTAATGTATTCGTGATCTGCACGGATTATAGCAACGTTCAACTGAACTGGTTGTGTATTTGTTAGGGAAACATGTAATAATATTTTACGAACAGAAATCGAATATGTATTTAGTTCATTCCAATTGGTTCTGTCAATCCAATCTTCAAGACTGGAGTCAGTGTAAGAATTTCCAGTTCTGCTAGATACTAAAAGAACAAATGTTGGTAAATCGAAGCTTCGACCAACAGGTGGCTTTCTCCACGTTCTACCAAAGTTGGTAAAATTCTTGTCAAAGGCGTACTGTATTGAGTACATGGTACGCATCATAAATTCAGGGGGGTTGACTAAAACGTTCATTTCCCAATTCCAAGCTTTAGATGAAACTGCAAACTTTAACAAATCCATTTTATGACAAATTGCTCCAGAGATATCTTTGAAACTCCTACTGCTTCTGGAGTCGGTAAACAGTGTAAACTTTGAACTGATGCACAAATCGGATGTGAGATTACAATACTTTGAACAATTCTTCAGTAAGCTTGACACCCACGATATTATATTGTCTGACGTACCGGGTCTGGATTTCACTTTTCCAGGTATGGGCTTTCTAATGATGACTGGACTTTCTAGTGCACCAAAATCAATCGTATGAAAAACGTTTACAACCACAATTGAGTGTTTTTCAGCAAACGTGTTCAAGACGTCAGTCAAGTTGATGGGCGTAGGATGAAGTTGGTACTGTGTCCACTTTTCATAAATAGTTTTTTCTTCAGTCTCATATGAAATGTTTACTTTGCCAATCGGATAAAATGTTAGATCGCGTGAATGTATTATACAAACCTGAAGTACAACTAGCATAATATGCTGAAACGCCGTAATGGAACCCATATTAGCGTATTTACAAATAAGCAAATTTTTTAAACGATCACTAAAGAAAAGCAGGAGTATTCAGTGTTTCGTTTCTTGAGAATAAAACCTACGGTTTGTCTATTTTATGTCAAAAGCATTTATCAAGTTTTTCACTTAAAACCATACCAGAAATTGCTAAATACATTATTTCTGTATTCTCATAAAATTGAACTACGTACATTTAAGTAGAGAATTGGCTGGAAGAACGCTAAAATAGCTACAGGGAAATATATAATTTATTCACAAGAATCACAAAACCACACCAAATAACTTAAAACTATAGATATATAAAGTACTTTTATGCTTTTCTAAAGTACATAAAGCAGTATAACAATGTTTTGGAAACGGCGCAAAACTATGCTATTAGCAAAATTAATGTGAAAATGTTGATATTGATTTTCTCGGATATAAGACACTAAAAGTCGACACCATCGCTATCGCATCCAGTTTTACTAATAGCACATTTTTAATTATCTTAAAAGAATTGTAATGTTGGCATTTTTGTTTTTACGCAATGTGCACCGTATTGCGTCGCTTGAAATATGTGTGCTAGTACAGAAAGTTCAAACAGTTTGACCTTATAGACATTGACCCATGTATTCGTCCTATGTTCACCCTGTCATTTAATTAATATTGGTTCATGTTGATTGAATGACAGGTTAAATAGGAGTGAAATGCATGCGCTAGACATTGAAGGGATGGGACGCTACTGCTGCTGCTGTGAGTGTTCGATGTTGGACAAGAACCCTAACTAACCGTTGAGCGTAAGCTTGTCGGGGAAATAAAATAATCCAGGCCGATTAGTATTTTGTCAGTGACCATACATACTTTATTCAAAACTTAACACAACTGCATAAATTCCTTTTACAATTGGTCACAAACAATGCTTATCGTAGTACAATCTTAAACTTACAATAGCCTAAAAACAATTCAATTTCCGTACTTTAAAAGATCACCGAAAATTACAAGAATTCTCTCTTCATGCGCTCGTGAGCCAGTCAGAGACGAAGTGAAGTGCCGTTCTTTTGCTGCACTGCTCTCTACACACACTCTCGCACACGTGTTCCATATTTTAAAATTTATACAAAAATCAAACTGAACAAAGAAATACAAAAGGGGTAAAATAAGAATTATGATACAATACTACATATTCTTCATCCTCCCACCTTTTTTACGAACTATTTTGAGTAAAAACCAACAATTTACAACTATGGGAATGACCTGGACGTACAGTGGTTTGAGACAATCTCACAACCCCGTACCTTGCTGCCTGGCAGACTCAAATCATCCTCTTTACTCTACTAATTCGTATCCTACTGATGACTCCATTGTCCATATCGCAAAGGTCGACGTACGGCTCGTCCTGACGAAGTCACTTCTTTCTCCAGACTTTCTTCAGGTGCTTTCAACCTTTTCTCCGCATTTGACTTGATTCCCTCAGAGATCTCTAAGGGGTAGAGCCGTTGAAAGGCGCGAGTCAAGACTCCAGTAGCAGTTCTAGCTTTAGCCACTCGTGACTTCCCATCCTTTCCCGAAATCAGCTCCTCGACCCTTCCAAGGGGCCACTCAAACCGTTTCTTGCTGTTGTCTCCAACCAAGACCAGTGTTCCAACTGCTGGAGGAGATCCAACCTCATCAGAATTTCTCGAAGTTATGAAGCCCAAGTACTCTTTCCTGAATCTCGCTGCTAGTGCTTTCTTCAAGTCCTGGATCTTCCGATAACTTTCTTGGTAAAAAATCTCACTTATCCCCGATCCCTCCGGAAATGCAACCTTCGGAAAGGAAGGTAAATCCTTCATGAAGTGACTTGGGGTCAAAGGTATCAAGTCATCAGGATCTGCAGTAACCGTTGTCAAAGGACGGTCGTTGATCACTTGAGACACGGCCGCCAAACACGTACGCAAACCATCGTATGTCAACGTCTTTTTCAATCAATTTTTCCTCAAAATCTCCTTGACAGAACGGACTATTCTCTCCCACCAACCTCCCCACCAGGGTGCTGAGGGTGGTATGAATACCCACTTGATGGGAACAGCTCCGGATTCTCGCGTCAACTTTTCCCAATCCAATCTTTTCATCAAATTGCTTGTACCGACAAAGTTCGTCCCGTTGTCCGTATAATTGGTGTACGGACGACCCACGGTGTTCACAAAACGTTCCAGTGACAGCAGAAACGCCTCCGTGCTCAGAAGGTCCACCACATCCAAATGTACACAACGGTAAACGGCACATGTGTACAAAACTATCCACGCCTTGCCTCCTCCCTTTAAATACAACGGTCCAGCGAGATCAATTCCTGTAGTTTGAAATGCGACTGTCGTTTCAACTCGATCCGCAGGAAGGGGCGCTGCATCCACTTTCAAGTTCTGAGCCTTGTAACGCTGGCACTTGACGCACTTATAAACAATCCTCTTCACCAGCGTCCTTGCATGAATTATCCAGTAGCGTTCACGCAACTTCCCAAGCATCACCTGGGTTTGAGAATTAAAACTTGTCTCATGAACGTATCTCACAAGCTTTACCACTAACGGATCATCCTTGGAAAGAATGATTGGGTACTTGAAATCCTTCTTATCTTTCTTGTATGTCAGTCTGGTCTACACGCGCCACAATCCATCTGCAGAACGCTTGACTGAGTATTCTTTCACTTTTGGCTTCTCCGTAAAATGCCTACGCTCGATTTCCAAAAGCAAGTCCATTTCTCTATGCCGGAGCTCACTGTATGATCTGGAGAAAGATTTAAATCTTCCTTCCTCCATCTCGCTATAAAGTTGGCAATAAATCTGGTCATCCAAGGAATAACTCGCACATTCTTCAAGTATTGTGAAAATCTGGGCTCAACTTTCTCCACTGCCAAACACGTCATTTCTGTCTTCCGTTTTTCTTTCAAAACGTCTGCTTCATTAGCTTCTGCGACTGACACTGGCCACTCCTCCTCAGACATTCTCAACCAACTTGGGCCCTCCCACAATTTCATCCGTAGGAGCTCGAACGGCGAACATCCACGTGACGGCAAGTCTGCCGGATTATTAACACTAGGAAAATGCCTCCAGTCAGCAGCATTTGTTAACTTCCGAATTTCCGTGACTCGGTTCTGTACAAAAACTCCCCAATTCTCCTCTCTGGTGATCCATGCAGGTCGATGAATCACTCCAAAGAAAAACCGGAACTTGATATTCCACCGCTTCCAAAATAGTTCCCAGCATGCGTGCTCCTATGACAAATGCTAACAGTTCCAAGCGTGGAATAGTTATCTTACTTTTCTTTTCCATCGGCGCAACTCTACTCTTTGCCATCAGCAACTGTACAGAAACTTCCTTATCTTGATTCTCAGTCCTGATGAAGCCACAACAGGCATAAGAAGCCTTGCTTGCGTCACAGAATAAATGCAATTGCATTTGGTCATCATCCGAAAAGTACTTCCGAAATGCGAATCGGGGTATGGCTATCTTCAACAAAGAATCCATTTTACCATACCACTCCAGCAGAGCATCCTTTTCCTTGTCATTCCAGGCCTGATCCCACTTTAAACCCTTCATCGTGTTATCCTGCAGCATTAGCTTGATTCGTAACACTGCTGGACAAGAAACTCCAATAGGATCGAAAAGCTGTGCAATGAGTGAAAGCACTTTCCGATTTGTCACGTTATCGTCACAAGTGAGACTTATCTTGGGCTTTTTTAGTAGCAGCGTATCCTCTACTTTGTTACACGTTATTCCCAAGACTGTGGTTTCCTTTTTCTCAAAATTCTCGTCACAATTAGATTCCCACTGCTGTAGGTCCAATAATCCAGGCCGATTAGTATTTTGTCAGTGACCATACACACTTTATTCAAAACTTAACACAACTGCATAAATTCCTTTTACAATTGGTCACAAACAATGCTTATCGTAGTACAATCTTAAACTAACGATAGCCTAAAAACAATTAATTTCCGTACTTTAAAAGATCACCGAAAATTACAAGAATTCTCTCTTCATGCGCTCGTGAGCCAGTCAGAGACGAAGTGAAGTTCCGTTCTTTTGCTGCACTGCTCTCTACACACACTCTCGCACACGTGTTCCATATTTTAAAATTTATACAAAAATCAAACTGAACAAAGAAATACAAAAGGGGTAAAATAAGAATTATGATACAATACTAAATATTCTTCAGTGAGCTTTGTTCACTCAGCGCATGTATGCAGACCATCAAGTAGTAACAGCTGTAAACCATCGAGTCGTGGTGGTGGTGGGTAATCTCTACGTTCAAACAATAAACCAAGACATTGCACGCCTCAAAATATTCCCGGTCTTGCTGTTGTTCTACTCGGGTCTGTGTTTTTTCTCCGCTATTCAAAATAGGAAAAACGCCAAGTCAAGTGTGGTTAAATAAAAAGGTTATAAAAGAGACCACTACAAAATGGCGCGGCCTCAAACTGCACAAAAGAAAGCTTAAAAGATAACCACTTAAAATTACATGCCAAACTGCCTGTGTAGATTATACACTCAATTAAGTAATTGTTTTTAAGCCACCAGCTGCAGCGCCGAATTTACCCTTGAAGATTTTCCTGACATACAAGATGGAAACAATGATGCGTATAGTTTCGCAGGACGACGGGAAGGCAGAGTGGCTAAGACGCCAAGGATGATGCAGACAAGGAGAAGGCCAGAGAGATACGTTTTAAAACAGAAGACGTCCCAGTTGAAAAGGATGACCTTCAACTTTGAAAAGCTTTGTTCCAATGAGCTGATCAAGGAATGGGTGAGTAGTGCAGTGTAGGACATTTGCTTTCCTCTGTCGTATATTTGGCCTGTCATTGTTATTGTCCATATTTTTAAGGCTACGACAACCAATAAGGACATACCTAATTTGGATGCTGCCTGCAAAAAATTAACAAGAATGACTTGGCGGAAGATGGGCCACCAGAATTACATGATGATTTAGAAGTATTTTTAAACTCTGGCTATATATACTGGCTGACATTATGATTAATCGATGTTATCGTTTTAAATTTAGATTTCAGTCAAAGACTTCAAGTTCTGCGACATTTTAAATGTGCGAACTTCCAGACCAAAAAATTAATACTAAGTCCGAATTGCGGTCTTCTAATCAATACAAAATTTTATATATTGAAAAATTTTCTATACTATTATGGTTTTCAATAGTCTTAGCATTCAATAAGTGGTGGTTTGATATGACCTAATAGACTATATTATAGTTGAGTAGGCATAGCAACCTAGTTTCAATATAACAGTTGTGCATCAAATATTAGACGAAATTGCTGACATCAATATTCAGAATACATAGCTCGCTTAAAACGAGTTTTTTTGCTTTGCTCTGAAATGGACACAGGCCAAATAAACTGGTAGTGTAGGCTTTTAAAAAAGTTTTTAAAAAATGTAAAACCCTCATAGATAGGGTTGGATATTTGAAATGTGGTATATTAAAGTATTCCGTTCTGTGCGTTTTGAACAAAAACGGTTTTCTACCTTACTTTAATGAATTTTTAATCACAGTTAAAATATCACTAGTTTTGATAAAAAGCAACCTCTTCCTTTTTTCTTTCTTTAGCATACCCGAATTTGAAAAACATGTTAAAGCTTAAAATTTTAAAATGCCGCAGCTCCATCATTGCGACATTAGCTTAAAATGTTGATTTACTGTTTGATCCATTTTCCACCATGGAGTTCACTACCGCTAGTGTACGTATTTGCCTGCTTATTCAGCGTATAATAAGTCCACCAATGATTATAAAAACCCATCAGAATAAACCCGTTTACGTGACCCAAAACCCCAAAAATCTATTAAAAACATCAACACCAAAAGCGATTTGGAAACATATAGTATATTACGGCATAGTAATGTACTGCTTGACAGGCATACTACTTGCTCAACAGATTTAAAATTTGGAAGCACAATCGCAATTTTGAAACGTTTGGATTCAATACCATTTCATTTGTCACAATACAGATTGGATTAGCGGCATATTTCACTGTGAACAGTGATCCAGCGCAGTACAGTCATGTTATAACCATGCGATTTAAAATGGTTCATTTTATTACTATGGTGAGTATACGTAGCAACTTAATTAACAAATTTAACGATTACAAATATTTATTGTAAATTTTAGCGGATGGGATTTTCTGCCTACTAAACGATCTTCATTTAGGGGATGTTCTCATGTTTGGATTCACTCTTGGATTTACAGGCTTTCCACTAATTATGTCCATTATGCCAATATTTCGAGAATATGACGTTGTTCAAATTCTATTGAAATATGTTCTATACAATTTAGGTATTTCTGCGTAAGATTTATTATACTTGACGGGAATCAAGTTAGTCTCAGTGTTGCTCAACGGTTTTCTGGCGTTCTATGGTGAATGCATAGTTTTGTGCGTAGTATTTCTCCAAATTAAAATTCCGTTAGATTCCTTTGTACAAGTTTCCTCCAAGCGTTTATATCCCACAACATTTTCTTAGCTAGATTTTAGTTCATGTATTAAAGCCTTTCGACAATTACAAATTCTTTTATTTGCGCTAAGCCAATTTGTTGACAATTTTCTCTGTGTGCTGACTGGAATGGGAATAATTGCTGCATCAGCCGGAGGTTTTATAGTAATTACAAAATTTTCAGATCAGGAATTCCCTCTGGTGCTACCAGAGGGAACTCTCTGGTGTCACCAACACGTCGAATTCAATTGGTCAAGGTGTCAAAATGTTTCTAACGAACCGGCCCAAAATGGGTCTTTTCATTTTTTCAAATTTCGATTTCCAAGAAAAGTTTTGCTTGATTTTGTAAAATTGGGACCCGTTTTGACAAACCCGAATCCAGCAATACTTTCGTTGGCATTTGCTATATTCAAGTATTTTCAAGGTTGTCATGGTCACTATAGATAGCGCATTGTTAGGGCTTTTAAATGTGCTATTAATCATTGCACCAAAACTTCTAGAGAAGTTGTCACTTTATTCTGAATATATGAAAGTCGGTCAAAGAAAATGTGTTGACTTACAGTTTTAAGCATAACTTCCTAACTACATCATATTTTTGAAAACGGTTTTCTGTAGTAGAAAAAGCAGTAAATATTGTAGGTGGTCAACCTTCTAGAAGTTTCTAAAATTCAACATATGGTAAGTTATAGCAGCTTAAATTTTAAAAAATCGGAAAATTTTCCGATTTTTTGACAAATCATTTTCTAAAAAATTACAGACACGTGGTCATGACGTATTATTGTCACAAAATAAACCTAATACTATGACTAATTTACCAAAAAAGTTTCAGTCAACAACTCTCCATCCCCACGGAATAACGGTTCAACAAGTCGTTCTTCGATGCTCAAAATTCGAACCCTTGTAATTTCGTCATGGGGCAACTTGAGACACTGAAACTTGGTGTGGAATATTTTCGACGTATGTGTATTCAAATAAAGCAAAAACTTTAAAATTCCAAGTAGGTTTAATTTTTGCGTCCCCCCATCACGCGTTCTTACTCATAGCGGTGCGTCGTCAAGGTAAAAAATAGTGATACCCATTGGCAGTTTAGGTTACCTACATGAAATTAAAGGTAACCAAGGGTACCCATCAGCAATTAAGGTTACCTACATGAAACTAAAGGTAACCGAGGGTACCCATCAGCAATTAAGGTTACCTACATGAAACTAAAGGTAACCAAGGGTGCCCATCAACAATTAGGGTTACCCACATGCAATTTCGGAAGTACAGGTATTATCGTAAAATATCTTGCAGCTCCAGAAATATAATCTGCGAGTATAGTTTCCTTTTAGCATACCAGTGAACCTTTCTTCAAGCTTACCAAGGTATATTTATATTTCGCAAACGGACCATGTAAAACGGCCAGAAAACAATCTTTTAACATTTCTTCTATGCAAGTTAAAAGTTTCATATCAAAAATAAGTAATAGCTACAGAGCTGTTGAAAAATGGCTAATGCTGTCTCAGACTGTAAAATTAAATGCTATGAATGATTTTACTTTATTTATAATATTTTTAAATGCTTCAACCCTCATTAGCTCATGACCTCATTAACGTTCATATTGGTCTTAGGAACAAGCATTTTACAATTGCTTACCATGCATGTTTATAATTCCCATGTTGCTCCTTTATTGTGGAAATGCTATAATGCAGTCAGTGATAACATCAAAACTAGCCCTAAAGCATGTAATGGTAGTAGCAGGTGTTACAAAATAAAACCTTCCGGTCCACAACTTTAATGCGGGGCAACTTAGCAGAATTCTACGAAAGTCCTTTTGTTGAGTTTGACTCCAAGAATCTACAAAGCTACTTGTAAGATCATGCACCTCGGCTCCCATCTTCAGCACCCTATGGCGTTTCAAAAACAAATTAATTTAACTTTGTTACAACAAAGTAAACTATCTAATGCAAACCTTACACAAAGCAAGCTGTTACCACGATGAAAACACTTAGCGGGAAAGAAAGAGTAACAGGAAACTCGTCTATGAAGTAATGATTCAAACTTCGAAAAAAAAGAAATCCACAAATGACTGTAGCAGTGCAGGTAGCAAATGTAACAAACGGCATTCCGAGTGGGGATATGAATTCATGAAAGCATTTGTTCAAAACCTGCAAAGTCCTGTAGCACTCTAATGCATTCTTTGGTGTACGTAGTTCATCACTGGTGTAATCGCTATCGTTATTTTTGCTAAAAAAAACCAAAAGTATTTGCCAATATTTAGTTTTTGTTTAAATATTAAGTTTTCAATTAAATTCCAAATTAACTTTACTGTGATTCTCGCATCCAAAACCCTACTGTATTTTCATGAGCTAAAACAATCCAAGGAATCATGGAGAATGATGTAACTACTTGTCCAGTCACCATATATTGTTGAAGCGCAAAGGGAACAATCCAGTACCAGGGTTTGGGATATAAATAGGAAAAAATATACCAGGGTTGGTAACTTCCTACAATAAACAGCAGCACGCTCAAAAATACTTGAAAAATATTGCCAGGAATCGACCAATGTATTAGCGGACCTCCTTCGTCTTTATATCCGTCCAAGTGAATCAAGTACTTTTTGACGTACTCGTAATTAAAAGCAAACAACGTGTTGATAAATTCCCGTGTTGCTTCTTTGTAAAAATACAGATTTACATTTACAAACAAGGCGTAACTGTACCAAAGTGTGTTCAGCGAGGCCATAAATACTTGTCGGTATGTTTTCAAGTTTGGAAACATTTTTAGAAAAAAATATAATTGATATCCTGTGACAAATATGGTTTGAAGACTGAAAAACAACCATTGAACCCACCACAACTTCTCCATTTTGGAACCCCATTTATCTATTTTGTGGGTTTTACCATTCCACTTCCAGGGAAATGCGCCTGTGGTTTTTCCAAGCCAAATTAGCTGTTTTAAACGTTGCATACTATATTGGTCTAGAAAGTAGGGGCGTGTTGATTGAATCAGGTTTGAAGATTGTTGCTGGTCGTGATGGTAGCTTAACTTTGAACTTGAAGCAGAGAAGCTTCCGTTGTTAAACTTTTCATCCAAATTAATTGTTTGACTATGCCAACTGGGAATCCTTGTGATTCCTTGAGAACCTGAGGTCTGTCGCCGTTGCTCAATTATATGACTGAAGGAAAATTGAAGTACTGTATGGTTTGTTGCTCGAATTGTAAATGGGCTTTGGACAGTCTCTCTGCCGTTACTGTCAAACAGTTCCCGTCCAGTAAAAGTGTCAAGAGATGGGTCATATTCAACCATGCCCAGTCCAGTTACCTGAAGGGTTTAAAAACGCTGGTCTTAGGCGTTAAGCTTTAAATTTTTGAATCCAAACAGTTTGTTAAAAAACTGGCAATTTAAAAGAATAAAAAATACCTTGGACAAATTGCGCCTCTTCCTTTTTCTTAACGTTCCCGTTTGCTGCATTTTCAGCTTGTATCTGGTTGAGCATCCATTGAGAAAGTTTGATAGCAGAAAACTAAAAATATGCTTAGTTCTTCTTGTGCAAGTATACTTCAGCGGATAATCAAAGCAGGATATGTATGTTAAAAGGTGAATCTCGTGAATTATACAGAGACCGCTGAAAGTCTTTTATCATAAATCAGTATTGCCACTTAAGATAATTACTCAAACAGTAAACACATTAAAAATTTCATTTTAAGTGTGTCGCCACTCGTGGGCCAATTACAAGTTTAATAAGTATTCATTTCAACAACACTGAAGCAACAACAACAAAGAAAAACTTTCATTTTTGAAACATTCCGCATGCAAAATGTACTTGTTCAGAGTTCAGGTTGAAAGTATAGTTCATTCAAGCAATTTGAGTCAAAATAATTGGCATTGGTCTGGCATATCGTGTATCACGAAGACAAAATCTTAACCCATACCCATTCAATACTATATACTACACGTGGCCATTAATAATATAATTGAATTTTCCTTTGTAAACATGTCGTAATCAGAATAACATCTAAATTTGTAAAGAGCAACGACGTCGAAAATACATTTAAAAATTGATTCTTGATGTCGACTTACTTTAGTAAACGTTAAAGTACTTACTTCGCGTTTTTTAGAAAAGCTTTGTAAGTAAGTTTCTGCAAAAATAATGGCATGCATAGTTGACAGCGTCGATCACGCGTGGGCAACATGGCGGGTGGAAAAATATACGTGCCCACGTAACTTTTACACTTAACTACACATATATTTCTACACATGTATAATATTTTTAATTCTTTATATTGAAGCTTATAGAAATAGAATTGTAAAGTAAATAGCCGCACTGTGTGAATGCCTTTTAAGTCGCAAAAATTATTCATTAGTGTATACACGGGTTTCAACTTGATTATGTAGTTAGCATGTCTATCTAATATCCAAATTTTGTTTGGAAACCTGGTTTCAACCTAACTTCTATTTAAAATATTTAAAGTCAAGTAGGTAGTGTAGTCAAAAGATGGACTGAAAGGAATATTTTCTTTAAGTTGCTTCTATTACAAAATTTCTAGTATTTCGTCTACCCCAAACACAATCTGTACAACAGAATAAATACGAGAACAAAAGAAGACACGGAAACGCGTTAATATCAAGCAAGCCCAACACAACTAGAAATTCAAAATTACTAGTCAAGCACAATAAAAGCTATTGTTGTCATGCAGGAAGAATTTATTTTGCTTGTTTAAAATTGTCTGGAAATGCGACCTAATATTGTCAGGAATAAATTATTAATATAAATATTCCGTTTGCTATAGTGTGGGTCCTTTTGATTAAATATGACTTCTTTAATGATGCGTTGAAATCTGGGATTTTTTATTAAATGAAGTAGAAACGGAGACCATGGATGCCATGATTTAAACTAAAACAAGTTTATTCGAGCTTTCGGTTGTATACCACAACCATCGTCAGGAATTTTTATGAGATTGACCACTAAGGGACAATTATAATTCATAACGTTTTTAAAGGATCACAAATTTTAGGTTCAATTCACAAACTATGTTATCTAATCTTGAAATGCGTATCAGTTTAACTAACGACACACTAATGAATCTAACAATCTAAGTTCTACAATGAAGAGACAGACTTTTTGGAACAATGAAACAAACGGTTTTATTTAACGGCTAAGTGAATTTAACTACAATTTTGACAAAGTTTTAATGATTGATTACTACTACGATTGACTTGTACTTTACTCCCCGATTGCGAACGCGATGCTGAACGTTACGAAGAATGACGAATGATGACTGACCGACGACGTTGTACCGAAGAAAGTGCATTTACCTCTTAGCGTTCAGTGACAAACTCACGACGTTTTCGCTAGTAACATTATCAACCTTACTCTTGACACTCGTTCGAGTAAAAACGTTCGAAACGCTACACATACTAAGGAAATAACTATCCATGCTCATAAAAACAAAGTTGCTAGTAAGTCACAATTCAAAAAATGATTTATTATAGAAATTACGAACGTAAAAACTGCGAATCCGCCGCTATGCCGATCTTGCTTGCTTGGGCGCGCGCCGCCGACGGCTTTTGTTTGTCAACAAAAAACAAATGTTTTGATGATTGCCGTTGGTTGGCCTGTTGAAAGCATCCTGCCGTATAATATCTCGCGTTGCCCCATCCACCAAATAGGCGGATACTAGCAGCTGCCTTGCCTTGGCTAAAAAACCCAGTTGCTTGCTCGCAGTTTTTACGTTGGTGATTTCTATAATAAATATTGTTGTACAAATCAAACCATTTTTGCATAAAGGGGCATCAACTAACGGTTCCCTTATATTTTCCCTTTTCCTACAACCCTATTAAAGTAACTAAATGTATTCAAATGTCACATTCATACGCCAATCAAAAGAATTTGCTAGACGCCTATAAAGTTTGTCAAAGAGCCCTTTTCATTTTTGCACCGGTAGCTCACAAACTAAACGTTTCCTTTGTAATTGGGGAAACTTGTCTAACACCGGAACAGCAAAGCTACTCAAAATGGTTTATACACGCGGCTATAGGAGAGAACTTGTTCTACAGTATTCCTAACGAACAACTATTTACCAGAGATTTGAATATTGTATCTGGCAACGACCTGTTAAAAGCTGTGGCATGTTTGCCGATAAACCGTTCGGCGTGGCAACGCTTTGATGCAACAACACTTGTTCCTGGAAATTTATTGCTGTGCATTTTTGCAATATTAACATTAATTGTGTTTGTTTATAAGAACGTTTGGAAAAGATTTGATATTTTTTGGATATTTTTAGGGTTCGCAACAATGCAAAAGCATAGCAGAAGAGTTCTTACAGGCTTGTTAATTTTCGGTACAATTTCAGCATTTACGTGGCAAGCATGGGTTTTGGCAGATGCACTATCTGCTAAGGAGTTCCCGTCAGCTCGCACAATGATAGTGTATTCGGACTACAAAGTCTGGATGCTTTTGAAACCAATATTACTGTATAAGCACTATATTGATAATAGTGCATTTGCTAGATTGTTGTACCGTACAAATATTAACGACTTGGTATATGACGAAGCAAATCAACCAATTCCTCCTAATAGGACGGACCTGGTACTAAATGAAATGGCATCTAAGCATTTGCTTATATTTAGTTGGTATTGGCGCGTGTTCGAAAACAAAATTTGGGATAAACAAGTTGTCTTTAATAACACGATTGTTTTTAAGGCAGTATTTTACAATACAAATAGTGACTTGCAATTTAGCAATTTATAATTTAATATAATCCACAAATTTCATACATCTAACTTCTAAGTAACTACAATAGAAGACGAATAAAACTACAAGCAGGTCATGAAATGTACTCAAAGCATCGAGTGGCATGTCAAATATTTATAATATAATATACGGTTTGAATATTTCTTTTTGTTTTGTCATTTAAACATTTGTAAGCAATGAATACTCATTATGACATGTGCTTATCATACATTAAGGTATTAAATACGGGATACAATAGAGTACTATATACAAAATACACTTATTTTCCGGTTATGCTGAAAAGAAACATGTGCACCAGCAAGGCATTTTGGGCTTATCAGACTTTATTAGGCTTTAATTCTAGGACTAAAAATATAAACTATTGACATTGGAACCCTTTCACTTACAAAATATAAAACTAAATAAACAACACGGTAAAACAAACATTTTCATGAGATATTTAGTTGCAATTTGTACTCTCTATGAAAACAGTTGATTACACTCAACATTTAAATTCAGATTACAGATATAAAAAGACTAACTCACAATTAGTACTTTCAAACATGAATAAATATAAATAGTGGAATATATTGCTAAAAACTTGTGTACGTTTTTGTTTTAAAAATATGCTAATGAATATCCAACACGTATAATTGTAACTACAATTACCAGGTTAAATAAGTCAAAATACTTGGAAATATTGATGTATTGATACATACTACTGTGTTTGGTTTCCTTCAGATTAAGTGGTATAATGTTTATGTAAACGCCGAGGTTTAGATAATGTTTAGTTATATTCAGCGTGCTACTACGTAAGTCGTTCTTGTATGTTCAAACATTGCTGGAAATCATTTTAGTTTTATCTAAGCTACTAGAAGACTCACAGTATAATTATTTATCACAGAAAAAGCTGACAGCAGTGTGGTTCGCTGCATTGGGAAAAATGGCCCGATTTCAACCCGAATAGGTTTTAAAGATTTTATCCTCCTAACATCTAACTTGGAATTCAAAACAAGGTTCCAGGCACAGACAAATTGTTGACTGCTTTCTGCACTTGTCATTGTAAGACTGTATAGACAAACCTGTACCAAAAGTACACCTAAATTTGCAGCAACACACAGCAATACAAATATGGTGGGTAAGCCAGTGTGAAAGCGAATTATTATACAAGCTGTAACTAAACTTATGCAAATCCCTTTAGACATTGCAAGTGGAAATAGTGCTAAACCAAAGTTATTATACTCTCTAATGTATATAGCAAGATGCTGATACAATTTGTGTGCAAGTCGGAAATTCTCTTTTACCAGGTCACGTTGTTGTTGAAGTGGGAGAAGGGTTCTTGCTTCAAATAAAAACACACACAAGTAGAACATTGCTTGAATTAGTTCGACAACTCCAGGAACGACAACAAGGTGCATGTAGAGTGAGCTGAGAACGGAAGTCATCAGATGGTGAAACCTGGTTTCTTGTGTTGATAAGTTAAACACATCAGAAATAATCCAACTAAAAAATATGTTAGTTGGTGTGTTTGTGATGAGAATTGGTGTATAAATAATTATAACCCCAAGCGATAGAAGGACTACCAAAAGTGTTTGAATAAGCATATCAGAAAACAGCTTTCTCGTTTTGAATTCACTGTCTCGTCTAATAGAATACTGCATAGCTTGATTAAGGAGCCAAGTGCACGATTTTCCACGATACTGAAGTGTCCACGAAGATGCTAGTAACAATGCGATTCCAATGACAGTAAATAGTGTCAAAGATAGGTTTAGAACCAAGTGTGTATACGAAACAGACTTCTGCCAACCGACAATCGAAAACATATGAAGTAGTGATGCGATCCATAATATAATGAGGTTGTAATTAGTCCACGAGGAAATTAATTTCCTGCTAGTTGTTAACTCCAAAACATCAACAAATTTGGACGTTTCTTTGTGAAAAATAATTTTAAGTCGAAAAACCTTTTGCAGGTTAAGCTGAACGCTTAACACTGTAGCCCACATGGCGATGGAGAAAATTTGGTCTTACTGTTATTTTAGGTAAATGAGAAAAACGTTAATAATAATGACCTAAAAATAATAAAATACTTATTCAACTGTATTTTTTAATGCCAAATGCCAATCTAATGGAAGTTCCAGTTTTGTACGTACACAAAACTTAGAAAAAATCATTCACACAATTATATCTAATACGCCTACTTGACTTCTCTTCTTGCTGAGTACAACGTATTTATTGTTGCTGAGGTTGACACTCATAAAATGCGGATAGTAAAGTAAGTCTACAAGCATGAGATCGGCAAATTTCAAAGACTTCCAAACTAACTCAGACATTTTTTTAATGTTGAAAGAAAATTTCTGACGAATAAAATAAAGCGCCTGTACACCTCTGCCAAAATTTGTAATATAACAAACAAATGTGATGTCCTACTCTTGTAAAAAGGCCAGCGTTTAATTATTGAATAAAACAAGAGTTCGACACAAGCACACACCCACCAGAAACATGTATGAGCAAAGCTTGTGTATAATTTATAGCTATTTCGTAAATATGTAAACCCAACTAAATATGTTTGCTGTAGTGGTTCACAAAACAACCTTGTCGTTAATTGCTGCATACATTATATAAAGCATGTCCCATAATTCCTAAGACAAATTTTGATTTTGCAACAAAACTTTTCAGAGAGGTTTTTTTGAAACATTGTTAGTGTACAACAATTAAGCTACTCTTAGAGTATATGTGTGCGTAATATTGGGGTTTAAGAAACTTTCCTTGTGACACAATGTCAATTTTAATTCCGGTGACTCCAACTATGAAATTTACTGGTACCTTAATTTTCGTGTACCAAGCACATATATTTGATGACTGTGTGTTCCAGATAACCTGTAGTCCCAAAGTATTTCGCGCTTAGTATTCAGAATTCGTTTCTCTACAAACGCAGACTAAACTCAATCATTTGCATTCCCGTAGATTTTTGTACCAGGACAATTATTGATCCAATGATCTAAAACTAAGTGTACGTGTTTATAAGCCACATTTTTTCTACTACGCAAGCACTATTGTAATTGTGCTTTGTAGTTCTGAAAGCTTAGAACAAGCGCTACAAACACAATATAAATTGAGGTAAATTTAAAGCCACCATGTAAAATAATAGTATTATAAACTTTTCTTTGAAAAATTTTGTAATATTTGATGTTCATTACAAAATTACTAAAAATTGAATTTCTAATAACTTTTTTTCAAGTTACACGCCAGACACGACCTATAGCTCGTTTGAAAGCCCACACTTTTCTGACTATTTCGTATCATTTCCAACAAGATTACTTCAAGCACATAGAGAAGAAAACCGATTAAAGAAGACCACCTCATGAAAAAACGGTAAAAATGAAAACCGACATTCCCGTAAACAATATCACTCTATTGCTACCAGGCAATGTTTTTCAAAACTGTGTATACATCGTATAAATCTACACAAGTGAATGTACCTAAACACAGTTTAGTCGTATTGGAAAAGCCCTTTTACAACTTTAAATAAATGATTGAAATTTGTCTTAGGAATTATGGGACATGCTTTAATACGCAGCATTGTTCACATACACCGGCCGATTATGCTATTGTTTAGCAGCTTTTCCCAGAAAGCGGAGAAAACTTTGTAAATATTTAAACGTTGTTTTTCATATTATTTGTTAAAAGCCTAACACACGTGCTCAAGTAGCCACATGGTAACATAGAATTGTTGTTCTTAGTAAAAGGCCAATGTGTCGATGACAATAAAATCGTACCATATTTTTAAAACCTTGTTACTCATTTGCTGACAGTTAGACATGAAAATAGTTAACTGAAAGTATAGCAAACACAACATACGTAAATTATACATTAGACTTGCCTGGAGGGGGCTATATTGTTGTACATAAACAAAACTGTTATTATGAGTAACTAACTATGTCAACTGTTTTATAAACATCGGAACATATACTATAATGTGTGTTATATTATCTAGAAAACAAGTATTTAAAAAGGTCACTGTGTAGTATTGTAGTCATCTGACTTATTGTTAGTTAACCTTAATGTTTGGTATTTAAAAACATGTTTCACCTATTTAGCCATTGAAGCTTATGCAAAGCAAACCGTGTCGCAACCACGTAGCCATTCAATGTAATTGCTGGACAAACGTATTATCCAAATTGTTAAATCAAGCATGGTATGGTCGGCAACAACATGTTGTTGGAAAAACTAAACGATGTTGTATTAGTTTGATCTATTGGCTTTATTTTGATGAAGCATGTTAAGCCGAATAGTTTGTTCTACATTTTCTGCTCGTGTGAACCTTGTCAACATGTTTATATGGTAAGCCCAACAGTTATTATCATGACGTAAAAATACTTTGGGTCCTCACAACAAAAATGTTATTTTGTTACGTAACTATACACTGTTTGATTATATTTACAGTATTCAATACTTTTGTACACTTGATATAGTGTATTTGTAACAAGGTAAATTCATAAAATCCGAGCTTCCTATTTAAACTTCTTATACAAAAGGTTTATTTCTTAACTAACTTAATTTTATTAACCTCCAAGTATTTAACAAGTCCTAAAAAATCTCTGTCACAAAGTTACAATAAAATTTCTTTTCTTCCTTTGCTTCCTTCAACCGACAAAAATGATACTCCAAAGGCTGCTTACCATCAAGAACACTCATAATGTTGCATCAGAATGACAGCGAACATAGTTGTTATGCAAAAGTTTCACATTGTATAAATTTGCTGAATTACATATTTTAATTTCTTTTCGATAGGTTGTTGTTAACCAAGCAGAAGTTTTAGTTTTGACAGTAGTGTTCTTTAAAGGAGCTTGTCCATCCAGCAAAGCTAATACTTGCTTTTCAAAAAGATGTGATTCAAAAGATGTTTTATGTTTTGTAGAAAACTCCAGTCCACATTTTCAGTGATTTGTTAAAGCTTTCGTCATTGAAATTTCTAACCTGAACTACCTTTTGGATTTTTGGTGGTAATTTTGCCTTTTTACGACATGCATAAGTTAGTAAATGATCTGAACCACCCAATTCTAAACCACCAACAACAATATTTTCTTTCTTGTTTACATAAACATGATCTAACAAAGTCGATGTTGTTTTTGGGTAATTTGCCTAACTGAAATGACAGCATGGTCAATCCAATAGGTATGCATTTACTTATCCACATTCCTTACAGCACGTGACAAGAACCGTACAAAATTTGAGGAGAGACAATGGTACATTGAGTGAGTAACTCCAAGAATGACCAACAGTCTGAAGGATGTCGACAGAAAACCGAAACAGCAGCATGCATGCATCATTTTTCTGTTTTTCTTTTCATTTTGCAGTTTCAACTTTGATTGTATATTATTTCCAACAGCATCAACATCTTATCTTGGGTTAATTTAGGGCATGACTATTCACTGTCCCACCACATTATTCATCAATAAGTTTAATTGTAGCGTATCAAATCAGATTACTGTTCAATTTGTATACATGATGAGCGAAATGGAAAGAGGATGTTGAAGTGATGCCTTTTTGAGAGAGAGAGAGAGAGAGAGAGAGAGAGAGTTTTACAGCTTGACTGGCAGTCGCAAAGAAACAAAGAGGATAAGTGAAAATGAGATTACCAAGGTACAGACACGGTGTAGTATGTACTCCAGAATAAATCTTTAACCGCAACAGTAGGAGCAAAAATCCAAATTCTCACAATGCGAAAATTTCTTCCCTTGTTAAAGGTAACATGATCACTAGCATCTGCTCTACATAAACAGAAATAATGGGACACGACACTAGAAAGTTATCAGAGTTACCAAGACGCATAAAAATATCAAGAGCAAAAATGGCTTGACCTTTTACATTTATGAATTTACGTTTACATTTTTACATTAATTATTTTGCAACAAATTAAATGCGTATGCTGCATGACATGACAACAAACAATCAATGTTATAAAATAAAACCTTGAATGGATAAATGAAAAGAGTAAAGGAATAATTCATTACGAAAAATAGGTTGGTTAATGACATTCAACAAAGTTTACAACCCTGTAAGTATTATCATGTACAGAACAGCAGCAGAGAAATCCCATTTTTCTCTAAAGGAAACCCTTTTCTTTTGAATAAAACGTAACATGATCTCTGTTGTCAGGCTGACATTTGCTCTGTATTCACAGAAAATGTGAAGCTAAATGCAAGGTGCATCGTTCTAACACCAAAAAGTTACCACAAATGTCAATAACCAATGATAATAATAATAATAATAATAAACCTAATGCTAATTGCGAAATGCGAAAAGTTTATCTGTTTTATTCTTGAAAATCAAAGAAATATTATTTATACCGTCAATTGGTATGCGTGTGCATGTATGACAATCGTATAGACACGATTACGAAGCTAATCTAGAGATATTATGCACGATGACTACAAAAAAGAAAAGTACACTTACAAGAATAACATCATAACAATGGCAGCAGCAGCAGAAAAATATTGTACACACGTGTGTACACTTTTATCGTAACTCGCAACACTATCAAACAACAATCAGTTTCATAAGCCTAAACAGACAGTTGAATTTAAATAATATCATGCAGAGCAGAGGGAATGGGGAATTATATTCTCATCAAAGAATTGAGCATTTTTACATTCAACATTTAGACTTGTCTCTCTGTCACGCCAACAGCATCACAGCAAAACAACGGCAATCCGCAGCAGTGGCAAGAGGAAAAATGGAACATGTGTACACTTCATGACAACTCTTTTTTACTCTCTCTCTCTCTCTGGTATTGAGGAGAGTCGAGGGTAGACAAGAAATTCTTTTTTTTCACCACCACCACCAAGCCAACCATCATAACACTGCGCCCAACTACCTACATACTTTGACTGAACAGGAAAGAACGAAAAATGACAACAGCACACACAGACATATAGCACATGTACATTTATTGCCCATGATGATCATCACGAGTAAAAACTAGGTAGTCAGAGGGGGGCATTCACAAACTGCCTTTACCTTTATCAATCAAGCCATTGAACAGTGTAAACGAGTGCATTGAAATACCATTGCCAAAAGGTAGGCAAGATAAGTGCACAACACTAGCAGTAAGGCTAAGAGTACATGCCTACATAATGGCCAAAAGGCAGTAAGGCCAAGAGTACAGCCAAATATCATGGACAAAAGGAAGACAAAATAAGTGCACAGCCTATTTCCAACACCATCTCAATCCACCCCAACCTACTCCAATGCAAAACCATGCGAAAACATGCAAAATGAATCTAGCCATCTACCATCTCTAAAGCATTATGAAATCCATAAGAATCTAACCAAACACCATTATTTTCTTTTTAAATAACCCATAATTTACTAACTACTTATGGTAATGATTGGAATGTTTTAAGTTGCGCAATTAAATGTTTAATTACAATTAGCAAATCAGTAGCCAAACTCAAACTGCTGTTATAAACTACTGGTGTATTGCTAACCTAAATAGGTAGTCAGAACCTTTCGCATATTATTTTCGCCAGTGATATTTCACCCAACGGCCTTATCAATCAGCTAGTTTTTAAAATTGAAGTTGTGTCGTCATCATCACCAGTTTTCTTTTACTTGCCGGTTGACATTGGGAACATCTGAAAATTTATTGACCTCCGGGAATCCTGAATAGGGAAAGAGCTAAGGAAAAACCGCAAACAAAATTATCGCAAGCGGACTTTCAGCCAAACAAATTTAAAACTGACAATAGAATAATTAGTAAAACAATTATTTGCAAATTCATGAGTCAATTTACCTGTACTCATTATGTAGTCGTGGGGAATTCCACTTCAATTTATAAAGCACTGAACTCATATAAGCACTCACAATCAGAGCAGGGTGTAATTAGTGTAGTGATTGTTCTTGTGTTGTTAGATTTTACTGAAAGTGTCCTTATTGCGATGCAAATTAACCCAGAGACATATAAGCCAGCATGTAAAAATAATATATTGTTTAATTATATTGTTCTAGTCAAACGTCAAATTTTAACATCATCTGAAGGTTTTGTTGTACTTGTTTTATTACGGTGTATACCAAATGTTCACAAATTCACAAAACCATGTTAGGAACACTTAATATATCACCATTTCTGTTTCATATAAAAACCTGCCACTTAATAAAATAAAAACATAACTTGTTGACAGTTGACAAAATAACATAGATTTTGTACGGATCATCTGGACTCCGTATTGAAACTTGAATGAACACATAATATTCACAAAACATAACTAGCTACATGAACCCTGCAGAAAATGCTTTGTTTTGCTACCTATCCTGTTTTCCCCACTATGAGGATTTTACCATTGTCTACAAGCTAGCAGCTTGCCTGCATGATACACTGTAAAAACAGGCAGATTTCTTGTCAAGTCCAATCCCCGAGCGCTCAGCCAGCACAAAAAGCATGTTGGCTTATGACAACGGTGAATGGTACGAGCTTCACTCTCTCTGATAACAGATCGATAAATGCTGAGAATCAGAATCCTAGTATCAAAACGGAGCAAGAGAACAGAAGCGCTTTGCAAGCTCAATCTCCGCTTAGAGGCTAAGAGCAATGCAATGGTAACAGCAAAAATATTAAGGTATAAAAAGATTTAGCAAAGTACGTAAAGTTGGAGTGAAAGGATGAGTTTGGATATAAGTAGCAGTACAATATTGCAGTAAGCCAAAAATATCTAAAGGCTTTGAAATTACCACGTACTTTTTAAATTTGACACGCTGCTGTTATTACGAAGAAAAATGTAGGTAAATTCAATCTGTCGAAAGTAAATCAACTTGAAATACTGGATCTAGTCCATAAATTATCAATGCATTTTTTCTTCCGGTTTTGTACTATAAAAATGCAATTCGGTGCGTGATTCCAATTCTGCAGGAAAAGAATGTACATTTGTCCGTGTTTTATGTACTTTTAGACACATTGCGATTGTTTTACAGCGGTTTATTGCAATAATCGTATGTTGCTAATAAGCCAAACACCGCAATAGTAGCTCTGCTTTCAGCAATACAAGAATGGGAGAAAATTATGTACACAGCATAACAGAAAGATTTTGAGAGCGGAGATAGCTGCTGCATTCTTGAGTGAATGGGATAGAAACGCTCAAGCGGTGCAAAATTTAAAAAAAATATTCTTATTATGAAGGATCTGAAAGTGCGATGCAACATTTTTTCTTCCTTTAAGATGTTACTAAAATTAGACATAGTGTATGACTGAATATTTTCACTTTAAAAAAATATCTGGATCTGGATCGTCACAAATTTGCCTTTTATCTTGTTAGAACTTTTGTTATAATAAAATCCTTCAATATTTTTATTTAATCCTTGTACATGTTTGGTAACCATTCAAGGACATTTATTCACACTCCTGGCGCTAGCCTACAACAAATCGGACTTCGTAAAAATATTCGCTGTTAGAATGGCTTTTCTTATAATCCAAAAGTGTAATCCTGTAATAGCTAAACAAACTATGAATGTGACTTTGAACTGATTTTCGGACAATTGCATACATACATCCATACATCCATGCTTTTGTTAAATTCTAAATGAAAAACAATCTTTGGTAACAACGGTTCACGCTCTATTCATCTGAATGGAATAAACTGAACAATCCAGTTGAATTCTGCCGTAATGCTTTATGCGTTTAGTTGAATTCTGCCGAAATGCTTTATGCGTTGAGTTGAATTCTGCCGAAATGCTTTATGCGTTGAGTTGAAATCTGCCGAAATGCTTTATGCGTTGAGTTGAATTCTGCCGACTTGCTTTATGCGTTGAGTTGAATTCTGCCGAAATGCTTTATGCGTTGAGTTGAATTCTGCCGAAATGCTTTATGCGTTGAGTTGAATTCTGCCGAAATGCTTTATGCGTTGATTTGAATTCTGCCAAAATGCTTTATTCGTTGAGTTGAATTCTGCCGAAATGCTTTATGCGTTGAGTTGAATTCTGCCGAAATGCTTTATGCGTTGAGTTGAATTCTGCCGAAATGGTTTATGCGTTGAGTTGAATTCTGCCGAAATGCTTTATTCGTTGAGTTGAATTCTGCCGAAATGCTTTATGCGTTGAGTTGAAAGGGCGCTTTATTGTATATTTTGTTCACCCGGAGAGCTCTTTTGACATATTTTCAATGAAATTCTAAGAAACAAATATGGAATTTGTTTGATCTTACAAAATAATCTTGTTCGTAATACAGTATCGCTCATATGTACTCATACAGATAAGATTGTGGCTTGTAGCATTTATATATTTCAGAGATGCTAAAAAAGGAGAAAGCAAGTGTAGGCATATATGACGGATTCTGGTGCCAAGGCTTTCAAGTGAAGCTTGGCTTTCACTCTCCATTTGGTGGAGCCCGTGCAAGCACCTGGTTTTTTTTCATATCCGTTTAGAATTTTTATGTGTAATTAAGGTGAAAGCAGAGATACATATATTCGTAGTAGATTGGTGGATTGTATAAAATAAAGTAGTAGAAAATTTAGTGTTTTATAAAAACTGCTGGGGCAACCTGAAGCAGCTAACCCGACAAGTGCATCTTCATGACAACTCAGGACTGGAAGGACGAACAGAACGTCGGTGATAAGTTTCAAATTTTTGAGCGTTTAAAAGGGTTAACTGAAAAATTTGCAACAAGGTCAGTCAACTTGGGAAAATCTAACGAAAATGAAGAAATACCTGAAATGAACAAATATGTATATTCTAATAACGGAAAAGACATTTTAAGCGACTGTGACAATATTACAACCGGAGAAAGTGACTACTGGTTTGGGTGCAACAATAGTATGCTAGAAGCATTGAACATGTCAACTGTACTTAGTCCGACAAAAAATGACAACTTGTACGATATCCCCTGGTCCATGATAATTGGTTTGTCACCTTTGTACGGCGCAATGTCTCTGTCAGCACTGTTTGGCAACAGTCTTGTACTTTGGATAGTTGCGGTAAGCTATGCATAAGCCAATATAAAAACAGATTTTTTGACTATGTTTTTTATTTTTTATTTATTTGACAAGCACCAACTAAAAGTTTCACCTGAACTTTTCAAAAAAAATATATGTAATTGCTAAAAGCATGTTGATTTTAAAATATTTTTTACATTTAAATTTATCAAATATATGGTAATTTAGCCATTTTGAAACCAAAAAAGTTGTTTATAATTCTCAAGTGTGAAACAAAATGTTGCTTCTCAGCATTTTTGTAGACATTTTCTATGAACGAAAAAAGTCGGAAATAATATGAATCATGTTGGCAACTTACCGTGTACGTTGAATTTACATATTACATTTCCTCCCTAGGTATCCCGAAGGATGAGAACAGTGACAAACATGTTTATTGCAAACTTGGCATTGGCAGACTTTATCATTGGACTCTTTGCAATTCCATTTCAATTTCAAGCAGCACTTCTTGACTTCTTCAGCGATGGAATTTGCCTGATTTTATGTGTGCGTTTTATCCATTTGCAATGCTGGTTGTTTTAAGCAAGATGTTTAACAATGGATTATAAATAATAATAACTCTGAAAGGTTTATAAAGATTTACCTATCTGAGTTTGTAATAACCTTGACATAGCTTATGCAACAAATTTGCATTTATTTGTATGAATTCACTTTTAAACATCGTTTCCATCATGGACTATGGACATGGCTATCATTTCTTCAATTCATTTTCAAAGCTGATGACAAAAAGAGTGATGACAACAACAAGCAGCTACAAAAATTTGTCATTTCAATGACATATTGTAATGTTTTAAACCTGTGTGTTTATAATAATTACCTGTGCAATAAATCCAAAGTCCAAAGTGTACACTCCCTCCAGTCCCATTCCACAAGAATGCTCTTTCCAACCTGACAGCATCATTTTTACTTTAAATAATTCAGTATCTTGATTCCTTTGAATTATAAGATGTTGTTTCAAAGCAAGTTGTAACTCGGTTCTTGTGCAAACAACCTAATAAGTTTGGAAATCAAATTGACACGTTTATAAAGTTTTCAAGTTTACAAAATTTCAAATATATCGTACTTACTCTTCTATGAGACTCTCCGAACATAAACATTACCAAAAGCCATAACATGGTACTGATTAGTATATAGATTGCCTGATGATTGCCAAGTTTGATAAAAACATTTAGAAAAAAAGCTGCGCCAATTGAGTATAACAGTGTGTGTATCAAGTTTAGTGTAGCCCACGTTTTGTTAATAAGTCCTAACACCAAGCTATGATTCTGGTAAACAGATGTAAGTTGATATAGAGTATTCTGGCATAAACTATTTTCATTTGTTTGAGAACTTTTTAGTAATAGTGTTGTAATTTGTTCAAGGTTTCTTGCATTTAGCCAATACGTTATTGGTAGGATTGCAGTAAACAAAATCAAATAAGCAATAAAAAACCAGTAATCCGCGACAAAACTCCAATACATTAGTATACCAAGTAGTAGGTCAACAGCAGAATGGATTTCTGAGGCAGGTGCTTCTGCGTTGGAGATACCAAAATATCGTCGTTTTGCAGATTTGATCAAACCTTGAAATATTTCCTGCGGGTTAGACCATGAACCACCTACACGAATAACTAAAAAGCAGCTGTATATTGTCATACATAAAGTCATCACCAACACAGCAATTATATACCCCATTGCAATTTTGTTATTTTGCTTTAGTATTTTATTTGCTTTGGTAAAGCAATCTGGATTTGACTTTACTTCCACTTTAAAACTTGTTGACATACTAAAATGGTCCTGGATTTTGTCCTGTTTTCTGTACAAAGTCCAATAAAGTAATACGTAGAATATTATGCGTAGTAAGTGATGAAGAAACACAAAGTAATCTTTTGCCGTTTTACTAGGATTCCTTGAAAATACGCTTATATACTCGAATATTGCATCCGCTCGTACCAGCCAAAATGGAATAACAATTAGTAAAATGTGCAAAATCTAAAAAATGCAACTTGATTAAAATTTCATTAAAATGTTTTACAAAAGTTATAGCTTTATAAATAAGCATACCTGTTGCGGTCTCCAAGTTAGTAATTTCCAATTGCCAGTATTTGCAAAATATTTCGGTTTAAATGGAACCACTCCTACGTAGTAACACACGGTGAAAAGTTTTTGGAGAGGAAATATTTCCACAAAATATTTTGCTGATATTTCTATTTCACTGAATTGTTTACAGGAATGTACTGTAAAAATGTGACTTTCTTGTTTAACTAAGAACTTATGAAAATTATTAACCCGCGTGTTATCTTCCATGCTGTTCTGCAAATCACTAATGATTAGATATTTATGTTGATACTACTCTTAAGCCTTGATACAATATCTAAAATTTGCATAAAAAATCGTAAATCTTGAAATTGAAAAGTTTATGCAGTTTATTAGTACATACACACTTCGCGATAGTCTCTTTGTTCACTATTCTCTTCTCTTTGGGATTTTGCTATCATAAAAACCATTTATATTTTTGTTATGCTAAAGCTCGGTGTTTTGGTTGTCAATGTGGATTTCAATTCCATTTAAAGCCATAAGATTGCATCAAGCATTACAAGCTGACGTTATCTAAACACGGCTTATGTTTTGCTTGATTTACTACAGTTTGTTTCTTGCCACTGTTTTGCTCATAATATAAGCTACGCTCAAATTAAAACATAAGGCATGAACAGCAACCACTTAAGCTGTCATCAAAACCATAAATTTACACATTAGCGCTCAAAATGTTTCTTGCTTTACATGACTTAAAATAACATAACCTTGTGGTTAACCTAAAACTTCCATAGGAAAATAATCAACATGGTATCAAGTTCTTTTCAAGTAATTTGGGGCAGTAGTGTGCTATCAAGGCCCATAATGTACGGTATGGTAGAAAAACATTTCTGATGGCATTAATATTCCATATTATATTTTTTGAGAAACTTTGTTATTCCGTAACTGAGCGTGGAGACAACTATTTAGTTTTTCGTATTTGTCTGTATGTGAGCAACCTAAAGGCCAGAGTTCTTGTAAGAATGTAACCAAAGCATGGAGTGATTCATTTGGTCATGCGAAAATCTTATTAACTTTTAACCAAACTGATCATAGGTAAAAGATAATACGATGATAAGATGAGTCAGCGAATCAGAGAACTAGACAGGATATGATTTTTCTGTCTGTTTTTGTTAGATTTTCAAGTTGAATTTGTCTTTGTAGGATCATTAATTCTGCAATTTTATTAAATATTCTATGTATCAGTCTTTTCGACACAGTTATACTGACCAACGCCTAATTTAACTGTGTCAAATTTAGGATAGCAAAGTTTGAGTCACGGGCAAGTAATAAAATCAAGCGAAAAAGCATTAAAATCTAACAACTGCTGAGTACTTGAATCGCATCATTTATCGAGGTTACTGTCAAACTTACCAGTGATTCCCAGCAACTTTTGTGAATTGAAAAGGAGTTTTGTGAGTGGTCAAGCTGGCACTAAAATATGGAAACACGGATAAAGAGAAGCTGTCTGCGCAGATGAAGCATTGAAAGCTGAGTAACAGCAACGTTCTTTAAAGGACTTTATTCAAGTTCTTACAAGCATGGGACCATATCTTATTTTCTCAACTACACGTTGAGTGGTTACAATTAATAGCTCGTTTGAACGACCAACTCAATACTACTAAACGCTTGTGTCCTTATTCGGATGCGCATTGTCAGATTTTTGACAAAGCAATTCGCAAAAATCAGCTTCAGAGCCATAACCCAGATACAACAATTATTCAAATCTTGACAACCACAACCCCAGTGGTAGGATCGTCGCGGTTTCGGTTATTTCGGTTAACCGGCGGTTTTGGTTCGGTTTTAAATTCGGTTACGGTTTCGGTTTCGGTTCGGTTACATTTAAAAACCGAACACTGAAAAACCGCCGGTTTCGGTTATGATTCGGTTTCCTTCTATAAACTACTTTATGAAGATTGATGAGCCGTGCACCGTAAGTACGTACGTGCAGGCTCACATTCTTTGTTTACGACCAGCTTCTCTACCTCGTTGCTCTACCTCGTTGCTCGACCTCATCTACCGTGGCTTAACCGCTTGCGTGTTGAACTCTGGGCTTGAGGTCGCGGGTTCGATTCCCACTCTGGACATAACTTTTTGCATGAAGTTTTTTGGCTTTTCATTTAGTAAATTGGCTTAGTACCCTTTTTGCGTTTTAAAAGTTAAATGTTATTTTTTCATTATTTATGAACAAGAAATTCATGCTCCAAGTTTGGATAGAGTCGGCGTACATGAAAGATAATATAAGAACAGATGACTAAGGTAACCGAAACCGAATTTCGGTTCGGTTACGGTTTTTAACCGAAACCGTAACCGAACTCGGTTTCGGTTACGGTTTTTTATTTGTAACCGAAACCGGTTTTCGGTTTCAACTGAAACCGTAACCGTGGCAATACTACCCATTGGTTACAAATAATAGCTCATTTGAAAGAGCATCTCAAGTACGTTTATATAGCAGTCCGGCATTGTTCAGATTTAAGTACGCATGGTACGAAAAATTGATTTAAAAATTGCGATAGGGTTCCAGCTTAGTGAGAACTTGAATATGGCCCTTTATCTAAATAAATTGCTCATAATTAGGGATTGTCACGACACTGCAGCTAATCAGCTTAGTTTAGTACTCAGTATGTTTATCAAACAGGTAGCAATTGCATCAGCTGTTGCATTGTTTTTGTTTTGTTTAACTATTTTAAACAAACGAAAGTGAATACATATTTATCTAATTTTCAGACCTCGCATGCATTTAACCTTGTGCATTATGATCTTTATAAGATTTTATGGTGTTTACCAAGAAACCGATTATGCTGTGCATGATTTATGAAACACGCTTTTTCATATGTCTTGTATCATACGTGAAAATAAAAAGTCACAGGGCAATAGTTTCAAAACACTAAGCTTGAATATTAAGTATTCCTTTCTTTTCATTTAACAAGCTTGTCAATTGGTTTTAGCAAAAGAACGGCAAATTTCATAAGATAATTTCAACTTTGCATTAAGAAATATTTTACTTACAAGTAAGGCTTAATACCTTACATTTTACATTAGATTGCCAAAATCTAGTAACACTAACATAATTGAAAGACTTAGGACTAAATGGTACGGGCATAACGCCCGTCGATATTACTTTTTAATATTATTTTGTGGGTTTGAAACTCATTTAGCTTTTCAAGTATACATAAAACCAATATTTCACAAAATTACAAATATTCAGTCATGTCTTCGCTTCAAAAAATGGTTCATCTGATGAAATCATGTAATAATTTTCCATTTGCGAGCAATTGCCTAAAATGTGAAAAAGCAACCATTTTTACAGACAAAAATTTCCATGTCTTTAGTAATTTATTATAAATATCCACATGTCTAATGAAATATCTAGAGAATAATTGCATTTTATGTATCTAAGCCAGCCCACTCAGAAAAATGAGTTTGAAAATGTTCTACTTATTTTCAAACAAATTATGGTTACAAAATAAATTAAAATTTAGAAATATAAATAATGTAAAATATCAAATATTTTCAGTAATCATTTCCACTCGTTGATATTTTCCAAATATTTCATTTCTACGTATAATCAGATATTTTTACTTAACCAGATATTAAACTAGAACAAAATAAAATTTCTACTTGGCAATTTTGTCTCTGTCATATTCACAAGATACAAATTTGCGTAAAATAACCCGAAGCCTGAAGCCAGAGTATTTTAATACGCTACAGCAATGAGATACTTGAGGCAAAACATATATCAAGTTTTTAGAAAACTATTATTCTAATTTTTAGTAAAAACTAAATTACGAAGGGGTCATCCTTTTTCATGTTATTTGAAATAGCTACTTGAGCTTGCGCAATTTCTCATAAGCTTACAAGGTTCTTAACTAGGTATCATATAATACTTTTCATATCATATCAGAATATGCACATAAGTTAATACAAAAAAGAGTTAAAGGTTGTCATATGTGTTGTGCTGCTTAACGCAACTTAACTCAGGTTTAACTTTAGCTGTGTTCAGGTTGGGAAATACTAAGTGAATTGAATACTGAGTGGGTGCCGTTTTCACAATCCTATAAATCAATACATATGGAGTTGCTAGATTAATGTTCTGCTAGAACTACAACTCTGAAGTTGCAAAACGTTTGCGTTGAAAGAGTCCTACAATTTTACAAGTGGTTCAAACCTACCATTTCTTATTTTCTGATGTTCAACACAGCAAAAGTAAATGTGTTGATGACCAGTAATGAATAGTAAATATTATATATCTCTTTGTTGGACAAGAAGGACGAATCATATTTACTTTAGACAGTTGTAAAATTTTTCTACTATTTCTACGTATAATCAAATATTTTTACTTAGCTAGATATTAAACTAGAATAAAATTAAAATTTCTATTTGGCTATTACACCGTAGCTGAACAGAAATTTGTTTACGTCAAGTTCATTTAAGACACAACTTAGAAAGGTTACCAGCCTCGAAAGAAAACTCACAAACACTTATATTTAAATTATTTGAATAAAAAAGGGTTTCAACACATTTTTTTTTAAAATGGCAACTTGTCTAATGTGGAAGGCGATTGAACTGCACGAAACCTTTTTCAAAAAAGTTCTGTACAGTCATGTAATAACGATTGATATTTCCACAGAAAAATACCAAGTTGAGCACCGTTTACAGAAATTAGTTATGCTTTATCTTTCAAACGTAATTATAATCATGTACGGATTATTCTGTGCCTTCATTTTAGCACAAAAATGTGTGTTTCACGTTAACTTAGTATCAGACATTAAGTTATATCTATATTTTGCAGAGCTTTTAGCTTTAAGTTTATGCGTAGGTCTAAACATTTTTATGAAAATATATGGCACCGAACTCTTTGAGGAGTATGTCAACAATTTGTGGATACAGGATCGTTTCCTAAGGAAAGACAGAAAACCGAAAGGTTACTTTATGCGTAGTTCGGTTTATAAGCTACTAAGCTTTGGTAAGCCTTGCAAAATTCATAATTGTTTGCAAAACCTTTTCGTGTTTTGTGTAGTAAACAATTTGTGCTAACGTTTCTTTCTTTCAGAAGCAGCCAAACTCCTATTGAGAAACCAACGTGTGGATTCAGTTGGACTTATGATGAATGGATTGGTCATCATGGGTATAACTTGTGCAGTGGTCCTACCGCCATTGTCCACATTCATGAATTTAGATCCAACGTATCATATTTTTACACAGTTGTTCGAAACAAAAAATTTTGCCCTTCCAAAGTTTGTTTTTCGATTATTAATATCCCAATGGGTTGGTTTGGAAGGACCCTCCTGACCCTGTTTCTTCCTGCAGTTTCAATATTTAACACTTTTTTCACTTGCCTTAAAATAGTTGCTACAAAACCTCCAAACATAGCTGGTATAACAGAGTATATTAAACTTCAGTGCCTTGTTCAGTGTAGCTTTGAGAGCATTCGGATAGGTGCCGGGATACTGATGGGTTTTGGATTTTTACTCGCAGTTATATGTACCTCTATATTGGTGTTGGCACTGAATCGAATTACGATTTTTCTGTACAGTTTGTTTGCGTTTCTGACATTTTCAATATATTTTATTGTTTTGGAAACGCTACCACGTATTTGCAGATGCTTTATTTACAGCAAGCATCTACTTACGATAATGTGGCCCAGAAAAACGATAAAATATTGGAAACTTATGGCAAATGGACAACGTTCATGCTTCAGCTTAAGAGTATGGAACAGACGGTTGAAAGCACAGCGGCCAGTATCGTAGTACTATGGCACGGCACGATTTGATGAGGACACTACACAAAATTATTATCAAAATATTTTCGAACGGGCAGTAGATCTAATATTGATAACATAAGAAATATTGTGCAACGTGGGACTCTATTTATGTATGCAAACTTATAATATTTAAACTATACTACGAACATATCAAATATCTAAGAATACATAGTTCAGAGTTTAAAAATAAATTAAAAACTAGCTTTGTGCTTTGAAAACTAAACTTTCTTTAAACAATATACCCTAAGAAAACTCTTGACATAATTGTAATTGTGTCAGTCAGATTTATAATTATTGAGCATAAATTACTATGAAGAATATATAGCAAGTGTGCACATCCAGTGGCAGCTACAAAAATAATTTTTAGAAACACAATGCTTCCGAACACTTTGTCGAATTTAATTACCAATCGGAGATTTTTTTTTTAAAAATTTGATTCAGCTTTCTAAATTGGACTAACAAATTTTCAGACGTTGTCTTAGACCGTAGTTTATAAACATTCAACTCAAACTTTTTGGCAACCTTGCATAACTGAAGTAGTATGGCGAATCCACTAGGTGAATCCCATAAATAGTTTCCTATGAAGCTTCTCTTAACTTCTTCCCACGGGTACCCAGACGTTTTGAATTCGTAGGAAATCATTAGGTGAAATGCACCGACTGCCGTTGTTGTAAATAAAACAACTTTCAATGACCATACATTTGTTTCTGTATAACAATAACAAAACCATGTTACAGTCCTTTTGACTAAAGACTAATGTCGTGGAACAATATAAAACGTAGGTACATTTAATTTCCATTTTTTACCGTCTAACTGGAGTTTCAAAGATACTAATACTTGGAGTGAAACTTGAATATTGACTATTTGTATGTTTTCTGAGCATACACTAGGGCCATAATATAAAGTTGGTTCACTGCTTTAGAAGAAAAATATAAAAGGCGGAAAAACCTGAGTAGTAATTTTGAACCGAAGCCCATAGCAATTCAAAGTCATGATAAAATGCCGTTAAAGCTTGAAGAATGTAAATAACTTAATAAGAAATATTAGTTATAATTATATAAAGAGATAATTGCCTAACATACGTATAATTCCATGTATCAGTAAAATTTCGGATTCTCGAATCTCCAGTGTTTCTTCCTTGGAAATAGAATTTGATATGGAGAAAAGCCCAGCAATGAAGCCCATTAAACATCTTTAATTGGTTTACCATTGACTGGTTTAAACAGTAATTAGACTAGCTACTTAACAAACACGAAGCTGCCGCAGAGTTTACACAGATAAAAAATATACACTTTTGATACAATATTCTTGTGGGCTTTCGTATTTTTAATTTATTGACTTTTTACTATAACAATTAAATGTTTACTCTCTTTATTACGATAAAATCGTCCTAGCTTTGTACACATTTTTACTAAACCCAACACCAAAATACGCCCACATTTACTAATAAAAGACCCATATATTCTTAAAAACATTTTTGTTTCAAGCAAAAATACGAGTTTAGCAAATAACAATCCAATACCGGCCAACTTGAGCAAAGCTATAAATCTGTCATCCCGAAGCTTAATGGATGATACTTTGGTTTCGTCGATTTGCATTCGTCCCCACATGACACCATTAGCATGTATCATCATTTTGTTCCAATAGTAACGGATGCCGCTATCATACAAAATTTGGGTCAACAACGGAGTCATAATTTCATGAATTTTTGAGTATACCGATGTAAATTTCATATTGTATCCATATCTTTTTTTAGCAACGTAACAGAATACTGCATGTCCAGTATTACTAATTTTTTGCAAAGCAGAATCCGATTTCAAACCTGTTAATGAGTACTCTTGGTAAATTTTGACAATCTTTTGGTGCATTAGTTTTTCTTGTTCAAATCTTTTCAGTTTTTGCAACGGAATAAATCCTTTAACAAGTAAATACGGCGACCAATATTTGTTTACTGTATTTTCTGAATTAGAAAGAAGCCCTGGTATATCTGATAACGCTTCGTGACGTAGATCAGTCCTCAATTTTTGTAAAATTGTGTATCTGTTCTCTGTAGCAACACGACCTGGGCTAAGTATTGATCCATCTTCAGCTTGAATTGTATTTTGCCAGAGCTTGTAACCAGCTTTGAAAAGTTGTGATATGGTTTCCATTCTTACTGGATTTGGTGGAGAAATGAAATTTTCCGTTGTAGACGTCAGGTAGAAAAATTCCGTAAAGAAAAACAAAAACAGGCATGTGACGCGGACGAGTTCAATCTTTTTAATACTTTTTTGAAATAATATTGTCACTAACTCAAACACTGAGTTAATTGCATTAGCCCCTTGTTCAAATTGAAAATATATTACGACTAAAATCAAAACTGAAAATAAACACACCCAAATACCCACATCAAACGGATTTCCCAAAATAAGTAGTATGTTTTGCACCGCGTAGGATTTTGATTGCTCACAATACATAGCAGCATATCGACTAGTGTCCCAAATACCAAGAGCTTCGATTTCAGGGAATAATCCAAAATTTAAATAGTCGTTGCTGGATGCTGTTATTTGGATTAGCGCACCAAAATAACTGTGTGTCCATTCAGGTGTGATCAATCCACCGGTTACAATTGTAAAGTTTAATACATTTGCTAGAACTTCCATGCAAACAATAAATGGATAGTATACACCACCCGTATCGTGATAATTCGAGAACTTGTGATTGTGAAGGCCTAAAGATGATAAGGAAAATTTTCTTTTATGTTGGTCACTGGCATATGGTTCGTATTCATTGTAGTACACGTTAAGCAGTGGTTTGTCCTGGGATTTTAAATGTTGCAATTGCACCATACTTTGGTATGCTTGGAAATAGCTTTTATACGATTTCAAAATGGAGTAGTTAAGGTGGCCCGTGAAAGGATTCATTTTGCGGTACACTTGAAGTTCTAGCTTGCAATAATAGCAGGTCCATCCAGTTTGATTTATATTCAATTGATTTTTCTGATTTTTTGTAAGGTATAAATAAAACACGAGAGATGGTGCAAGCAACATGGTTTCATGCCAAGGAAATATGCCAATTGTAGGGTTGTACATTAAATTTAATGCAAAAATAACCATGTTTTGCTTGGGAAAGGCTATTTTGTTATATCCACTAATGTAAGAGAACCAACGGCCCCACATAGCATTGTAAAGGCCTTCAACATTTTGCTTGGTTTTTCCTGCTGCTGAAAGTTGATGTCGGTCAGCCAGCAATAAATTTAGATTTTGTTTATCAAATGGTGGAACTGTACTCCACACTACTTTTGTGGATTTATAGGACTTCAAGGATAAAAGCGTCAAATTTTTTAAAACAAATCTGGTAGCAACTGTGAAAACTGTGTAAGATGATTCTTTGATTAGCCATGTAGCGGATTTTAAGTTTTGATTTTGTTGCACTACACTGTCTAACAAATTGTTAAAATTACTGCCGGGATAGTAGTGTTGCAGCACTGAATTCCAGGGTTTTGTTACTTTGCATACAAATATGTTTACGTGGCGAATGTGATTCCAGTTTACTTCTATTTCAAAACTGTTTATGACTACTACATTGAAAATAAAATACAAAATACACGAAGGCATCCTAATATCACGTATCATATTGTCTACTTCCAGCTGGTAAAGAATATTTATTATAATCTACAATTTGGTTTAAAAATATGACATTACTTTTTGGGGAACCTAGATATTGGGAACAAAACAAAATTCAAATATAAAAACCATATAATATAATATACGGCAATGATATACTGTAATTTCAAACTTCAGCAAATAAGTAATGTGCTACGTCAAGCGTCAACATGTATATGCTGCTGTTCCAATCGATAAAAATAATCAGTTAGAGACACATTTTGTTTTTAATTAATCCACACATATATAAGTTGCTGGAGTATCGTAGTACCCGAAGACGACAATTTTTTTTAAAAAACAAGTTATTACATTATAACAAGGTAGAAATCTAGATATGTCACATATCATATGTGTACTTATAAAACGAGTATATATAAGTTATATATTATTCAGTTTAAGGCAGCGTCGTTATATAATATAACGACGCTGCCTTAAACTGAATATATAATGTACACTGTGTACAACTTCATTTTTTCCGAATAGGCAAAGTAGCGAAGTTATAAAGTTGAGCAGATCTAGACAAAAACTGAACTCATCATCTTTGTAGAACAATATAGAAATAAAGTTAAGCGCTATAGAATATATTCACAATTTAACGACTAAAATCATGTAAACGTTGTTTTGTTCTAAAACGGGGTAAACCGGAAATAATGAACCAACCAATATATGAGGATTTATATCATTCTATGATATGAGGATGGCTTTCATAACAGGAGAAGATAAAAAAATGTACAAATGTTTTGAGGTGACACTCCATTATGTGTGCGGTGAAATTTTGAAATTGACACGTTTAAGAACTTCCTTCAAAGTGACATATCAATGGAGAAAAATCCAGCACAAGTATCGGTTTTTGTTTTACGGTGATTTAGTATGCAGGATAAATATTCATAAAGTGAAAACACCAACTAAGCCTAACCAAGCGATTCTGACTTTGAAAAAACACAGACTGCAGAGAACATCAGGCAAGCCTTCAAACACAAATTATAGGAGTTCAGAAACATCTATATAAGGAGCAAACAAAACGGGTGGTGGTGCCGATGATACTGTTACTGATACGAGCACCACAGGCACGAAAAAAAGGTTTTAAATACTTGCATGTGTACTTTGCTTGCAAAGTTATTCTAAATAAACCATTGGACTGTGTAGTGTTCTGTATAGGGATTTTATTAGCATTTAGAATTTAAGAATCTAAAAGATATAATATATTATAAAATTGAATGCTTAAGGGCATATGTGTTACACAATATCAAAATCTGTCGTCTCTATTCTACTAAAGTTTACTTATAATTGAATAATATTTTAATTCTATAGTTCAATACAAACAACTATGCACCTAAACCAAAATTTATATACTGTAACATTTTCATATATTCTTATTTCTGTATGTGTATTGGAATTGTAACCAAACTATTTGCAATAAAATGTACTAATACATAGGATGATTTTCGAGCCTTGCATCAATAAGCTGAGCATCAGCAAATGTCGGTAGAACGTAATTGTGTATCTGCTAGAACAATAAGTTCGAAAACTATATGCTATACACCACACTGCACACAAATAATTTGCAAAATTCATCATTGTTTTGGTTCATCATCATTTTGCGTCATCCGATTTACCGTAAACTAGCTCAGTCTTTTTGTTCCAATCACAAGTAGAGGCCTTTTATGCTTATCCAGCAGTATTTTAAACGAATTTACATAACTTCTGCATGCGGTCCAGTACAAAGGACACCATCCAGTGTTCCGGATAAGTAGACGTAGAATCAGCAATTCATTCTGTCAACTTATCAATACACTATCTATTAAACCTTAAACTAACTGTGTGATGTCACCCCAATTAGTTTTTTAAAATACAAAATTGACAACGTATTGACAAAATTTGTAAAGAATAATTCTATATTTGTAGAATAATGCCGTACATAACGAAACCATTGTGTAAAATATGCTAAGATATTTTCCAGCTCGGCTGCTACCCAAATTATAATTGAGTAGCCGCCTCACCGTCGTCTCACTATATATGTTAATTCCATGAGCACAGCTTCACTGTGCTCAAGTCATGTTATAAAAGTTCAGTCATTCCTGAAATAAAAGTCATTCTGGTTTTGTCCATTGCCCACATCTCTTGTCTCCCGTCTACTCTTCACCTCATTACACATTGCTTCATACAAGCATATTTTACATTGGCGACGAGGTGGTTGAATCGTTCTCACTTCGCCCCTCGCCTACCGCTAAGAAAAAAGTTTAAGTTTTTCTTGGCGTTGCTCCCATGCCTCCTAAAAACAGAGCAATCCAAACCTGCTGATACTACTACTACTGATCCTGAGGACGCCGACTACAAAACAGACTCAACAGAGGTTGTGGAAGACCCTCCACCAGAATCACCTGAAAAAAAGAAAGGACCCAAGGTTCCTCTAAAACCGAAAACGCCCAAGACGCCAAAACCAACAACAGTGCACACACGCACACCACCATCTTTAAAAAAGAAGAGAAAGCCTTCCCCAGCTGCCACATCCTCTCCAGTTGTCATGGCCACCCCCACTATTGGAGTTCTACAGCCGTTTGACTCATCAGTCGACGACTTTGAAGTGTGGAATGGGACCTTCAACTTTTTTTGGCTGCCAACTCCCTGGACCCTGCAGATTCGGCCAACAGAAACCGCTGCCGAGGAATTTTCCTTTCCTGCATTGGCATAAAAAATTATGCTCTCCTCACCAGCCTCCCACCGCCGTAGACAAGACGCCTTTGGCCGACCTCATCCTAAAGATGAAAGAGCACTTCATGCCGGCTCCCAAACAAATAGCGGAAAGATTCCGGTTCATGGGTAGAAAGCAGCGCTCTGGAGAAAACGTGTCACAGTTCCTTGCAGCTCTACGGGAACTCGCCTTAGTAAAACATATGTTTGCAAAATCATGAACACTGAGTCATTTTACCTGCATTCATTATGTAGTCGTGGGGAATTCCACTCCAATTTATAAAGCACTGAACTCATATACGCACTCACAATCAAAGCAGGGTGTAAATAATGTAGTGATTGTTTTACTGTTGTTAGATTTTACTGAAAGTGTCCTTATTTCGATGAAAATTAACCCAGAGACATATAAGCCAGCATGTAAAAATAATATTTTTTAAAATTATATTGTTCTAGTCAAATGTCAAATTTTAACACCATCTAGAAATTTTGTTGTACTTGTGCGATTACTGTGTACACCAAATATATCACCATTTCTTTTTCATATCAAAACCTACCACTTTATAAAATTAAAACCATAACTTGTTGACAAAATAACAGAGCTTTTGTACGGATCATCTGGACTGCGTACTAAAACTGGAATAAACACATAATATTCACATGGGCATGACTAGGTATATATACCCAGCACAAAATGCTTTGTTTTGCTACCTCTCCTGTTTTTCCATCTATAAAGATTTTACCATTCTCCCTAAGCCAGCAGTTTGTATGCATGATACACTGAGAAAACAGGCAGATTTCTTGTCAAGTCCCATCCCCGAGCGCTGAGCCGGCACAATCAGCATGTTAGCTTATGAACACGATAAATGGTACGAGCTCCACTCTCTCTAGGGCAGATCGATGAATCCTATCCTGAGAATCAGAATCAGAATATCAAAACAGAGCAAGAGAAAAGAAGCGCTTTGCAAGCTCAATCTCCGCCTGAAAGGCTAACAGCAATGGAATGGTAAGAGCGAAAAGATTAAGGTATAAAATGATTTATCAAACTAAGCAAGGGGTTTTCATGAGTTTGGATATAAGTAGCAGTCTAATATTGCAGGAAGTCAGATATAACTAGCGGCTCTCAAATAGCCAGCTACTTTTTTATATGACAGCCATTACAAAGAAATATGTACGAAAATTCAATCTGTTGAATGTAAATCAACTTGTGATACTGAATCTAGTGCAGAAATTATCAATGGATTCTTCGTTTCGGTTTTGAACCAAAGAAATTCAATTGGTTACATGATTCAAATTCTACAGGAAAAGAGTGTACATTTATGTAGCATATATATATGTCCGTGTTTTATGTAGTATTACAGCGGTTTATGGCAATAATCGTATGACACGCATGTTGCTAATAAGACAAACACCGCAACATTAGCTCTGCTCTCGGCAATACAAGGCTCTTGGAGAAAATTTGTACGCAACATAAGCGGCAAAAGCTGCTGCATTTTTGAGTGATAGCGATAGAAACGTTTCAATAAACACAACTACTCTCTACTTTTCTAGATACAAGTCATTACACAATTAGCTAGTTAAGTTGACCTTTTAAAGCACAAATTGTTAATAATAATTGTCTGTATGACCGAATGTTTTCACTTTTAAAATAATGTGAATCGTCACAAATTTGTCTTTTATCTTGTTTTTATAATATGCTACAATCTTTATACATATTTGATAACCATTTAAGGACATTTATTCACATTCCTGACACTAGTCTACAACAAATTAGCATTTGTGAACATATTTGCTGTTAAAATGGCTTTTCTTATAATGCTAAAATGAAGTTCTGGAACAGCTAAACATAATATGTATGTGACTTTGACTGATTTACGGACAAACACATACTCAGGTTCAAGGTTTTGTTAAATTTTAAAATGAAAAACCAAGCTATGGTAAAAGCAATTCAAGCTATATTCATCTGAATGGAATAAACTGAACAATATAGTTGAAGTCTGCTGAAATGCTGTATGCTTTTAGTTGACAGGGCGCTTTATTGCATATTTTGTTCTGCCGGAGGGCTCTTTTAACAACTTCTCAATAAAATTCTACGAAATAAATATGGAATTTATTTGATCCTTCAAAAGAATTTTATTCGTAAGCTAGCATTGCTCATATGTTTTGCCCGTGTTCTAAAATCTCACAACTTCTATGATAGTTTATGCTAAGCAGTTGAACTACATAGCAGAACAAATAATGCATCATACAACATGGTGTTCTTTGTAATGCGTCGAACTTAAGGTAAAAGCATTACAGATAAGATTAGGGCTTGTAGCTTTTATTCTTTCAGAGGTGTTAAAAAGGAGAAAACAAGTGTTGGCAAATAAGGCGGATTCTGGTTCCAAGGCATTCACTCTCCATTTGGTTGAGCTCGTGCAATCACCGAGTTTCTTCATATCCGTTGAGAGTTTTTGTGTGTAATTAAAGTTAAAGCTGAAATATTTACATGCATTTGTAGTACAATAATATATTGTACAAATTACAGTAGAAGAAAGGTTAGGTTTTCATGAAAAGTTGTTTGAAGTGCTGGGGGATCATGATGCATTTCACAAGGCAAGTACATCTTCATGGCAAGACAGGATTGGGAGGACGAACAGAACGAAGGTGATAGCTTTTAATTTTTGGAACATTTAGAGGGGTTAAGCGAGAAACTTGTAACAACGTCAGTGAACTTGGGAAATTCTGAAGAAAGCTATGAAATACAACAAATGAACAAGTCAATATACTCCAATAATGGAGAAAACACTTTAAATGACTATGAAAATAGTACATCCGGGGAAACTGACTGCCACTTTGGGTGTATGAACAATAGTATATCAGAAGCACTAAACATATCAACTTTACAAAGTTCAAAAGCAGGTGAAGATTATGGGACGCATAATGACCCTGCCAACTTGTGGTTCCCTGGTCCATGATAATTGGTTTGTCACTTTTGTATGGAGCGATGTCTCTGTCAGCACTGTTTGGCCAGAGTCTTGTACTATGGATAGTTGCGTCAAGCTATGCATAAAATTCATATTTAAATTTCAGTTGTATTTATTAATTTATCTGACAGGCAACAACTCCAAATTTAATTAGAACTTCTGAAATAAAATTACTACCTCCCTGATTCTGCAGAAGAGCTATTTAAGGTGTCGTTGTCCGTGTGTCTGTACACGTCATTTTTAAACCAAGGAAAAAGGGTCTAAACCAGGTAGTTTAACCGGGCTATATTGGCACGAAAGAGACTCTTTGTGCTTTAAAACAGGTTATTTGTGGTCTATAAGAGGCTAATAGTTCGTTTATCACTGGAACGTTAAAGTACTAGTTTTCTTTAGACACTTTAGACATTATCTTTAGTTTATCGGCAAGCATTTTTAATGATTTGTCATCGACTGGTTTGTTATTACTATGTATGTCAGCACAGAATATGTTAGCGTTGGGGTTATCTTGGAGTGTACTGATGAGGTAGTGGAGGATGATGTCTAGGGCCTAGTTCCTAGGCTACTGATTAGCGAATGACTCATGATGACGAAAATGAGGAGGAGGATGCTACTGCCACTCATCCTTCTCACTCGCTTGACACCACGACATAGGGCTCATCGTAACCCTGATAGCCACCGCAGTACCACACAGTCGATGGTCGTCCTGTTTCCTCCAAGGTTCCTCCCTCTAATACGTCCTGTAGCCTACATTCCTGTAGGCTAGAATGCATGGATGGGGATTATGACTTATGATTTGTTATGCTACATATGGCAAAACTGACAGCACGCTTATTTATTTCCCTGACTGAATTAAATATTTCCAGGAAACTCTGCATTTTAGGTATTTACTTTCTGCAGGTCTTTAATACTACAGCTCTTAAGTTCCTTCCCATTCGGCTGTTCTCTCCACACTAAACTGCTTCTCAATGCTGCTTGCTATGCTGCACACAATCTAGCTCTTTGGACAAAGGCAATTCAGGTTCCCCTCCGTCCGTCACTCTTTGTTCCTTACTCGACGCCGCATCATTTACGAAAAGCATTCTCCTTACAGTTTTTTAGTAGTGTAAAATTGCTTGTGCAAAGTTGCTTCCATAATTTAATATTCATGGATTATAAATTTATTATAAAGACCACCCGAAAACATATAGTATATTTGTGGCAGGTCCGTTCTATGATCATCATGATGAACTCAAGCATCATGAATGTTTTAATGAAAGCACATTTTTGAAAGAAAATGCACGTTGCACTTAATTTATAAGCATGCTAGTAAATAAACAGCAAGGTTGCTGGCTCTCACGATTAGTAACTATGTACCCAAATTCAACATAAATTTATTTGACAATTGAAATTTAATCCAATATTACAATGCTTAAAGAAGTTGGGTATAACTTCTCCATTTTTATGTAGGTTTTAAGTGTAAACGTCAGCGTTTTTACACTATCAGCTATTGCATTGGATCGCTACAGAGCTGTGTTGTATCCAATGAGTGCTCGAGTTTCCAAACGAAAAGCCGCTTGGGCAATATTGTCTATTTGGATAAGTGCATTTCTTTTGGCTTTTCCTACGATAGTGGATTACAAGTAAGTAGGTGTGACGCTTCTTAAAGTAGAATAAAACGGTAACACAATACTTTAAAAGCAACTTACTCGGTGGTTACATAAACACAAATGCGTATACGTATAGTTCATCCAATGCATCCTCAAATTTCTCATGAAATTTCTTTTTTAATTAAACAGGATAGATCCATGATAGATCACAAGGGTGGCCTTTCTGTGCCAACCTTGGGCTCCTACGCAGAATGTTATACCATTAAAGTATTGTTATCATTCAATACTTTTTCCACTTGTTACTCTTATCCGGGACTTATATTTGCATTGTAACAAGCTAAAGAGCGCCACTTTGCCTGGAAACAAAGAGAAGTCAAGAGATGCGGTTAGGCTTGGAAATAAGAAAAAGGTAAAAAAGTCACACAAAAATAGTTTGCTATTGTGAAATGATAGATTCAAACATGAGTTTAAGGCTCGGGTACGATGCTTTCAGTAGTGATTCAGTAACAAGAACGAGGGGAACTCTTCAACTGGCACTTACACTGACGGCAGTATATCGATATCAAGCTGTGGGTTAAAAAATTGCTTGTGGGCAATCTGGTCTCAACCAAGTTGCACGCCAAACAGATTTGGTCAATTTTACAAGATGCACTATGTACCACAAAGGAATTGGGTTTCGCTATTGAACACCAATGTAACCTCCAGTACGGAAATAAGTTTCTAAATCATAAAAATTCTCAAGAATTGTTAATGCGTTCGCGTTTGTTCAAAAGCCAGAGTATGATGATCAGCAACTTCATTCCCGTCGCCGACATCGTCAGAAAACAGAACATATTTCAGAAAAACCAGAATTCATTACAAAAGTCAGTGACAATCTACGGGAAATATTAAGCAAGCATAATGGCAGCATTCCAATTTTCGTCGAGACCGTAATGCTTCAACAAGAGACAATTTTAACAGTGATGAATAACGCAGCAGCGACTACCACAATTAATTATATTAGCTAAGAACCGGAGCATTAGTGCCAATAATGCTGACACTCAGTTTGTAAATAATGCAGTTTTTAAGCTATAAACGTTATAATGAAAAAGTTGAAAACGTGAATTGGATTTTGCATGCATTTTAACCCTACTTTATTGTTTTCTTTGTTAAAAAACCTATAGTATTATACCAAATTTATTGGGTATGATGATGTGTACCAGTATATATATTTGAAACATAATGTGTTTGCAATGCATTGCAAAATGTTTTGTCATACGGCTCCATAGTCTGGAGATGAATTAGAAATAGTTGAAGTGTGCTGACGTACAAATTTAAGCTGTAATGTTAGAAACAAACACCAGCTATTGTTTAGTTACAAGTCACAATGCAAATTTGATGAAAATTCAATGCTAGTTGTTTATATAAGATGCAGAACAAGGGATTATAAATAGTAATAACACTGAAAGGTTTATAAAGATTTACCTATATGAGTTAGTATTAACATTGACATGGTATAATGATATGTGACAAATTTGAATTTTAAATATTACATTTGCATTTATTTGTATGAATTCACTTCCATACATCATTTTCATCATAAGCTATGGACATGGCTATCATTTCTTAACTTCATTTTCAAAGCTGATCACAAATAGAGTGATGACAACAACAAGCAGCTACAAAAATTAGATATATCAATGATATATTGTAAAGTTTTAAATGTGTGTGTTTGTAATAATTACCTGTGCAATAAATCCAAAGTCCATTATGTACACTCCTTCCAATCCCATTCCACAAGAATATGCTTTCAAACCTGACAGCATCATTTTTACTTTTAAAAAATCCGTCTCTTGATTCCTTTGAATTATAAGATGTTGTTTCAAAGCAAGTTGCAACTTGGTCCTTGTGCCTGTAACCTAAAAGATTTGGAAATCAAATTAATACCTGTATCTGTTTTAAAGTTCACGAAATTTCAAACAAATTGTACTTACTCTTCTATGAGAATCTCCAAACAAACATTACCAAAAGCCATAACATGGTGCTAACTAAAATGTAGACTGCTTGATGATTACCCAGTTTGATAAAAACATTTAGAAAAAAAGCTGCACCAATCGAATATAAAAGTGTGTGTATCAAATTTAGTATAGCCCACGTTTTGTTAATAAGCCTGATCACCAAGCCATGATTTTCGTAAAGAGAAATAATTCGATATAGAGTATCTAGACATTGGACAATCTCATTTACTCGAGATTTTTTAAAAATTAATTTTGTAAGTTGCTCAAGGTTTTTTGCATTTAGCCAATATGTTATTGGTAGGATCGCAGTAAAGAAAATCAGATAAGCAATGAAAAAACAGTAATCCGCGACAAAACTCCAATACAAAAGTATACCAAGCAGTAGATCAGCAGCACAATAGGTTTTAGAGTCAAGTGCTTCAGCGTTTGAAACGCCAAAATATCGTCTTTTTGCAAATTTGATCAAACCTTGAAATATTTCCTGCGGGTTAGACCACGATCCACCTATACGAATAACTAAAAAACAGCTGTATACTGTCATACATAAAGTTATCACCAACACGCTAATTATGTATCCCATTGCAATTTTCTTGTTCTGTTTCCGTATTTTATTTGCTTTAGTAAAGCAATCGGACTTTAACTTTATTTCCACTTTTGCATTTGTTGACATATTAACATGCTCCTGGATTTTATCCTGTTTTCTGTACAACGTCCAATAAAGTAGTACGTAAAATAATATGCGCAGCAAATGATTAAGAAACACAAAATAATCTTTTGCCGTTTTTCTAGGATTCCTTGAAAATACGCATATGTACTCGTGTATTGCATCCGCTCGTACCAGCCAAAACGGGGTAGCAATGAGTAAAATGTGCAAAATCTAAAAAAATGCAAACTCATTATAAGTTCATTAAAACGTTTGAAAAAATATGTTTATAAATTAACGTACCTGTTGTGGTCTCCAAGTGAACAATTCCCAATTGCCAGTATTTGCATTATATTTCGGTTTAAACGGAACCACTCCTACGTAGTAACCCACAGTGACAAAATTTTGCAAAGGAAATAAATCCACAGAGTATTTTGCTGATATTTCTATTTCACTGGACTGTTTACAGGAATGTACAGTAAAAATGTGGCTTTCTTGTCTAATTAGAAACATGTTAGAGCTCTTAACCTGCTTGTTAGCTTCCATATTAATCTGAAAATCATTTAGGTTTAGATATGTTAATACTATTGTAAGGTCTTGAAGAAACTAAAGTTTGGATGAAAGAGAAAAAGTATTGTAAATTGTTTTTGCTAAGGTTTGGTTTATTGGTTGTCCATTTAGTCTCAATTCCATTTAAATCCCTCACGTTGCTTTAATCCTTACAAGCTGAAGGTTTTCAAAACATGGTTTACATTTTCTTCGATTTAGTACAGTTTGTTTCTTGCCAAATTTTTGTTCATAATATAAGCTTCACTCAAATTAAAAAATGTAAACAATTTCCACTTAAGCTGTCATTAAAACCATAAATTTACATATTAGCACTCAAAGATTTTGTTGCTTTATACGACATAAAATAACATAACCTTGTGGTTAACTTAAAGCTTCTATAGGATAATAATCAAAGTGGTGTCATGTTCCTTTCATATAAGTTGCGGCAGAAGTGCACTCAAGAACCACTAGAACCATTATGTTTATTCAACATGTCATGGTAGACAAACATTTTTGAATGTATAAAAGTAAATAAAAACAAAAGAAAGTATACAGTATCCTGGTGTGTAATGCGCTGAAGTGTAAGCATAAAGGGATGATTTTATGTTTCGAGCTACTTTTTTTTATCTGACCAGGCATGCTTTTTCGAAAGTTGCAATTCAGGGTTTAATTGTGAACGAACATAATGCACGTAGAAGTCTGATCATGGTGCCGTTTTTTTCGTCTAAATCGCCCCATACACATCTCTGTTATACCCAATATAAATTTAATTATTTTCGAGCAATTAGCTATTTGTAGGCTAACAGAAAGATAATTAACTACTACTTCCTATACTAAAAATGATCGGTGGGGCCATCTCTACCAGATGTCACCAAAAAAAATCAAAAAACTTAATTAAAATTTTAATTGTATAGTTAACTAAATGGGCAATTATCTTAGACCCCAGACGCTTGACAACACATTTGAAACCGTGAAATCACAGGCACCATTGTACTAAACAGGAATTCATTTGAATTTTGTTTGTCAAACGTCTGGCTCGATTACTACAGCGCTAATTGTTAAGCCAATTAAACCAACAATTAGTGGATGGGGGCTGTGCAGACTACACATGTACTACTTCGTGTGAACCTACATTTTCACTTTACTGAAAATTATTACACGGGGGTAGTTTGACATGCTGAATTGAAAAATGTTGTAATTAAAGTCTAAAATTAATTAACTAATGCTATATAGCACAATAATTACTAGAAAATTATAATTACAATTAACGTGGGAATGTGCTAGAAATTATAATACTGACGTTAATTGACATGTTGAATTTAAATATGCTATTATTTTAGTCATAAAATTAATAATTTGTACTATATAGCACAATAATTAACCAATAATTATAATTACAGTTAACGTTGGACTGTACTGAAAATTAATATACTGACGTTTTTTAACATCCTAAGTTCAATTATGACATAAATATAACTTAATTAACTTCTACTACCAATAAATGGCACAAAAATTGTTATAATAGTTAATTATTGTACAATTAATTAACTTTTTAACTAAAACTATAACATATTTGAAATCAGCATATTTTAAAACGTCAGTATTTCAATTTTCAGCACAATCTAACGTTGTTTGTAATTATAGTTTTTTGTCAATTATTGTGCTATATAGTATTAATTATTAATTTTTTGAACATAGTTACAACGTTTTTGAATTCAGCATATCGAAAAACCTCCGTATATTAATTTACAGTGCAATCCAACTTTAATTGTAATTATAATTTCTTATCAATGATAGTGTTCTATAGTTCATTGATGTTATCAGTAATTACTAAAAAATCAATTTGTTTAATTGCTCGAACAATTTTGTAATCACTGAATTAAGTGAGCTACAAAGCACCGACGTGCTTTGTGAACTTCCCCAGAAAAAAAACTTTTCATGGCGCTTCAAAATTGGGGCAGTGTGAACAGAAAAAAAAACTTTTAGCAGATCGCCCCAGTCTGGTCAGATAAAAAAAAGTAGCTCTTTCTGAATTTTTAAATGTTACAAGTTATCTTAACTGTATAAGTTCCAAATACTTAACTATTTTCACAATCATTGGTGGTATAAGACCTTTTAAAGCATTCCTTTCAGCAATTTGACGACTACGGGCAGCAAAGTCAATTATGCAAATAAAGCCATTTTTGTGATATTCCACCAGTATATGTGATTTACAGCAAAATTTTAAAATATAATCGATTAGTTATTACCAACTTTCCAATTTAAATCATCAAACATATTTGGGATATACATGTGAAACCCTACTTGTTTTCATACTCAGCTTTAACAGGAAAAAATTATCTACAAGAAAATTGTTTTTTATCACGAAAGCTATATATCATATCGGGATTACCTAGAATGACGAAACCCTTTTAAAACGTGATTTGGTTGTATGGCTGTCTAGGACCCTATTTTCTAGCTACAATCAATATTAAAGAATCAATATTTAATTTTGTTTTTCCACGCCATACTACCAGAAGCTTAACATGTTCACGTGCTAAAGTGTAGTATTAGCCAGAAAAAATGACACGTGAAAGTTCTATGTTGCTCTGCCCTTCTGTATAAAACCCATGTAACAATTGCATCAGACACGTTGCAGCAGCTATGATCAACTTCTTGGAGGGCAAGTTCTAAATTGCATTCAGAAAGAACTCAGTGTTAATTGAAGCAAACAATACTTTTGAAGTGAAACATACACAAAAAAAGGCTGAGATATGTTGAAATAAATATTTGTTCTGCAATATGGGACCATTTTGCATTGCCTGTAAGGTGTTTGTTATTTTTTACGTCACTATAAACACAACTGTAACAATGAACGCATCACTGATAGAATATCCTGTTGTTTGATTCAATCCAGATACAATTCAAGTTAAATAATAAATTTGAATGTTTGCAATAACATAAAAATTCTTGAATAAGTTAGAACGATCACACTATATACAAGAAACACATCCCAGGTAGACACTGGAGCCGGTTTTGTACGATTTTGTACTGGGAAGGCCGGGAATTGCTTGGGAAGGGAAACAGAGTGCGAATTTAGCACTGAAAAGACGCATTTTTTCTTGCAATTTCCCGACTTCCCTTTGTTCGGGAATTCCCGCACGATATGTTTAACGTAATTGTTTGGGAAAGTACGGTTCATATTTTCCACTACGTTTACATGGCTGTTTTTGCATGGGAAATAACGGACGTACCTCGTACGATTTTCCCGAACAAATTATGTACTGAATTCTCCCTATTTCCCACTGAGGGGCAATTTGACAGCTTTAGGCGCGTAACACGCTATTGAGGTTGTTTTGATTTCAGCAAACCTCACTTGCAGTACATCTGTTTTGCCAGTATACGGGCTTGGGACTTATTGGGACTCAACTGATTGTTTGTGTGAACAGCCTATTTAGGTTATCAGAATTGCTGTGGTAATTTTGCCAAGTTTACTTGACAAATTACTGCCGACGGTGGTGACGCATTTTGTCTCGTGGTATTCCCAAATAAAAATTACTTGTGTTCATCAGTTTTAACCGAATGGCTGTGTGACTCCAAGTCAAAGTGCACGTGACCAACTCTAATGGCGGACGTGGCATTACAGCAATCAGCCAGTAATTGGGAGAAACAAAGACAATCTGATTTAGATCTGGGTTTTTTGCCAATTAATACCTGGCTACATTTGCAATTTCCTGAAATTGCTTGGTCTAGATTCCTACGCGAAGGGAAAGCGGCACCTAAATCGTTACTTGGTCAACAAAAAGCTGCAAACTACTGATTGTGAGACACACCGAGGAAGGAAACGAGAAGCCCAAGGTCAGCCAAGGAATCCGAAGAAAATCCGAAGTCTCTCCAAATTGTAAAAATATATTGTACTGTCATAAATTGAATATGAAAAATAAATGACAACGTATTTTACTGAGTTTAATTGATTTAGTATCCACTGTTTTTTTAATTTAAATGAAACCAATTTCATGTGTAATTGCATCGGTTTAGGCCCAAAAAAGTGATGGGAAATGGCAGCATAATTGTAAGTATTACATTTGGGAATGCAGAGCGGTTACAGTGCAAAATCCGTGCGTTTCCCAGACGATTTTCGTGCATAAGCATGCATTGAATATCGTACCAGTTCTTCTGCCATTTCCCAAGCGTTTCCCTAAGAGGCTTCCCGAACAGAATACGTACGTATCCCGCAGTAACTGTCTACCTGGGATATATACATGGCTTAGCAAGCAGACGATAATGATTGATTAAAACCCAAAAAACCACATTCAAGTTTAAATATTTCACCTAATGATTACCTTGCGAATACTATATTATCCATATCCGCGTTTTACAGACACATATTGTCATATATGCTACAGTTTTATGTAACATGTTGATATGTTTTTATGTGTTTTCTGAAGATTTTGACGTATTTTAATGTATTATTACCCAGTGAAAATGAAGTGATGTAAAAATTGCAATGCATGTACCACAACCAACAATATCTAAATTCGTATATACCTGGTATAAACTTGTACCTATATATACATACAGCCAAACAAAAGGACAACATGAAACAAGTTTTGAAAAAAAGATAAGGTGTGCAAACATAATCAAATCGTAATTTATGGTTTTGCCATTCCACGTGTATTGTTTATTCAAGACCATTGGTGTAGGAAGCTGCAAACAATTATTTTGTACATGACATCAATAGCAAGAGGAACGTAACTTCAAATTTCTACGAGCACACGATCAGATGCTATAAAATTCTATAAATTGTATGGCATTATACATTCATTGTAACTACTGAATGCTTTTACATTTAACACATATTAACTACTACTAATTCAGTAGCGTGTGTGTGTGTGTGTGCACTTTTTCCCAGGATTGAACATGGTGCGCTGGCTGCTTACGTTCCGCTTACGTGCAAGTTACTTCTCCCTTTTTCTAGAATGCTTGCTTGAGCATCACATTCCTTGATGCGGCACAACAAACTAAATGCATACCATCGCGCCACTTACTGACCTTCTCTTTCTATCATGCCGCGCACTATTTTCCAGTACTCCATGATCTTGGCGCAAACTTCAACTGCACGCTAGCTGCTGTTCAGCAGATGTGATGTCAAACTAAATTACTGCAATCCATTCCAGTCAGCGAGCATGCTTTTGTGTTGTTCGTGTATGTACAAATCTTTTGAAATAATTGTTGCTGACGCTAAATAATAAATTGGTGTAGTTTTTGTTGGGTATTTTTGAACCTTGAAAGATTTAATACGAAATAGAAACTTTCAATTAGTTTTCAGATCTGAGAGTTTTCAAAATTTTTTGCGTCTTAATAAATCCGTCGATTCATTAATCTACAGTTTTTACCAGTGTATTATTTAAAAACTATAATCATTATTAATTTTAAGTTTTAAAGAAAAGCTGTATAGTACAGCCTCCAGTCTACAGTACAGTACAGTCTACTACACATTACGCAGCAATTTAGATGATATTTACGAGCAGTCTAGACCCGTTACATGTGTAACGGAGAAATCATCTAGTATACAGCATTTCGTTCCATACGGAAGATTTGACGCATGGCCACTAGCAATTCAAACTATTAGATGGTATAGTTATACCCAACTTGGTATAGTTTTCAGGAAGAATGTATGTTCTGGCTGAACACAATATACTGCTCTATGGACAAATACGATTTTTTATTTTTTTTCAATTCAGCAATGGTAGCATGCATACAAATATTGAACAAAAGATTATGAGAATCTGTTTTTTTTAATTTATTAAGACTTGTTCGACATTTTTACATTATGCTCATTGTTGATGACACACTGCTATACTGATGCTTTATATCATTCTTCTGTTCAGTTAACTCACGGTAACAGTAACAGGAATACTATTTATGTGATATGATTTTTTGATTTATGGTTTAAGTTCGCGTGCATGATTTAATCCACTATATATTTAGACGTTATGGCTTCTCTAGATGTATAGATCTAAAATGTGGTAAAGTGTTAAACAGTATAAAAATTTCTAGGTATTTCAATGTTAAAAATCCTATTTCTCAGTAAATTCTTTTAGAAAAATCTGGTTAAGCAGTTGGCGATATTGTTTAAAAACAATGCAATCTAAACCCGCTTATGTTAGTTGCTTGAGGTTTGGTATTTAAGACAAGCAACATGAGATGAAATATATCAGTCCACTTTAAACTGCGACATTTGCAGCATATTAATGTTTTATTATACAATGGCCATGTTGCCAATCGTATTTATATTGACGGTAGTAGTTGGTTTCGGAGCTAGCTGCCAGCCACCGACGCTTCCTCCTGGAGGAAAATGTAAGTTTAAACAGTTTAATTGCAGCTTCGTCAAAAAATGAGTTTGATGCATTTTGAAAATTTATTGCCGTATGCTTTTCACGTAGGGGTTCCCGATCAAGGATGTTCCCGAGGGCCTGTGTACCAGACTTTGGTCGCACCTAGACAGCGTTGCCACTGCTGGGGTCGTTGTGGATATGTGTGTCAGCCTTCAAGTACTGGTGGTGGTGCGCATCTCATAACACAAAATACAAGTTAAATAATACTTTACAAATGTTTTGCAAACAAACGATTATTTTACGACAAATTAGGCGGTGGTGCAAAAACTACAACAAAAAAGCCAGGAAGTCCATGTCCATTTGGGGGAATTTGGTATAATAACAAAGGTGAAAGGTGTCGTTGCCAATCATTTAACCAACAGCCTTATTACAAATGTGAAGCGACAACCACAACGGCAGGTTCAACTTCAAGCACTACTTCAACCACTACCACTACAACAACTACGACCACACCTGCTTCTGCTGGATAATTTTGCTATTTTCAAAAGATAAAGGTTAGTCCTTGCAATATAGTTATTGAGTTTTTGAAATGATGATGCAGTATTTTCATTTTTAAATTGTTGATACAATAAAACTTCATTATATCAAGCCAAAATGTTCAATCGTAATGTTTGAAAGTAATTTTGATTTTAGAACATTCTACTTTAATATGTCTACTTTAAATTTAAAACAAAACATAATTTCGTCGATTTGACTCGTGTTGTGCGAAACCATATTCTTAGACTTAAACCCCTTAATCGTCATTCTGCAATGCAATGCTTTTCAGCAAAAAAGTTCTAAATATAATGGTTCAAGGAAAACATTCAGGATATTATTTTGTGTAATGAGGATTCTTTGTTTTTTATACATTCCAGGAAGTTTATATTTATATATGAAATCCCACTTCTCGACAACTGCGTAGGTTTATTCTACACGCGCTGTGCATCAAATATAATAGCCGGTGTTTTATAAACCATACCGAATGTTTATTTAGTATGATCTAGATCATGTAAAAAGAAATCTCTCTTTGAAATTTATATCGCAGCTTCTAAAGGAAGTATCAGTAGAATCAACATTATTGCTAGTATTACCGTTTGGCAATGAAACGCTATTGCAAAGTCGAACACACAGAAACGATTACAAGGCTTGCTATATCTTTTTCTGTTTTGACGTCAGTCTAATTGCGCTATACAAATAATCATTGTACTTGTTGTTGCAATTCCTGCTGACAGTTTTACATTGTTTAGAAAGTTAATTCAAAATTCATATGCTGGTCAATTCCTTAAAACTTTGCTTGTACAATATTTTATGCAGATGAAGAACGAGAAGCCGTCTAAAATTGATTTTAATAATACCGGTATCCACCGATCAAGTAGTTTGAATGAGTATTTTGAATGACCAAATCGTTTTGGACAGGATTTTTTGTATTGTGTTTCCGATATGAAAATCCGTTGATTAAAAGTGAATTCAACTCAGGCAAGTGACCGCATTGCCCAACTTACTAGACAAGACGACAAGTTATTTTAAATCTAATACAGTTACATGTTAACGATAAAATTTACAAAACCTGCCGACTACCACATCCGACATGAAGTAGCGTGAAGTTTTATTGATTTTTTATAATCTTCTGCGTGTGCCGGGTGTAATCGTTTATAAGAAGGATAATATATCATACACATTAGTTTGCAGATTTACTGTGGCTATCTGTATGCTCGTAGACAGCATTCCCTTGTTTAAATGCTTGTTATGATGTTCAGTTTACACCATTTGGTAGATTACATTTAATTAAAATAACAGCTTTAGGCATCAGCATTGATTGTAAATTGTCGTGACCAGTGTAACCCACCAAGTTCTTACCCGTACGTACATAATGTAACTACTCAATATTTAAATATCATTTTCATGTATTCCTTAACTTACTAAAATACGTGTACTATATTATATTTACATTGCGAAAAACATATTGCCACTTGAGAGCAACAATGTGAGAAGTGCTTATTCAAAATTGTTGACAACAAGCATATAGCTAGGGGACTTAAAATAAGCCTAAGCTGCCTGATTGAATGAGCTATAAACCGTAACCATCCGATATGTAATGACAGAGTTGCTAGAATATGCACTAGGTGCACTTGGTAAATAGTGCTTTTTGGAAAATATATCTGCTAAAAACACAAAGTGTGCAGCAAGTTATAGTAAATGCTAGTATGCTGTTTTAGTAAGCAAAAGATGTTTTTTCAAATGAGATATGAACTGTAACCATCCAGTGTCATATTACAAAAATAAGGCCCAAGATTCACATGCCCTTTCAATCGATAAAAGCTCGTAAAAGTCTAACTAATATACCATGGCTTTTTTAGCCAAAAAGAACAATCTAACGAATGGAAGATTCAATATTCCATTACAAAAATTATCACGAGCGTTGGTCTCCATAAAATTGAGTTGTTTTTTTTGCTAATCCCAATGTAGTTGATGAGGTACCGGTCTGATGATTTGCGTCTGTTCAGTAAAGAGTTTTTATATTAGAGACAGAAGTATTAAGTTACTAATTAAGATGGCGTGAGCGTCCAGATGATAACATAGGTAAATAATGGATAATGTTGAATAATAAAACCAGACATTAAAGTAAACTAATAAATTTATACCTAATTACAACAATTATTATGGTAATTGATTTTAGTCAAGATCACAACACTTTTAAGTAATATAAAATTAATGATATGTCACTATTTATATACTATTGTAATAGAGTATAACCACGTTCACTTTTTTATTGTAAGACAACAATCTGGCTGTAATTGTGTTAATTTGAATTATAGCTCACACATTCACAATTCAAAGTCTAATGCAGGAAAAAGCAACATAAAAATTCGTTAGCCAGGATACCTGCATGCCCTATCTTCATGTCTAACAGTTTAGCCCATCAGCAACAAACTAATTGTTTGGTTCCAAACAAACATTTGCGTCACCAGAGGCGTAACTGGCTCAAGAAAATTGCCAGATCCATAAGATATCTTTAGAATGGGACATGATCTGACAAACCTTCGAAACCACTTGTTCTTCATTAGGTTTTTATTTCCCACCACAAGTGCTTCAGATTCCAAAGAAGCCCGAAATACATCCGCCAAACTACCGTACGCAAATATGAATGTTGATGCGTTAACAGCCGCTGTCCACAAGGAAAATATAAACATTTGTGTGGGTAGGGTTAGCGCAATTGAGTTGTACAGTGCCATGATTTCGCTGGCGATTCCAGTAAATATGTAAGCAATAATGACCAAATTGCCATTAGTACTCCGATAGTTTACTGTCATAACTTGAAGCTCCCGAAAGGCTGATGTAGTATTTCGGAGATTAGAAATAGTAGTTAGGGTTGTTACAGCAATACGTCTGAAAATAAAAAAATGCATCACTTTTACGTAGATATACTTGTATTCGAGTAAGTACCTTCCATAACATCGAATATATGCTGGGAAGCAACGTCCTTGCACAAATATAAGGCAGAGATGAATAGCCATTCCAGGCATAAGAAACTGCCAATTCAGAAGTGCGATCATTGCCACAAAAACCTTTTTTCCAATTTGTACATTTAGAACATCCGGGGAAAATCCCTGCGAGGTGGCATCACATTGGTCTAGCAGCAAGAATGATCCCACATAACTCGGCAGGCAAGGGTTTAGCAACGTGTTGAAAAAATATGGCACAGGTAGAAACACGCTTACTGCGTTATAAATTATTAGAAACTTGATAAATCGATTATAAAATAGATTTTCTGGACGTTTTTCTCTTTGCAATCTGCGATTTTCATAGTTGATCATGCTATTTAAAAGAGCAATTATAAGGGATGGTTTGACACAATTAAGATGACTTCCGGAAAGCATCATAACATAAACCATCACACACATAACACAGTAAGTTTTCACCAGAATATTGTTGTAGCGCCAAGTGTACAGAATTTGGATCATGATTAAGAAGAAATTTATATAGGCTATGAGGAGACGAAATTTATTGAATAAAAGTCGATATTTGGATAACAGTATAACAGTTTGTGTTTTATAGCACCATTTGTATGGAAGACTCCAAAAGTTGTCGATAATTTGGAATGCTCTTATTGTGGTGCGCAGAAAATTGAAATTGAAATTGAAATTGAAATTGATCTTTATTGTCGGGCCTTTTCAGTACTGGTACAATGCATATAAATAAACAAGGTACAATCGTTCTGTTCTCATAAGGTGACATTAAAGAAATAGATAATATACTAACTAAACTTAACCTAATAACAATTTAAAAATATTAAAAAATAACCTTGACAACAAATTACTTACCAAAATTAGCCTTAATCGCTATTTCAAACTGATACAAACTCATATTTGTTACATCTAAATCTTTAGGTAACGCATTCCAGAGTTGAATTCTACGGTAGTTTAAACAGTTTTTGAAGCTTTCTGATTTAAAAGTAGGTACAATTGCCAAAGGCGCCTTTCTAGAAGACTTTCTCTGTGATAATGGTAATACATCTTTCTTCAGTAATAGAAATGCATTCTTTAGGACCACAAAATCTCTTCTTTCTTTTACAGATAAAAAATTGTATTTTTTCCTACAAATACTTAGACCACTATCTGAGAAAAACTTTCGTTTTGAATATGAGGGGTACTCATATTCTATTAGAAGCCTATCTATTTTTCTTTGTAGCTTATTTAAATCACTATCACTTACAACCGCCCAAATGTCTATAGCATAGTCGATTACAGAATAAATATGTGCATTTATCATTGTCTTAAATACAGTGTTGTTAAAGAATCTTTTAAACCCTCTAATATAATTAATCTTCTGTACTAGTTTTTCTGTTACCTTATTGTAGTGTAACTTAAAAGTTAGACAAGGATCTAAAACTATTCCAAGATACTTAAATTCATATACACGTTCTATAAACTGACCATCTATTTGAATACCATTTACTTCTTCTTTTTTAATTGTTAAGTCTCGATTCTTGTGGAAATACATACATTTTGTTTTATCATAATTTATAGACATTGCATTATCATTGCACCAGTTTTGAATTTTTGCCATTTCCTCCATAAGGACTTTATTAATGTCCTCTAATGATGTACCAGACGTATATATTACTATATCATCGGCATACATTATGTAATCACAATTAATTATTTTACTTATACTATTAATGTAGAGACTAAAAGTTAATGGCCCATTTGCTGAACCTTGACAAATACCCCTAGTCAACGGATAACACTTTTCAGAGCTATTAATGCTAAAAACTCTGTTGCTAGTATTTGCATACATTAATTCCACGTACCAGGGTTCTAATTTATACTCATACATTAACTTTTTAATTAGTATATCGTGCTTTATAGAGTCAAACGCTTTAGAAAAGTCAATGAAAATTGCACCAACTTTGGTTTTAGGTTTATCGATGTTCTTATATATATCATTCGTTAACATTTCTAAGGCTGTATGACAAGATTTGTTTTTTCGATAAGCAAATTGCTTCTCACAGAGTTGTGATTCGATCCGTGTTTGAATTCTATCTGATAAAAACGTTTCAAAGATTTTACAATAATCCGTAAGCAGTGATATTGGCCTATAGTTAGCAGCTAATTTTCTAGAGCCTTTTCCCTTCTATAGTGGCATAATACTTGCCTTCTTAAATGCAGTAGGCACTGACTTACTTCCTATTATCAAACTAAACAACCATACCAACATGGTAACATACACACCACACACACTTTTCATCATTTTCAGTGGCACTAGATTGTCTGGATTGTGGGACTTTCTAGTATTGAGTGACCTTACTGCATCTAAGACCTCACTATGAGATACATTGATTGGTTCAATATCACTTTGTGAACTATTCGTAAAGTCATAATTTTCTCTGTATGTTATTATTTCTTGACCAATTGAACTATTTTCTTGTGTGTTCTTTACTACAAACGCATCTGCTAATAAGTCATTAATTTCACTTTTTTCGTATACATGCTTTTTTCCCACTTCTAAATATGTTATTGGCTTTGAGTTTTTGCATCTAAATTTAGTTAGCAAATCGATACTGTTCCAAAGATCTTCACTATTGCATTTTTTACTGAATTGGTCTTTGAAGAATTTCTTCTTGTTTCTATTAAGCATATTATTTACTGAATTTCTACATCGTCTATATGTTTTCCAATCCTTTTCGCAGTTTGATTCTTTTGCTGTTTTATGACATTTATTTCTATTTCTAATCAACTCACGAAGCTCTCCAGTCAACCACGGACTATATTTACCTTTAACAATTCTAGTCTTTTCAGGTGCATAATCATTCAAAACTTCCATTGCATAATTGTTGAGACTGGTAAAGTGCTCATCTATCTTCCTATTTACATGAGTTGAAGCATAAGTAAGTTCTTTTTCACGAAATAAACATAGCTTTTCCTTAACACTATTCCAATCCACTTTCTTCCAATTCCTAACTTTAATCTGTTTAGGCTCAAACCTGAGCTTATCTCTTTTCCTGATTACATAACATAAATTGTGATCTGACCCAGCGTATTCTAAGCTACCAGAATTCTTATACCAGTTCCTATTATTTACATAAATATGATCTAATAGACCACCCTTATTGTGAGTAGCATTCTGTAGCAATTGCCACATATCAAACTCTTTACACGCAAAGTAGAAGTCTATATTACCATTCTCATCCTTTTTTAACAGGTCTATATTAAAATCTCCCATTATTACTGTTTCCTCTTTTTTGCTATTCAGCAGAGTACATATTCTAATAAACCAATCAATAAAATCTGCTATTTTCGTTTTTGGATGATTATACAATGTTACAAAGTAGAAAGGTTTTATGCCTTTCCTTTTGAACTTAACAATACTAATTTCGCATAAGTCTGGACATTTAAAGTCTAATTCTATTTCTTCAAACTCTAAATCCTCTCTAATGTATATAAGTAAACCGCCCCCTTCATTCTCTATTCTATCAATTCTAATCATACAAAAACCATTAATAACAAAGAGGTTATCAGTGTCGCGGTTAGGATCTAACTTTGATTCTGTTATTGAAAATACACACGGATTATACCATTCAATAAACCATTTAACTTCATCGAACTTATTCCTTATACTATTTAAATTTTGATGACAAAACAATAAACCATTCTTTCTTAACGGATCCTGTAGTGGTGATGATGAGATGTCTTGAGGCTTATCGTTGTATGATCCATCGCACATCCAGATATCAGATTCCACATTGTCACAAGCTGTATTGATCCAGTTCCGATTTGTTATAGGTGACAGCTTGGGTGGTGCCTTATAGCGTTGAAAAGATGCGTCTTCATAGTTGGTAAGGTTTGGCAGATCGAAAGAATCCTCCATCATTCGTCAGAAAAATAGTAATTAGAGTTTTATCAGCAGTAATCCCATCAAATTAATCAGTTTGTACTTTTAATTCTTTGTACTTGCCTAAGAAGGACTTTTTGATGGCCCATAGGTTTGAGGGGCTGGTGCCAGGGCGAAACCTCACAAACACCAGCATCGATCTATTGGAGTAGATCCACCTCAAGCCACATTTCTTCCTTCCTTCCATCCTTCGGGTTTGGATAGTTTTTTGTGATTGTCCAATTTTTTCTTGGGTAGTTGCATGATATTGGCTCCAATCATGTTCCATGGTCTCGGATTTCAATCATCAAAAAGATTTGGATCAGCAGCAAGTCGGTTCAGCAATATAGTCGTATTTAGTAATTTTATTTACATTCACTTGCCTATGAAGTGTTTTTAACGATCCAAAGGAGTGTGGGTTCAGTGCCAGGCAGAGCCTCAACAACACTGACATTGACCTTGTGGCTAGGTCCACCGCACCCCGATTGCCATCTACTGGAGTCTGGTCATCCTTCCTTCCCATTCATCCATCCACTTGACTAGGTTTAGGTGTAGGACTAGGGGAGTAGGTGCAGCCATCTGTGGAGCCGTGATGTAGATGATGATCCTCGGCATGGTCCCTTGTCTCCAGTGAAATATCGGTTTTAAAGTACTTTTAAACTCGATTAAGTAGTGATTTTCCACTTCTTTTTGATTTGCAGCAAAAAAGCACACTTTAAGTCACTTGTGCTATAAGTTTTTGTAAAAATAAGTAGTAAAATCAGTCAAAAAAATTATTCAGAGGGCTCTGTTCAGTCAGTTGGCCTTCAGTATCACTAGCAACACTGATAAAAACGGTTTGTTTTTGTTAGTTTTTTGTCTCATTTGAAAGAGCATGTTTTTCTGAGCGCCGATAGTCACTTTAGTTAAAAATAGTTAGTTTAATCAGTCAAAAAAAAATTATTATTCAGAAGGCCCTGTTCTGTCATCTGGCCTTCAGGATTTTAAAATCACTAAAAAAGCACTGATAATGGCGGTTTTTTGGTTGGAATTTGGTGTCACTTGAAAGAGCGTTTTTTTAACACCCTTGGTCACTTTTTAAAAAAAATATATAGTTAGTTAAATCCGTCAAAAAAAATTAAAAAGAAAAATATTCAGGGCGAGGAGCTCAGCATGTTGCTGCTCGCTCTGCTCTGTACATTTCGGGCTTTTTTTGCAACAGCAACAAACAATTGTCGGAAATGAGAGTCATTTCGAAATACTAGAATATGATAAATGTACTGCCACCAGGTTGAGTTTTAATACTTCAGAGAATAAAGTACGACTGGTGTTTGGCAGCGTGTCTGAATAAACGTTTTATAACTTAAGATTGAACGAATGTCGTTATTAACTCTCCAACAAATAATATATTATTTAGACCTAAAATTCCATAAATTCAATTAACGGCAACCAAACGACTTCAAGGAGCATTTATATACCGAGGAATTTCACAATGTTTAAATTTAAAAATTGCTTTTTATCCAGTTCTCCATAAACTATTTATCAATGCTGGCACTGGAATGTTGATGTATAGATGAAAGTACGGAAAATTGCGTTAAGGGCTGATAAATAATATACATATTTAATTGACATGACTTATTACAGCAGCAGATTCTTGAAATGCAAATAATATGTGGAAAAATACTCCAAATATGTACAAAGAAAGAATTTAATACAGAAGCGGTAAATAATAATTGAATATTTTTTTACTCATAGTTCTATCTAATACCAATCGTAACTATACAAGCTTAAAAATTCAAGGAATGTTTAAGATAGATGGCATGCTTTATAAAAAGTTTATTGCTAACAGGTAATATTAAAAGATAAAACCAGATTCCTAAATAAATTTATGTCGTTTCTTCTTCAACTTCTCGTCGTATGACCGATTCTAATTAGAAGAATGTTAAATAAGAGGTAAAATTCCTAATACCTGAGGTTCCATCCAATATATATAAGCCCGTATACTGCCTGTGGCAATTTTTAAAAGTAAGAATTTTTCATTTCGATTTAATCGTTTTATAAGAAAACCTTTCTATCCGAATATAACAAAAGTCAGACGTACAAAAATGTCGACACTAATTAAATTCCTATCTTATGGTATTAAAGATTTCACTTCTAAAAGTTGGGTGGAGATAATTTTTTTATTCAGGAGGAACAGGCATTTATTCAATTGTGCGGACTGTCGTAAACAATCAACTACCGATAGATTTGTTTAACTTGCAAATGTTAAGGTTCGATTAATATTGACTGGTTTCAGGTAGCATGCTAATGGACAAGGAAAAGATTGACAATTTTCCTGTTCTTCAATTTGCAGACGCAGCAGCTTGGTTTAACTTTTGAATTTTTAACGCTATGTATTATTATATGGTTTGGCTTTGGTTGTAGCAATATTGAAAAGCTATGCATATGCATCAGAAAATGTTCAATTTGCTTGAATTTGTTTTGCTCAATGGGCTTGGCTTACTAATAGTTTATTTTTGCATACGGCTTCATCTTTTGCTTCATAGAGAGGATAGAAGAGTGGAATAAATTTATTCCATTTTCAGTACTTTTTCAGTTTGCAATTTTTAACATGCCTAAACATAAATTTATCATCAATTTTATTTTTGATAATGAAAATACAGCACAAGATTTCTTGTCGTGCCCATTTTAAAACTGTCGTGCCCGTTTTGAGAAATTTGCAATTGAAGTTTCAATTTTTTTAATGTCTATATCTCACGAAAGCTTTGATAAAAAATCATCAAATTAATGACAAAATGTGAAGAATTCAAAGAATTATCAGCGTGCAATCACATTCTTCTAAAATACTTTGTCGGTTTATTTTAAATTGACGATTTCATAAAAATGGAATAAGTTTATTTATTCCATTGCATATCCTGCCCGTGTTAGAATGGAATAAATTTATGTCATTTTTCCAAAATTAGTAAACAGGAGAACCGCCTAGCATGATAATTTAGTATTCAGAAGCCATTCAACACAAAATATGCAATTAAGGTAGCCCAGATGAAATTAATGGTACCCAACAGCAATTAAGGTTAGCTACGTACACTTACTGGTAACCAAAGGTACCTAATTACAATTAAAGTTACCTACGTACAAATAATGGTGACCAAAGGTACCCAACAGCAATTAAGGTTAGCTTCGTACACTTATTGGTAACTGAAGGTACCCAATAGCAATTAAGGCTACCTACGTACACTTAATGGTAACCGAGGATTTAACCGTTTTACCCCACGGGGGAAGGGATATGTCATAAGAAGCTTCGTTTTCGAAGTGTACGCATTAAATTTCAAAGAAATACCCACCCTCAATTACAATCAAGTTATAGCTTCGAAAACAACCATCTTTTAAAATGGCTACAAACCCACAGACATAACCTATGTTTTAATATTAGAGATGTATTTTCAACTAAAAATATTTTTACGAAAATGGAATATATTTATTACATAATGGAATAGATTTATTCCATGGGAAGGAATAAATTTACAAACAAACGCACAGCAGAATTTAAGTACTACTTTGCATGTTGACTATGCTTTGAACTAAAATTGACAGCTGTTTGCAGAGACAAGTTCTACTTCCTGTGTAAGAAGACAAAACACAATCCCGCAATCATTTTCTTGTTGCTTTATCCCCAAAAATCTACAGGCTTGAAGTACTTTCAGGTCACCAAAGACCAGTCGTTTTACTGGTTTGTTAAAGGTTAAAATAAAAAAATGGTTCAATGAAAATGAGTCTAGAATAAGATTCTCAAACCTTGGAAGAATGGATGGGACTTTTTATTGGCATAAATGTTTTACAGTTTGTTAAAAATAATGCCATCATGGCATGTAGATAACTACGAAACCACACTGGACTTTTAAAAGACACGCCTACAGTGATCTACATATAATGTATCAAAATTACAAATTGGTTTATAGATTCTGAACTGATAAAACAGCACAGAATTAACAAAGAAAAAATGATCTGTTCATATATTTTTTTGCAGGTTGGTGGACACGTTCCTGAACATGCGAGTAAACAGACAAACGGACTTCAGAAGCAGCAAGCTAACAACGCGTTTTACTATTTGACTTATTGCGTTTATGGTCATTTTTATTTATACATTTGATTGTACCTGTCCTTTAAAAATTAAAAATTGTAAAAGTATTCTCATTTACACCCTTTTATAACTTTTATATTTTATTTTGTAGATGTATTTTTTTATTCGCTGGGTTATAAACTTTTGTTTCGAGTGAAATTTTTTTTAAATCTGCACAAGTTTCAACACATTTCATCTAATTTCATTAGGGTTCTATTAATTCTTGCAGCACCGGAGTCAGGTTGATAATCAACGTAGCACATGTTTCCAACGCTTTAAATATTACATTCATTAACATTCCCACCACGCCAACTTTTATTATGTAATCCAAGATATTCAAGACTGCGGTATGTATGGTCATGATAAATTTTATTATTGATATCAGAAATGCAAAAATTTTAGTAGTTATTAGGTCAGTATTTATCAACTTGGTGTTGGAAGAACGTATATTTAAACTCTGAAATGTCCCATCTTGATTAACAGAAACTAGCAGTTGACTTTTATCTAATGGATTCGCTCCAATATCATCCGCCGCACTCCTATCTTCTCTTGCTTTGGGAATGTTGAACTAAATTGATAAACAACAGCAATGTATTAAACACCCAATTTACAAGCTTTGTTTTAAAGAAAATTAAAGTGTTTCAGTTACCAATCCACGGAGCAATTGTGTTTTCTCATTGTTCACGATTACGTCTTCCTTACTATCTTGAAAACAATTTACTGCAATTATAAGTACACTTAGTATATTATATGTTTTCCAGAATCTCAAAGTTTCCATTTTCAAGTCCGTCACACTGGAAATCTTATTTGTGCTACGCTTTTTTAGCTAATATTTATCACATTCAAGCCAGCCAATCTTGTATCAATGTTTGAACAATTTATTTAGCTTAAATGCGTACAGGAAAAGTTCTTAAATATGCTGCAATATTTAGTATATACACACAGCAGAACACAATTCACACGTGCGTGAAATATACCAATAAATCTGAAAGCAATTATGTTCTTTTAAGTCATACGAAGCACTTTTATAAACGCAAGCAGTGCAGTTATGTCTTACAGTATCGTGTATATATGATATATAGTGCTGACTAAGGTTTGATTATAATTTTACCTGATTTTTCTGCTGACATATTATACTGTTCCACACTTACAATAAACATTAATAGTTGCATTATGAGTTGATGCTGTTGCATCCAATTTCCAGCTGGGTTATTATAATTGTACCAAACACACTATCCACATGTGCTTAAGCAAGCGACTTAATTTCTTTGTATGCATTTGGGGTAAATTATATCATATATATATTGTCATTTTGATAAGCATTGCTGAGCACGATAGGGCGTCGTCCACTAATGACGTCACTATAAAAATTCGATTTTTCGAGTGACCCACTGACCCCTGTCCCTATTTTTTAACATTGGAGGATAGGGCACTTAACATAAGCCTACACCTTTTAACCGGAGTGACCTACCGTCCCAAAAAATGATGTTATTGAAGGATGACGCCTAGCCGCTAGACCCAGCCCAGATTATAAAACACTTTATTTATTCAAGTTTAACGATAGCAACAACCTTTAGTTTGCGTAACCAACTTGCATATAAGAAATACCTGGAATTTAGAATCTTAACAAACGAAAACATTTCTTTTACAAAAACAAAGTTGTTCAAATATTATAATCCACTTAAGATATTTGATTTATTACAGTGCTTTTTAAAAACGAACATTTTTAATTAGTACAGATGTATTTGAAAGGAACGGTATTAGAGGACATTTTGATAACAAACTTTAATTCTGTCTAGCTTTCAATCATACACTATGATCATCATCAGGACACTAGGAAAAACAATTTACATTATAAAGCATATAATATTACATATTTCTAATTCATTTTTACGGACCAATTACCTCTGATTTTGCTAGTATTCACATTTATGTCAGTATTGGAATTCTACTATACTACATTTCTTACTACTTTTTTTACAATTTCTACTACTCTATCGTTTATTTTTATGGAAAATTTCTAATTCTGAAGCGATGTTACATAGTTTCTGGGTCCTTGGTAATGGGAAGTAGTAGGTCCACAAAATCATTATCTATTTCCATTCCATAATCCTGGTTCATTTTGTGTTGGGCTTTTTTAATATATAGGCTCTCCTTGAAGAGCCGATGAATGAATCTTGGTTCTGGTTCGATCAAAACTGCTGAATCAAAGTCTATTTGATGATCATTTTCAATAGCATGCAATGCTATAGCTGATGTTTCCACATTTCCTTTCTTCACATCATTCTGGTGTTCTTTCATTCTTATATCTAATGATCGTCCACTTTGTCCGATGTATATGTCTGAGCATGATTGATTTTTACAAGGTACTTTGTACACTCCGGCCTCTGAGTTTCCATTTGAGTCTTTGCTTTTGCATAACAGTTGTCCAATTTTTGTTCCGGGTTTATATCCAATATCCACATCGAATTCAAAACTAACGCAAGATGCAATTTCACTTGTCAGGTAGAATAAGCCTACCACGTTCTTCTTGAGATGGGTTTGCTTGTTGTGATTGTGAATCTTGTGATTGTTGTTGTTGTTTCTTGACTCTGTCTGTCATCTTTGTTATGCTGTTGTCTAACATGGAATTTGGATAACCATTTTGCTTTAGCGTTGTTCTGAGATGGTCAAATTCTTCTTGTCGGTTGTCATCATCGCATAATATTAGGGCACGGTATACCAAACCATCTACTACTGACATTTTGTGACAGAACGGATGCGCTGATTTGAAGTTCAGGTATTTTTCTGAATGGGTCGGTTTTCTATACAGGAGTTCCTGTTCCTTGTTTCAGGTACAAATACCTAAATTCAAGACGGACGGTCGTCAAATGCATTTACTGATTAAAAAACCTAGAAATAGATCTTTTCCTGCTTACAAACACGCAAGCACATTCAGTGCAATGTGCAGCTGGCAAAACAAGCGAGCAATGTATAATGTAAACACGGAAGTATAAGATTCAACCTGGAAGCAGTACAAATTACATCTACCCAAGAAAGTGCTAGATGTTGAGTATAAGCAGCTGAAGGACAATTAACCAAAGTTATATATATAAAAGGAGGTAGGATTCTGGACGATTTGGAAAAAGGGTCAGATTGGGTTTTGGAGGTCGGATGGGACTTCAAGAATGCTCTGACTATACATCGATCTAATTCTAGAGTCAGGATAATAAAAACAATAAGATGTTGATTTGTCACAGCAGGCGGTACCTCATAGATGCTAAGAAGTAGAAGAAGCGAGTACAACTAAAGTATTCCAAAGAAAATCCTGAAAAATTTAAAAACATAAACTAATTCTATGCGAACTAAAGGATATGTACTTTAAATAGCTTGACTTTTTTGAAACTTCTATACAGTAAATAAACCGTAAACACAATCCCGGCGAGCTAAATCATTCTGTTGCTTATGTATAGAATCATGTCTCTAAATTTGAAACTATCTAATATAGACTAGGTTGAACCCATAAATCAAGACAAAGATAAATACTATAAACTTCAGGTACACCCGTTATTCTCAGGGAAGTTTTTAATGTACATTTTTGCTTTGTTCTCGTATAAACTTTTTCTCTGGATTAAAAGTTTCCCGGAAGTTTCTAAGGCTAATAATAATATACACGTAAGCATATGCATAGAAGGCCCGAAAAGTACCCAAAACATTTGTCAGGTGAATAAACACTAATTCATGTTATTTCTTTAAATAACTGTGGTTTTCATTCAAAATTACACTTTTAAAATGTGACAAATGGCTTAAATCCGTCATAAGGTTTAGTTGATTCTGAGAGGTTTTATCCTTAGCAAGTAGCTAAAAACCAAAATCATTGACAGTTGAAAATTTTGATTTTCTTTTAAAAATGGACTCATCCACTATTCCTGAAGATTGTGCAGTTTGCTTGGAATCGTTGATCGTTGAATCATGTGATGCAAATGTTGGCACCCTGAAAACCCCGTCTAACCACGTATTCCATGAAAAGTGTATTCTAGTTTGGATTTTAAAGTGAGTACACAAAACAATATTTCAGTTCCAGAAATCCCATAATTTAATTTGCAGGTTTTGCTCTAACTTATTTAACAATTTGTGTCATTCTTATTTGTTTATAGCGGCACACCCGGAAACTGTTGCCCACTTTGCAAGCGTTCTCTGCAAATAACTAGCAACAACAAGGAAGTAAAATTTGAACGCAATCCAACTTCTACTCAGACCAACAATAGCTCTAGCTTCCACACCTTTATGAACGGCTTCCAAGGAAATGATTTGGAACTAATTTCCCAGTTTTTAGACTTGTTATGTCACGATGAGCCAGTGATTCGATATCTTGCAGTGACTGCTTCCTTTCTGACGATCTTCTTTTGGCTATTGTTTTTCCCCGTTTTTATACTTGGTTTAGCGTATTTTGTGTTCAACTTTTTGGTTTATTTTTCACTGACAATTTGTAATTTTATTAGGGATGTTTTTCAAAACAATTTTGTGTACGATATATAACGTAGGGCATTGTAGCTCAGGTTGGTTGTTCTGAACAAGTACCGAAATACTGTAGCTATGTATTGATCTATTGATTAAATATAAACTTGCGTTTGTTTTAGTTAGCAAAGTATATAATCAAAGTCACAAATTTATGATTAATGCTGACTTACTTGCCCATCTAGTAGGTAGTCAGAAAAGTTTTTGTCAAAAGTTTTCGTGCAACAAATTTATTCTTGGACATCACTCGGTTGTCAAATTGGAAGAGAAAAGAAGCCGCCCAGACACTCCCATCGATAAGGTACAAGAAGATGAGCGAGTTCGTGTTGCTGAAGTCTTACCAAATGAAACCCCAGAGGATATTCCGACGGAACAATGTAAGTTGGTCCCTTGAGGATAGCTGGTTAAATCCATACTTCCCGTCAAAGTAAACCAGCACAACTCATTAGTGAAATATTATAAATAGTCAAGCTTTAATACATCATTATTTAACTTGGAGTGAAAACTTCAAATTATTTTTAGCACTCAGCTTACTGTTTATTTTGAGAATGAATAATGTATATACTTATTCACAATAAAATAACTTTGCACTCGTTCAATGATAGTGAGTAGTCACTGTTTTATCCATGGTGGAACTAATATACTTGAAATAATTTACCGTTAGCAAGCTTTAGACTATGCACACGACACTTTATAATTTGATAAACCACTTTATCCACCGTTTATCAGAACTACACAAATTGTCGGATTCACCTTTTATTGACGCTTCGTAGTGTATTTTGTATACGTGTATTAATACGTCATGCATATTATGTATAACCCCCTCAAACTTTAGGTTTTGAATTTTCTTGAGGTCCGCAATTTAAAAAAATTAAAAATTTGTAAGTCTTTCAGTTCAGTTGTTAGTTTATAAGCCTCTATAGTGAAATTGAAGGACAGAAACATAGGAATTCTCTGCTAAGTTGTTACGTCAGTCATTTTTAAAATTTTGAAAGCTTACAACATATTGCATATTTGCTTTAAGTATATATAACTACGTATGCGTATATTTATCGTTTTATTCTTCAAGAACTTTGTAGAACATTCCAGAAATCTCGAATTAATACTAGTTTTATACATATATTTGCTTTACAGATTGATTGCAAAATGTGTATAATATGTCGAACAAATGACATATAAAATTATCTATTTTAATACTAAAGCTTACCATTTTGACTACCCGATCATCACAGCTTATTCTGCATTTGTATACTTGAGGATTCTGCAACACAGCAGATATATTGGAACTGGTCTATAATATATATATATATATAATATATATTCAGTACTAGTGTTAAACCTAATATTCTATAAACTTTTCTAAAAAATTGCAGTAATTCCATATTAAGTTTATCAAGTGAACTTATTGATGCCAAGGGAGCCACACGAGCAAAGTGTTATTCAGTCTCCTATTCTTGAAATACAATGGGTCAATCCGAAATGCTAATATCCTATCATGTTTTACTGGCTTTTAAAATGAAATTACTAAATTTTATGAGATTTGTGGTATAATATGCTTTCATTTACACAGAACAAAGGAGGCCATAATCAGAAATTTGTAGCAGGAATTGCTGGTTGTTTGACTTTCTATAAGTATGGCTTCTAGTTCATGTTATTATGTCTTATGTATATCTTATGCATGCACAAAACTGTGCTTAGCAGTGAGGACAAAAACATATTTACACGAGGCAGCTAGAAATATGAAAGTCTTGAAAGTAATCGATAATAATATTGTATTGTAATTTTGCTCTGGTTTTTGTACTTATATAAATACCTACATACAATTTGCGTGCATAAAGTATCATGCCTTAATGTGAAAACGTATTAGTAAACAATACAAAATAAAGCAACTTTAAACTTTTTTTTAAATTTTGAGCAATGAATGAGCATATATACATTTATACCTAATCTGTATCTCCATAAAATTTAAAACGTAACCAAGCAATTAACAAGCATGTCCACCACAGCGTTGCCAAACTGTAAAAAACTATTTCTTGTGATTTTGTAGTACGGATGCACCAGTTGAGTCTGTAACGGTTTTAGGCTTTTCAGCTGCTTGCCAATAACTTTAAATTGTCTTCATGTCTCTACTAGAGCATTAGTTTCGCCACTTACTTTTTGTTGTTCAAATTGCTTTGCCAATACTTTTCTTCCCTGCTTACGGCTGTGAATACGTAAACCAGCTAAAAAATCAGCCGACTTTTTATAACTATCTGCAACAAAGCTTGTTTCCAAATATTCAATATAAATTGGAATAAGCAATAAGAATATTCCCAAGTGGTATCCAGGAAGTAGCAGTTTTTCGGGATGTTTAATACAAATATATAAACCCACCAGGGCAATAAACATTAAAACTAAAGCATGTCCGGAGTTTCCTGCACCTAAATTAATATCTTTATTTTGAAGAACGTGAGCACCTGAGAAAACAACCACATATATTTTTGAAAACTACATACTTTAAACTCTAGAATACATGTTTTATTGAAAGTTATATATGCTTTAGTATAAGTTTAATTTTGCTTCAGAAAAATCAAAAAAAATCTTTTATTCCTGTTTTCAGTCAGTCAGTTTTTCATCTAAGTTGTCTGGTATGCGTATATATAACAAATATAGTTCATGTGAAGTACCATTTTGTAGTACTATATATTGCAATTGTTTAGGTACCAATACCATGAAATTCTGTTGCTTGTGTAAAAAGTTAGGGGAATTACAAAATTTTGTACTTTTTCTAACAAGCATTTATTTTTTTCAAAAATGTCACTGAAAAACTCAATGATATTTTTGAATCATTGTAAACAGCCGTGCAGTTAGGTATAATATTGGGGTAATAGCATATTTTATAAGGTTTTGAATGGTATACTGCTTTGCTTATTTAATTTTGTAAAGGCTCCAAATTTTGCAAATTAAATTTGCACTGTCATTTTGAGACTTTACGTCATTTAATCGGTAATATACACTAGCTAAGCACATTGGTGTTGACCAAGTGATGTCTATTTAGATTACGGACACAATAGAGTTTCCAAAATGAGACACACTTTAAGAAAATAACTTGTTGTTAAAAAGCTAGCGTACTTTAAAGAAAAAAATTACGTGTAATTTTTGCAGCGGGAATAACGCCGCTTAAATTAAACAAATTCGACTTAAAATTTAACCGACATCAAAATGTTTGATTTTTTCCCAAACAAGTATTCATACTATTTAATGTATGTAGATTCTAAAAATAGTGCCACTTGTTCTATTTAGTTGTTGCGATGTTGAAAATTTTAGCTTTCAAAAAAGGTGCAGGTAACTCCGGACATGCTTTAGTTGATGTGATGCAAACAACGTGTGGCCCAAAATTTCATTAAAGCATTGCAACATATAGTGCTGCTTTTTATAAAACTGAAATACTTCATGGGCATTCATTTCATTTCCCAACTTACAGATAAATTTTGGTTTGCTTGACTTGTTGTCAAAATAAAATCCCACTGGTTGAAACAGGCCACACCAAAAAACTGTACATCGCATGTATAATACAACCATAAGATCTGTTAAAAGGATTATGTCAGCTCCGCTAATGCAAACGTAGTATATTGCCAAAACCAGAGGTGCAAATTTTAACTCTAATTGAATATCCAACTCAAGCACAGTTACAATGGAGAACCTCTGTCAAATACTAGCAAACCAATGCCGAAGGGAACGACTAAGGTTCCGTAAAACATACTTTCTGCTATCCATTCAGTAATTTTGTTGAATTTCCGGATTTCCCGTTTCAGTTCTTGATTGCAAGAAAAGTATTCCCTGAACGCTTCTGTAGGCAAATATATAATAATAAGTTTAATAAAACTTTTATTCAAAATTCCAAAAGCTTAGAAAGCGATTATACTTACTTTTATACTTGTCGCAATAGTCAATCATCATATTGAACAGTCGCACAACTTGAGTTTTTACCTGGCGCATACGAATTCCCATAGTGCCTATGTGAAAATACAGACACATAAATCCAAAGTGAAACATGGTGTGGAAAGCGTCCTTGCTACTTGTGCCACTTTGTTCCTCAACGTCCACAATGTCGGTATTACTTTGGGTAGAGTTGCCTCTGTGAGTGGCAGTAGCTACCTTAGTCAGTTTTATGCATATGATACAACTCATAAAGTAAAGCGTAAAATATGAGACAATAGTTGTTAACATTTTGACAAATTCCGTTGTTTAAAATCATTCGATTGTTTGCTCTATCCCAGGAGAATATTGTTGCCCAAGAAAAGCGAAGAAGGTTCATGCGCCAGATGTAAAGTTTTTTAAATTCTTCAGAAAACATTACGGACAGTTTCTTTTTAAGAGGTATAAGTATGTTGTTCTGCTTCGGACTGTCTTATTTGTGACGCAGAGACAAAGTGGGTTAGGGTACTTTAACACGTGTATTGATTAATATATTAGGGAAAAACAAGTTTACCTGACTACAACTACGCAAGACGCTATGAGAACTTACATATTCAGGAAAATAGTCTAGCATTTTATCCGTTCGAAATCCTCATTTTTCTGAATTACAGGAAAGTTTATGTAGCTTAAAACATTCCAATGTTGTTGACGCTATATAAGCTACCTTAAACTTTTTGACTATATGCGGTAAACTTGTTATTGAGTCTTCGTAATTCATTGTGAAAAAACATGTTTATTTGAAAAAAGTATTTATATATATATATGCTAAGTAAAAACATATTTACTCAGGCATACCAAACATACTGACCAAGCCTCTATATGGATCCCTAACTTTTATTGATAATTACACCTAAAAAACAGGCATAAATTTATTTGACGCATTGATAAGGATCATGTATATTAAAAACTGGAAAAAGTTAAATCTCCCATGTAGTCCTTGTTTTTTAAATAATTAGATTGGCAATTCTGAAACTCTTAATGTCAGTATATATAAACTGTATCAAAATTACATAAAACATATGTTTGGAATTTGCAAAATTAGTGGCATCAAATGCAAATTTATTTTTTGCTTGGGAATAAATACATTTTATTTGGGAACGCAGCAAATGCAATGCATGTTTATGATCCGTCAGCATTCATCCATCTAACAGATTGAATTTGACAGACTTATTTAAAAATTAACATTTCATATTATGAGATAACCTGTAACAATATCCTCTAAGCTTCTCGTTGGTAAGATATGCAATTGGGCAAATCTCGGTAAGCTTTTAAGTGTTAGAAATAAAGAGTTGTATGGTAAGTTGTACCACCCTAAAAGTTGGATAGTTATTCATGTGTTTTCCGGGGAGCAATGAGGGCGAAATTCAAAATTGTAGGATTAAGATGACAATTTGGTTCACAAAACATGCATTTTGTTTAGTTGAAGTTCAAAAATCTCTAAGATACAGTCTGATTTGTCATTAATAAAAGTCATTTTTTCTAATCAACGCAAAACGCAAATAGATAACTTTTAACGTATATTAATATTTATTTGTTTCATATCAAAACTGTTTGTACGAAAAAATAAATACAGAAATATTAGCTCCTATACAAAAACGAAAGCCGTGAATGTTGGTTCGTATGTTTTAGTATCTTAGTGAAAATGATAGCGTAAAGCAAAATGTAAAAATGTGGCTATGTACACCATGTTCACAAAGGATCGAAAGGAATGCATAGCGACGCAGGCAAAGATAAAACATCCATGGTAAACCTTTAAAAGATGCTCGCTGCTATAAACGGTACTGATCGTGACTTTGATATTAGAAAGCTACATCTACCTCAGGCATTAACAAATGAAAATATCAACTTCAGCTTTAGCATAACAACCGGTTTTAAATACCGGCGGTTAGCCAAATAAGAACGTCATTAGAATTGGGGATGTCTAAAATACTAGAAACCGCAAAAACCTGGCTCGGCATTGGTGGCGGAAAGTTAATAATCGCAGTTAAATTTAACAGGGCAATTAAAAAAGAAATTAACTTTTTGATGTTTTTAATGTCACAAATTGTTCCTCTAATTGTGTATGGTTATTAAAAAATAGCCAACATTTTTAATTTATCGAAACTGCATTTTAAATTGCTAAATGTTCAAACACATTTAAACTTAAAACGTATATAACTTGATTACGTTAGCTTTATTTAACTTGATTTTTTTTATGTTACTATTAGATTGACACTAGTTATCGACCAAAACACAAATAACTTCGTTTCTCGTAACTAGGACATATGGCTGTAGGGAGTTGGCGTAGCCTTAGCCATTGTTTTTAAACAAAACAAGTGAGCAATGTATAATGTAAATTCGTTTGTCCCAGCAGGCAGTACCTGATAATAGTTACTTTACTATATCGGGATATAGTCGGGATATATCGGTGGAGAGGAATGTGGCCTTGTGCAATTAAAACATCATTTTTAACTTCTCCGTGCACATCCTATGTCCAATATGCAGGCTTCTAGGATTTTTCGGTTCGGTTTTATTCTGTTTTTAATTAATTTAAGAAAAGTGACTCACGGTATCATCTAAATCGCTATAATATAATGAAGTTACCTTAAAATGTGAATTTGTATGGTGCTGTCTATAAAAAGTCATTTTGTTACATACAGGAACAGATAATTTTTCAAAGCACAATTACAACTGTATACAAAAATGCACTAGCCTTGTCGCTAATTATTAGAATGAGACATTGAAGACTCAATATTGTTTTGAGGTAGAGCAAAACTCCAATCGGCAATCAAAAGTCTGTTTTGTAGCATAAAATTTTGATTTTGTAAAGCAGCTGGCAAAAAAAGTAAGAAACAATGTGTCTGTTCCATTCTAATACCTATATAAAAATGCAATGAATTTGTTTAAATGTGGTAGTACTTGACACTAATTTTATAACGTCTCAGGAAGTAATGTGTTGGAGGAGCTAAGTCAAATAACTTTTTAATTGGTCAAAACAAGTACTTTTTCAATAAAAATGGATTTGAATTGGCTTAGAGTTATTGCGCAAGCAAGGTTCAAGTTTAATTATGCCAATCAAAAACTACCAATTGACAAAAATTGTATAAAGTAATTTTAAAGATAAATAATTTATAGTTAGCTGGTTAAATTTTTGTATTTGTAGCAGAAGTTTATTGCCAAACCGGGTCCACCCAAGTTCCATTGCGGTAGACTTGACAGCGTCTTCTATATACTGAATCCGCCGCGTTGTCACTGTTATGATTTTCAACCGCAGAAATTAAATAAGACTTTTGATCAACATATCCAGGGCCCCACCAGAGAGCCTGTTTTTCCAGTGCTCCAAACCTCACATCCGTTATACAAGACTTATATTTCTCCAAAGCGTCATTGACTTTTGTTTCCGCTTGCTGAAGCCTGGTCGACACCGCTACTAGTTTAGTATTTATACTTTCCGTTGAATTCTTCAAATTTTCAAGTTGGCCCTGTAGATGATCAATCTTGTCAAGCAGAAGGCCCATTGCTTGGTTCAGGTTGGAGATAAGCTCAAGGTGAGATTGCAATGTTGAGTCGACCACTTCTTGATCCAACCTGTTAGCCCTAAGCAACGCGGTTTGAATTTCCAAAAATTTCTCAAAGTCTTCCTCCGGGATGGACTTTAGTGAGTCTGTAAATATTTAAATAAAATGTACATATATGAAATGAATACTGTGAACTTGCAAAGCAAAACAACTCTCTTACCTTGAGTTCCTTGTGCAGCGCGCTCCTCCTGGATGGCATTTAGTATGGCTGTGTGTATATTGAAATAATAATACATGAAATATTTATTTGAAATAATTTTTACAATTCTGAAAAGTCAAAAACTCTCTTACCGTGAACTGGATCTGCAGCACCCTGAACTTGCTGCTGCGCAAGCAGAGCAAAAACAAAAACGCTTAATAAAACTCTCTTCATTTTAAAATTTAAGAATGTAACGGTGTTTCGCTTCAGTTCAGTGAAATGAGTAAGAGAAACTTCTGTATGCTGAATGAAGTCAAAACCAGTCTTTATATACCACTTTCTCTAATTGTGCTAATGACGAAGACATGAAAGAAGAATGGCACTGGCGAAGGTACTTCAGCGATGATGTTAGGGAGATATTCGTCACCCATGGATTTAGACGAATTATCTGATCAATGATTTCTATTTCCTTTCAACAACTTGTTGTTCTCTATTTAATTAATTTCACCGTGGCGATTCATAAAATCATGTAAAACGATATAACAAAGTCATTTTATATATGCTGTGAATTTGTATGCTGTGTACTCTACGAAGTCAATTTGTTACATATTATAGATAACTTAAAAACAGGAGTTCCGAAATACTTTAAAATTTTGAAACTATTTCAAATACAAATTTTTTAAGTTGAAAAGGCAAAATCATGCAGCCGGCTACCGGTACCATTGCCTCATTCTGTGACAGTACCATTTTGTGACAAACTGAAAAGCAAAATTTTTGTTAAAATTCTGGTTTAATGGGGAAGACTGACAGACGTACCACATATCAAATAAAAGTGTATACAAATTTAGCATATTTAATATTTGAAAGCATTCTTTCGCTCACCTCACTTTACATACTTCAAAATTTGACAGACATTCTGACAGTTTGCAAATAAAACCTGTCCTCGTGTATGTTTAAACATGTTATATTATATATAAATTCCATTTATCTTATAGTTTATAGTCTTGTTATTCATTCAAAATTATTAGTATATGTTAAAATCGGCAGGATGTAAAATGACAAGACTGAAGGTATCTCATTGTTTGTCACATCTAATTTGTTATCTGTCACAAAAAACATCAGCATGGATGGAATTTTTCCAAAACAATATTATTGATAATTGAGTATATGATGTCATGAATCATAATATATTACTCATGCTCCATTTTCGTCGGGGAGTGTATTTGGGAGTGATATGGCGACAAAATATTTACCAGTACAATATTCTTTCACCTTTGTTTTTTACATTACTCCAATAAAATACGATGCCAAAGTTCAATTTTATATTACGCAAACTAGTCTACGATAAATGATAACGAAAAACGAAAGATATTAAGATAAGTATGAAAAACCGCGTTAACATAAAAGCTCTTACTTACATTTGCTACCATGTATGATTTTTTATGCTGTTAGACCAAAGAGCAGAATAATTATGAAGTCATGTTACATAAATGTATTCTATGTTCCACTTTTGAATGCTTATCAATTCTACGCCGGCGTTAAATGCTAATCGACATTCCACAATCCATACTCCTGGTGTTCATAAAGCCAAGCACACACTTGATGACTTCATATGAGTATGTTTTACCCATAGTGCGACGTGCGACATAATATTTAATCACATAAACTTCGGTTAGTTTTATGCATGTACTTAATTCAGTATGGCATTTCTAAGGTGAATACCAAAAGGCAAATTTGTACAGTGCATAAATTAAGCTATATAGTTACGTGTTTAACATATTGCTAAACAAAAATATGATACCAAGCAAGCCAACCCTAGAATTATATTTTGGTAATGTTTCAAACTGCTTTTGAGGTCTTAAAAGCCAACTATCTGTACTGCTTTTGAAGTAGCTTGCCTATCACGTAAGTTTCTAGACTTCTCAACTGCAAAAAACGTTCCCTTCAAAATCATATTAATTACTTAAATATTTACCTAGTTTTCTGATAGTTTTGATTTCATTTCCAAATGACTCAAATGACCTACGGGTCCGGCGAATACAAAGTTTTCTCGGTAACAAGGTGCAAGCGTGTGGAGGCTGTTTTGTTGACTAAGGTAGCAAAGCAGATCAAGGAAAGGTCAAGGTGAGTAGTGAGTGTTCAGGTTATAGGAATTTCAAACCGTTTCCCTACTTCAAGATAAATATGGTCATGTGGAGATTTAATTGTAATTTTTTAGTTTATTTATGGCACAATAAAGATTTTGACTTTACAAAACTTAAAAGGGCTATATTCCCAACCTTATGCAAGGTGGCTCCAGGATGCTCCCCATAAACACATATACTATTTGATAGCTCATTGATGAGCTTTTTAAAAGCATTGCTGGCCACAGGCTCAAAAAACGTGATCCATTGACACTTTTAGCATTCATACAATCTGAAAAGTGCGTAATCAGTCCCCTTGTGCGTCAGAATCAAGCGTTTATCTAAGCTTATCTTTATTTTATCTAAATGCTTTTCTCTGATAAAAAAATATTTTCTTTATTTAAAAAAGCTCATGATTTAAATAATAATTTCATGCTTAAAAGTATTTTTTATTTAACCAAGTAAAATAGCAGAAAAAAACATTTTTTCAATCATGAAAATGTTTTTATTTTTAGTTCGATGTTTATACATGTCATTGTTTGTTTTTCTACGATGTTAATGAAAGTATGCGTACTATTTTTTATGAATGGATGTGATGCTGAAAAAATAAGTGATATCCATACCAAAGTTGTTTCCCTTCTTTACAATAAAACAAACAGATTACTTGTTATCGTGGTCAAAATATTTTTATTTCCTGTGTTTGTCATTGTAGTGATTTCTTTGTGCTGATTTGTGATACTAGTATTTAGAACTGCTACACTACATACTATTGTAAGAAAGGCTGTGCATAAAATTTGTGTTGTGGTTATCATTCTCGCTGTGCATATTAATATATCGTGTTTTCAACATAATGATAACCTCACTAAAGACCAACAAAGTATATGATTGAAAACTAGACTGATCAAAAATCTTGTTTATTTTCCTTTTTTCCTCCCGTATATGCTATGCTTACTAAATGCAAAACGCGTATAGAGCTGACATGATATAAGATCAAATAATGATAGTCTTAATAACATACAATCAAATTTATTACACTGTTTAAAGCTAAATCCCAAATGTTCATCAATATTTTTACTTAAAGTAATATGTAGCATTGTTTGGGGCATCACTCATGGATTCCTTATGGCTTTCGTATCTGCATACAAACAAAAGTTAAATATTTATAAACCTTATTTCTCGACAGAATTGTTGAATGTAATTTATAATACAGTATTATATACCTATTTCTCTTATATGCGCAAAAGCAACAGCAAGCAGCACTGACAACCAGTAAAATGGACATTCCCACAAATAAAATAGTCTTCCCGTATTTAAAAACTAATTCCCATTCTGGCGATATTTCTTCAATATCGTCTGCCGAGTTTTTAAAAATTTGGTGCTCTGTGGAACTGAATTCACTTGTTGTAGTATCAGATGTCACAGTGATTTCTGAGAAGGAAGTAGATTTCATGGTTGTTGCGTCTTGAGCTCCTTTTGCCATTACCCATTTGCTTCTATGACATTCTGGAATCAATGTACCAACGCCATCAACCACACCCTCCAATCCAACGGTGGCTCTCATAACACCTGTCGTCTTAGCCAGTACTGTCCACTCATCTTGGTCGCCCACGTATTCCAAGTCCTTCAGCTTTTTCTAAATCTCTTGCGTGCCTACAGGCTTATTTACGCCCAGCGTATATGAGATTGTTTGAGTGTCCTGTCCCGTCCCGTCCGTCCGCAGAACAGCTGATATAGTAGCAGTACTACTTTTTTCATATTTGGAAGGATGGAGCTGATATTTGGTATGTAGACCAATTTAAGGGTGGGGAATTCAGCCAAATTAACTAATTACCCCTGGGGGGTAGGGCTCATCCCCCAGGGGTAGTTTTTTACAGTTTTGCTCGGTTTGAGCTCAAATTTGGTATGTAGACTAATTGAAGGGTGGGGAATTCAGCAGAATTAACCAATTACCCCTGGGGGTAGGGCTCATCCCCCAGGGGTAGTTTTTTACAGTTTTGCTCGGATTGAGCTCAAATTTGGTATGTAGACTAATTGAAGGGTGGGGAATTCAGCAGAATTAACCAATTACCCCTGGGGGGTAGGGCTCATCCCCCAGGGGTAGTTTTTTACAGTTTTGCTCGGATTGAGCTCAAATATGGTATGTAGACTAATTGAAGTTTGGGAAATTCGTTTTTCACCAAAATTGGCGCCAATAATTTGTCGCTGGGCGTACTTTTACAACTTTACTAAAGTTTTATTTCCTATTATTATAGCTACCAGTTACCTTAAAATGCACTGTATATTCTATGGGGACATTTTCAAACACCTTAATAAACGAGCTAACATCGTATGCAGTGCAAGGCGGAATTTCAAACTTATCTGCAACCCTAAACTCATTTTCCTCAATTCTGGTAAACTTTTTCACCGTTTGACGACTTGTCTCCGTTGAAAACGAGAAGGCTTGTTTCAAAGCCGTTTTCACTGCAAATTCAAACTTTAACTTATTTCCAAACTTTATAATACCCAAGTCAATTCCCCCATACGGCTCTGCTCCAAATGTGAATTGAAAATCTGTAGTAGTTTCCGAGGACAGGCTTGTAAGCGATCGTAATCCTTCACTACGTTGGACCTCAAACGAATTTTTGAATGTTTTGGTTTTGGAATATTCTTTAGTAATAGTAGCATTCCCGTTGTTACGAAATTGTGTACTAGAAGCCAGTTCAACATTGCCCACGTTGCTTTTCGAAAATGTGGAAATCATCTCAAATCTATAAACTGTTGCCGTCAATCTAAACCAATTATTAAAATAATAAATAAATAATCTCGCCGGGGTGAAATGACTTCATATTATTCCAAGGATGCGTTGCTCCTGGAGTTCTCCAGCGACCCATGTGTTCCGACATTTCATTTTTTCCTGCCCTTATCCACGCTTCTGGACCAGTACAATCCGTTGTGTAGAATGTTCTCAAGGAGTTACCATGATTATCAATAGAACCAACGTTGCCATGAAGATATTCAGGAATTTCAATGCAGCCACGAACGTTGCTATATTGAGCTTGTAAATCCTTGTAATCAGGCTGTTTGAAAATGTCAACGTGTACTTTGTCTCCTCCTTCGTTCTCAGTGCAAACTTGAAATGAGCTGATGTCCTTGTTGAGAGAGCCCGCAAAGTCGATCTGTTCTAGGTTTATTCCATCGTTGCTACCTGCTGGAATTTTAAAATTTCTGCCTTTACAATAATCCTGGTAGACAATTATACAAACGTCTGTTTTTATTGAGGTTATTTTGTCATCGCCAAAGGACGGTACTTTTATGCAGCCCGGTGTAGCTTCCACTTCAAACCTTAGTCCTATATAAAATGTAAGCATTTGTTGTGAACTGTAAATAACAGGCTCTTTTTAGTTTTAGTGTATTACGCAGATATTTTAAACTTACCAACGTAATTAGCGGAATGAAAAGCCTGTATTTTCTCCGCGTTTGCCGTGGCAATAAACGCCTGCAAAAGAAGAACAAAAAGTGTAAGCTGTAACATATTGCTGCGTGTTCCTTGAAAACTAACGATCAATTTGAGTCTTCTCCTGACAACAGATATATTTGAAATATGTCAGAACCCCTCCCTGTTTCGTGCTTATATACTTATCTGACACCCTGAACTGCCAGACCAAACGTTTTGTGGTGCACATTAGTGAGTCAGAATGAGAGAAAAAACGTACAAATCTTATCGATTACAAGCTGCAAGGCTTCACAAATATTCATTTATTTTGTTCAGCACAATATTTATTTCGCAAATTATTCAATGCAAATATGACTCATTTAAAAAATAAACATTTTCCATTTCCAAATTTGAGATAACTGCGTTCATTGCTTACTTGAAGTATCACAGTTACATGAATTTATTTATTTTACACCTTAATTAAGATTACCAATATGCATAGTTATCAATCTTTTTACCAACATGGAATTATTATATATGACTCACATTTTTGCACAATAATTTTGCAGAAATGGTAAGTGACATTACAAAATTAATCATCTAGCTATATGATATCTGATGGTCACCTTTGCCATTTACAAACATTAAACCATTTTAAGTGTAAACTTTAAGTAATCGTGGAAAGTAGATTGGCTGACTCAGTTTTATTTTTAAACCAAGCTCATTCTCGAACTGCGATTGCTCATCCAACACTCGTTTTTTGTGGGCCCTACATCTTGTATAGTTAAAAAAACCGGAAAATATACATCAAGGTTAACAATTAACAGAAACACACATCTTTAATTTTCTAAATTGAAATTTTTTTTGGGACTATTGAAAAATAGGATCAGATAACCAGATAAACAATATTCGTCCTAATCTTTCATCTGGTTTCAAATTTCTTTGCTGGCATTAATTCCTTGTATTGTAGTGTTTTAGCTTGCTCCAATTAAATGTTCATTAAAGTATCTGGTTTCTAAACTATCCCTTAAGTACAACAACATGGGGTATAACTAGACTCAATATTACGTTTCACAGCCGTTTAAATGCACTTACAATTAGATAATGATGGTGATTGCGTGTTGATGTATGAAAGTGCCAATAAAATATTAAACCGTGTGCCTATGTCTTAATTTTGAACATGAGATGAATCCAAAAGCTACAAACCGAGAAAACCGGCCAAATACACTTTTATAAAATCGCTACAATTTTTAAACAGAAGAATGAGAGTTAAAAACACACAACGATATGCATGTGAAGAAAAAGCCGGTTTTCTCCAGCTGATTTTTCAAAACAAGCAAAGCCTTAAAGGTCATTCACCCCAAAACCCACAACAAACCACCTCTTAAAGGTCAATGACCCAAAACAAAATCAGCTGTTATTCCCAAAACCCAAAACAATAGCCGAGACGCGACGCCACGGATCAGCTGATTGTACAAAACCCAAAACAAAGCCAAAATTCGACACCTCAAGTTAGGTTCGGCCGGAAAACGAGATCCATAGATTCCTTGGTGGCACCATAGCTGGAATCATTTTTAGAGGAAAACAAGATTAAAGGAGGTCCCAAGGACAATCTGGAGCTGCAGTCATTTTTGGAGGAGGGGGAGGAAGATGGATAGGAGAACAACAGCAGCGGCAGTCCCACGGTCAACGGAGCTGGAATAATATTACAAGATGTGCACATAATATATAGTTCTCATAATGTAAAAAATGCTATTATTACGGAGATTTGAAACTATTTTTTAAAAATTCAGATTGACCTTGGGACCTTGACATTTAATTTAGAAAATGTGCTTCAGCCTAAAAAGATGAAATTGAATAATTTCGTCCACCTGACCTGATAAAAACTAACATTGAAAATGACTTTGGTGACGGCGTTGTTGTTACGGTAAAGGAAAATGGTGTTGTGCTAGCATCACGGGCACAAGCTTTGCAATGCATTTTATATTAGCAGCCAGGGGCTTCAGAACCTGCACACAGGGCCCAAAACATTCTTGTCTCATAAACCTGTGTGCAGGCAGAGACCTCGGTAGTGGTGAGCTTACTGTTCATATTGTGAGGCACTGCAGCTACTCGAGGAAACGCGGATCAGACAATATAGCTGTCTTAGACGCTTGAATTTGGTATTCAGAATTTACTATTGACTAACAAGGATTGCACAGTTTTCTTGAAAACATTGGGAACAGCTACCCTGTAGGGTACTGAAAATTAGTCAAGGGCCAACGGATCACCTACAAAATCCCATGTATCTAATCGTATTTACACAAAGGACATAGTGATATCCTAATCTAGCTATCCATGATATGGAAACATGCATGGTAGAAGAAACATTTTTTTCATTAAATACCTGACCTAATGGTATTTACTGCCTAGGTATATGGCTAATTTTAGTCAGGTGCCAAAGTAGATTTGTTTTCGAGGAATTCTAAAAATTAAACTTGTTTTCGTTGCTTGATTAATGAAATTGCTTTTTTTAGATCGTTAAATTAATTGCTGTTGTTACTTGTTGAAATGTGTTTTTGTACCTTCTAAAATTAGTTGTTTTTGTAGCTAGCTAATTCAAGTTGCTTTTGTGGGCTTAAAAACTATTGTTTCTTTTTTTGTGTGCTAAAATAATTTGGCAACTTTCAGAAACAATTTGTTTCGGTGTCATTTCAAAATTATATGGGTTTCGTAAATATAAAATTTGTTGATGGAAGTGTAAATATATTAGTTTTAAAAGAGGTATAATATTCTGAGGAATATTTAACTTGCTCTAGAGGATGAAGATAAGCTTCCTAACCTTTTCAGGCAACTTTGAAAAATAACTATGCTCCCTAGGAAATTTTAGTTATAAAGTGGTTTTCTAGTCTAGTGATTTGTACACGTATGCAAAAGAAATTGCTTTTTTAAAGGATATCACTGGAGCTATTTCTCAGGTAAAACTTGCGAATACGTTTTGTGTAGAAGTAATCTAATAGCAACTACTCTCATGAGTTTCCAGATGAAGTATTTACATCGCAAAAAAGTGGCTTAAACAGTTCAAAGTTTTATTTCATATTTGAAATTTACTACTATAATCTGCTAACGATCTAAAGCTTTGTCGAAAATGGAGTGTCCAATATACTTTTTTGTTTACGTTTCTCTCTTGATTGGTAACGTTTTATGCCAAGAGAGCCCGTTACCAAGCTTGCAAAACGACACCAATCTCTGTGAATCAGTAGAGTTTCAGATATATGCTAAACGTTTAATAAATCTCTTAGCGGCACATATGAACAAACATGAGCTAATGATTCACAGCTTTGGACCAACTTGCAGTTTTCAGTTACCCAATATGCGTTACATGATATTTAATAGAACATACGGAAACGATGTAGGAATCGAGTTTCCGTTTAGACACAGCCAACCCTTTCCTGTTATACTGGCACCACTGACAAAGTGAAACACCACAATTTCAACCTTTAACGTATTCGACACTTTTTATCAGATTTCACTTCGTTCAACCTCTGTCTATTTGTTCGTACACACGCAGAATTTACCAAACAATTCCGCATCTCTGTTTTCCAGTACAGACGCCACTTGGCCAGCCACAAAACTATTGATTCAAGTGGGTACTTCAAGTGTCACATTTACAAGGTATTACTGCTTTGGCCACTGTGGTAAATATGTGCCCTGGAAAATATTGCAAAACTTTTCGGAACGGACTTTATTAGATCCACTTATTCTTCATAAAAATTGTTTTTTCAATGGTCACTCAAATAAAATTACAATCACACAAGACATATCAAAGACCCTCTTGGTCTGCAAAAACCTAAGACAGTTTTCTTCAACATGTCAGTATCCATACAAAAACGCGCTACTGATTTCACAGTATCATAACTTTACTTTGAAATATATGAGTTTTCAAAAATTTGGGTCTTATATTTTTGATCACTATTCCACAATTCAATATTTTGAACCCTCAAAGTCTTATTCGGGTTATGGGGACAGCATTGCCACATATGCTTACCTAAAAACTGGTCTGGCGTTACACAAGGTTGCAAGTGAATCCGTGTTTTATTGCACAAGTTTACACCAAGGTAAACAAAGACTTTCTGCCAGCATGCAGTCATGGATGGGAATCATGTCAGTTCCAAGTGTGCTTTGTTTAATTGTTTCGTTGTTAATTTTTACACGATTCTTGAATTACCCATGTGATGGCAAACCTTCCAAAAGCAATATATTTGATTTGGTTGGAGAAATCTTGGGGTGGTCTATAGCAAGTGCACACAAACGCACAAGACTTTTATTTCTAGTAAGCTTACATGGGATGTCAATATGTCCATACTACACAAACGAGGTCACAACTCGTGCGACTGTTTTTGTACACGAGAAACCATACAAGACATTAAGAGACTTGCTGCTCAACGGATTTAAACTTTTGTGGCCAAAACATTATTACCAGTTATTACCTTCAGTTTGGGAGTCCAGATATGAGGAATTTGGAAAAAGGAATTTGTCGAATTTACTAAATAGCAGTATTTACTACAACAAAACACTAGTGCACACGTACTACACCGATGTTAGTTTTCTAATGGGAAGATTTGCTGCTTTGCATGCACACGTAGAGCCATATTTTGTAGATAGAGAACAAGGTGTTAAAGCACAATCAAATGATAGCTCAAGAAAATGTTTCTTGCTCTCGGAAACGTTTACCAGAAGACATCAGTACCATATTACGTATACAGTTAACAGACTGTGGGTTATGAAAACCGTTCAACGTATCCGTGAAGGTGGTTTTATAGAAAAATGGAATGACTGGGCGTCCTTTGCTGAGAGATTTGAATACGGTCTACCCGGTATTGTGTTTTTATCTGACCAAGTTTTAACAACAGGAAATTATATGGAATTAAAACACTTGCTGATAATAATTGTGCTGGTTTGCATTCTGTGGATCTTTGCTTGGATTTTCTTGTTAGCTGAAGTTGGGTATGAAAAAATCCAGACGGTTTATTTCCGTATAACTGCAATTCAAGTAAATGAAGTACCAAAAGTGAGAGTGCAAAAGATTCAAGTTAAAAAAAATACGTTGGAAATGGAAACAAATAAGTTGGATAATGTTCTAAGCCAAATGGAAATTGCCACTAGTTCTCAGAATGAAACGTTGAGTACACAGTTGAAACATGCAAAGTGGGAGCTGAAGGTGGCGGCAAGAAAGAATAAAAGATTACAAGAGGATATTTTGAAAACGAGAAAAGATTTGGAGACGAAATTTTATAAAGCCAGAGCAGAAGCGACTAAGGAAATGAGATTGAGAAACCAAATGGAAGAGGAATATAAATGCAAACTTCAGGAAATTAGCGAGAAATTCGAAAAACCTAAGATGGATCTGGAAACAGTTAAAAGGTACAAAAACTATACATATTTACAGCTTATTAAAAACCAAATTAAATTTACAATCTTTACGCCATTGCAGAGGTAATCGTCAATACAAACAACAAAAGAAAATGCTTAAGCAAAACTCGGTGCGTCTCGAAGCCCAGATAAACAATTTGCGGGATGATTGAAGATTGCCTGAATTGAGCAACGTATGTCATTAAATACCTTATTCATGAAAAAGTAAGTTTCTTCTGCACCTTCTTGGCATGCATAATTATGTTGTATACATTTACTTTACTTGACCTCAAATCGAAGCAGATATAGTATATTACGATGTGGAATCATATTCACTAAACGGTTTCATGAATTTGCGAATTGCATAATGTATAGCAGCACAGTAAAAAAGCTGGAAAAATAAACTCCAAAAATTATTGGTTAATATACGACAAAACACTTAAGTGTTTTTAAATTTGAGAAAGTTGATTTTTTGGTGGTCCCCAACGCAAATAGTTACTCATATAGCAACAGTTACGCAAATAGCAACAAATTAACTGGAATCTGCATAGAGTAGAGCGCACAATATATTTGATCAAAATATAATGATTGAACATTAGGTAAGTATAAATAAAAAAGGTGCTTAAAGCTTAACGTCAATCATTCTTTTAATCTCTTAACAAATCCTTGTTCATTTCTTGACCTTCGTGTAAAAGTACCTGAAAGTGCTTCTGCATTAATATAATATTGTATGATCTGTGTAGTTTGTTGGTAGCCCTATGATATAAATAACTGCAATCAATCAGCACAATTCTTTGCATATTAATAATTAATCTTTGGTTTATTTTTTTAAATTTGCAACAAACAAACTTTGTACATGCCACATTTTTTTCGAATTTATGAACTATATTACGTCAATTTAATTTCAAAGCTATGCTAACAGCATCTAAATACTTCAAGATTGACTGGACAGCGTGACTTGGTAAATGAGTCCTTTTGTAAGTGTGCACTGTGTTCCCGACTTAGCAATACTTTTGTTCTTTCATGTCTGGAAACGTAATGTTAACCTATACGTACATCCTGTCTTCAACTTCAAACTCTCAAAATATGCTAATAATAATGCATGCCACCACAGATATATCAAACAAGGAAGATTGAAGGGCGACATAGCTCATGCATAATTTTGTAAAGTACTTTTAAAGCACATCTGCATAGTATTCAAATTTTGCAAGACTTTATCTTTTTCATTGCATATTAATTAAGCCTAACAAAGTCAATTTACATTTTGTTTTAGAATATTCCGTCTGTCTAGCTGCGTTCGTTCTATTTACGGAATAAACTTTACGGATTTAAACGTTATTTACGGATTAAAATAAGTATATTGTTCTCAGTTTTGGTCGCCCAAAGTACAGTCGAGATTTGAGCGTGTACCTACAAAATAGTTGATAATGCATAATGGCACAGTGGGAAGTTTTGTATTGACCTTGGCTCATAAACAAAACAAAAACCATTATGCTAGGTTATTTCATTTAATTTGAAAAACTCAAAACTACCCTTGCTCAAAAACATCATTAAGTGAACTACTGTGTGGTTTATTGCAATAGGCAATATTTTGTTCCTAATGTTTTTTCAAATAACCCACATGCTCACACACAAGTTCACTTTTGCTCTTCAGGCTGTTTTCTACTGGTATCCTATCTAAGAATTAGTATATAGTTTAGATATTTAGTATAATTCAGAAATCTAAAAGTACCAAAGTCACTGGCTCTTCCCTTTCCCTTCCCGACGTATGCCTCTGCAGCCCCATATTCAATTCTTAGATTGCCCCAGCCCACCCCATCTTCGTCTCTGGGGTTCCTAAAACCAATTATATCCTCTCTTTGCATCTGGAACTAGAAGGAGATCGATTTCTCCTATTAATAATTACTTCTCCTAGTTACTGCTCCCCCAAAAACCCAATACTTTTTTAATGGATCATCCACTTGGAACTAACTTGCATTGTAGTCTCACCGACGCACGGGGGTAACGAAGGTTTTAAAAACCACTTCAACTGAATGCTCATCTTCCCTCCCCTCTTTTCCCTCTCTAGTCTCGTTGCCTGCACGTTCTCAACTTCCTCCAGGGGTTTGTGCAGTTCCCCCACCTTTCAAGTGATGATGCTGTTATTGTGCAACCAGGGTGAGGTTGACCCTTCCGACGGCACGGGCCCCTCTGGAAGTCGAGCTGACCAGTGATCATATATCTGACTAAGCTTTGGAAACTCCATTATAATCTCTAAGAAAATAATTACTCCATTAATTACACATTGTCTTTGCCAGTATTTTAATACATAAAACCACAAATACATTTTATTTCTCAATGCCTTAATGTCCCCCCGGCCTTAGGAATTCCTTGTCATCTTGAATGTCCTCTCGTGCCACCTTTATTTCCCCTTCCATCTTCTCTTGAAAAAACTTCCACTACTGCTGCTCCACCACCAGAGATTCTTTTCGAAAGTTCAACCTTCTAATCCAAAAAAATCTGTCCCAATAAAAGGTTTAGAGAAACCATTGAAAACTTGCTTAGAAGTGAGCTTACCACAAAACTCTTTTTTAAAAAATCTCCAATTCTCAGTCTCCGTCTTCTTCTTTCCCTAAAACTTCAAGTCAAATTGGTGCACCTTCTCCCTCAGGAACGAGATCGATTTCCTCCACATTTAATTACAGTGCTAGCGCCCCCTGCATTCCTTCCTAGCCTTATCGCCTCCCCCATCTCCTGGCGTACTTGTTCAGCTCCCCCACCTTTCTGATGATGATGACCTGAGCTGTGGTTCAATGGCCTACGTTGGTGCACTTGCTCTGACTTCATAATTATAACTTGTAGCCAACTTTGGAGGCTTTCGGTTAACCCTCCAAATGGGTCTGGAGGAAGTAATTATGTTGACACGATAAAAACCAAAACAACCTTACATTAACATCCGCTGGCACCCTCCAAAAATTAAAATTATCTTAAAAATTGCCATTCCACTTGCTTTTTTTGTAGTTTATCTGTCACTTTATTCAGAGAACATGAAATTTAACATAACAGACAACACGAAAAAATATTATAAATGATGAATTTCGTCCATAGAGACAGAGAACAAATCAGTTAAATCTCCAAAACTAGCTATAATTTATAACTCCAAAATTGATCAACTAGTCAAAATAGACTTTTTAGCCCCAAAATGAGTTCCTCATAAATCCGTTCAAAGTAATTTCAAATTTAAGTCACCTTGACGATTTGTTACATTTTACATAACCCCAAATCCCCAAAATAAATCCCTATTATCTGAAGTATACTTCCCTACCTCCAAACCATCAAAGTAGAATGCCTCAGAATGACCGAAAGGGTCTGAAAATGCAAAATAGCATTATATCGGCTGATGGTTTTTAACGGTTGCCTTTGACATACTGACCCTATCAACAAACTTTGGAGAAATGTTGACACTCGATTGAAGAATGCGAATTTTGAAGATTATCAACGGTTCTGGAGATGTCGTATGCATGGCAGGTACGTAGGTACATGAAGTTTTAAAGGGTCTCCATTTAGCAAAATTCTGCAAATTTTGAAAACACCAAGTAGCTAACCTAAAGTTGTTAGTTAAACTATTAAATGGTTTGTTCCATCCGTATAGCAAATCGTTTCTTTGTGAAGTTTGTATTCCCAAACCAACTATGGCAGAGTGGCTGGCTTGAAGAGATTTCGTATGCGTTACTGTTGCGTTTCCACGACAACCCAAAGCAAGCTTGCTTGCGTGCTTCGTACAAAAGCTATACAACTTGAAGCTCTACAACAGTACAAATATAATGCTGAGCCTATTTTACAGAGTTGACTAGGTCTTAGGTGTCCTCCACTAATGACGACACTTTTAGGGTCTATTGGGTCACTTTCTTTATGGTTGAAAGGTGACTGCATAATATTATGTTAATTGCTATATCTTCTAATGTTACAAAATAGTGACAGGAGTCAGTGGGTCACCCGAAAAATTGTTTTTAAGGTAACGTCATTAGTGGATGACACCTTATGTCTATACACCTACCTAATAGCCTACCTAGCAAGGTAATTCTACATGCTCATCTTTTCCCTTCTGTTGCTTTTTAGCTGAACCTTGCAAATTATATTTAGCTAACTACATAGTCTTTGACATTTAAAATATCTGAAACAATTTATTTTGCTAATTTATGACTGGAAAGAGAATTTTTTAAGAAAAAACGAACGCTTATTTCTAAAGAACATTAACTACTGTTGTTGCTAAACTATTTTTGCTCAAAGCCTCAGCATGTTATTTCTCAAAGTTATTTTTTTGCTTTAACTAATTTTACAAAAAAAATACTTTATAATTTCTGATATAGTTAAACAAGTTATATTTTCAAGTTTAAATCCTAATTTTTTAACAGTTCAGTTAGTAGTTGGGATTCTTACATTGATTTTGAGTCAAAGTCTTTGACTGTTGAGCTGATCCATAGGTCTGTTTTAGCCATGGAAGTTACATTAGATTCCCTATAAACATTAATTACCACATTAGTTAAATTACACCTAAACTTGCCAAATAAATATTTAAATAGCTTAAACTCACAACTAAATTACATCTCATTTCTCAACGCTTTAATATCCCCGGGGTAGTCTCCCTGTCATATTAACTGTCCTCTCACAAACCGCCATCATTGCCCGTTTTTATTCTGTGCTGCTCCATAACCGGGGATTTATCTTGGAATTGCAACCTTATAACCCCAAAACCTTAATAAATTATTAAACCTTGAAAATTTTTTAAACCTGCTTACAAATTAGCTTATCCCGAAACTCCTCCAACAGATGACATACTTGAGGACTTGCTTCTCGGACTTTTTTTGGGCGGTGACATCTGCCCCTGGTAGTACCGCTGGTACTGGGGGTTCCATAGCTTCTTGCGTTTTCCGCGTATCTTTCAATTGCCCCGTGTTCAATTCTGAGGTTGCTCCAGCCCCTTCTTCTTCCCCAGGAACCCCATGAAGTGGAAATAATGCTCTCTGAATCTGGAACAATATAGATTTTCCCTATTTTTAATACTTGCGCTCGTCCCCCCAAAGCCCCCCGACTTTTACATCATCTACTAGGAGTTGGAACTAACCTGCTATTTACCCCCATCGACGGGGGAACGTTGTTTTTAAAAAACCGGGCCAACTTAATGCCCTCCTTCAGCGCCACTCCCTTTTTCCTCCTAACCCCTTTTACCCCTCCCCCCCTCGTTGTCATCTTTCCCCTTGGGTTTTTGTGCAGTTCCCTACCTTTCAGATGATACGGGTGGTGTATGCCAAACTGCCAAACGTTGGTTTCCTTTTTCAGCTTTGGGACTTTAGGCCTCCAAACTGGGGGTGGAGGAGGAACTTCTTTCTTATGCTAAAAAACAAAGCGAGCTTAAATTAAAATCACCTCAAATCCAATTATCCCCTCCAAATAATCTTAATGCCATTATGCTACCATTTCACTTACTTCCCTTCAAATCACTCTAAATCACAAACTCCATACCGCTTTTAATGAATTTCCGGTTTTGTTTTTCATCTTCCACTGGTTTCAACCACCGGGATCATCACCCTTCCCCCTCCCGGGAGGGGAGCTCTTCTCAACCATTCAAAAATAATGTCCAAAAATGGGCCATAGCATCAAACCGTCCATTCAATCACAAATTGTCCACATTTCCCGTCAATAACCTGCATCAAAAGCAAATCCTTTAAATCTTCAAGACCAATCAATCACCCAAAATAATCAATCATTCAACTGCTGATTGAATCTAAAGCAATTAAATTATATAACTCACTTGACACTTTGCCCATTCCATATTCCATAGGCCATGGCTTTTTTATACATAATTAAAAATGTCTCAAAAGCACAAAACTGACAAAACAGCTTAAATGCTTAGTTCATTGATTAACTGACTTGATTAACAGCTAATTGGTTATTTTATTTTTGGCACTTCAGCCCTTTGCTAGTCGGCTTGACAGAATGTCAATTTGTTTGCTTTTCAGCTGAATTTTTTTTGGCCCTGGTTGAACCCCGCGCGTTGTCTGTACTTGCTCCGTAAAATCTATGGCTTGTTGCGTGCCCTGTGCTGAGTTTACCCCAACCTGAAAAGTGAACAAAGGCGATTGTGAGCGTGAAAGCTATGCATTGTTCTTGTTTCAGAAATACTTTACGCGTAGCAAGTAGCCCATTACCAAAATATTCGGGTTTCGTTTAGTTCTTAGAAAATATACTATTGCCAACAAGTCACAAGGTAAATTAATTTCAAAAAGTGACTTCACTTTTGGCACTCGTTTGTAATTTGTTGCAAATATTTGTTTTACGGCAGTCATTCTTATTGCATATTTTAGACATAAGTTGCATTTTTTTGAAAATCTATGATCTCAGTACACACCACTACATCTCCAAAAGGTCAATTTTTTGTCCAAATTGGTCAAGTGTCAAGTCTTTTTTAAGAAAACTGAACTAAAAAAACGGAGGGTACCGAATACAACATGACTTTTTGATAGTCAGCCAAACATGAACTTACAAAAAGGTTGTTGTTTCTAGTATCCTTTACAAAACAGTTAAAATGTAAATAGCACAGATCATTTTCATGTACGCCAATGACTTGTGGCTTCCCGCAACTTCTAAATTGTAAACTTGAATCGGCATGGGAAATGGATAGTGGGGGGAAATCTGTTGTTTATAGGCTCTGTATAAAAAATTGTTATGAAAGGTTCACTCAGAATAATTGTCTTGTTGATTTTCACTTCTTTCAAAATAGCATGGAGGTAAAATACTATTATTATTGCATGTAAATCCATCTAAATTGTGATGGTCCAAAATTGAAAGAAACAACGTATTGTAAGTATCGTGTGAAAAATCCCAAATTTTCTGGTCAGATAAAACAAGCTGTATAAACTTTCCCTTTTATTTCCATACTTAATATAAACTGTGGTGCATTGGGTATTAATTAGGTTTTTACTCATCAAGCAAAAATATACTATGTACCTTAATTATTTAACAAATTAGCTTAAAAATTTAAATTAAATTATTTAACAATAATATTATAAATGATCTGAAAATCTCATGAAGGGTATAATAATAATACTCAATAAATAATCTGCTCATTTAATTCCTCCTAAATAATTAATTATCTTGGCAATTTAAACAAACTTTAAAACCAGTTCAGGTTCTTTATAAAATAAATTAACTAAAAGCTATTTACAAAATTTCAATATTTTTTCATAAAAAATTATAGTCCAACTTTTAACACATTTAACTCAACAAATTTCTAACTGAACTGTTTGCTTTTTTCAATCTGGACTAGATTTTTGTAGCTTTTTAGCTTGTTTGTGCTTATCTTTTAACTTATCAAGCAATTTGTAAAGGAATTATCATAATAATCATAAAACGTGCATTATTCTCCGGAATAAATTCTAACAGCGTTCGTTTGGCTTTAAATTGGCTTAGCATTTTACAACAGCAGCTTAAAGGAGCATTTACAATTCGAAAAAATTAGTGACTGAACACTTAAAATCTATTGGGTTTACTCAACTTAAATTATTCTCTTGATACCTTAACAATTTCATAATATCATGTTTTTACAGAGTAGAGTTTACACCTTATTTTCTAACTTGACATTTTAAAAAGAATTCTAAATTTTAGCATTTTGGTGAATACATTCTTATTCCGGCTAAATTGTAAGTTGAACATACTCAAGTTTTAGTATACTTTACACTTTGGCATCTTTTCTAAAATTACTGATTCAATTTCCTTTCTCTTCATTCTTTATAAAAATCTAACCAAGATCAAGTTACATTTTCCCACACGCTAACAAACAAACGACAAGATTAAAACTTTAACCAAAAAAATAATCATGTTCTCTTTAAGAAAATTTTCTAAAACTGTCAATCTGCGTCTCAAAAAGGAAATTTAACACTTTCTTAACATTTTTTTGTCAAGCTTACTAACAACCCATTATAAATAATTTATAAAAATATATAATTTCAATTCAATTCTTAATAAAAAAACAGAGCACCATTTTAAAAATCAAATCCGTTAAATCTGTCACGTTCTTTCCTTTCTTCATTATTCTCAAGCTTCAATGCTGTCCAGCTCATCACAACTTTTTGACTTCACTCCTGTCGTTCCATTTCCACCACTGCAACTTCTGTACAAAAATGTCAATCATTTTTTTAAACAATGCACCCAACAATCAAAAATGGTAATTTTGATTGACACTTTTCTTCCTACCTTGCCCCCTTGTCCATAATTCCAGCACCATTGTCATTCTGATTTTCAGAAGCTCCTTTCGCAATATTCTGCTGACTTGTTGGAGTAGCTCCTGAACCCCCTCCAACCCTCCTTTTCACCCGAATCACCACCTCGCCACTTTTAATCTTTTTAAACACGCCAATCGCCTCAGAATGACTTAGACCCGGCATTAGAACATCGTTCACTTGAAGAATCTCGTCCCCTTTTTAAAAAAAATTAATTCATTTTTTTAAACAATTCTTAACAATCAAGCCATTGTTTAAAAATTTACAATGCACCAACCTTCAAAAAGACTCTGTTTTTCTGCAGCCTGCCCCCCAGGAAACACGGTTTTCACATAAATGCCCATACTTCCTTTAGGACTGTCCCTTCCACCCACCACACTAAACCCTAGTCCTTTCTTGCCTTGCCCCTTTTCAAAGACAATTGTGCAAATCCTCCCAACTCCAAACCCGCCCCCTCCAAAAGTGCCACCTTGGGCGCTTTTACTCTTTCTTGGAAGCGTACAGAGCGTACTAGCAGTTAAGTAATAATTCTGCTGTGGTCCACTTGCTCCAGAAATTGCCAAGCTGTTAAACTGCTGTAGGGCCAATCCTCCTCTAGGAACCTCCTCCATTAACCCATGAGGCTGGGGGTAATAGCTACCCATTTCCGGTGTCCCGAACCCCGCATTTATAGCGTCAGCATCCGCATTGTAATAGGTTAGCGTGCTATGTCTTCTATTTCTAGGCTTTTGCGGGGTTAGTCCCAACTGAGCTGGACTCCCAGAGTAGACGTCCATACTAAGTGGCTCCACACTAGGATAACCCTCTGTTCCTTGTGGAGTACCACACTCCCTGGTTAAAAAACTTAGTGGTCCACTACTCTTCTTAGATCTTCTTGGCACCTTGTCCACTTCACTTGGATCCTCAGTCAAGCTCTCGTCACTTTGCTCCACAATGGTTTCCGGGTGACAAAATCTCGGAAGCATTTCCTGCGTTGGTGTTGGCGTCTCACTTCCTGTTCCTCCTAGGTCATCTTGACAATCCCGACACAGAAGTAGCTCCACCTCAGCACAATTTATAGCCGTTGACCCCACCACCAATCCCGCTTCCGCCAAACTCAACCCCCGAATCCTTTTCCCATTCAAGTTAACAATCTCGTCGCCCACTTCAATCCTCCCATCCCTAAAAAAAACACCAAAAAAACCCATTAAAATCTCCTCCAAAATCCCCTCCAAATTAAATTTCTCACCTTTTAGCTGGTCCCTCTAAACTAAGCTCTTGTACAAAATGCTCCAGTTGCCCCCCAATCACCTCCTTCAGCGTAATCCCCAACGGCTCATCCCCTCCTTTTAAAATGCTCACCAGTTGGAACCTCTTCTTCCTCGGAGGGGGCGGTGGAGGTGCCTGAGTCAAGTACGGACTTGGACTGCTACTTTGCTGCTGATAAAGTCTAAAAATCTCTCGGGTTTCCATCCACTGGACCTTCCCATCCCCCCTTTGTCCAAGATAACTCCCCGCGCTACTGGAACTCCTACTGACTCCACCTCCACATTTATCCCGTTTATCACAATTCTCCGGATTACTACACCCCGCCAATCCCAACCAACCCCCAGTGCAAATCACCGCATTAGCCAAGTCACTTTTTCTCCTCACCACCGCACACTTTACCCCTGTCCCCTCCCCCCAACTATTTCTCACTCCCGGACTATCCTTCATCATAATCACCTCCTTATCCCCTCCTCCCCCATTCTTCTGACTATCCGAATCATACCCACTTTCATTACTACTTATATACGTAGTCGTTCCTTGCACAGCCACCGAACTACTGACAATCCCTCCACTGCCCCCAGAACCCACACTGGAGTCGCTCACCCTCTGAGGAGGAACCACCACAACCGGAGGGCTCATTGCCCCCGGGGGACAAACCACCACAGGCAAACCCGGCATTTCTCCCTCTAATAAAATGGTACTCGTGCTTCCACTAATATCCACCTCCCCCAACAAATCCTCCGCACTACTTATCTCCTCCTGAGGTACCTGCTGTCTCCTCCTAATCCTCGGATCCTCCTCCTCCACACTTTGACTTCTCACCTTAGTCCTCCTCGGCGTCCTCCTCTTGTCCTCCTCCCCCTCCACCAACATTTCAGTTGAACTGCCCCTTTCCCTCCGTCCACTTCTTCTTGGCGTGGCACTCCTTAAAAGCCCCTCCAAAATCCCTTGGTCCTTCTGCCCCCCTCCCCCACAACAAACCCCTGGGCTATTACTCCGTGACCTACTTCCCTTCAAATTATTATTATTTGTCAGACTCCGTCTCTGCCTCTGAATCCAGCCCACTGGTCCAGTGCCCGTTGGGGTACTAGCTTCACTTTTGCTGGTCATTGGTTCCTCCCCATCTCCTCCATTTCCTCCTCTTTGTCCAATAAATCTGCTAAAACTGTGACTCAAGCTTAATGACGTGGGTTTCTGAGGCTTCTTCCCCGTACTTCCGGTTGACGAATTGGTACTGGTACTACTTACTCCACTAGTGCTACTATTGCCACACTCGGCCAGTGCCAAATGCACACTATCGCTGGACACTGAACTAACCATTAGCTTTTGCCCAGGAAAGTATTGCAAATTGTGATGATGCTCCTCTGGCAACACACTTAACTTGCTGCGTACAAAGCCATGAGGAAAACCTACTTTTTTACTTTGGCAGGATGTGGGGCTCACTACGTCACTTCCGGTTTCTAACATTCCATGAATATTATCCACACTTTGGCTTTTTTGTCTTTGGGGGCTAACTTGCGTGCTACTGGAACCACTTAAAGTGCCATTTGCACCCGGACTGCAAACGCCGTAGCAGGTTGCCCCCAACAAAAGCATTTTACTTTTTGTACTGGATTGACTATTCGAAGCCGCTTGGTGCCCTTTGTCCCTAAATCCGGAGTTCCACTGTTCCCTGGGCGGACTAAAAGCTGTGCTACTGGAGCTAATACTGATATTCCCCAATCCCAGGTCCAAATCCGCTGCGGGGTCATCCCCCGCAATATAACTTGGAAGTGTACTCGTGCTACAGCTTCGAAAAAGGGGGCTACCATTGGTCAGATTATCACTGTGTCCACTTGGTTGACTATTTCGGTTGCCAGGATTGAGTTGCCTTCTAAGTGTACTCGTCAACCTCAAGGTACCCATTCCACTTAACATGTCATGTTTGGTCTTGGTTTGGACCACGGCTTCACTTGACCTTACTGGACTCCTCCCTGACCTTCCCCCACCCAGTAGCATGCCCTTAATACTTTCCACTCTGTCCACCTTGCCCCCTCCACCGGAACTTGCCCCCTTATTTTTCTGAGGTCGTAAAGTAGCACACTTGCGATTCACATTCACATAAAACTCATCATTCGCTAAAGCCCCCGCTCCACTAGATCCCCCCTTCTTCCTCCCCCTTTTCCCCTCATCCCCTCCAGAACCACCTCCCCCCGCACAATTCAAACTGCCCAGATTCTCCTCACTCGCACTACACTGCTTTCTATACAAATCCAAACTCTTTCTTTGCCTTGACGCCTTGACCACTGGAAAGTTCTCCTTTTCCCCAACTGGTCCACTTCCGGTTTCCAATAAACTTAAAGGTTGATCCTCTGATGACCTTTTGGTATTCCTTAGAACCAGCCTCCATTGTCTATGAATCGTGCCATAGCCCGGCTTCCCTTTTTTACTCTTTTTTGGCGTTTCTTCCCCTTGGCCCACCTCCACAGGGGCACAAGGCGTAGTTGGCGTTTGGGCTCCACTTCCCCCCAAATTTTCCCCTGAACCACTTAACGCCCTTTGGAGATCCATTCCCCCCGAGTGTTTCAGTTGGTTCCAAGTCTTGCCCATTTTCTTGCTCCAAGTGGCAAAACCTTCAAAACCAAAATAGAATAAAAATTCATTATTAAAATTGCGTGCCAAGCCAAGCGTTTAGCAGACAATGCCACTTGTTCACTCTATTGCACCTGAACACCATTCTACCTATCTACCTGTCTCTGTCCCTAAAAACCGGATATTAGCTCAGCAGAAAAACAGACACGCAAAAATTTATCATCGCATCCTCCGCGTTTTATTTTCGTGGAAAAGGCACAGCCCCGAAAAAAAGGCTAATATCCGGTCTGGATTCTGGTGTCTACAGAGCAATGGCCTGTCATGCAATATCATATATCATTTTGGAGGAAACTGGAGGTGAAATTTTTTGGAGGAAATGGGAGCACACGAGGCTGCTCTTAATATGATTATAATTACCTTGTGCAGAATATGAAAGATAATGTTGTGGTGGTGGCGGTGATAATGTTTTATTGTTATGGAGCTTTCCTCCACGATGCCTCCATTTTCATCGGAAAGCTAATCTGCTTTCATGTACTTTTATTCCCGATGGTGGTTTTTTAAGTGTATTAAGTTCTTTAACAGACAGAGCAATGATCATTACCGTTAGGGTAAAGTGTAGAGTAGGGAGAAAATTATGAATAAATGATTATTGTGTGGGTGGAGGAATTTCAGGGAAATGAGGTGGGCGTGGGGAGGTTTCGGGTTTTTTAGAATTTTTGACATGAAAATGAAATGATACGGGGTTTGGAGATGGTGCGATGGCATGTTGTGCGATATTGATCTGTAATGGCGCGTGTGGCAATAAGGCACACGACCATTGCCAGGGTATGATAATGTACACTTGTCTGTATTGTTGGAGGAGATTGGGATCTGGAGACAGATGGCCATTGTTTGAAGTAATGAGCTCTGGTGGAATAAGGTTGCGTGTGATTGCCTGGGTTGATAATGGCATGTTAATGATATGAAAATGTGGTGGTGGTGTGCGTGGTGCAATTTCTGGATAAAAAACGGACGAAAAATGGGTTTTCGGGGAATGGATGGAGGTTGACGGGAAGGATGACAAGGGATTAATATTTTCATGGAGCGTGTGGGACGTGGTGGGAGGTTGGAAGGAAATTGATAGTGAGTTAAGTGCATTTTTAGTATAATGGAATGGGAGTCTAATCTAATTTTTAGCGTTTTAAAATGTGGAAAATGGATTTTAGAAGAATTTTGTGTGGCAGAAGGTGAAAGGTTAAACCAGGTCGTTTTGAACCTCTGTTTGCGTTTGGATGGGCTACATAATTATTATCGAAATGGTTTTGTGTGCTAACCTTGATTGATAACTGATAATGATAACCTGCTGTGTACTACTACTGATTATGTAAGAAATGTGTTCAAAATTGGCTAAATAATAAATCATATTTTTTGGCTAGCTATTTTGAAAATTATTATTTGATTTTACTGGCTTGTTAAGTTTACTGAAGTTAACGGAAGTAAAGCCAGTTACTGAACTCTATGAAAAGGTTGCATAATTTTCTCAAGATTTATAAATTATAATTAATTGCTAGCTCTATTCATAATAAAAATGTGTGCACAAGGCAATCAGCATGTCATAAAGTCGTCAAAACCTTTTTTAACTTCAAAACTGATAACATCTTTAAAATTCCCTTGTATTTTATACTAACTTTTTAATCAGTTTAATCGCTAGAGCAGCAAAAAAAACTCTCTTTTTTTCAAATTCAAAATTTGCAAATTGCAATTCATTAAAAAATAGTAAACTACCAAACTACCTACTTATCTTGTAATTCTGTACAAAAACCTATTTAATTTTTTATATAATGATTGCACAATAAACTACCTACTAAAATTACTCATGTAGCAAATTAATATTATGCACATAAATTCATTTTTTTAGTAAAAATAAATAGCTTTTGATTATTTGGATGAACGCTTCTACTATTATAAATTATTATGACGGTGTGCATTGCAAACTGCAGCAACCATTAAATATCCATCCTCATGATTACCAACCCATTAAAAAGTTGTCTTGTTAACCACCTTATCTACAGCTTATCATTATCATTTTTTTGCTCATTGTAATAAACTTGCAATTGTAGTGCAGTTGGCAATTATCTATATAGAAAATAATTACATAAACAGAAACAGAACTAATTCCCTACAAAATGATTAAGTTGCCAAAAAAATGTACAAAACTGCCTATCTATTTGACCGACCGCCTTTAACTAATCATTTTACTACTTATCTTAACTTATCATAAGGCACATGCCAAATCACCACAAAAAAATTGCCAATTAACCAGCTTATCATTTTTTTTCTAAAAAGATAACCAGCTTACCTTTTTTAACCGGCGTTTTCGGACTATTTTCCCCCGTTCCCAGTCCCATCATCAGTAGCATCTCCCTCTGCTTATTATTCTGCTGTTGCTTTCCACTAAACTGTAAGCTTTGCGGACGGTTAGGTGGCGTACCCTGCGCTCCTCCACAATTTCCTCCAAATCCCTCCACATCCTTTCTTCCCGCACTGCTACTTCTTTCCTTTAGCTGCTGGTGTTTAAAAATGCTATCGCTACTTTGGCTTTTGGGTGGCATTGACATGGTCTGTTGCTGATCACCTCCATCCCCTCCATTTGGAGGAACCCCCCTCCTCCTTGTCCCCTCCAAAAAATCCTCCCCCGTCAAACTAGTCTGCAGTGGACTCAAGCTCACTAAACACGGCGGTTGGGCCGAAGCCCGGTCCACTTTTCTTCGAAAAAGTCGCATTTTTTTGCACAAAAAAACTGTCAATTTCACTTAAACCAATTCACTTTTTACAGGAATCACTCCAAAAATCGTAGTAGCAGTTCCCTTCACAAAAATTAAGTTGATCATTCTGCTTTCTGAAATAAAAAAACATAAAAAAGTTCATTTTTTTTACTCCTGAACCAGCAGACGACTCCTCCAAACTTTTTTAATGAAAAAAGCAATCCCTCCATTTATTTCCGGGTTCTGTTTTTTTGGAAAGGTTGACATGCTGCCATTAAAAAAGCAATCAAGTCAACCAGCCTCAGAACTCCCAACACACTTGTTATTACCCGGGTATTTTTTTCTTGGAGGAAAAAGCTAATAATCTTAACGTAATTAAGAATCTTCTCTGGCAACAGGATCAAGAATGACAGTGCAAAGTGATGCTCTGTTCTGGAGTTCTGGAGGAACATGGGCAATAATGTCACTTTATTACCCTCCAAACAAAATGCTAATAACCTTCTATAGAGCCATGCACACGCCAACTTCGTTCCTCCAGAACTCTCGTCTTTTTAAACAACGGCTTGTTATGTGATAATGATAATCACCTCCATCCTATTTCCATTCCCTCCATCTTCCTCCAAGTTCAATTTTCATTGCCATTGCCAATGCCCCTCCATTTTTAATAAGTTTTTTTTAACTCCTCCACTTCACCGAATGAAAACACGTGTAAGTTGGGCTAATAAAATATTTAGTGCGTTTTATGCAATTTTCGGAAGAAGGGGAAATGGAAGAAACTATTTTGGAGGAAAACCCGGGTTTTCGGGGTTTTTTAGAGAGAAAAGCCAATAAGCTTATTAAATATTTTTTGGTAATTAGCTTGTGTTCATGTTCATTTTGAAGAAGCTAACCTGAGCATTGAGCACTTTTAATTTTTTTGGCTAATTTTAATATTTTAATTATTTTTCAGTGAAACAACTTACTAGACAAGTTTTCATGATTAAATTTGGTCGTGTTCAAGTTCAAGCTCACAGCTCACGTTTTACAACTTTTTTTTCTCTCAAAAATGAAATTATTCGCAGAAAAATTAATCTAACCACAAATTATGGTACATTGTTCATCATCATGACACGCACGCACACTAAAAAAGTGCACTACTGAACATAATTTCTAGTAAATATTTTCTAAAAAAGTAAAAGTTTCAAGTTTTTAGAGCTATCAACAATGGCACATTTAACAAACAGAAGATAATAAGATAATTGTCGCTTGACAATTGACGCTGATGCCGCAGCGTCTGTGCCGCTGCCAAAAACGCTAACTATTTTCAACTTAAATTTTTTTGAAGAAGATTTGACATGACATTAAATAAAATGACACGTTTATTTATTTTTTCTCCTGTGTGGTGGCATGTTCTATGTACCGCAATGCATTTTGTTAAACTGAGTATTATTTTTTATAGTGTGGTTATGTATGCCCACGTCTCTCAGAACTGAAGATGAAGATGAAAGGATATCATCATCAGCAGAGACCTTGGCTGTTTTCTTGGGGAAATCTTCCAAACCAAATTTTTTTTCTGTACACGGCACAGGTATCTTAGGGCTATTCCGCCTGCATTTTCTTTTCTGTCTGCTGAACGCTTATCACCTTTTTTCTTCAGAGTCCAAATTTTGTTATCTTGTCAAAGGACGGAATATAGGAATGAAGTGGAAAAATGTATAGTGCATAGCAGAATAGCAGCCCATGTATGAATATTTTAATGGAAAAAGTTCCCAAAAAAATGGATAGGTATTTAGAAGCTTGTACCTATGCAAAACTTTTTTCTGGAGAAAATGTGAAGTTTTTTTGTGAATGGGAATGGGTGCAAGGTTATAAGAGCACCAGAGGCAGAAAGTGTAATCATCTTAACAATGTAATCTTGCTTGTGTGATCTTCATTTTCTGTGATGGACTTGATGACATGATGCAATATGCAGAAAAACATTTTCATTTTCTAGAAGAATAAATGTTTACTGCGGTACAGGGAAAAAAATAGCAGAAGAAAATGAAGGAAAAAAACTGCATTGTCCTTGTGACAGTTTGTTGTGTGTACTATTTTATTTAAGACGTCAGCACGGAGTAAAATAGATGTAGAGATGGAAATGGCTTTTTTAAGGAAAATGAAAAAGAAGTAAATTATGCATGAAAACTGATTTGGTGAAAAAACGAGAATTGCAAAAAATGCATTATTTTTTTGTGTTGGACTTGCACGCCGCTAAAAAATGGAATTTTGCAACATTGTGCATTTATGAAAATAATTTGGCATGAACTTGTGCAATTTTCCGTTTCCTAACAAATATTGCAATTTTCGGCAGGAAGCAGATGCTTTACCTTTCAATACATAGGAAATACAAAAAATCTAGAATATTTTTCACACACAAGCTGTTATTACGTACATCCGTACACATCCGTAGCAAAAACATTAGTCACGTCACGAACCCCATTTCTAATTAAAGTGTAGAAACTGCACTAAACTCTCTACTCTTCCGAGATTTTCAACGTTTTTTCTTTAAAACTCCGAAATATATATTTTACGTCTGTTTTTTCATTAAAATTCACCGTTTCTCTACATTTCTTTTTGCCTTATGTCACCTTCATTTCATTTCAAACCAAACGCACTATTCTAACCTTACACGTATTTTTTTTCATTTGTCGTTTTTATTTAGCAACGCACCTTTCCACCTTTCCATTCCTTTACAAAAATAATACTTAAGGTTTATTCTTGCTCTGATTTTTATTCTCAACTTCAACTTCACCATTCACAATATACAGAAACCCAAGTCCAAGATGAAAAATAGGGTGAAACTTTTTTTCCTTTTAATTTAAAAATCTCCACAGATTCACATTTACAGAGACAAACAACAAGTCACACAGTGCTTCTATTTCACCTTTTCTGCATTCTCAACTCAACTGCACATATTCAACCTTTTGACTAGGCACTTGGGTAACAAAAAACTTTGAGCAAAATATCTAGCTGCCTTGTAAAATGCACACTGCAATACGCACTCACTCTGAAAATGTGCATCCTTCCTGCTCCACTGTCAAACTGGTACTGAACTCCTAAACTTCGTTTGCATGGGCTCCCTATTCTCCATCCAAAATCCTCTACTCTCGTGTAATATTATTTTTCCCCTCTCGTTTTTCTCCAGCGCACATCTCTACCTTTTTTCACTCTGTCTTTCTTCCCATCTCACAAAAAATACTTGAAGCTCTGAAGCTCTCAAGGTTTTTCTACCTTTTTTCCAACTCACAATCAACTCAGTTCTTAGACTGCTCTCTGCTCTTCTTTTGATTTGTTGGGTATATCTTTAACTTATTAACAAAAGATCTTTAGAAAAAAATATATAATGTGTGTAGGGGAGTCCTTTTTATTATTCTTTACCTTTAAGGTAGTTTTGAATGTAAACCTTAATAAAACTATGATTACATTTTATATACCAAACGCCACACATAAGAAAAAAAATTGTAGCAGAAGAAAAATATGAACTAAAAATCTAAAATGTTATAGAGCTCTGAGGTTTATATGTAGGTAGCTGGTTTATTTTTTTGGCAACTGACTAAGTTTTACTACGTGTGAAATATATATCACCAGATAGACCAAATGAATACGAACAACACAAAGTGCTTTAAAACTTTTGATCTAAAAATGGTTATTGTGGGTATAGAGATAATACCATACACGCACACAAAACAACTTTAATGTGACCAGAATGACTGTTTTTTTATTATGGAGCGTTTGGCCACATGCGTGTATTACTGATATTTTAAGTGTACGCATTTTATACAGAAAAAAATTGTGTGCTGACTTGGTGTTTTTTCGACGACGGTATTTTTTTCTGTAAGGGGATGTCAAGCCCGGCGAAACCTTTTTTGCATAAATTTTATTTTAAAGTTGTTATGGTGATGACGCTGTTTTTTATTGTTGCTTGGCTTGCTATTGTTGAAAATAGTGACCACTGCTTATATATTAAATTGGTATTGTTGCTCTGTTGAGCTGCTGCTGTGCTGTTGATGCAAACTGCAGCATAGCAAGTTACTATATAATAATGCGTTTGTTTGCCTTTTTTAGTGAAAAAGTTTATGCTTGGTAGTAAAAACCCTGATCATGAGTCAGCGAAGCATGCCTGTACAGAATGAGATGTGATCATCACCGTAGTAAATAATATATAATGGCCAGAAGAGCGCAACAGTATTGTATATAAAAAAGGCTTAGGGTAAGTATCTATATGTAAAAAGTAAACTAGGTAATTATTTCGTTTCGTGGCTGTGATCACAGAAAGTGATAACCTTAACAACAACAGAAGGGAGCAATATAGAGTGGCAAGCAGCAGATATGGTATTAAGGCTTTATAAATAAAGTCGGTTTTAATATAAAGTGCAAACTGCAGAGGAGTATTGTATAATGAATAGGTATGTTTGTTGAAGTATTGTTGTGATTAAGAGGATTTAGAAACAGTAACAAAAACGATAGGATGGGACGCCCATGCAATTTCTGTTTAAATATAGCGACACAATACAGTATTCTGAGCTGTGCAAATATCATTTCTGTTCAATTTATTTGAATGTTACATGCAGTATTGTTGCACATGTGTATTGTTAAGTGATATATACCTAAAAATTGTGTTGAAAAATATACATGTACGTTTTTTGTTGAAAAATTTGCTATTATCTTAATATACTTAAAGTTATTGGAGCATTTTATGGGGCACTATGGTCAAAACTGGTAGATAGGTTATTACTTCTCTGTACGTGAGCATCTGAACATCTTTATAGATTTTGTAGAAAAACTCAATTTTTTCTATAAAAAGTGAATATTTGCTCTTTTTTTACAAAAAAAATCAAACAAAGTTGTAAAAATACTTTTGATTTTTTTCACTTGATCTCTCACGTATTTGTGATACAAATACGTATAATCAACAGATGTATGTGTTTTCCGTTGATCACTTTTCTTTTTTGTGTTGTGTTAATTTATAAGAGCAATTTTTTGTTTCGTTTTTTTTTTCAAGAAAAAAATGGATGTTGACTGGCTTACATTGATAAGCAGGGAGTAATCTTTGGCTTTTGATAAGCATGCAGGCAGGCATAAAGACAGATTTTTATACAATAGACTACTGTTCTTGTACGTTTGTTCCTTTTTTCAATATTCTTTTATCCTTTTAATGAAAAGAAAAGGCCTGTTTTGTTACAGATACAGATATTTTGCGTGTCTACATATACTTTTTGGTACATTCAACAGAACAAACGTGTTCTTTTTACATCAAAATCAAAAGTAAGTATGAACACACAGAACACAGAAAATAGATATAAATATTAACTGGTATTGAGATTGAAAAAAATTGTAACATAAAATGAAAAGAAAAACGTGTACAAATGCCAACTCAATAACATGTAGTAACGTTAAAAAAATACAAAAGCAATAATGTAAAGTAGAGTAGAATATACTGACGTTTGTATGTGTTTTGTTATCACATTTATTTCTGTTGTGTGTGAGATTACTTATTACTATTGAGAAAAAATATTGGATTGAGAATGAGAGCGATTCAAAGATAAATTAAAGATGAGTTAAATGTACCATATGAAAAATTGTAAAGGAGCAACGCCAATAAAAAATTTTGATTAAGATATTTATTTTTTAATATTTCGGATTTTTTTAGAAATAAAGCGTAAATATTTGAGTTTATGTTTTTAAGGGGCAAATTGAACAATTTTGAAGCCAAAAGGGGTAAATAAACTCGACACACTTGATGCCAATCTAAATTTGTTAGGGTTACCTCATCCCATACTATTATACTTGATTGTGATCCTTTCTGATCAACACTCTGATCACATAACATAACAGAAGGCGCAATATTGTGTGCAGAGAGAATAGAATAAGAAGTTATTGTAGCAATCAAAAATTATTACTACACCCTTTTTTTACACAATTTCAAGTGCACAGCTATTCAAATGGATAGAGGAACAGACAATCAAGCAAATTATTATTAATGATGTTAACCGATGAAATGAAACCAGTTCATAAATATAGAAAATATTATTCCAGTATGGTCAGAACTTAGGGTGAACCTGTCACCCTAAGTTCTGAATTTAAAACCAGACAGTTGCTCAATTTTCAATATGGAATTAAAAGAATACATTTTTTTTCTAAAAAAATATATATTTTGTGCCGTCATGTGTGTCCATATGTTACTCTTATAGATTTGATAAGTGTAAGCGACACGTTTTGAATATATTAAGGTTTGGTACTGAAAGCTTAGTAAAAACATTGCACCATAGTTGAATTCCAACACCGGACAAAATGTGTGTGTGTAATCCTATGGGAATTTTTAGCAGATAGCGTTATAAATTTGACTGTCTCACTATTTTTAATGGACCATATCGCTGTTGGGAGATAACGCAGGAAAAATGTTACGTTCCGTATGGTGCATTTTACACACAGCTGATATATTTACAGCGTAATTTCCGAGAACGTATAACCACTTGCATAATCATTATTATCAACAGAGAAACTCTAGCAGACACATTGTTTCACATTGAACTAAGCTAAAACAAAAAAATGAAAAACTGGTCTGGTGCTGGTGTGGTATTGTCTGTCCAGCAGCGAGAACCCAGAATCTATTCTGGGCATCTCGTTTTGTTTTAAAATATTGTGTAGGGGAAGTGGAAGTGCAAGGGTTAGTCATACGAGCAGAGAGAAAAGGTCTGGTAATATATTTTTATCTGCTTAAGCATTCAAAACACCACACACCAGACAACAGACACTAGACACATAAGCTATTAGAGGTATTCCCTATGGACACAGAAAAAAAGGTTATTTAAAACCTGGAGCTTTAAAAGGTTTAAATACTTATATACGCTTAGATCCAACAAGTGCAAAAATATGTTTATAGCGTAACGGAAAATAAAACAGCCTGTTTTCTAGACAAGTTCAAGTTTACTACGAAAAAGTTGTAGTAAAAAGTTCATTGAGTAGGTTTTACTGGACAAAAAGGTAATTTATCTCAGGTAGAAAATCTGTAGATTTAGAGGAAAGATGATGTCCAGGTCCAGCAGCAACATATTTTGTAGGAATAATATTCCGTTATAACAGTTTTACATTTTTATTTAAAAAAATAAAAACCGGTATTAAAGCTAGAGAAGCTACAGGCGGTTGTGTAAAGTTTATACGCCGAGATAAAAATGAAAATTGTGTAATTTAATATTACGCTATTGTTTTTGTAACTGCAATGTATAATTCCGGAATAGGAAACAAGATAGAGGTTGAAGATTACCAAATAGGAAAAATAAAAAGATGAGCAATTGTTGATTTTATATACTGGAAATTATACTGTAGCATCAACGGAACAAATTGACCGTTTAATTTATTTTTACTGGTTGAAACATATAAAGTTGTTCACAAAGTAAAATGTAAAAAAGTGACAAATTCTTGTGGTTGCCCATCGCCTAGTTTTTTTTCATATTATATAAAGCCATGAAGTAAAGTATACGTTTCCTTTCTTTGCGTCTTTTTATAGCCTATTGTTAAAAACTTGGGAAAAAAGGTGCTCTAAAAAGAAACTGCCAGTCTGTCAGGAAAACTGTCATCTGGGTTTAAATAGAATGCTCCATTTAATATTTTTAAAGAAGGAAAAAAGAAGGTGTGTTGAATATGTCATTTGAAAAAATGAGCACCGGGCTATGAATGTGGCTTTTGTGGCCATTCACTTTAGAAAACCTAATTAGTACAAAAGGCAGTATAGAAAAAAGTTTTTAGTTTTACGACGTTTGATGCTAAACGAACTGTCTGGAAGAGTTTATAAAAATATTTTGTAAAGGCACCCAAGTCTACAGTATAATTTTTTGGAGTGGAAATGACTGTTGCCATTTTTATAGTTTTAGTGGCTTTTAAAAGATTATTATCATATCCTTGCCAGCATCACACCGGCGGCTGGTTAGTTGGTGGTAAATGGTAATCAGTAAAAATTATCTTGTGGAAAGAGACAAGAAAAGATGATAAAAACAGATGAAGTTTTTTATTATTATGGAGGTGCTATGATGATAGATAATATAAAAAACTGGTTAGAAAAAACCGCACGGTTGGTAAAAGGACAAAAGAACTGGCTTCCGCAGTAATTTCCGCTAAAGCTTATTTTACATTTTTTAAACTGGACAAAAAACTTTGACTTTCCTTCCGGTTAATATAGTTCAAGAAACTAAAAATACTGGCCTATTTAAATATGTATTAGATGAGCAAAAATATTAAAATATTTTACATGGAAACCTACTTAGCCACAAAAAGGCCCATTTTCATTGTAAATTTATAAATAATTCAAAAATTTTCCCAAAAACTATTAAGAATACCAAAATTGTCCATTTTCCACAAACTACCTATTTTACTTTGAAAACTGCAGCTGCATTTTTTGTCCTTCCTTTAATGTCATTTATCCATAAATTGGACCATTTTAACCACCAGAACATATCAAGCCACAAAAAAGGAAGTACAACTTTGATAAAGCGGCGTTGAACAAAAACAAGCGCACAAAATGCACTTTACTGCGTGTATGTATTCGACCCATTTATGGACCAAACTTTATTACTTTTCATGTATTTTCATTATCATTTCGGCTCGTCTTCTTTTTTTGCTGCTTACTAGTTTATCCTAATTTTTTGCGTTCTTCTTTGTCTTAAAATATTATTACCAAATAACTCCTTAAAATAACAAAAGTGCACAAACTTCACTATTCTGTCTCCAAACTAAGTCAACAGCCGTTATCTCATTTAATTTTAATGCTGTACAAGCATACACACACAATCTGTTTTTCCATAAACAGCTTGAAACAAAACCATATTAATATTTTTCTCTCCCTTTTCATTTTCATTCTAAACTTTAAACGAAAGCTATTTGTAAACATTTTTTTCTGTCATTAGTACAATATCACGAGTGTGTCGACACGCATACGTAATCTACGCACTATGGCTACTCTAAATATGGACATATTGTGTATGTTTGAATGAATGAACAAATTTTTTCACAAACAGATTATGTCAGAATTGCATTCAACATAAACTATTATTACAGCTTGGTACACTGCAACGCCACTTGACATTTTTTCGATTGTTTGAATGAATTGGAGTGGAGATTTGCTTTATTTTTTATGTGTAGGGTGTTCTGTTTATACAAAACTCTGTAGTAAACCTAGTAATCAGTAGAAAAAATTTGGCTTGAAAAAATGTTGAGTTTGGTGTCCGTTTGTAAATTTTTCTGTTTGAGTGTCGGACTGTCTGTCATTGAAAATTGCTGCATGGCTAATGATAGCTTCTATGGTTCACTTCAATTGTCAATTGTGCTTCAAGCACAGATAAAATGGTTATAAATAAGCTTTAAATTACGGGTTATTACTGCGTGCCAGGCACTAGCTCTATGGCTTGAATATCTGTCGGGCGGACGGAAATCTCTGGATGGCTTAACGAACCTGAATTGAAATTGATTTATTGACTTGACGCTCAAGCAAAAATGAGAGCTGACGAGCAGATTAGATAGATTAAAGCATAAGGGGGCTGTCAAAACACTCGAAAAAATTTACACTATCTGTAGCAATAATCTAGAATAGTTTGTCTGTCGAAATGTCAAAAGTGCAACAATCGCCAATAGGAACTTTCTAACAGTTAGAATGGCTACAATGAGCAAAAAAAAGTTTAAATTTTTTTTTCAAAGCTTCAAATGTTCACGGTCTAATTTAAAACTGCCTATGTTTATGGGTGACGTTTGCCCGCAATAAATTTTAAATTTGAAAAAAGGCAAGCAAATAATGTGTATAGGGTTGTGTGTAAATCACACGGGAAATTGAGCAAAAATAAAAAAGTAATAAAAAATCTGTTTGATTTTTTGTCTGTCTGTTGGTGTGCAACGCCGTGTGTTGGAATTTAAAAAAAAATGTGGGGAGATCGAGATGTGATTTAAAGCGTATTATAAAATGCTTCCGTTTTGTTTTCATTTCAAAGCAACAACAACAGCAGCAGAAGCAAAAAAAAACGATAAAATGACAAGGTTGAAAGTACACAAGGTGAATTGCATGGAAATAAATAGAAAAGAAAAAAAGGGTGCAGGAATGAAGCTACATGCTTGATGAAAAGGGGTGATGGGAAGGAAAAAAGGGTAAAAAAAATATTAGAAGGTTGTAAGGTTCAATTCTCCAGGTTTGAATTGATAAAAGTGTAAGGGTATGCGGATGGGGAGAAAAGGGAATAGAAAAAGTTAAATTTTTAAGTGGAGCGGACAAAATAAAAAAAATCTTGCTTAGGAACGAAATAAAGTATGAAATTAAAATTGATTTGATAAAAGTACAAGTTGATCGGTTTGGTTAAGATTTTTTGCAAGATGAGAAAACCGCTTGAAAAAAGGGCGGAAGTGGTTTCATGTTTTTGTGTGATTATTTAAGCTGAATGGAATAAGCAGAAAAGAGTGTAGCGTGGGTGTTAGTGTGTTGCTTTATTTATTGTGCGCACTGAAACTCCATCTACGAAATAATGGAGTAAATTGTTAACACAATAGTACATGTATATAGATTTTTTAATAAATGGTTAGTCACAGTTTGCACAAGAAAGACTTAAATTGTTATACTGCTGAGATTCTTCTTCTTGCGACTTGGACCTCAACTTAATTAAATTATTATTGGAATAAAAAATCGAAATAACGTTTGTACTTGCATTTAATTAAAATTGAGTTTCAATTTTAATATAGCAAAATTGTTCCTTTAATTGTTTTTTTTTAATTTACTAAATAGATATTTGTGCATTACTTTTAAAAATTACTACAAAATATATTTGTTATTTTGCAGAATAACTAATGACTTGAGAATTTTAATGATGGAAAAATACTTCGCAGTATACTCTCTGGAAATGCATATTAAAGTTGCTAAAAATACAGTTAGTTTAATCCAAAATTAAATAGGTTTTTTAGAGTCCATCAAAAATAAAAAATTCAATTTAGTAAAGGAATAATATTTATTTGAGTTTTGGAAAAAACCAGAAAAAACAAAAATATTTTTGTACTAAATATTGTTATTAAAAACCTTCTAATTTACTATGGAGGGTATGGCGCTATGGAAATAGAAAACTTATGCGCATTTACAGGCATCGATCTAAATGTACCCATTTTGTTGTTGTCGTCAGTTATTTTGTTTTTTTTGCGCATTACTAATAAAAGGTGGTGGTTTCATTATTTTCGTTTGTTACACTAAAAATGGCGGTTACCCAGGGATGTATTAACGTTCAGCTTCTCCTTCAAAAATTTATACAGCCCCCTGTTTTACTTGACCCTTCAACTTTACATTGTTATCTTAACCCCGCATTTCAAGCCACTTTTAAAAACGTTCGTGTGGCCTTTCCCAAATATATGTTTTATTTGGTCCAGTTACAAATCGCATTTCTTCTGATATTTCTCATTGCACGTGTATTTTGGCTTTGTGAAAACTGGAATCTGAAAAAGGAATATGAGCAAGTGGCTTTTAACTGTCTCATATTTGCCGTTGCTTTAATTGGGTTAACTACATTTCACCTGTATAAAAAGCAAAGCTTTCGCATTTGCTATGTGATTAATCAACGCTTCAAACTAATTCGATTATTTCCTCAAGGCTGGCCGAATCACAGGAGAAAACCAAAAGTTGGAGAAGTTTCAATATATTGCTTTTGCATTTGCGTTCCCGTGATTCCACTGGTATTTTCCGCAGTTCCCCTAATTCGAGACTATGATCCCATGCAACTTATTATAAACTTTATTTTTTCTTTGAGCCCAATTTCTTTGTCACTACACCAACCCCACTTTCGCTGGACTGTGAAAATAACGTGCTCAGTAATTTTGGGTTTAGTAACTTTTTTTGGTACCGGAGTGGTACTTTCTGTGCTAATGTTTATTCTAGTGTTTGTCGAGGCAATGCATAAGTTATCCTTTGATTTATACGATCGTATTTTAAATACCGCATTGCAAATTAATTATGGTGAAAGTCAGTCCTTAGCCCCATCCATACTTTCACAGTACCGATTAAAAAGGATGAAAATGAAAGCTAGATTAAGATTTTTTAGGAAAGTGAAACTTGAGCCGGAACAAAATTCCAATGAAAACTTTGTGTCAACTGGACGTTTAGTTATGATTACGACACGTTTGAAATTTACAAATTGTTTACATCTATTCCGGATTATTTGTATTATGACTCGCATAGGGAATTATATTGTTTCAGAGTTTCTTGTGGTGTTACTTGTTATGGGAATTGCTGCGGCTACAACTAGTGGCTATGTTGTAATCAAGTTTTATAGCCATTTGCCATTTGTTGTGTATTTTGGATGTGCGATTATTATACCCATTATGCTTTTTCTGACTTTCTTTCTTATTTATTTTGCTGCTACGCCGTATGTTAATGCTAAACGGTATAGAAGTTTTTGGAAATATTTTACAAATCAAAAGGCGGAACAAATATGTTTAGAATCATGCCCTGATATTGGATATGTGATTGGACCAATACGACCTGTGGAAAATAAAACGGCTTTGATGATTGCAGATGCTCTATTGAATTGTATAGCTACTTCAGTGTTAATGAAACTGGACAACTAAACAAGTTTTTTTAACATGGTCGTTTCGAACTAGTTTTTACTTTGAATCCATTCCGATTCCGAACGATGAATGTAGCGTGGGTGTACAAGTGCTCGGGAATGGCATGTAATTTCTCGTCTATTGAAAAATCTGGTTTTAACCATGTGATTTAAAACTTTTAATTCTAGAATGAAAAAATTAAATTCTCAGTTAGCACTGAGTTTTTTTCCATAGCTAAATGAGTATTCTGGTTTTTATTGAAACAATTATAATTACTTATGCATTTTTATACTAGTAATATATAGATGTCCTGTTGGACTTGTCAAGTTTTATTATACAAACACAACTTGCATTCAGTATACATTTTACTTATTCTTTTTGTCTTACATAATTTTGTGGGTCTACCAGGACCTTATTTAGGATCTAGACCGCAAGTTGCTGCTTCTGGAAACAGATATAACTTATCTTGAAAGACATCAATGCACCACAACATGTTTAAGCATGTTTGAAAGCATGCTTTTGTAAACAAAAGTATCCTTTCAAAAAGTCTTCTAAGGTATAAAGTCTTATAAGATGATTCTGAGTAAAAAATCCTATGCACACGTAGTTCCTGATCTACATAATTTTCACAGCATTTCCAATTTTTGATTGAATGAATAGCAGAATTATGCTGGAATGTTTTGCAAATGACAACTTCGTCACGCATTCTATGACATTCAGAGCTAAAAAGCTCAAACATACAAGGTTGCAAGAAAAAATACACAATTTTACACAAAGACATAGAAATGAACTGGTGCAATTAAAAGATAAAAATGACATTGAATGATAATAACATTTCCACTGATGAAGATGCACCATTTGTTGTGGAATACATGTAAGTAGCAGTAGACACGTTTTATGTCAATTTCAAACACAAGCACACCTTAAAGTCGCAACGTTGACACAAAGACTCGGAGATTCTGTAGGAACACTAATGACGGAAATTTTGAAAATCTCCGAGTCTTTGTGTCAACGCTGCGACTTTAAGGTGTAGAAGTAGCAACTGTGATTGAATATATGCCAAAGTACCTAGTTGCAGACTTGTACAGAGTCCATCACAAATTAATGGTTGTTTGAAATAAAACGTGTCTACTGCTACTTTCATGTATTCCACAACAAATGATGCATCTTTATTTTCAATGTATACTGAATGCAAGTTGTGTTTGTATAATAAAATAGGACAAGTCCAACAGGACATCTATATATTACTAATATAAAAATGCATAAGTAATTATAATTGTTTCAATAAAAACCAGAATACTCATTTAGCTATGGAAAAAAACTCAGTGCTAACTGAGAATTTAATTTTTTTCATTCTAGGATTAAAAGTTTTAAATCACATGGTTAAAACCAGATTTTTCAATAGATCAAAACCTTTTTCTCCTCGTGAATTATATTTTAGATACTGAAATCCAATCTATATAACAAAGTACTACTATTTCAACCATGTATAATGTAGCCCCACTTTTTCAATAAAAAATAACTTAAAATTCCTAAACGTTTAAAATTCTGGCAGCTATACAACAATGAGATACATACATAAATTATTAAAGAATTAATATTGATCCAGATTACAACCAGTAAAAAATCTTCCATTTAAATTTTTCTTAAAAATCATACTACATATAACTATACTGGGCAAAGTATTGCTAAATGGTTGATAAAATATAGATTTTTTTGTACATGTGGAGTTATCGATAAAAGTATTTTTGTGCATAATTTAATGCTGGCTCGTGTATCTTATTTTTATTAGTAAGCTTCTCGCATAACTAATTTTATGTGTTCATTTGTAGACACCGTGATTTCCAAAACATCAAATTTGTTTTTAAAATTCTGTTTTCCCACAAAGCTTTCTAGCCACTTAAATCTCTGCCTGACGTAACCAGATTTTTAAAAATCTAATTTAAAGTTTAAAAGGTCACAAAGTTCAACAGTTTTTGTTAAGTGAGCTATATCATATGTTGCATGCATGTTGGTGTTAACTCAGATTTTGACAAAATCAACAAATCCCACGTTTTGTTTTGTCAAGATTAACATTTGTTTGGTCTTTAGAGTCATTTAAGTATTTTCACAATGTTCATCAAAATTACCAACAAGCTTACATTTTACTATATGCTTACCAAGTTTTATTTCACAACTTTTGTTTTGAATTTTTTTGTTTTAGTTGCTAAGCCACAATTGAGCTATGACGCACTGCTCTGCTTGCTCTCAAACCGTAACTTGCTCAGTTTTTAGAATGGCGGTTACTCAAGGTTGCGTTAACGTTCAGTTTCTAATTCAGAAATTTATCCAGCCACCCGTTTTATTGGATCCCTCAAGCCTAAACTGTTATCTTAATCCCGCATTTCAAACCAATTTCAAAAACCTTCCACCGTCATTTCCAAAATGTGTGTTTTATTTGTTTTCCTTTATCATCATGTTTTGTCTGGTGTTTGTTCAGGCGCGTTTATTTTGGATATTTAGAAACTGGCATGAGCACCAGGAATATGAACAAGTGGCTTTTATTTGTCTTATGTCAGCCCTAGCTATTATTGGACTAACCTCAATGCACCTACTTATGCGTTTTCGTATTTGTTATGTGATTAATCAGCGTTTTAAACTTATTCGGGTTTTTCCTCAAGGCTGGCCCAATCACACAAGAAAACCGAAAATGGGAGAAGTTTCAATTTACTGCTTATTTGTCTGTATTCCGGTAATTCCTCTGGTGTTTTCAACCGTTCCCCTAATTCGAGACTATGATCCATTTCAGTTAATTTTAATGTTCATATTCTCTCTGAGTCCCGTTCCTCTACCTGTAACCCAGCTCTACTTTCAATGGACCGTAAAACTTGTATCTTGAATTACTATAGCATTTCTGACAAGTTTTGGTGCCGGAGTTGTACTCTCTACATTGATGCTAATTCTGACGTTTGTTGAAGCAATGCACAAATTATCCTTTGATTTGTACGATCGTTCATTAAGTACCGCACTACAAATTAATTGCAATGATAACAGTTCTTTCGCCCAATCTATGCTGACACAGTATCGAATAAGCAAATTAAAAATCAAAATTAGGTTGAAATTGTCTCGAAATTCAACCCTGGAACGGGATACTAATACAAGCATTGGTTCTACTGGACGTTTAGTTATGGTTACTACGCGTTTAAAATTTCTGAACTGTTTAAATTTATTTCGAATAATTTGTATAATGATTCGCATTGGAAATTATATTGTCTCGGAATTTCTAATAGTGTTGGTTGTGATGGGAATAGGAGCTGCAACAACAAGTGGTTATGTTGTGATCAAGTTTTATAATCATTTGCCATTTGTTGTGTACGTTGGATGTGCAATTATTATACCCATTGCGCTTTTTGTTGATTTCTTTCTTATTTATTTTGCTGCTACGCCGCACGTGAATGGAAAAAAGTATAAAAGCTTTTGGCAGCATTTTGCTAGAAAAAAGTTTGAACAACTGTATCTAAGGTCATGTCCAAATATTGGGTATGAGATTGGACCGATAAAACCTGTGCAAAATAAAACGGCTTTGACGATTGCAGATGCCATTTTGAATTGTATTGCTACTTCTGTGCTGGTGAAGCTGGCCAATTAATATATTTAAAATATTGTATATTATGACATAAAATATGAAAATTAGAGTGCCGATTTGAAATACAAGTTTAGTTGAATGTTCTTTTCAATACTTTCCTGATGATGTAGAAACCAGTTGGAAAGTTGTGGAGGTTCTATTTAATTACTTGTATATTAAAAATTTAAGAGGCAATATATGCACAATGTAATAATATTGTATATGTAATTACTAGCAAAATCAGAGGTATCATATTTAGTCCTATCAAACAATGAATTTAAATTATTGTATTATCCTACATTCTAATGTCATGATGATGATCATAGTGTATGATCGAAAGGTAGACAGACTTAAAATTTGTCACGAAAAAGTTCCCTAATACCCGTCCTTTCAAATATAATATAAGTACATTTTACAAATTAATTGTTTTATTAAAAGCATAGAGAGTACATTTTCCTGGGTTTAAATTTATTGCTTTTAATGAAAACAAATCTGCTTCAACAGTCATTTAAATTCAGTAATGTACATTGAAACTTCATCAAACGCTAATAGAGTTTTAATACACGCTTAGCGGACATACACTTGAAAGAAAATGCCAGGGTTAAAAATTTCACCCATTTTTATAACAATGGTCATGATTGAATAGAAAAGGTCCAACTTTGAGGGTTATGTTAGGTTACATTTGGGGTGAGGTTCACGTTGTGTCAAATTTTGGGGACAGGGTCACCATAAAGGTTTGGTCGGGGTAGTAGAGTCACGAATATTAACTTCACGTAAAATTTAGAAGGCATAATTGAGAATAAAAACAAGGCGGAAGATGGGACAGGACCGGACAGAACACTTGCGTGTAATTATACACGCTAGGTTTAACAAACGTTGAATCACAAAAACGATTAGAACCCAATTTATCACATAAAGGTCTAGCGCTATGTATATTGAATTGTTGTTCCACTTATATAGACTTTATTCTATTTTCTTCAGCGGATCCTTTTTATCTTCGCTGCTTTCGTAAAGCACTTTGACACATTTGGTATTTGTACTGCTCAAAAACATCCTTTGGAAGCCTTAAAATGTCGATTACACAGGGATGTATTAACGTTCTGTTTCTGCTACAGAAATATATTCAGCCACCCGTTTTACTAGATCCTTCAAGTTTAAATTGCTATCTTAACCCCGCCTTTTTCTCCAGCTTTAAAACAGTTCGTCTTGCTATTCCAAAATATTTATATTATTCAGTCGCATTTGAAATTACATACCTTTTGATATTTCTCAGTGCTCGTGTATTTTGGCTTTATAAAAACTGGCATCAGCACAAGGAATATGAGCAAGTGGCTTTTAACTGCCTCATCTTTGCCATATTTCTAGTTGCGCTAGTTACATTTTACATGTATTTAAAGCAACGCTTTCGCATCTGTTATGTTCTTTATCAGCGCTTTAAGCTTATACGGGTATTTCCGCAAGGTAATTCAACATTTAAAGATAATTTAATTCAAATATCAACTCATGTCTGGGAATTTTAACTAAATTAAAAACCCTATTTTTAGGTTGGCCCAGTCACAACAGAAAACCGAAATTTGGAGAAATTTCAATATATTGCCTTTGCATCTGCGTGCCAGTGGTTCCACTTGTATTTTCTGCAGTGCCTTTGATTCGAGACTACGATCCTGTTCACTTGAGTTTAAAGTACATTTTTTCTTTGAGTCCCATTCCTCTGCCATTGACAAACCCCTATTTTCGGTGGACTTTAAAAATAATGTCTTCAACAATTTTGGGATTCTTAACATGTTTTGGCATCGGAATTTTACTTTCTGCGCTAATGCTTATTCTGTCGTTTATTGAGGCAATGCATAAGTTATCCTTTGAATTATATGACCGTTCCTTAAGTACCGTCATTCAAATTAACTACATGAATAGCAATTCCTCATCCCCGTCAATGCAAAATACACGATATCGTTTAACCAAGTTAAAAGCTGAAGTTAGGCTAAAGTTTTCCCGCAATGCGAAAATAAGGTCTACTCAAATTTCAACTGGACGTGCTGTTTTGATAACTACACGTTTGAAATTTCTCAGTTGTTTAAATCTATTCCGGATTATGTTCATAATGATTCGTATTGGAAATTATATTGTGTCAGAGTTTTTGGTGGTTATGCTTGTTATGGGAATTGGAGTAGCTACAACTAGTGGTTATGTTGTGATCAAGTTTTATAATAATTTGCCATTTTTCGTGTACTTTGGATGTGCTGTTATTATACTATTGTGTCTGGTTGTCGACTTTCTCCTAGTTTATTTTGCTGCCACTCCGTATGTTAATGGCAAACGATATAAAATATTTTGGAAACACTTTGCGGAAGGAAAAAGTGAACAACTATATCTTAGATCGTGCATAGATATTGGATATGAGATTGGACCAATACGACCTGTTGAAAACAAAACAGCGTTAACCATTGCTGATGCTATTTTAAATTGTATAGCGACTTCTGTGCTAATGAGACTTGATAACTGAAAAAAAGTTTAAGTGGCTATAGTATATTGCTTAATTTGATTTTACAGATATTTATTTTGCTGCTACCCTAAATGTGAACGAAAAAGATATAAATGTTTTTGGGAACATTTTGCGACAGAAAAAAGGGGAAAGTTTCTTTAAAAAATTGTATTGGGATAGTGGGTATGAGATTCAAAATAAACGGCGTTGACAATTGCGGATACGATTTAAACTGTATTTCTAACACAGAACGTAGGAAACTTGTTTGTTAGCACACTTACTTTGACTTCAATATGTAATAGCCTAAGAAGTCACAATACTTTATGTACTGAATTTTTTTTCTTTTTCGAATTGTTTATCGAAAATATGAAAAGTAGTTGTCGCACCTTAATGGATTATTGATTTTTTGCAATCTTTTTAAGGAAGATATTGAAATTTCAAAAATGCTGAATATCACCTTAAATGTGGAGACTTGGATTCGAAACTGAGTCTATTCATTGATCTTTGCATATACAAACAACTCTAAATCAAGCCCATGGGGCAGGGTATGTTACAATAACATTTAAATTGGCATTTACTTTAATTTAAATTAAACTTGTAAAATTGTGTTTTTTATTGTGAACGTTTAATTTTTGTCTATTAAAAATTCAACACTCTATTTGGGTACATTTCAAAATTAATTCTCTTATTAATAACACGGAAACTGCAGGGTCTCCTGACTTTCAATTTATTGCACTGAATAAAGCAATAATGTCCTAATATTCCATTAACTTTAGTAATAACAATTTTATGGAATGTAGAAAACAAAAATTAATCAAACTTTAACAAAGTTGTACTCTACGCTTAGCGAAAATGCAATTGAAATAAAATGCCACGGTTATAAAGTTCAGCTGTTCAACTGGTTATAATACGATTAGCAATGTCAAATCTAGGATAAGAGTCACGTCGAGTCAATTATTACGCAACCTTCAGAGACCATTGAGACACTGGATCAAATTTGAAGGTAATAGGAGTACCTTATGATATTTTTAATAGTCAGGGTCTCATTAGATCAAATTTGAGGACCAAGGTCACGTTGGGTCAAACATGAAGGTCAAAAATACAATGTTGTAGTAGTAGAGTTCAGAGTAGTAACGTTGTATATAATGTAGAGACTATATTCAAGAATAGAAATAAGGTGAGACGAGACAGGACCGGAGAGAACACTAGCATAAAATCATATACGCAAAGTCTAAAAATGTTGTAAGCAAAAATTAGCAATTTACCAAAGAGAGTCTAGAGCTATGAATATTGAAGAATGCATTGCCTTCCCACTTAATTCCAATCCATCATCGTTTGACGTCAGTCCCTTCTTATTTTTGCTACAATATTGTTAAGTCGTACAGCATTTTTGTTTGGAAACTTTAAAATGTCGGTTACACAAGGATGTATTAACGTTCAATTTCTGCTTCAGAAATTTATACAGATACCCATTTTACTAGACCCCTCTAGTTTAAATTGTCATCTTAACCCAGCCTTTATCACCAGCTTTAAAAATATTCGCCTGGCTTTTCCCAAGTATTTGTATTATTCGGTGATGTTCGCATTTGCATTTCTTCTAATATTTATTAGTGCACGCGTATTTTGGCTTTATAAATTTTGGCACGAACAGAAAGAATATGAACAGGTGGCTGTTAACTGCCTCGTGTTTGCCGTAGCTTTAATTGGACTAACCGCATTTCACATGTTTAATAAACAACGCTTTAGAATTTGTTATGTGGTTAATCAGCGCTTTAAGCTTATTCGAATTTTCCCACAAGGTAAGCCAACATGTGAAAATATTCAAAAAAAAAAAAAAAATTTCAGATATTTTAGATAAATTAAAAAACAATTTAGTTTGGCCGAATTTTCAAAGAAAACCAAAATTTGGAGAAGCTTCCATTTACTGCTTGTGCCTCTGCTTTCCTGGATTTCCGCTGGTATTTTCTGCCCTTCCTCTAATTCGCGATTACGATCCTGTGCAGTTAATTTTAATCTTCATTTTCACCTTGAGCCCTATTCCTTTATCAGTAACCGACTTTTACTTTCGACGGACTGTGAAAATAATCTCGTCAATTACTACGGGATTTTAAACCTGTTTTGGGGGCGGAATTGTATTCTCTGCGCTTATGTTTATTTTATTGTTTGTTGAGGCCATGCATAAGTTATCCTTTGATTTATATGATCGTTCCTTAAGTACTGCTTTGCAACAAAATTATGATTGTGTACCAGTACCTAACCATATTCTGACAAAATACCGTTTCAGCAAGCTAAAAATTAAAATTAGGTTAAAATCTCGGTTAAAGATTTCTCAAAACGCCAAACAAGTGCATACACAAATTTCTGACACAAATACCGTGTTAACTGGACGTCTTGTTACGGTTACTACCCGTTTGAAATTTGTAAATTGTTTAAATCTATTCCGCATAATTTGTATAATGATTCGCATAGGAAATTACATTGTTTCAGAATTTATTATAGTGTTGGTTGTTATGGGAATAGGAGCGGCTACTACTAGTGGCTATGTTGTAATCAAGTTTTATAATAATTTGCCATCTGTTGTGTACTTTGGTTGTGCTGTAATTATACCTATTTATCTGCTTGTGGACTTTCTTCTGGTTTATTTTGCTGCTACTCCATATGTAAATGGAAAAAGGTTTAAAGGTTTTTGGAAGCATTTTGCAAAAGAAAAGTGGGAACAACTTTATTTAAAGTCGGGCCCTGATATTGGGTACGAGATAGGACCCATTCGACCTGTTCAAAATAAAACGGCTTTGGCAATCGCAGATGCTAGCTTGAATTGCATTGCTACTTCTGTTTTAATGAATATGGGTAATTGAGAAGTTCAAAATAGTTTATATTATGAAATAAAACATAAAAATTAGGGTGTTCAATTGAAGCACAAGTTGAATGTTCTATTTAATACCTTCTTGAAGATGTATAAACCAGATCAGATGAGGAGGAGGTGTAGGTGGTTTCAGGTTTTGTGTAGTTACTTTGATAATATAATGCAATTTGTTTTTTATTGGTAACACTATAACAATGTATTGAAATGTGTTGAGCTATGATATGTGTGGTGCTTGTTGCCCATTACCGTTTCTAGATAATTATTTACACCATCCCACAGAGCCACAATAATAAATTATCTGATTTGTAGCATTTTAAGTATTATAAAATTCACCAAACATATGGCACATATATGAATCACCTTAAGTATTGGAAATTTTAAAATGTGTCCCGTTCTCAAAATATAATCGCTGGTTGTACCCTAACTGATTATTGGTTAAAGTATTTTGTAATTATTTTAATGAAGATATTTAAATTTGAAAGAATTAAAAGTGCTGGAAATCTCTTTGAATGGGGAGGGTTTGATCTGAACATGAGTCTGGACCTATTGAATGGTAATGGCTTTAAATGGGTTCATGAAACCACGAAAGTTGCGGGTATTCACTCCAACTTAAATTTAAATTATAACTGTAAAATTGTTCATGTAAACTTTTAATTGCTTCTCTATTACTAACTCGAGAAACAATATGAGAAAATTTAAAAATTTGATTGTTTTATTATTAGCACAGAGATTATTAAAAAGCCTCATGGATTTTGATTTGTTGTGCTTATTGAAAACAAATTTGCTTTAGTATTCAATTTAGTTTAGAAATAACATTTTATTGGGGTTGAAGCAAAAAAAATTAAAAACAAATTCCACTTTAATAAACTTGTGATTTACGTTTAGCGGAAACGCTTTTGAAATAAAATGCCACGGGGTATCAAGTTCCGCCTTTGATTTAAAAAAGGTCATGATTGGAAAACCCAACTTTGAGAGTCAATAAGTGACGTATGGTTAATTTTGAGAGTCACAAAGCCACGTTTGGTCAAATGTAATAGTCATGGTCACTTTGGATCAAATGTGGGGGTCAGGGTCAAGATTTGGAGTTCTAGAGTGAAGTGTAGTAACCCCGCGGGGCCCCGATTAAACGTTAGAGTGCATAGTCAGTTGTAAAAATAAGGTGAGACGAGACACAACCGGACAGAACACTCGCATGAAATTATATACGCTAAACTTAAATAAAAAATATTGTGACACAAAAAAACCATTAAAAGCCAATTTACCACAAAAGGTATGAAATTGGAGCATTAATGGATATGGATAGGGAAGTATGACATGCTGTCGCACTAAATTAATTAAAAACCTTAATCCAATTCCATCAATTTCTGCGGTGGGTATATTCTTATTTTCTTCTGCAGCATAATTGTTAAGTCGTAAAACAATTTGACGCATTTAATCTTTAACTGCTTGTAATTCCTGTTGGTAAACCTAAAATGTCGGTTACGCAAGGATGCATTAACGTTCAGTTTCTGCTTCAGAAATTTATTCAACCTCCCGTTCTATTAGATCCCTCTAGTTTAAATTGTTATCTGAATCCTGTCTTTCTAGCCAGCTATAAAAATGTTCGCCTTGCTTTTCCCAAGTATTTGTTTTACTCGGTTGAGTTTTCAGTTTCCTTTCTTTTGACATTTCTCAGTGCGCGTGTATTCTGGCTTTTTAAGAACTGGCATAATCAGAAAGAATATGAGCAAGTGGCTTTTAACTGTCTCATGTTTGCCATTTGTGTAATTGGCCTAGTCACACTTCACCTGTTTGTAAAGCAACGCTTTCGTATTTGTTACGTGATTAATCAGCGCTTCAAGCTTATCCGAATTTTTCCACAAGGTAAGTAAAAATTTCAAAGCATTTAAATGGAAATATCCATTTATGTCAGAAAATTTGAAAAAAATAAATAAAAACTCTATTTAGGTTGGCCCAATCACAACAGGAAACCGAAATTCGGAGAAGTTTCGATATATTGTTTTTGCATCTGCTTGCCAGTAGTTCCACTAGTATTTTCGGCCGTTCCCTTAATTCGCGACTACGATCCTGTGCAGTTAATTTTAATGTTTATTTTTTCTTTGAGCCATATCCCCTTACCTGTAACCGACTTCTTCGTTCGTTGGACTATTAAGATAATATCTTCCATAACTTTAGGAATTGTAACATGTTTTGGTGGCGGAATTGTACTCTCTTCGCTAATGCTAATTTTGACATTTGTTGAAGCAATGCATAAATTATCTTTTGATTTGTACGACCGATCTTTAAATACTGCAATGAAAATTAATTGCAGCGACAGTAGTTCCTTATCCCTTTCCGTGCGCAGGTTAAAAAATATAGTCCGGTTAAAGTTTTCCCGAAATTCAAAACTAACGACGTTACTGATTGTGGGTACGAGTTTGATATCACGTAGACGGGATGTTATGGTTACTATACGTTTGAAATTTTTCAAATGTTTAAAACTATTCAGAATAATTTTTATATTGACACGCATAGGAAATTATATTGTGTCAGAGTTTCTTGTGGTGTTAGTTGTTATGGGAATTGGAACTGCTACAACTAGTGGCTATGTTGTTATCAAATTTTATAATCATTTACCATTCGTTGTTTACCTTGGATGTGCGACTATTATTCCCATTGCGCTTTTTGTGGACTTTCTTCTTGTTAATTTTGCTGCTACACCGTATGTTAATGGTAAACGGTATAAAATCTTTTGGCAACATTTTGCTAAAGGTAAAAGTCAGCAACTTTACTTAAGATCGTGTTCAGATATTGGATATGAGATTGGACCAATACGACCTGTTGAAAACAAGACAGCTTTGACGATTGCGGATACTATTTTAAACTGTATAGCGACTTCTGTGCTAATGAGACTTGATAATTAAAATCATTTTAGAAGCTATATTGGTTAATTTTGTTTCAAAGATATTGTCGGCATAAAAACATTTTAAGACACAATTTCACAATAATCAATAATATGCTTTCAGTTAGATTCTAAAATAGATTCCATACATAAACTTAAGATCTAATTTAGTTAAGCAATAAACATTACTTGGACTTAGTATCCAGACAAAAATATAAATTCGATAAAAATTGTTTTTCTGCAAAATCCACCACTTTATCAAAAAAGTTATGAATTGTGAAACATTACAATAATATATACATGTGGAGACATCGATTTTAGCTTTTGTCGCATTATAGTCGATTGGTAGCAAAGTTTGACGCATTAACATTTCTACTGTATAGCTTTGCTAACGTGAAAATGTCGGTTACACAAGCTTGTATAAACGTTCAGTTTCTTCTTCAGAAATTTATACAGCCACCCATATTACTAGATCCCTCTAGTTTAAACTGTTATCTTAATCCTGCGTTTCTGGCCAGTTATCAGAACGTTAGTCTTGCTTTTCCCAAATACTTGTTTTATTCAGTTATGCTTGCAGTTGCCTGTATTTTAGCATTCCTGCACGCTCGTTTGTTTTGGCTGTATAAAACGTGGAAAGAACACAAACAATATGAACAAGTAGCGGTTAACTGTCTCATTTTAGCTCTAGCACTTATTTCGTTAGCTGCATTCTACCTTCTGAGCAAACATTGTGTTCGTGTTTGCTATTTGCTAACTCAGCGTTTTAAGCTTGTCCGTGTGTTTCCTCAAGGTTAGTGTTAAAAGCTAAATGCACATAAATATTTACAATTTAAAAAAATTAAATTTAAATATATTTTGTAGGTTGGCCAAATCGCCAAAGAAAACCAAATCTGGGAGAAATTTCTATTTACTGCTTTTTTTTCTGCTGTCCAGCAGTCCCACTTGTATTTTCTGCTGTGCCTTTAATTCGAGACTATGATCCTATACAACTTACCCTAACTTTTATTTTATCTCTTAGTCCAATTCCTATGCCATTTAATCAGCCTTACTTTAGATGGACAGTGAAGGCAATATCTTCAATTGTGTTTGGCTTTTTAACAAGTTTTGGTTCTGCAATTGTGGTATTAGTGCTGATGATGTTTTTATCGATTCTTGAAGCAATGCACAAGTTATCCTTTGATTTGTACGATAGATCATTAGGTACTGCATTGGAAATTAATTGCAGTGATAGTAGCTCCCTAGCTCAATCTATGCTTACACAATATCGGTTAAACAGAATAAAAATTAAAGTTAGGTTAAAGTTTCTAAGAAATTCAAAACTGGAGCCGATACAAAATTCTAACGTAAATAGTGTGTCAACCGGACGTCTTGTTATGATTACTACAAAATTTAAGTTTGCAAAATGTTTGCAGTTGTTTCGCATATTTGACATAATGATCAGAATAGGAAATATGATTGTGTCTGAATTTCTTGTGGTGTTGGTTATTATGGGCATAGGAGCGGCTAGTACTAGTGGCTATGTTGTGATCAAGTTTTATAATCACTTGCCACTTTTGGTGTACTGTGGATGTGCTGGTATTATACCTATTTGTTTGTTTGTTGACTTTTTTCTGGTTTATTTTGCAGCTACTCCGCACGTGAATGGCAAAAGGTATAAAAGTTTTTGGCAATATTTTGCTACTGAAAAGTGGGAACAGCTTTGTTTAAAATCCTGTCCGGATATAGGGTATGAAATTGGACCAATTCAACCGGTTCAAAATAAAACGGCGCTGACAATTGCGGATGCTATTTTGAATTGTATTGCTACTTCTGTGCTAATGAAGCTTAAGAATTAATATATTTTGAACAAGAAGAAAGTTGTGACAACAATTGTATTATGGCGTATTAACCCTAATTTTTATTACTTCTGACAAAGTCAATATTAAATATAATTGAAGGCGATCAAATCAATGATAAGATAATATATTCAGTGCTAATGAAGCTGGCTAATTAAAACATTTGAAAAATACTGAAGAGAGTCTAGAATATCATGAGTTGTTTAGCGAACTATGTTTTCTATCGTCGGCGAGTCTTGTCGGGATAAATAGAATACTTTATTTACTACTTTATCCAAAGTATCCAATTCAAATCAATCAATAAATGTATTATTTTCCCCTTATACATATCTACTTGTTAAATATCTGAAATTAGAAAAGTAAAAATCCTGGATGCCAATTACCTAATACAAAGATATGATCTGAAATTTTCATAAAATTACTACTTTCTTCTACTACCTATTTAGTTTTTAAGAAGTCCATTTGAGGAAGCCCAGCAGATTGCTGTAACGTTTGGCAGACATTTTAATTTTAAACCAAGCAAATATTTCTGACGAATGGTATATATAAAACATGGATTGATGTATCATGGTAATGGTAATTGTTAATAACGTCAGTTTAATCCCCCCAAAATAATTCCACCCCAAGTCAGTTAACATTAAAGAATTTAATGTAGTTTAAAATATTATTTGACGGAATAACTGCAAATAAAAATATTCAATCGATAAAAATTATTTTTGTCCAAAACTCAACTTTATAATAAAGGAAATATATAGCTCTATAAATAAGAAAAAACTGTCGCACATGTAGAGACATTGATCCAAGTGATCGATTACTGTCGTAACTCATTTTTTCATGTTGTAAATTTGCCGCATTAACGTCTAGTGGCACAGTATAGTTTGACGCATTAGTATTTTGAGTGCTTCAAATTTTGCTTGTCAACCTTAAAATGTCGGTTACACAGGGATGTATTAACGTTCAGTTTCTGCTTCAGAAATTTATACAGCCACCAGTTTTATTAGATCCTTCTAGTTTAAATTGTTATCTTAATCCCACATTTCTAGCTAGTTTTAGAAACGTTCGATTAGCTTTTCCCAAGTATTTATATTATCTGGTTACTTTTGCAATTACATTTCTCCTGTTTTTCCTAAGTGCGCGTATATTTTGGCTTTACAAAACCTGGCATCAGCAAAAAGAATATGAACAAGTGGCTGTAAACTGTCTCATGCTTGCTATATGCTTGATTGGGTTAACCACGTTTCATTTATTTGTCAAACAGCGCTTTAGAATTTGTTATGTGATTAATCAGCGTTTCAAACTTATCCGAGTGTTTCCACAAGGTAAGCTAAGACATATGAATAATTAGTTTTACAAGTTGAATTAAATTAAAACTTTGTACTATTTAGGCTGGCCAAATTTCCGAAGAAAACCGAAATTTGGAGAATTTGCAATTTACTGTTTGTGCCTCTGCTTTCCTGGATTTCCACTAGTTTTTTCTGCCGTTCCCCTAATTCGCGACTATGATCCATTGCACCTCATTTTAAACTTTATTTTCTCGATTAGTCCAATTTCATTGCCTTCAGATGAAGTTTATTTTCGGTGGACGGTGAAAGTGGCATGTTCAATAACTTTGGGATTTACAGCTACGTTTGGTGCTGGAATTGTACTTTCAGCGTTAATGCTTATCCTCTCGTTTGTTGAGGCAATGCATAAGTTATCGTTTGATTTGTACGATAGATCTTTAAATACTGCCCTACAAATTAATTATAGTGATAGTAGCTCCCTAGCTCAATCCATGCTTACACAGTATCGACTAAATAAATTAAAAATTAAAGTTAGATTACGATTTTTTAGAAATTCAAAATTAAAACCGTTAAATTTGAATAATGTGTCAACTGGACGCCTTGTGATGGTAACTACTCGTTTAAAGTTGGTCAAGTGTTTGAATTTATTCCGAATTATGTTCATTATGATTCGTATTGGAAATTATATTGTCTCAGAGTTTCTTATAGTTTTGCTTGTCATGGGAATAGGAGCTGCCACAACAAGTGGCTACGTTGTAATCAAATTTTATAATCATTTACCAATTGTCTTATATTTGGGATGCGCGATTATTATACCCATTGCTTTATTTGTAGACTTTTTTCTGATTTATTTTGCTGCTACGCCGTATGTTAATGGTAAACGGTATAAAAGCTTTTGGCAACATTTTGCAAGAGAAAAGTGGGAGCAACTTTATTTAAGGAGTTGTCCGGATATTGGATATGAGATTGGACCAATACGACCTGTGGAAAATAAAACGGCGCTGACTATTGCGGACACCATTTTGAATTGTATTGCTACTTCTGTGTTAATGAAGCTTGCTAATTAATATATTTACAAAAATACGATTGTCAGTCATAATTTTGAAGAATTTTCAATAAACTAGCAAAATTAAAAAAAATATTGACGAATAATTGATTGATTGAAGAGATATTGATTGATTGTATCATAACTTATTTCCGTAGCTTAGCTTTAAAATAGATGATGGACTTACATATTCATGGAATTTTACCAATGCTTGTGCCGATATAGATCTACTTTTACATCGATAATTATGCAATTTATTTTTCTATTTTAGCCTATTCCACAAGCCTACGCAGAAAAGCGTCAGTATAAACTTTCACCATGTCGATTACACAGGGTTGTCTAAACGTGCAATTTCTAATGCAGAAAGTTTTGCCCCCTCCTGTTTTACTAGATCCTTCTAGTCTAACCTGCTATTTGAATCCCGCTTATAAAACAAACTTTAAAAACATTCGATTAGCATTTCCAGCGTACATTTTCTATCTTATTTTTTACATCATCGAATTTTGTTTAGTATTTGCTCAAGTTCGTATAATTTGGCTAGTAAGATCCTGGCATAAGCACAAGGATTATGAACAAGTGGCGTTTTATTTGTTTATGACTACCATTGCTACAATAGGTCAGTCTACATTTCGAATATTTCGTAAGCACGCAGAGGAAACTTGCTTTGTGGTGAATCAGAGGTTTAAACTAATCAAAGTTTTTGCAAAAGGTAAATTGTTTTACATTTTGAAATAATTTATCAAAATATAATTCTTTAATTTGACGTTTTTCAGGATGGCCTACACTTCAGCGTAGACCTGACGCCGGTGAACTATCAATTTACTATCTTCTTTTAAGTTGTGTCGCCGTTCCACCGGCTTTTGCCGCAATACCCATAATTCGTGAATATGATCCTGTACAGCTAATTCTAAATTTTATATTGTCGTTAAGCCCTATTCCACTTCCATTAACAGATATTTATTTTCAATGGAGCGTTAAACTTATATCAGCGGGAGTTTTGGCTATTTTGACTACTCTTGGTGGTTCAGTGTTAATATCTACTTTTATGATAGTTTTAATGTTTGTTGAAGCAATGCATCAACTTTCTTTTGATTTGTACAATCGCTCAAGTAATGCAACTCAACAAATAAATAATAATGTCATTTTTGCTTTGTTAAGAAACGTTTCATGAAATTTGTCATTGGGGATTAATGATTGTAACCGGAAACGGGTTCAATTTTGGGTGCTTTCTTTGTCTTCATTTCATGAACTTTGATTTTGTTGTACGTGACCGGAAGTGAGTGTTGTTTCCGGTCATATTTTCTTTGTTCTTAAAAACGTTTCTTTGTTATGATTTCATATTCTAGATCGAATGCTCTACTTGTGGGCATTCGAACTTTTCTGTAAAACTAGTATAAAAGCAACTGTGAATTTTGGTAAGATCATGAGTCTACAACTGGGTGTCAGTTGATAGTTAACAAACTGGAGGTCAGTTTGCCATTTATAGATATCTCTTGACATTGGGGTCTTGGGGTAAATAAAGATTTTACAGTTACAAAGTCTTTTTGGGGTCAATTTATTGGCATAATAGAATCCGGAAATTTCCGTTAGCATAAAAGGCGAGCGGCATTCTGGAATTCCTCCATCTGGAGGTGGTCCTTCAACAGGGGATTTGGGGAAGGCCATACCTGTGCATTCTCAAGTATCGTGGAGTGTACAGTTTTGGTCCTTCGAACCGGATAACTCCGTGCTATGGAGACCGGTCAAGAGACTTCGAAGGAAACGGATCAGCACCGACGAAGTTCTCGACAGAACAAGGGGGTACCGCCGGATAGATTTGCACCAGGAGTCACGGGGGTTCCTGTACCGGTGGTATCAAGATCATTTGTTACCGGGGGCCTAGAGATGTCCAGGATAACAATTCAAGTTCCTGAGGGAGGGGTCGTCGGGGGGACCAGCGGCTCCGGGGAACTTGAGGGAGGGGCAGACCATACAGGGGATGCTCAAAAGTCAAACCTAAGGGGAGGATCCCAGGAAGGGATTTCTCAACACAACCAGGGTGGGGAGGGCCTCCAAGGAGGGGGCTCTCAACCTGGAGGGGAACAGGAGGACCTCCAAGGAGGGGGTGCTCAGGGTGGTCGGAGGAGCGGACAGGAAACTCCGGGAGGAAGATCGGTTTCTACTTCTCGGAGGACAGCAAGGTCGCAACGTGGGAGGCAGCAGCTCGAGTTGGAGAAATTACGTTTGGAAATGGAGGCGGCGGAGGAGAAGATACGGCTCAACTCTCTTCGCCAAAAAGAGATCGACATTCGAGTGAGCATGCTGGCGGAAGACCTTAACATTGAGCTGGATTCGCAGTACTTGGGGAGCGATGATGAAAAACTTGACGAGTTTGTGGAGTGCTCTGAGGGGGATGAGGGGCAGGATATTGGTAAAGTAAAAACATCTACTGAAAAAATAGAAAAAAGTGCTGGGGATAAACCCGAAGTTCCTGCTGCTCGGAAGGTTGTGACAAAACACGACTTTCTTGGCTTGTGGGGCTCTGAGGTAAAAGATGCGGAAGAGCAGGAGGCTCGTGAGGCTGTGACAAAACACGGCTTCATTGGTCACCAAGTTCCAAAGCCAACTGTAAAATACTATGATTTTTCTTCTGAAAAAATGAGTAAACCAGCACAAAGCCCCAGTATTCCTGTTCCGACCCCCCGACGGTATTTCCCTACTCCGACAGCAGCAACGGGGAACCATCCTCCCATGGATCCAGATGCCAAACCTGAAGTACGACCTATTTTCCGTGCTCCACTACGACCACCACGGAAACTGGACAAGGCACCAGCAGCATTCCAGCCTCAAGCACAGTCAACACCACAGGTGCAACAGCCAGAGAGACCAGCACCTGTGAGTTTCCAGAATCCAGCCCCGAGTACCAGTGTGGACGCGTTGGCATTGGCGTTGGTCCAGGCTTTTCAACAGCAAAACACCAACACTGAAAAGTTCGTGGCACGTCACAGTAGTGAAAGCAAGCTGCCAACATTTGCGGGGAACCCACTGGACTGGCCCATTTTCATACACCACTATCGGCAGTCGACAGCTGATTGTGGATTCAGTCAAGCCCAGAACATGGCCAGGCTGGAGAAATCAATTAAAGGAGAGGCAAGGAAAACGGTGCAGGCTTTGATGATCGTTCCATCAAACGCTGAAACCGTCATCAAGACACTGGAGCTGCGTTATGGGCGTCCAGAGTACGTGATCCAGTCCTTGGTGGACACCGCAAGGAAGACGCCGTCACCAAAGGAAGGGAAGCTATCTAGCATTTTGGATTATGCTAATAGCATCAATAACCTTGTCACAACGGTCAAGGCGCTGAACACACCAGCTCACCTCTACAACCCCCAACTCATGAAGGAATTGGTGGACAAGCTACCGGATGCGATGCGGCTGCAATGGGGCGAGCACGTGCTGACGAGTAGCAGTGGGGTGACGCTGGAGGACCTGCAGGAGTGGATAAGCAGAAAGGCTGCTGCTGCAGGGATAGTCACCATCCCGGATTTCAAAAAGGTCCGCACGGGCGGAGGGGAAAACGTGATGGTGGCGGTAGAAGGAGGAACAACGAGGAAATGTCCCATTTGTAATTCCGAGGGACATTATGCACCGGGGTGCAAAGATTTCAAGTCGAGTACGGTGGACAATCGCTGGAAACTGATGCGGGAAAAGGGACTTTGCATCAGTTGCCTTGCTGCAGGTCACGCAATTAAGACCTGCAGAAGAAGGAAGCCATGTGGAACTGGGGGCTGCCAGCGGAGTCATCACCCTCTCTTACACGGGGAACCAAAAAAGAAGGAAACTGAAGTCACTCCTGAAAATAAGAAGACTGGTGAGCTGATGGGGATATCCAGTCATCATGGGAAAGCTGTATTGCTGCAAGTGGTACCCGTAAAGCTTTATGGTCCTGACGGTCAAGTTGTGGAGGAAATTGGGATGATGGATGGATGTTCCAGTGCCACCTTGATCCAGTCAGATTTAGCGGGTAAACTTGCGTTGGCTGGACCTACAGACCCCTTACGCTTGCTATGGACAGATGGGAAGGTTCAGGAGGACAATGGTTCCATGAGGGTGACATGTGGAATAGGACCTGCGGATGGTTCAACCAAGTACACAATGGGTAATGTACGGACGGTACAAAACCTGGAGCTACCAGCACAACCGTACAATTACGAGAAATTGTGCGAGAAGTGGCCACACCTAAAAGCAGTCAAGTTACCGGACATGGGTAACTGGAAGCCGAGGATCCTGGTCGGCCAACAACATATTCACCTGTTCGTGGCAAGGAAGGTGATTGAGAAGAATGAGAATTCCCCCATTCTCACAAAGACCCGACTAGGATGGATGGTACATGGACCGACTGGAGGAGAGTCAGCTGACGAGTTTGCTTTCTCGTGCTTCCACAAATCGGATGGGGATATCCTTCATGAACTCGTCAAAGAAAGTTTCATGATGGATAGCATTGGGATCAAGCAAGTGACCCCACGCTCTAGGCAGGATCTACTGGCGGAAAAGAAAATGGAGGAAGTTACAAGGCGGATCGGCGACAGATGGGAGACCGGTTTACTCTGGAAAGCTAGCGACTCGGAAGTGGTACTGCCGAGAAGTTATGACGTGGCACTCCATCGCCTCCGTGGAGTGGCAGCCAGGCTGAGACGTGATCCTGACCTGAAGAAAGAATACTTCAAGAAGATTGAGCATTACCTGGAGAAGGGTTATGCAAGAAAACTAACAAAGGAGGAAGTGAGTGCACCGAGCAGCAAAGAATGGTACTTGCCTCACTTTCCAACGTTCCATCCCAACAAGCCAGGAAAGGCAAGAATAGTCTTTGATGCCTCCAGTAAATCAAACGGAGCATCATTGAACTCATTCCTGCTAACAGGGCCAGACTTGTTGGTGTCGCTTCCAGGGGTCCTACTGAAGTTTCGGCAAAGGAGGATAGCTGTCACTGGTGACATCGGGGAGATGTTCCACCAAGTGGGGATAAGGAAGGAGGATTGCCCAGCCCAACGGTTTTTGCTACGAGATGACCCAGCTCTACAGCCCGACATCTATCAACTTGAAGTCATGATGTTCGGGTCTGTTTGTTCTCCGTACTGCGCACAGTACGTGAAGAACCGCAACGCTCTGGAGTTCGAGACCGAGTATCCTGCCGCTGTCCTGGCAATAATCACCAAACATTACATGGATGATTATTTAGATTCATTGGACAGTGAAGATGAAGCCAAGCAGCTGATCGAGCAAGTAGTGGAAGTTCACAGGAAAGGAGGCTTTGAGATTGGTAAATGGGTTACCAACTCACCAGCCTTGCAACACACACTCACTCCAGAGAAGGCCGAGGAGACTACCACAAAGGACATTGCTGAGTGGTCCGAAATCAAGACGGAGCGGGTGCTGGGGCTACACTGGGATCCGGAAAGAGACAACTTCACCTTCCGGGTAAACTTGCAGCGGGCTGGACAAGGGGTAGCAGACGGAGAGAAACGTCCCACGAAGCGAGAGATGCTAAGGCTCCTGATGCTCATCTTTGACCCCTTGGGAATCATCCTCCACTTTACAATGAAGGGCCGAATACTACTCCAGTACGTATGGAAGGACAAGATAGGATGGGACGATGAAGTTTCCACAGAGCTATACAAACGATGGCTAAAGTGGATCACGGACCTGCCAAAAATAGCAGAAGTGCAGGTGCCACGCTGTTATTCATGGGGAATGACAACTAGCGAAGATATCCAGCTCCATATCCTGGCGGACGCGTCGGAGGCGGCGATGATAGCGGTGGCTTACCTGAGGATCATGACGGAGGATGGAGTCCAGACGGCATTTGTAATGGCAAGAGGGAAAGTGGCACCGCTAAAATCCGTGTCAATTCCGCGTCTGGAACTGCAAGCTGCTGTGATTGCTGCCAGGATGGGAACATTCATAATGGAGGAGCTGGAGATAAAGCCGCATGTGTTGAAGTACTGGACTGACTCGCAAACTGTCCTAAAGTGGATACGGTCAGACTCCAGGAAATTCCAGCAGTTTGTGGCTAACCGTGTTGGGGTTATCCATGAGCTTACGAACATTGCGGACTGGTCGTGGATTCCCACAAAATTAAATGTGGCTGATGATGCGACCAGGGAAGGAAGGACGAACTTGTCACGTGATAGTCGGTGGTGGCGAGGACCTGATTTCCTGTTTGAAGATTCCTCCTGCTGGAACTTTGAGGAGCCACTGGAGGAGCCCGGGATGGACATAGAAATGAAGAAGGACTTCCTGTTTGCAACAGTAGAGCTGCCATGGTTTCCAGTCCCGGACATTGAAAAGTTCTCAAAATACATCACTTTGGTACGGGCTGCTGCTAGAGTCCTGAAAGCTGTCGAGATCTGGATGGCAAAATGGAAGGGAGAAGACTACAACCTGTACCAACTGCCCATGATGACCGCTGAGAAGATGCTAATCAAGAAAGCACAGTGGGATTCATATCCGGAGGAAATGCTGCTGCTCAAGGAGGGAAAGGCTATTCCAAAAAGTAGCAAGCTCTACCAGCTATCGCCAGTGCTGGACCATGATGGGGTGCTCCGGATGGACTCACGACTTGCCAACGTCAAACTGGAAAGTCTAAGGCAGCCGATAATCTTGGGTGATAAACACAAGTTGACAAAGCTTATCATTCATTTTTATCACTTCCTGGCGTGTCATCAAGGACAAGAGATGGTTAGAAACGAGATCCGGCAGAGATATTGGATTCCGAACTTGAGGGCAGCAGTACGGCGGTGTTGGAACGAGTGTGGACTCTGCCAACTCAAACGGGCAAAGCCATCTCCTCCAATGATGGGAGCATTACCAAAGGCCAGAGTGATGGAACAGAAGCGAGCATTCACAGTAGTCGGGATGGACTACTTTGGCCCCATTGAGGTGACAGTCGGACGAAGACACGAGAAACGGTACGGTGTACTGTTTACCTGCATGACAACCAGGGCGGTACATCTGGAGGTAGCCAGCAGCCTAACCACCGATAGCTGCATTATGGCTATCAGAAGAATGATTGGACGCAGAGGGCAATCGGCGGAGATTTACAGTGACAATGGCACCAATCTCCGTGGGGCAGACAAGGAACTGAAGCGGGCTCTGGATGACCTGGACCAGGAAGGGATGACTGACACGCTAGCAATCAAGGGGATTGCTTGGCACTTAATACCTCCATCAGCTCCGCATATGGGGGGAAGCTGGGAACGGCTTGTTCGGTCGGTCAAGACAGCCATGTCTGCCATAATGAAGGAGCGCTACCCGAAGGACGAGGTCCTGAAAACTGTGATGATAGAAGCAGAGGCTATTGTAAATAGCAGACCACTTGTGGATGTTCCGGTAGACCCTACAGAACCGGAAGCTCTTACTCCCATGCACTTTTTGATAGGCACGTCAAGCACTCTACCACAACCTGGAGTGTTTGATGACGTGGATTTGCAGCTGAGTAAGAGATGGAGGACATCACAGAGACTAGCAGACATGTTTTGGAAGCGGTGGCGAAAGGAGTATCTCCCAACATTACAACGGAGATCGAAGTGGCATGGACAAGTTCCGAATCTGAAGGAGGGTGACGTGGTCATCGTGCTCGACGAAAGCTTGAAGCGTGGGCATTGGCCATTAGGCATCATTACTGGAGTTTCTCCTGGTGCAGATGGCATCGTGAGGGTTGCTGAAGTCAAGACAGCCACTTGAAGTTACAGAAGACCAGTGGTCAAGTTGGCAAAGCTGAATGTCCGAGCAGAGGATTGATTTCGTTCCGAAATGGGGGGAAGGATGTTCACGCGGAATGACGAAAGGAACGAAATTTCCATGAAGATCGAAGCTGGAAATTTCCAGGATTAGTTCGTAGCATTTCGTTTTCATATTATGTAAATAATATTATCATTTTTGCTTTGTTAAGAAACGTTTCATGAAATTTGTCAATGGGGATTAATGATTGTAACCGGAAACGGGTTCAATTTTGGGTGCTTTCTTTGTCTCAATTTCATGAACTTTGATTTTGTTGTACGTGACCGGAAGTGAGTGTTGTTTCCGGTCATATTTTCTTTGTTCTTAAAAACGTTTCTTTGTTATGATTTCATATTCTAGATCGAATGCTCTACTTGTGGGCATTCGAACTTTTCTGTAAAACTAGTATAAAAGCAACTGTGAATTTTGGTAAGATTATGAGTCTACAACTGGGTGTCAGTTGATAGTTAACAAACTGGAGGTCAGTTTGCCATTTATAGATATCTCTTGACATTGGGGTCTTGGGGTAAATAAAGATTTTATAGTTACAAAGTCTTTTTGGGGTCAATTTATTGGCATAATAGAATCCGGAAATTTCCGTTAGCATAAAAGGCGAGCGGCATTCTGGAATTCCTCCATCTGGAGGTGGTCCTTCAACAGGGGATTTGGGGAAGGCCATACCTGTGCATTCTCAAGTATCGTGGAGTGTACATTTTCTAAGAAGTGGATTTGTAAATTCCAGCCAAAAGCAAAAACACGCTTTTTACAAAAATTAAAAATCTTTCCTAAAGATTGCGGTTGTGGAAGTACACCCACTGGATTAGTGTCTGTGACTACTAGTCTTAAATTTGCCAATTGCATGCATTTGTTTAGAGTCATGGCAATAATGATTCGAATAGGAAATCAGATTGTGTCGGATTTTTTAGTTGTGTTGGTTAGTATGGGAATTTTGTTGGCTTCTACGTGTGGTTATGTAGTGATTAAGTTTTATGGTAAAATACCAATAGTTATTTATTTTGGGTGCGGAGTCACTTTATTAGTTTGCTTGTTTATTGATTTTTTTCTGATGTACTTTGCCGATACTCCAAATAAGAATGGTAAACAGTTTAAGTTATTTTGGAAGCAAACAACAAACAAAAAGTTTGAAAGATTGTCGTTGAAATCCTGTCCGGATATTGGATATGACATTGGACCGGTGAAAGGTGTTACTAATCGCTCTGCGCTGACAATTGCAGATTGCATTTTAAATTGTACTGCAACCGCTGTTCTTATGAAATTGGGCAATGTTATGAGCACTACCAATTGGTAATATCTAGTACTATTTTAAACCGGACTGCTGTTATTATTCACGTTAAAAGTTGTACAATCTTAATGACATATTATAATACTTCTTAAATAAATCAAGCATTAAAACTGAATAAAATGTTACTTTTAATTAAATGAAGTCATATAAGCTGACATAGCCAAAACCACGTGTAATAAAATAAATATACTAATGTACCTAATATCGGAAGTTTAGAGGGACAATGTATTTTTACTGACTATTATTATTTTTTCAAAGTATGGATTTGACACTGAAGCTAGAGTTCCGTTTTCCTTGTAGTGGTAGTGCAAGTAGTAGTTACCTTTTGAAAGAAGGACATTGTATTACAAACACAAAAATAGTATTTTGAAAGGATAGATTTGATGAACATTTAGTTACAATGTTTACAGTAAGGTTGCTAGTATTAATGCACCAGTATTTTCGGAACTCAAGCTCTGAGCTCATTGTCTTCTAACATAACATGAATCCCAGCTTTCAGCTATTGTAAGCTTCAAATTAAACGCAGTCAAATATGCACGAAGCACGACAGAGTAAACTAAAATTTTCTAGATTCAGTTGAAATCCAGACACATTTTAAAACGAATATGTTTCTGTAGCATCACAACATATACTAATATTTTTACTTTAACTCTAAACTAAGGTTATTATGGCAGTTACCCAAGGTTGTCTTAACGTTCAATTTCTGGTACAAAAATTTATGCCACCACCCGTTCTCGTTGATCCTTCTAGTCTTAACTGCTATCTAAACCCTGCCTATCAAGCTAGAGTATCAATTCCCAAACTGGTTTTCTACCTAGTCTTTGTTACAATTAGCTTGTGTCTAATATTCGTTATCTTACGTATATTCTTTTTATTTCTACATATACAGAGTGACAATCATTTTGAGCAAGTAGCCTTTAACGTTCTTATGGCAACCATAGCCCTAATTGGACTGGCTGCTTTTGAAATTTTCATGTCGCATTCAAATCTCACATGCTATGTTTTAAATCAGCGTTTTAAGCTGCTTAAAATCTTTCCTGATGGTAAGTTAAGGTTAAATATTTTAAAAGTTATACAGCTTGCACACTTTGTTTTAAATTTATTTCAGGTTGGCCTTCATCTCAAAGAAAACCAGAGATTGGTGAAATCGCAATTTATATCCTGATCTGTAGCTTTACCGCTATACCCATTCTTTTTGCTGGAGTGCCGCTAATTCGGAATTATGATCCGATTCAATTAATTTTAGGCTATATGATTCAGCTAATTTCATTATCGGAATCTCAGTACTTAGACTGGATTTTGAAAATTATATCTTCTCTTGTTCTACTGCTTATCACAACTTACGGCGGATTATTGGTGGTTTCAACGGTAACAATGGTGCTAATGTTTATCGAAGCTATGCACAAGTTGTCATACGACTTATTTGATCGCTCAGTTAATACCTCCATGCAATATACAAATACAAATTGCTTTCAATCTTTAGTATCTAAGTTGCAATTAACAAAACTTAAAATGAAGTCGAAATTACATTTTGCTAAAAATGTAAAGTGTGGGGTTTGCCAAATATTTGATTCTAACTTTGTAACAAATACTAATATATTAAGGATTTCAAGTTACCCAAAATTTCGAAAATGTACTCGTTTGTACAAAATTATCATTATGATGGTTCGCATTGGGAACACAATTGTTTCCAATTTTTTGGTTATATTAGTTAGCATGGGAATTTTAGCGGGAACTGCAAGTGGTTACGTAGTTATCAAATTTTACACTCGTTTACCTTTATTGCTGTATTGCAGTTGTGCGGCAATCATTCCAATTTGCATTTTCGTAGACTTTTTCCTTATTTACTTTGCCGCCACTCCAAACAAAAATACAATAAGGTGTAAACACTTTTGGAAAAAGTTTGTGAGGGAAAAGGAGGAACGGCTTTGTTTACTAGCTTGCTTCAATGTGGGTTATGTGATTGGTCCAATACGCTGTGTGAAAAACAAGACGGCGCTGACTATTGCAGATGCTATTTTAAATTGTGTTGCAACATCGGTACTAATGAAGCTGGGACAATAGTATGAAATATTATTCAAAATTTGGAATTTATAGTAAATCAACTTAATATATGTAAATTAACGCAGAAATGTTTTTTCATTAAATTAACTAGCCTTACTCTAAGAAGTCGAATTTAGACATTATTAGAATTTTTTAGTACTTAATTTGAACAATAATCAACACCTATTGTATAATAACTAACTCATGTTATTGTTAACTACAGAAACTATAATATGTATAGTTGCGTAAACTCATCATAAACTTGCGATTTATGCTTTCTACCAGCCATAAAACTTCAGTGTGCTGAGAGCCTTTATTAAATACTGCTTATTAATAAGCATAAATTACCTACAAATTTGTAGCTTTGGCCACAACGTAGCTAGTCTGGGCTCTTTTTTGGTATATACGTAACTTAAATTATAGTTAGTGGTAGCAACAATAAGTGGTTGATTCCGTTGAGCATTAAGTATATTGAAATTTAAAAGCAAATTGTAGATGTGTTGTTATGGCTTAAATTGGTTTGACCTTTTGCTTCATGTATCAATTAACTAACTTTACATATCCTATGACGAAGGATAGTTAACATATTTAAGTATAAATTGAAAAAATTACATAGATTTAAAATGAATGAAAGCTCATATTATTAAGCTTCTTGGTAATATATAAGAGCACTTAACTTGAACAATCATTTTTCAGATATTTTAGAAAAACATGGGACCATCAATTTAGTTTCCGGTCAAACTTAAAGCAGCAATGTTTACAGTTTTACTGAAGCTTACTCCTGTAGTTTCTAAATTTTTCTGATAATTTTTGCAAATTTTCCCGTGTGTTTGGTTAAAAATAGTTTCTTTATTTTTTTATATAAAATTCTAAACCATGTTGCTTACTCAAGCCAGCATAAATCTTCAGTTTGTAATTCAAAAACTTCTACGACCACCAGTTCTCTTAGTTGACGAATATGTTAATCTACTTTTAATACCAAATCCCACTTACAACGTTCATTGGAAAAAGCTTCGTCCTTGGTCTGCAAAAGTAGCTTGGAATGTATTTGAATTCGTTCTAAATTATATACTCCTTGTTTCTTTGGCAAGAGTAACTTGGATTTTGGTAAACTTAAAGCAAACTAAGGAGTTTGAACAATGTGGATATTATACACTTGGAATTTCAGTTATGTTAATAGCAAATGTGGCCTGCATTACATTAAGAAGACGTAACGGGTGTTGCTATATTGTATCTCAACGATTCAGACTAGTTCGACATAACCGTTATGGTAAGTAACCGTACAACTTCTATGCCGTTTAACCAAACTTTTAATATTTTAAATTATTTTCCTGAAGATTGGAAGCGATCACTAACTCAACCAAGCATACGAGAAGTATTTATCTACGGATTTGGACTAGGATTTATGGCCTTTCCTTTAATATTTGGATCTGCGCCATTGTTTCGACCTTACGATCCGTTTCAAATCAGCTATAGATACATAGCCAAAATAATATTTGGTGTAAGCAAACTTTCAAATATTGCTGATACTGTGGTTAGACTACTATCGTTTGTTTCTTTGACTGTGCTAGTGTTTTATGGAAGTTTAACTGTACTAACCGTTTTACTGTTGCTTGCTGTGATTTTGTTAGATGCCATAGCAGGTATTTCAAATAATTATTTATATCCTAGCACAGCACCATCTAAAGTTAAAGTAAGAATAAGTTTTGCAAGTTCGTTAAGAAGTTTTCGAGAACTTCAATTATTCATATTTATAATGCTTGAAGTTGCTTCGGATATAGAAGTTGTGTTAACCACAATGGGTATAATTATAGCTTCTACAGCGGCTTATTTAATGATTACTAAGTTTTATGATCAAGATTTTCCGATGATTATGTATCTCTCGGCTTGGCTTATATTTTGTGTGTGTATGTTTATAAACTTTTTGCTTATTACACTAGCGTCTATTCCAAATAGAAGCGGGATAAAGTTTAAAGCTTACTGGAAGAAACACATTTGTAAACGGTATGATAAGCAACTTTTAAGGAGCTGTCCAGTGATCGGGTTCTCACTTGGATTTATTCGTAATATTAAACCACATACTGCACTTAGCATTACAGATACTATTGTAAATTTAACTGCCACTGTTGTGCTAACTAATGGCATTGCTAGAAGTAGAAGGCGGATAATCTAAATACAAAATGGATTTTTAAAAATCTGCTGTATAATTAGGCTGGGTTATTTATTATTTTCAAGCTTCAATTTCCAAATTTTACATGTCAAACATTTATTGGTGTTTAACATATATAAACTTAATTTTACATCGGTTTTTAATAAATACCAGTCAACGCAGTCTAAAATTGAACGTTTATTTGTGGTTGTAACTATTACTTGAAACCCATCAGCAAAATCACATGTACCTGTCCATGAATATAACTCTGACATTGACTTAGAATTTGACAGAACATAGGGCTGAACATGAACTAAATACTTACAGGTTTTTAAAAAATGCAAACGTAAATATAAGGCTTGGTTTATATTCTCTGTATGTTTAGTACTAAATTTTACTATAATTGGAAATTAAATTGGTTTAATTTGCTGTATTAAACCACAAATGGCGTTGAGTATAGCAGATACAATTTTAAATTTGACTGCGACTGTTGTGCTGACTAATGGCATTGCTGAAAGGGGCATAAGATAAATATAAATTCTTTGCGTTTTAATATTTTTTTTTACAATATATCCGTTTTTATAATATGTACAGTCTGTGTCAGTTGATAGGGGCCAAACCAAAAAAGTTGAATAACTTTTCCTGAAGTCTATCATTTGGTCTGATTTTACTACACATTAATCCTGATACTATTACAACTACGATCAAAAAGTTTCATGAAAATCGTACATGCTATAGCAAAATTAGGGTAAAAATTGAAAAATCCGAATAAATAAAGTGTCTCAAAACCAAGGGGCCACCATAAGGTACTATAAGTAATTGGTGCCGTACACACTTAGAATAAATTTTATGTGAGTCGAATCAGGAACTGAAGGTTGCTAGACTAGTTTTTGATTCCTCAGAGCGGAATAATCAAGCTTAGGAAAACACATTTTCTCATATATAACTTTCGTGCATAATTTGTGACAAAATCTCCCTTTAAAATCCCAGAAACATTACCCATAGTCCCCAAAAATGGTTCTAGCTACTTAAATTTGATACACTGCTTATCCTTATTATCCTCAAATGCGTGTTCTTTGAAGCCATATGCGTTTTGTTCGGTGGAGTAAGTGTTCATGATCACGTTATGTAAAGAAACTGTAATTCTTTTATCAAAAAACTTCCAAATTTAGAATTCTACTGTCGTGTTTTATGTTGTGTCAAGTTTAACAGCAAGTTATCTTTGTTCTATAATAGTTTGGTGCAATAATGTACCAATTTATCTCAGTAAACATGGCTATATTTAACTTTGCTTAAACGTGACAAGTGACCGAAGCCTCTTGGGCACCCGTAGACCACCAGAGCAAATATAAAGAAGATCAAATGAGACAAGATATTTATCAGTATGTTCATATTTAAATATATGATACAAATAATAAATATATTTGACGTCAGAGTCACAAACAAGTGTTGTTGTCACGTAAGGAGACCTGGTGTCCGTATGTCACCCTGGGAGTAACCTGAGGTGTAAGTATAAGATTATACTGCTTTCCAGTTTTGGACGTATAAACACGATTTTCTACCAACTTTGAACTTCAGGTATGATTTTGAAGTCAAGTTTGCTTTTAAAATATCAAAATTGCTCACAATTTGTAGACACAATGAAGGAGAATCCTTCATAGTGACAAATTGTCGTAAGGTATTATCAGTTTAATATCTAGAATTACGTCCAAATAATTTTCACATGGCTTAAATACACAACGTGTAAACACAATAAGATCACATTGAAGTAGCTAGAACCATTTTTGGGGACTATGGGTAATGTTTCTGGGATTTTAAAGGGAGATTTTGTCACAAATTATGCACGAAAGTTATATATGAGAAAATGTGTTTTCCTAAGCTTGATTATTCCGCTCTGAGGAATCAAAAACTAGTCTAGCAACCTTCAGTTCCTGATTCGACTCACATAAAATTTATTCTAAGAGTGTACGGCACCAATTACTTATAGTACCTTATGGTGGCCCCTTGGTTTTGAGACACTTTATTTATTCGGATTTTTCAATTTTTTCCCTAATTTTGCTATAGCATGTACGATTTTCATGAAACTTTTTGATCGTAGTTGTAATAGTATCAGGATTAATGTGTAGTAAAATCAGACCAAATGATAGACTTCAGGAAAAGTTATTCAACTTTTTTGGTTTGGCCCCTATCAATTGACACAGACTGTATATTGTTTTATTGAAAAGAGTGTCTAAAGGTATATTCAATTGTGCACAATCTGTTAATACGTTATAAACAACGCCACAGAGTGCCCACGTGCTGTTTTTCCATTCAGTACCTCGCGTTATAATTAATATAAGTTGTTTTCAAGCCCACGCTAAAACACTGACACTATTAGAATGGCAAAGCTTCAGAAGGAAGTGGGCTGTCCCTTAGTTTGAATGGGAGGCTACGCTTTGAGCATTAGCTAAATTTAATATATAAGGTATATTTCAGTGGCAGTACAAGTTCTAGTTTGTAGTTGGTTAAACACCAAATATGTACACAAGATGAATGCAAATTTGGTAGTACGATTCAAAATCTATTCGTCGTCCTGTATCAAAATGCGTTCAATTTTACATGAAAATGACTTATTCTTTCACCAGCTATATGCAAAAACGTACTGTAGTTTTAGTAAAATAGGAGCTTAGTTGATTAGACGGCTTATTAAAACCACTACTACAAGAAATGAACCTGCTGCTCCCCAACTGCTACGTACCTTACACAATTTGTTCACCAGAAAAATTTAATTCACAAATGAACTTCTTTCTGCGTCATTCTCAGCTCATGCTGTCAATAGTCTGTAGTTACGCAAAATGTTTTTGTTTTTCAGAAGTAAAGCAACTACCAAGCTGGTTGTATGTTAACGCAAACAGTTTGCTTATTTAAACTTAAATATTTATCTTGACAGAAATTTCTTCTTTAAATATTGCAAATAAAAATGTATTTTGAGACCATAACTCTGTACAAAATAGCAGTAATATTAGTAGCAATTATAGATGTTCCTGTTTCCATTCGGGTTTTACATTTGATTGCACCTCTATCACCAATTGGAGATTGTCAGGGAACTTACGTTATTTGGATATTTAATGCTTGCTACTTATCCGTGTCTGTTTTAGCACCGATTTTGCTAATAATATCAACCGTAAGTTATTTTAAATGAACTAAAGCGTTTTCAAGAAATTTTAGGACCAAAAATTAAATAATTCGATTTACAAATTTTACAGTTGGATTTCAAAAAATTCGGAAAGGATAACAACGCCTTGTTTAAAGCAAAATTCTGGCTGGTATTCCGCGCACTCTGCAGCATTCTCAATGGAACCGGATTGATGATCCGAAACACATGGATTGACCTTGCACTCTTCCTTCCAATTTGGATTGTATCCGTGCTAATTGTATATTTGTATACTAAGCACTTAAACAAAATTGCAGTTCAGGATATTTTCAAAAATTATGGTAGTAATTTACTGGCCATTGCGGTAATTAGTGGAGGAATGGAAGTCACACAGGACAGACAAAAGAGACTTATGCAGGTTTTCAATGCATAAATATAATTGTAAAATATATAGTTAAATACTCACAAATGCTTCAAATTGTATTGCGCAGTTGATAAACTCCCTTTCTTACTTATACAATATGCACAAAAGTCACCAAAATTTTTATCAATCAAGGCTAAACTTCATTTTTAATATTCATGCTATTTAACTTCAATGTCAGTTTTAACATATTTTGAATAAATATTCAGCAAATAAAAAGTCCATGAAATTCACCAACTACTACAAAATTTCAAAGGAAGTACCCTAATTGCATAAAATTGGCATTTTAAACAGGATTTGGGTTTGTTGCTTGAATCAAGCACACGTGTACACTACATTCCGTTCCGTTCCATTGTCTTACATTTGACATTTTCCACAGTTCCATTTTTAAAAGCGCACGTACCTATTTTTGATTTGCGCTTTGTATTCTTTTCAATATGGGTTTATCCGAGGGCTGTATCAACATCCAGCTTCTTATTCAAAAATATACTGATCCACCTGTGCAGTTAGATCCATTTACTTTAGAAATGGTGGAAATTCCCAGAGTGGATATAGTTACAAACATAAGAGAGAAACGAAACACACTTCAAACACTGCGTCATATTATATGGTGTTTGGTTAAATGGCAAATTCGTTTTTTAATTTGGTTTGCATTTTGGCGAATTTGCTGGCTAATGTATAATCGGAGAAAGCAAAAGGATTTTGAACAGTTGGGGTTTTACATGTTGCTTTTGGCCATGTGTACAATTGCTAGTGCTGCGTATCACGCAATTGAAAAGTTTCCGAGGGAAATTTGCTATTTGTTAACGCAAAGGTTTAAATTGGTTTCCATTGTTCCAGTGGGTAAGTAGTTACGCCATTTAAAAATTACATTGTTTCAAATTTTTGCAAAATGATTTTTTTAAAGGTTGGCCATCCATCGCAAGGAAACCAAAACTGCTTGAACTATTCGTTTACATCCTAGCTATTGCGTCCCTCGCATTTCCACTTGTGTTTGGTGCCGTACCAATTTTACGAGATTATGATCCATATCAACTAGCAGTTTGGAAAATACTTATGCGTTTCAAACTACCTACTAATTTGGCGCAGACTCAAATATGCCTTATGTTTTCCACAAAAATATTTACTAGCGTTACATTTTCCATATTAGCCTTTCACGGAAGCTCCGTTGTACTATATGTTCTTCTACTTATCATACAGTTTGTTCAAGCGATACAGATACTTTCACATAAATTATATGATCCTTGTTTAAAACCAATTAGCACAGTGAATACAGGTAACAAGTATCAAATAGACAGAAACCAATCAGATAGCGTACTGAAACGCAAAAGTCGCTTTTTCAAAAGTCGAACCAAAGCAGTAATGAAAATCACTACTAGATTTGCTTTCTCTCGTTGCTTTCATCTTTATCGCGTACTATACATTTTAATTCACATTGGAAATCTTGTCATGGCTACTTTTTTAACTATTTTAGTTGGAATGGGAGTTTTAGCCGCGGTAACAAGTGGTTATGTGATGATCATTTGCTATCAGAAGTTTCCTTTGATATTGTACATAAGCGGGAGTTTGATCCTACCAATTGCAATGGTTATTAATTTTTTGCTTATTACTCTAGCAGCAGTGCCAAATAGAAAAGGCAAGAATTATAAATTATTTTGGAGTAGATATGTAAAAAATATTAAAGAACGTATGCAATTAAGATCCTGTCCTAATATTGGCTATTCATTTGGACCGATTGAAATTGTACAAGAAAAGACAGCTTTGTCAATTGCGGATGCAATTATTAATGGAACGGCAACAATTTGTTTGATGAGAGTGGGTCGACCTAAATTTATGATGAAATAAAAATTGATGGGAGGTGGTGAAATATATTACAGTTTTACGTACCTTTTATGTAAGTAATCTGTTCCAGAGTTCTCGTTTAGGTGTAACCTGAAAACAAATTAGAATACATTGGTTGTATAAGTACAGTGAGAAACTTGAATTAAATAGAAATTGTAAAATTGTCAATTTTTAGAATTTAATTTTATATGTGTGTCTGTTATACATTATATGTAATCAACGGTATACAGTATATGGTAAAAAAGTAATTTCTATTCAAATAGGGACAACAAATTTGTGTTGAAAAATTGGTTTTTTCTAAATGGTACAAGAACACATGCAGGCACTTCTGGGCAGTTAAAGTTCTTATTTTGCGTCATATTTTAAAATCTCCTTCCTATATCATGTAGAAGACCAAAGGATCCGTGGTATTGCAATAAAGACCAGTCTGTGGTAAACTATTTAAAATGCTCGCTGCTACAAAAACATAAAACTGCTTAAATGTATAGCAATCAAAACAGCCTGAAGATATACATCTTAAAAAACTTAACTTCCTTGTCTCTTTGAGGACCTATTTAGCCCGTTTAGAATTTCGTCAATGTGTTAGGAGCCCATTTGTTGTTAAATGCATACATCAGGTGAATTTCAAAAAACCGGGAAATGAAAAATATGCTGTACTGTGCGCAATATTATGACAGGTATTCGTGCACTTTGCAGCATTCTCAATGGCACCAGGTTATTGATTCGAAACAAATGATTTGGCTTACCACTTTTTCTGCCAATTTGGTTTGTATCCGCTATACTTTGGAAGGTAAAGCAAGCATGTGAACAAAATTGCTGTTCAAGATAATATTTAAAAAAATTACAACAACAAATTGGCTGGCTATTGCTGTAATTAGTGGAGAATTGCAAGCCACACAGGTAAGACAAATAAGGCTTTGGAGATATACAGTGCTCAAGTAAAATAATGATTCACAATTTCTTAAAACTTTTTTGCGCGGTTAGATAAAGCATATTAATTCTTGAATTATGTAAAGGGTACAATTACTTTAAGTAATAAAGGTTAACCCTGAATAGTTTAATAAATACTTATTATCTTCATTGTCAAATATATTAGCGTCACGTTTATTCGAATAAAAATGTCCACGAATTTAGTGAATTGTGTTACGAGTACGAAAAAAGGAAAAAAAGGAAGTCGGATAATTGCATAAATGGAAATTTGAAAACAGATTATCTGTTTCCGTCTCAAATCAAGCACAAACGCGCGCATTACTTCTCTGTACACCTTCCGTATTGTGGTACACGTTTATTTTAAAATATTTTTACAAATTCTAAAAAAAAAGTCAAAATGGGTTTATCAGAAGGCAGTCTAAACGTTCACTGTTTCATCCAAAAATATATAGATCCTCCAATTCAAATAGATCAATTTACTTTAGAAATGATGGAAATTCCCAGAGTGAACATAGTTACAAATATAAAAGAGAAACGGAACACAACTCAAACTCTTAAACACATTATTTGGCGTTTAGTAGAATTGAACATTTCAATGTTAATTCAAGTAGCATTTATAAGAATTTGTTGGCTACTATACAATCGAAAAAAGCAAAAGGACTTTGAACAGTTGGGATTTTATATGCTGCTGTTAACAATATGCGCAATAGCTAGAGGAGCGTATCAAGCTTTTGAAAAATTTCCGGTGGAACTTTGCTACGTAATCACGCAGAGGTTTAAACTGGTTCCTATAAATCCTGTTGGTAAGCAATTTTAAAACTTAACATCAATCTTTAAAACTAATCGAAAATACAATTATATTTTTTTTTGAAAATAGGTTGGCTTTCACCTGCCAGAAAGCCCAAACTTGACGAAGCATTCGTTTACATCCTCGCGTTAGGATTTGTTGCATTTCCCTTTGTTTTCGCTGCCGTGCCAATCTTTCGGAATTACGATCCATATCAACTTGCTATTTTGAAAATTGTATCGCATTTTAAATTAGCTTCTACTTTATTTCAAAATCAAATTTGTTTAACAGTTTTGACAAAGTTCGCTTCTAGCCTGATTTTTGGCATAACAGCTTTTCATGGGGGATCAGTCGTACTTTTAATTTTAACTATAATTCTTCTATTTGTTCATGCAATGCAGCAATTATCTTGTAAATTGTACGATCCTTGCCTTAAACCAGTGAACGTTTTAAATAGAAGTAACAAATATCAAATTCAAAAATCTCCACCGGCTGGAAATAGTGTTCGTAAGAACAAAGTACGAAGCTGGTTTTATAAAAATCAAACCAAAGCAGTGATGAAAATTACTACTAGATTTGCCTTCTCTCGCTGCTTTCAATTGTACAGAATTCTAAGTATTTTAATCCGCATTGGAAATATTGTCATTGGAGATTTTCTTACAGTTTTAGTTGGAATGGGAGTTTTAGCCGCAGTGACAAGTGGCTATGTGATGATCATTTGTTATCAGAAGTTTCCTTTAATTTTGTACATTAGCGGCAGTTTAATTCTACCTATTGCAATGGTTATCAATTTTTTACTAATTACGCTTGCAGCAGTTCCAAATAGAAAGGGTAAAAATTACAAATTGTTTTGGAGTAGATACGTAGAAAATACTAAAGAACGGATGCAATTAAGATCGTGTCCGAGTATTGGCTATTCATTTGGACCGATTGAAATTGTACAAGAAAAGACGGCTTTGTCAATTGCTGATGCAATAATAAATGGAACGGCAACAATTTGTTTGATGAGGGTTGGGCGACCTAAATTTATGATGAAGTAGAAATTGTTGGAAGGCTTTAAAATTTAATAGAGTTTCACGTACCTTTTGGTTAAGTAACCAGTTATCCAAGTCGTTTTAATGTGTACGGTTGCAATCTGAAAACAAATTAGAATAAAATTGGTTATTTTAGCACTTGTGAAGTAAAACGCAACTTAATAGAAACTGATTGTCAATTTTTGGAATTTTATTTTATTTTTTTGTATGTTGTGCGTTTTATTCAATCAACTTTATATGATGGGAAGGTAATTTCAAATCAAATAGTTACAAATAAACTGTTAATCTAACTGGTACGTACATATGTAAACAGTTAAATCTGTCTAGATTTTGAGTCATATTTTGAATTTGCACTTTGCCTTATCATGTCACTAACCGACGGTTCTATTTGCGTAATGACCCAAATCTAAACCTATTTAGACGGTCCTTTCCAATGGAATCCTATCCAAAAGGCTATAGGTCCAAATCCCAATTTCAGTCAAATTGGACACCGTACCAGACATTAGTGGAATATCGCAAAATTTAACGTCAACTTAATCTTCTGCTTGTGCCTACTGAATATATACTGGTATTTATCCCTTCACCAAACAAGAAGTTATCTTTTAGCTATAGGATTTAGTTGCTTTATAGCATCTTCTACTGGAGTAGCGCTGTCAAGATACTACAGTGTGGAGCAGCATCAAGAGAAAATGTGTTATTCATTTAGTAACTAAATTCACAGCGCTTTAATTTTTTTGCATTAATGGAAGCTAAAAAGAGTGCGTCAGTTTTGGTGAATGGGTTGGTATACACTTTTAATAGCTGTTTTTATATGTTCCTTTTACCTTGGCGGCTATACCCGTTTTTATCCCGGAAATGGATACGACATTGGGAATATTTTACCGCGTTTTTAATTTAGCAACTTTAAACAATATACAAATATGGTTTTGCTGCTATCAATTTAAATCATTGTTTACCTATATTGATGACGTTAGGATTTGCACTAATTTGTTTAATTGGCTTGACAACCAATTTTATAATGATTGGTTTGTCAGCAATTCCCAATAAAAATGGAAAGGTGTTTGTTAATTATTGGAAAAATAGATTAAAAAGTAAAGCTTGTAGAAAGCGCTTAAGGTGCTGTCCTGTGATTGGTTATTCGATTGGAATGATAAAACCAGTAAAAAATACCACAGCTCTGAATATAATGGATGGAATTGTTAATTGCACGACAGCATTGGCTTTAACGAGTGTCTCTAAAATTAATTGCTAACTTTGGTAATTCAAGTATCTGATTTTAATGCAAATTAAAAAAAAAGGTTTTCATTAGATTTTAATTTATGGAAATAACTTTATTAGATAATAAATCAATTAAATGGATTATCAGTATTTTTAAAAACTGTCAAGCAGACCGGTTTTGTGTTGTTGGCTTGTACTGTAAACCGCATAAAATAGCGCATCCTGCAGTTAATACAAAAAGTAGTTTATTCTTATGGATTGAGTTATGATAAAATGTACAATTGTTTTCGGATAGCGATCGAAAGCTAATATAAAATGCCTGATATAGCGACATGATCAAAATAGATTTTCTAGAAAGCTTGTTTTTTGCCTCGTTGTGCAAGCAGAACTTACGGAACATTAAAAAATCAATTTATTTTCACATTATATCCATCTAAAAATAGATCAGACAAAGAGTGGGTTGCCGTAAGCAAAGCCACTCGACTTTTCTGTAAGTGTATACTTTGTGTAAAGTGAGTAGTGTGTATTCACGTTTATGTAAACGTGCGTTGAAAAACTGTCAAAATGTCTCTAAACGCAGCATTTAAGAAAATTGGTAGTACAATAATTCTTCTGAAAAATTTTCAGGAAGTTTTAGAGGATGAAATTTACGATGAAATACCAATCTACCGAAAAATTGTCAAATTTTATTTAATTTTAACTCCAGCTTGTTTAGATTTACACACAACTCTACAATCCTTGCTCATACTACCATTTAAAGTGAACAAGTCACAAAAACGAAATTTGTTTGAGGCTAATCCGGATTATTATAAACGACCATACAATTTCATTAGAAATTTGTTAGTATTTTTAATCGCCGGATTTTCCCTATTTTCTGTTGGAAGAATGCTCTGGCTTCAACAAAACTGGAAGCGAGTAAAAAATATGGAAGAATTATTTCTCTACAGTTTAGTAGTCTGCATAACTGTGATTGGCCTAGGTGCTTGGCTAACTTTACATTGCTATCAAAACGAAATTATATTTTTGGTTAAACAACGTTTCAAATTAGTGCCTTTAGACAAGTCAGTTTTACTTGAGGAATGCGAATGGAACAAAAATGTGAAAACAATTTGTAATGTTTCAATTGGTGACATTTTCATGTATGGCTTTGGACTAACATTTTTCTCGTTTCCACTATTTGTGCTTTTCGCCCCATTAAAATTGGATTTTGACCCTTTGGCTTTAATATTTCGACAATTTGTGGGCATTAAAGTTGTGCAGCTCCCTATTCCTATCTGGATTATATACGCAATCAAGTTAAGTTTTGGTCTGGTTTATGTAATTTTAGTAGCTTATGGTGCTGGAGTTGTATTGTGTTTACTACTTTTAATTATAATTGCGATTGAGGGAGTAATCGAACTGTCCAAAAATTTGTTTCAGCGTCAAAATGTGACAACTTGTCGCCTACCATTAAAATTTCACAAAGCTTTAAATTTGTTTAGAAAAATTCAAATTTTAGTGCAGGAATCAGTAAATATTACTGCCACGTTTTTTCTACTTTTGGTAGTTCTTGGTGTGTTGCTAGGTGGATGGTCTGCTTATGCTACTTTAATGATGCGACGTGTTTTACCGCTAATTACGTATTTGGCATGTCCTGTTATAGTTATAGTTGCCTTGGCTGTTGACTTTATACTAATTAGTTTTGCAAATATACCAAATAGAAATGGAGAAATTTATAAGGAATACTGGAAAAGTAAGTTAAAGTTGAAACTAGAGAAGAAGCAGCTTGAAGCTTGTCCATCTATAGGATTTTGTATTGGGCCTATGCGTAATGTACAGTTGCATATGGCTTTGAGTATTGCATTAGGTATAATAAATTGCACGGCTAATTTGGTTTTGTTGAAAATTGCTACAATTAAGTAAATAATTAAGGAAAACTATAAATTCAAAATAAATTAAATTCTTTGGATTATATTAAGCTATACATATAAATTCCACAACGGCTTTCTAAATAAAAATGTTTGTCTGATTCTAGATATAATCAGGTAATGTAAATTTGGTTTATATAAGCAAATTACCAATTAAATTTCAATTTTAAGTTTTAAACCTATTATCTGGCATAATCATAAATTTTGTTTCTCTAAAATTAAGTTACGTAAAAGTAAAAAAATAATACGCTTGAGTAAATAAGCAATTTAAATGCACAAAACAATTGAAATTTGTTTTTCATTTGATTAATTCTATGAAATTGAATAAAAAGTAATCAGGCAAAGAACACGGGGCTGGAACTCAGAAGCATAAAAGCCTTCTTGCGTAAAAAACAATAGATGAGTTTTTTCAACGTTGTTCAAATCACCGTCATGTCTTTAACCAAAGGTACATTTCAAGTACATCAATTTATTCAGCGTTACACCCCAACGCCCTACTTTCTCAACCAGATTACATTTACGGCTGGGGATAATCCTCATTACAATTCCAAGAAAAATTGTCGCATTCGCTTATTTATGCAATGGTTTATTATCTTTCTACACTCATTTTCATTTCGTAGACTGTACTGGTTACACATTCATTGGAATAGTTATTTTTACAAGAAACTGGAACAATTCATTGTATACTCAGTGGTCTTTTGGATGATATCTGCTGCCTTGGCCACACAAAAATTGCTTTTTGAACGGAATAAAGATATGCAAGAAGTTGTTACCGAAATTAGCAAATTTCTAAACGGGAAATGGCGTACTAGTTCAACTTATTTTGAAACTAGAGAAAGTCTTCTAATTTACATGGTTTCATTAGGATTTTTAGCATTTCCTTTTACAGTTGCATTAATTCCTTTTGCCGTAGACTACGATCCTTTCAAGCTGATGTTTGGAGTTCCAAGTAATCAATTTGGATTTTGGGTATTTATTGTATGTTCAAGTTTGTGCTATTTTCTTGTAGTGTTTTATCACGCAAGTGTAATTCTTTCAGTTGTTATCATATTTTTGTTTAAAATTACTACAATTCGAATGCTAACCTCGGATATAATTGATGTAATTCCAAAGTCAAAGAAATTGGATTTATGTTACAATGTGGAATTTTTAACTGTGTCACATTGCCAGTTTCAAACAATTCGTATTTTAGTATATATGATAAACAACTTATTTTCCATGTACATATTTCATATAGCTTTTATCGGTATAGCTTTAGATGCTACTGCGGCAGTGGGCGTACTTCAAATGTACAACGAAGTTCACATCTTTACTTGGATATTTGTAAATGCGATGGTGGTTGTAATTGTTGCAACGTTTTCTGCAGTTTTTACTCTAGCGGATTTTCCAAATCGAAATGGAAAACGGTTTGTAATGTTTTGGAAGCTTGTTTTGAAAAATAAGCAAAGTCGAAAGATGGTACAGTCGTATCCAGAAATTGGAATAAGATTTGGACCACTAAGCAATATAACTAATGTATTGGCACTAGTGTTTATAGATATAATTGTTCAATGCACGGTTAATCTAATGTTATTAGGAGATACAAACGTTGCAAAAAATAATTAAAATTATTTTGCCTAATATTGTTAGATATATAATGAGTAGGAGTTTTGGTGTTTTTCCCTTTTTTGGGGCACCTTTTCCGATTTTCGTCAAAATTGGTGTATATGTAGCCTCTTGAATTGTGATTTCAAAAATAGTATTATTTTGGTTTCAGGGTGACTGTGGGGTTTAGACACAATATTTGACTGCGTAGGGCCCCCAACTTTGCCCCAGAAAAATTCCAGAAGGTTCGGATCACAGGATACCCCCAAAAACCAAAAAAACTAAAAATCCCCCAAAATCCCCAAAGTTTTTTATGCTGCTTTTGCTCTCTTTCTCTGCTTTGCTCCTTTTTGCCCACTGCTTCTACTTAACCGAAAATGCCTTTTATGCTGCCACTTTTGTAAAATCAATGTAGTTAGGTAATATGCAGTGTAAATAAAAACTTCCTTAACTCCAAGTCTGTTACTGGTATGCTGCAACCGGTTTCATCGTTTTATTTATTCGACATCATCAGGCAGCTTAAATTAAAATGAATGGAAATTAAAAATTAATTGAAAATTTGTATGAAACGTACAGTAACCATATTATGTGACAATTAGTTAAAATATTATAATAATATTTACCCAGATATTAAAATGTATTATGTATTGACTAGTCGTTACACATAAACGGTCAACTATTGACAAAAGATTCCTGCATAATATAATGGATATAATATTTTACATTAGAATCCTCAATGAAACTAGAATAAATTGAACATTACTATTTTCGGAATTTAACACCAAAATTGATTACCTTCAAATTGTTAGACAGATTCTAAAAATATTCACGACTTTATTGTTACATTTTAGGAAGGATTGTCCGTTTACTCTAGTTGTTGTACACAGAATGCTTGAGTCAATATGAAGTAGAGAAGACAGAAATAAAATATGCGAGCCAAAAAAATCCAGCTTTAACATAAACAGTATACGTGAAAAATGAACTGGACTATTTTGGCTCTGCCAAAGGATACCTATTTATGGTTTTTTGTATGGAGTTTGGAATAGAATAAGCTATTTGTATCCTAATGTCTTGTGCATGCTTTAACAAATTCTCGTCTTTGCATTGTTTTAGTTCGTTGTAAAATGCATTCTTAAGTATTTTTCCTGAACCAAGAATATTTTTGTAGAACGGTATTACAACAAAGGAATTAGTATTATTATTACTAGTATTTACCGCGGTATTACTATTATAATTTACTAACATTTCTGGATGATGCATTGACAAAAATGAGATAAGAATATCAGACTTGGGTTTCAATAGGTCTGTCCGTACAATTGTTTGCAGTTTTCCTATAGCGGTATTTATAATATTATCAGGATAGTTTCTTTTACGGAATTTATCCATTAAAGAATTCATTTCTTGCTGTCTAACAATTGGATCAGAACATGTACGAATAACCCGTAAACCGCATGAATAAGGTAGTGACTTAAGTAGGTGAGAAGGATGACTTGATAGATAGTGAACAAATTCATGCTTTGACATTGGCTTTCTTATTATGTGGTTGTGTTTGCCTTTGTAACTTATTTACACAAATTTTAGCAAAATCAGTACTAAACAGAGAAGACTCGCATGGACTATGTGTTTTTATATTAGATGTTGATTTTTTAATATTATGTAAAATTTCAGTTGCCCTATCCATGGTATTGTCCTCCTTAATACTTTTAAAGAATATTTTCCAGGCTATTTTCCTTTTACCTTCCTGTATACCATTATAAATTGCTCTATAATTTGGACTCTGTGAGAGGTTAAACTTGAGACCGAGAAATAGAAGTATTTTTACAGAACTAGGAAGGTCGGTGATGGAGGACAAATTATGAATTGAAGTGTTTGAGGTTTGCTCTAGTCTGAATAGCATGTATAAATATTTTTGTTGTCGCTTTGATAATTGATTGTAAAATGGGAATAAATTATACAAATTTACAAATTTGCGACATTTCCTAAAATGTAACAATAAAGTCGTGAATATTTTTAGAATCTGTCTAACAATTTGAAGGTAATCAATTTTGGTGTTAAATTCCGAAAATAGTAATGTTCAATTTATTCTAGTTTCATTGAGGATTCTAATGTAAAATATTATATCCATTATATTATGCAGGAATCTTTTGTCAATAGTTGACCGTTTATGTGTAACGACTAGTCAATACATAATACATTTTAATATCTGGGTAAATATTATTATAATATTTTAACTAATTGTCACATAATATGGTTACTGTACGTTTCATACAAATTTTCAATTAATTTTTAATTTTTAATTTCCATTCATTTTAATTTAAGCTGCCTGATGATGTCGAATAAATAAAACGATGAAACCGGTTGCAGCATACCAGTAACAGACTTGGAGTTAAGGAAGTTTTTATTTACACTGCATATTACCTAACTGGACAACAGTAACTTCCCCGTATCGACAAGATCCTCCACAAAGTCTAATGGCCGAATCTTTTCCTGAGGTGGATTTTCAAACGCAAGAAGACCAAATTTTATCTAACATTGAAATCCCATCAAGACCACCATCGCCAGAAATCTCTCTTACGCAACACATTTCACAGCTGATTGACAAGATGATCCCAGAACGGAAACCCGAAGAACAAATCTTATTGGAGGAGCTGGACATGGAGAAGACACTGACAGGATGGAATCATTTGCAATCTCACTCGAGTGACCCACTGGTAAAGGAATACTTTACTATTTTGAAAGAAGTCAGAATCAAACCGGAACATCCGGATACGTCAATTTTAAATAGCTTGCCAGTTCCAGATACCACTCTGCCTGTGCCAATCGAAGTGTCTATCCTCAACAACTTGACTACATATTTGCAATGTAGATATTCAGCTTTGAATATCAATCAAGCCTGTCAGCGTGAGAAATGTCTTTTTAGCCCGTATATATACTTTCAAGTTCCTCAATTTGAACTGTTACCAGCAGAGTACTTTAGTGAGTGTCACGAGCTAAAACTTAACTTTGCAAAAGGTATTCAAACAAGCGCCGTGAACGGCTTGGCATTTACCATGGAGCTGATTCTACTTAGAACATTTAAATTGATTAAGGATCAAGTAGAAACTCTAGGACAGGAATCAGCTGCTCTTACCCAGTTAATTATGTACTTTTTTCTGAAATTCTTCGTAGCAGCAGAAGGTAATTTCCAAAAAACTTTTAAATCGAAAGATATTGACTGGGATAAAAAAGAATGTCGAGTAAAAAGTATTCTACCAAAATGGCGGAGACAAGAAACACCAACACCGCCACTAGTCAGGCCTAATAGGTACGTCAGGGTACTAAGTGAAAAGTTAAGTAAAGGCTCCGCCAAAATCTCTTCTCTAGGTATTATACAACACTGCAAATCAGATAAATCTGCAAATAGCACTGAACCTAAAGAGAGGGGAAATGCAGTTCAGGGAACTAGTAGTAAAAGTAAGGTTAGTAGCAATACCTATACAGAGAAAACTACTGTTTACCGAAATGTGAAAGAGATTACTAAAGATAAAGATAAACCTGTCAATCAAGCTATCCCTGACAGGAAAGATGCTAGGAATAGCGCATTCAACAAAAATCGAAATATAGACAGGGAAGAAGCCAATCTGGGCCCAAATTCTAACGGCAGCAATAGTCAGCCCAACTCAAATATACCACCACAAGTTTTACAAAACTGACAATCAGAAACGTACAGTAACAAGAATTCAACTAAAGAGAAAATGAAATGTCGCAAATTTGTAAATCTGTATAATTTATTCCCATTTTACAATCAATTATCAAAGCGACAACAAAAATATTTATACATGCTATTCAGACTAGAGCAAACCTCAAACACTTCAATTCATAATTTGTCCTCCATCACCGACCTTCCTAGTTCTGTAAAAATACTTCTATTTCTCGGTCTCAAGTTTAACCTCTCACAGAGTCCAAATTATAGAGCAATTTATAATGGTATACAGGAAGGTAAAAGGAAAATAGCCTGGAAAATATTCTTTAAAAGTATTAAGGAGGACAATACCATGGATAGGGCAACTGAAATTTTACATAATATTAAAAAATCAACATCTAATATAAAAACACATAGTCCATGCGAGTCTTCTCTGTTTAGTACTGATTTTGCTAAAATTTGTGTAAATAAGTTACAAAGGCAAACACAACCACATAATAAGAAAGCCAATGTCAAAGCATGAATTTGTTCACTATCTATCAAGTCATCCTTCTCACCTACTTAAGTCACTACCTTATTCATGCGGTTTACGGGTTATTCGTACATGTTCTGATCCAATTGTTAGACAGCAAGAAATGAATTCTTTAATGGATAAATTCCGTAAAAGAAACTATCCTGATAATATTATAAATACCGCTATAGGAAAACTGCAAACAATTGTACGGACAGACCTATTGAAACCCAAGTCTGATATTCTTATCTCATTTTTGTCAATGCATCATCCAGAAATGTTAGTAAATTATAATAGTAATACCGCGGTAAATACTAGTAATAATAATACTAATTCCTTTGTTGTAATACCGTTCTACAAAAATATTCTTGGTTCAGGAAAAATACTTAAGAATGCATTTTACAACGAACTAAAACAATGCAAAGACGAGAATTTGTTAAAGCATGCACAAGACATTAGGATACAAATAGCTTATTCTATTCCAAACTCCATACAAAAAACCATAAATAGGTATCCTTTGGCAGAGCCAAAATAGTCCAGTTCATTTTTCACGTATACTGTTTATGTTAAAGCTGGATTTTTTTGGCTCGCATATTTTATTTCTGTCTTCTCTACTTCATATTGACTCAAGCATTCTGTGTACAACAACTAGAGTAAACGGACAATCCTTCCTAAAATGTAACAATAAAGTCGTGAATATTTTTAGAATCTGTCTAACAATTTGAAGGTAATCAATTTTGGTGTTAAATTCCGAAAATAGTAATGTTCAATTTATTCTAGTTTCATTGAGGATTCTAATGTAAAATATTATATCCATTATATTATGCAGGAATCTTTTGTCAATAGTTGACCGTTTATGTGAAACGACTAGTCAATACATAATACATTTTAATATCTGGGTAAATATTATTATAATATTTTAACTAATTGTCACATAATATGGTTACTGTACGTTTCATACAAATTTTCAATTAATTTTTAATTTCCATTCATTTTAATTTAAGCTGCCTGATGATGTCGAATAAATAAAACGATGAAACCGGTTGCAGCATACCAGTAACAGACTTGGAGTTAAGGAAGTTTTTATTTACACTGCATATTACCTTACAGAGATATGTAGCCCATGAAAGCTTCAGAGAGAGTCTAAAGAGAGAGTGTTGGCATTGCAGCCAGTTTACAATAGGTAAAGGACGCTTTCGTCCCAAAAAATGATAAGTAAATTGAGAGTTGATGAGGTGGGCTCCAGGAGTCTTCTTCACTTTTTTCTTATGACAAATGCCTCACACCAGACAAATTGCTTGTCCTTGAACTGGTGTGAGGCTAGAAATACCAAAAATCTAGCCATTCGGCTTCACAAAATTAAGCTCATATGAGCAAAAAAGAAGGAAAAAGTTTAACAAACTTGTTGGCTCGTAGAGCCCAAAAATAAGGACAATTAGGCAAATTGGTCGAATCCTGACATACTCCCACCTTTAATTAATCGAGGTGGGGATTAATTAAACACAAACGGAAGGATTCTCCTTTCACCGGAAGTTGTCACCTGCAAAGGTAAAAGAAGAAAGAGAGCCGGACGTAAGCGTTTATAGCCTAGCCGGAGGTTAGAGACCCAGAACGTGAGCGTTTATAGCCCAGCCTGTCAATAAGGAGGAAATAGGTAGGATAAGGTAAGGTGACAACCACCACAAACATATTACAACATTTTCATTTCATGATTTTTTTTAATTTTAATTTAAATGAACTTTTTTTTTATTTAGGTGCTGGAGCTCTTGATCCCTTCCTGTCCAATTTGCGGAGCAGTTTGCTTGCCCCCACAAAATTAGTCTTGTTGTTGGAGAAGACGGCTGTTGGTCTTCCCCTTCTTTCACCAAGTGGTCCGGTAACGTCAACACCCGTAATGGAATAGGCTCTGGTGGCGTTGACTTGGGCGGGTGGCAAGGCAGCTCGGGAAACTTCACATTTTGAAGCGAGGTGGCGACGACAAGTAGGGAAGCGGTGATAGCGGTGACGTTGAGGATAGTGCTGCGACTATCCGTCGTCCAGTACTTTTCCCGGAGGGATACTTGGCAATACCGGACTCCAGCGTGGTGATTCTTCTCGTGCTCAAGTTGTATGAGCAACTTCACAAGGGGATTGTTTCCCGGTATTGGAGCCGGATGTGTGGAAGCTTCATCCTCTTCCCCATGTAGCGTCTTCAGTCGCAGAATTCCCCCTTCGTCTAGGAAAGCTGGAAGCTTTTTGTATTTGTCGGTGTCGGGGGTGACTGAGAACTGGATGAAACGGAAGAAGGTGACTTCGGCTCGGTCAGCTTCTGTAGTACTAATTGGAGCCGGGCTTTTTAGTTTAATGCGGTGGCGGTCATCCATCAAGTCCCCCAGCAGCACCAACACGGATTTTGTTTTTTCTTCATGAGAGCTCGGTCCGAACTCCCACCCACGGAGGTGAAATTGGCTAGCTGACTGGATCTCTCGGGCTACACGCTGAAACTGGATTGCATCTTCCTTGGACGGAATACTAACGACGGTATTCAGCTTCTTTTTGGATGCAGGGCAGTCGGGATACGGGTTGATGCGTTGCTGGAGCGTAGCACCCAGCAGAAACGGACTTGAGGACACCACAAATACCACACGGGCGTGTCGGTATTCTTTTATTTTTGAGCACGTAGGTGGATCCTCCCACCATAGGATTTGTAACTTGTAGCGATCCCCCTCCTCCACGGACATCTCCTGAAAGGCATCTCTGATGTCTGCTACTGCTGCCACTTTATCTAGTGGAAAGCGTGTGAGGATGGATGGGATCATCTCGAGTTGGTTTGGGCCCTTTTCCAGGACATCTTTGAGTGATGGCCCAAACCAGGTTTTGACTGAAGCGTCGGAGACGTAACGGTTAGGAGTGGTGGAACCCTCCTTCATGGCAGCACAGTGTGGGAGGTAGAAGAGGGTGATATTGGGAGCGGCTGGCGGCACCTCAATCCTGTTGTCCTCCTCCCACGTTTTTAATATTTGCCCATAAGCCTCCAAAATGCCCCGTTGCTTGAGTCGTCTGGTGTTGGCTTGGGGGTGGCTTATGGCAATACTTTTATTGTCGGGGAGTTTCGGGTGGCCCACTTTGAAGGGATGATACACGGTATTGCGGCCACTCGGCTCCCGTTTCACAGGTTTATGGAAGTGGGTTTGAGCGGGTTGCTCGACTTCCTGTCTTGTTTTTGTCTCGGCAGGGGGCATGATGCCGATAGTCTCCAGTGCCCTGAGCTTGCTAAGCTCTTTTTCAGTTTTGGTGGCCTGGAGGGTCATCATGGTCATCCCTCCTTCTGGTGGTGGTGGGGACTCCTGTCGCCCAGACACGATCCACCCTAGCTTTGTGTGGACAGCTACTGGTCCAATCTTCAGGGGAATTGACTCACCCCCCAACTTCAGAAACTCACAATAGTCGGCTCCGACGAGCACCTTCTTTCCCCCCGAATCTGCTGCCTGGTCTATTGAGGTGATGCCCCTTTGTTTCCACTCCTCTTGGTAGGAGTCAGGTTGATAACAGGCAATCGGACCAGAAATTCGAGGAACAGCTGACACTTCCATCTCTATCTTCCTTCCTTCAAGGATTCCGGGCTTGGGCACGGGAACTGGAGCCGGAATTTGGGATGATGAAGGTGATGACGACAAAAATTGCTGTTGAGGTTGTTCATCTTTCTTGAATGGATTGGGATCCTTGTTGTTGAGGTTGTGGCACACCAGAACGTGGTGATTTTTGCCACAGTAAATGCAAGTCATCTTGGCTTTGCACTGTTTGCTTCCGTGACCAACTCGGAAGCAGTTGAAGCAGGCCCTGTGGTCCTGTATGGCCTGTTTTCGAGCCTCCAGGCTCATCTTGGTTGCAGTACGGCAGTCGGTGGCGGTGTGACCGGGAACGGGACAAAAAACGCAGTTCCCCTTTCCTCTTTGCCCCGACATATTTGTAAAACCTGCTACAGTTTTAGGAGCACTGGTGTTATTTTTGTTTTTATTTTTGTTGTTGGGGTTTAAGGATTCCCCCTTTTCTGTTGCTGCTGTTGAGGTTTCCAATGCCTCCGAAAATGTTAACCACTCCCTGACGTTTCCCCCAATTTTTGGTAACTCCCTCTTCGGAAGACTTGACTTCGGGCGGGGTTCTGCTGCTGTAATTGGAGTGGTTGTTGCGTCTGTGGCTCCTACGAGTTTTTGTTTGCAATGGCGAGTGATGACCGCCATGCCCCTGATGAGATCCACGCGACGCCCAATTTTGATTTTGGCTTCAAAATCCAGGTTTGCAGCTCTAAGCTGCGCCACGTAGTGGTCGATAAGCCTCAGGACTTTCTTGTGCTGGTCACGGAGGAGGTGGAGTCCCACCTCGGCTGCTTCCACGCCTATGGTGGCTCCGTTGACCATGGTGTCCAGGGCGGTGAAGCTCTGCTCCAGCAGAGCCAAATTGTCTTCCAGATTCTTTTGGGCTGTGAAACAGCACCCTTCCAGCTTCGAGGAAGGTACCATGGTGACGAGGATGATGTAGAAGCACTTCTACAACTTTTTCACAATTTGGGGCGAAGTGAGAAAATTTTTTGACATTTGAAAAATTTGACAAAGTTTTTTTTTTAATTTTTAATTAAAAATGGGCGTGTCCTGGCAGGTTCGCCATTAATGTGGGGTTTAGACACAATATTTGACTGCGTAGGGCCCCCAACTTTGCCCCAGAAAAATTCCAGAAGGTTCGGATCACAGGATACCCCCAAAAACCAAAAAAACTAAAAATCCCCCAAAATCCCCAAAGTTTTTTATGCTGCTTTTGCTCTCTTTCTCTGCTTTGCTCCTTTTTGCCCACTGCTTCTACTTAACCGAAAATGCCTTTTATGCTGCCACTTTTGTAAAATCAATGCAGGAAGGACTTCGGAAATGTTAAGATTTACGAAAACACAGAGAGAAAACTTTATACAACTTTTTAGCAAATTTACAGAGATCTGTAGCCCATGAAAGCTTCAGAGAGAGTCTAAAGAGAGAGTGTTGGCTTTGCAGCCAGTTTACAATAGGTAAAGGACGCTTTCGTCCCAAAAAATGATAAGTAAATTGAGAGTTGATGAGGTGGGCTCCAGGAGTCTTCTTCACTTTTTTCTTATGACAAATGCCTCACACCAGACAAATTGCTTGTCCTTGAACTGGTGTGAGGCTAGAAATACCAAAAATCTAGCCATTCGGCTTCACAAAATTAAGCTCATATGAGCAAAAAAGAAGGAAAAAGTTTAACAAACTTGTTGGCTCGTAGAGCCCAAAAATAAGGACAATTAGGCAAATTGGTCGAATCCTGACAGTGACGATATCACTGAAAAATTGATGACCAAAAGTGACCATTTTATGGTATTTGAGGAATCCTAGGATTTTTAAAGTTTTTTGAGTATAACTTTTGTGTCCATCAAAATCAGGAAAATCGCCGGGAGGGCCATCCTAATTTTTTTAATGCTTGTTCCAAAAATTTAGACCACAAGAAAAAATTCCGTTCCATGGTGGCGATATTTGGAAAAATGTATGGACAAGTATACCAACCTTGACAGAATCCAACGTGCCAAAAGTGACCGAATGCTGTTTCCGTCTGCCTTAACCAAACTGTCTAGTTAATATCCCAAATTAAAGCCGATGCAAAACCCAAGGATCGTATTTCTCAGTTTTTTGAAATGTAGACTAGAAAGAAAGTTATGACCACATTAGTCAAACCATTCATTTTGTGCAAAATTGCATTACTTTGCAAATGTGGTCATAACTTTCTTCCATTTCAATATTACAAAAAACTGAAAAATACGATCCTAGAGTTTTGCATCGGCTTTAATTTGGTAAATCAATTGGACAGTTTGGATAAAGCAGACGGAAACAGCATTCGGTCACTTTTGGCACGTTGGATTCTGTCAAGGTTGGTATACTTGTCCATACATTTTTCCAAATAACTCCACCATGGAACGGAATTTTTTCTTGTGGTTTAAATTTTTGAAACAAGCATTAAAAAAATTAGGATGGCCCTCCCGGCGATTTTCCTGATTTTGTTGGACACAAAAGTTATACTCAAAAAACTTTAAAAATCCTAGGATTCCTCAAATACCATAAAACGGTCACTTTTGGTCATCAATTTTTCAATGATATCGTCACCCTGAAACCAAAATAATACTATTTTTGAAATCACAATACAAAAGAGTACATATACACCAATTTTGAGGAAATGCTCAAAAAAAGTGAAAAACAAAACTCCTTCTCAATGTACAATTGCAAAATTGCTTTTATATCTGATAGTGAATTTATGTAATAAAATGATATTCTTAGAAAACAATTTTTTGGTAGTTCAATCTTATTGATTGTTCAAACCAATTCCTATTTTTTGATATCTTAAAATACTATCTACAGAAAACGCTGACAAGAAAGCTCCAAATGACTTAATTCAGTTTTGTTGCACCGTGGGCCCAAGTCGGACATTTATGAGTCATATCCCATGTTACGCAGATTTGTTAATCGTTTTTACTCTATATTTATAGTATAATAAGGTTGGAGTTTTTAGGATTGCTGCTTTCATTTGCATTTGGTAAATAACTTGTATCTGTGTTCGGCCCACAGTGAATGTACGTTTGAATACCATCCTTTAAAATAGTAAATACGTTGCCACGTTACGAAATACTTGTATAATTTCTTATTATAGTATAGCGTGGACTGACGGTTTTGGCATAAAAATCCAGTAGATTACTAAGCTATTTTATTCTTTTCGGTGGGAGCCGAGTGATTTGATAGGTATTTGTACTATCTCTGAATCAAGTTTAGGAAAATAACGGTTCTTGATTTTAACTAACTGATACATTCTAAGCGTGGGAAGCAAGCGCATGAGCAACCACTCAAGTTATGCTTCTCTCTGAAGTGCTTTAAAATTTTGTAATATAAAATTTGCTTAAATTTGACGTTTAAAGTATTTGTTTGAATAGCGAAAGCAAGTTATAAACTATTTGTCTAGCAATCCAAAGGTGAAAAGTAAAGTTGTGTTATTGAAATATTTGAGTGTTAACCTGACAAAAATGACAATACAAAGTCACTGTAAAACATTGAAATGCTATCGGCAGTAGTTCCACCACAAGTTACAAAACATTTTCTTTGCCACAATTTCAATAATATGCTGCTTTATCAAATAAGTGTAAATTCCAATTTAGTATTTATCCCCGCTTGTATCAGGCTGAACACTGTGCTCCAAGCTTTTACTCTCCTTCCATTAAAAATTGATCACTCTCAAGAAACAGAAACCAACATGTTTATACTCAACCCTACAACACAATTAGAAATTGTCTAACTAGCCTACTGCTCTTTACAAATATGTTTCTGCTTAGTAGAATATTATGGCTGCATCACAGGTGGACAAAGACACAAAACATGGAAGAACTATTTGTTTTCCTTTTAACATTTTGTCTAAGTGGCATAGCAATTTTCACTTTGAAAACTTTACATTACAATCGTCACACACTAAAATATCTTGTTAATCAACGATTTAAACATACAGAATATAAACTTACACCAAAAACGTTTTCATGTCAAATTTCATTTGGTGACATACTTATTTACGGATTTGGATTTGCAGCATTATTTTTTGTTTTGTTTGCGCCGTTACTACTTTTAACAATCGATTATCATCCATTCGCTGTAATATTTCAGCATTTTGTTGGAAAGGAAGTAAATCGTCTTTCAAGTTCAGACTGGACAAAATACGCAATTCAAATGGGATTTGGGGTGATCTATATGATTTTAATTGCTTACGGAGCTAGCATAATTTTGTGCTTTTTACTAATCGTGATAATAGCTTATGAAGGAACTATCGACTAGTATTGCCACGGTTACGGTTTCAGTTGAAACCGAAAACCGGTTTCGGTTACAAATAAAAAACCGTAACCGAAACCGAGTTCGGTTACGGTTTCGGTTAAAAACCGTAACCGAACCGAAATTCGGTTTCGGTTACCTTAGTCATCTGTTCTTATATTATCTTTCACGTACGCCGACTCTATCCAAACTTGGAGCATGAATTTCTTGTTCATAAATAATGCCAATTTACTAAATGACAAGCCAAAAAACTTCATGCAAAAAGTTTCGTCCAGTGGGGGAATCGATCCCGCAACCTCAAGCCCAGAGTTCAACACGCAAGCGGTTAAGCCACGGTGAATGAGATGGAGCAAGGAGGTAGAGAAGCTGGTCGTAAACAAAGACTGTGAGCCTGCACGTACGTACGGTGCACGGCACATCAATCTTCATAAAGTAGTTTATGGAAGGAAACCGAATCATAACCGAAACCGGCGGTTTTTCAGTGTTCGGTTTTTAAATGTAACCGAATCGAAACCGTAACCGAATTAAAAACCGAACCAAAACCGCCGGTTAACCGAAATAACCGAAACCGCGACGATCCAACTATCGACCTTTCTAGGAATTTTTTCGCTAAAAATATTGTCAAAACGTGCGTTTCAGCAAAACTTTTCAAGACGTTAAAACTTTACAGACAAATTCAAGTTGTGATAACTGAAACGGATACAACTTTGGCAAACTTTTTTTTTGCTACTTGTAGTACTTGGCATTTTATTAGGTGGGCTATCCGCGTATGCAACGATTATACTCCGAAATGAACTACCGCTTATAATTTATCTATTGTGTCCAATTTTGCTTGCATTTTGTTTAGCTATTAACTTTTTAATAATTGCCTTTGCTAGTATACCTAGCAACAACGCGATGGTTTATAAGCAGTACTGGAAGAAAATTTTAAAGTTAAAAGTAGAAAGGAAGTTCTTAAATGCTTGTCCTTCAATTGCATACTCGATTGGACCTATGCGTAACGTGAGAATGTACATGGCTCTTATAATTGCTGATCAAATTGTTAATTGCGCTGTGCAATTGATTTTGCTCAAAATTACAAAATAAATAAAGCAATTAAGTACTTTGCTTTTACTTGGTATAACACTATGTTAGAACTATCTATATCAATTATAAAAGTAATTTTGTTTTAAAAATAATTGTAAGTATTTAAATTATACAAAAATAATAATAAAATATTCCATTAAAACTTAACATTTTGCAGTGTAAAATGTTTGAATAACATATATAAACTCATCAATATAAATAATAGTAATCTAAAAAACAAAATTTAACGTATTGGTGAACAAGATATTGCGAAATAAAACCAACTTTGGCGTTACATTTTTACTAAGCCAGCAATAACCTAATGCACAAAAATGTTACGAAATTCATTTTTAATAAATTCCTTAACATGACTATTTTTATAAAACATTGCTACTCAAATTGCTTTTGGTATTAAAAACAAAATTGTTTTTCATACAAAAATAATTTGTTTTTTTACCGTGCTAGAAAAAATCAGTTCGTGTAAGATCAATATATATGGAGCAAACAAATGCGTGTGTACTCTGCAGTTACTAGACGCCTCTTTTACTGCGCATCAGAAAAATACAAAATCAAGTCCATGTCATACATGTCCAAAGTGTTGTGAACTTAAAGTCAAGTTTCCTAAAACGACTTCTAATGGCGCTGAACAAAGTTTTTAAAACGTTTGGCAAGCCATTACCAGCCACACGGCGTCTAAGCAAGGCATCGGCAGCCACTTTCAAAGGAGATGTACCTTTTTACAGAAAAATTGTTAAACCTTACCTAATTCTCACTCCAGCATGCTTAAAATTACACGCAACCGTACAATTAGTGATTCCACTGCCATTTCACGTTGACAAGCTTCATGACAAACGTGTATTCGGAATAAGCAAGAACTACACCAAACGACCTTACAATTACATACAAAATGTGCTACTTTTTCTGATTACGTTCTTTAACCAGTTTGCAATTGGCAGAATATTTTGGCTACAACAAAACTGGGAGCAGTATAGTAATATGGAGGAATTATTTCTCTACAGTTTAGTATGTTGCCTAACCATAATCGGTCTATCAGCCTGGGTTACTTTGCATATTAATCGAAACAGAATTAACTATTTGGTTGTGCAACGATTCAAGTTAACAGGAACAGAATATCAATTCAAAAGTTCTGATGAAGCGGATGTTAAAACAATTTGCGATATATCAATAGGCGATGTTTTTATGTACGGTTTTGGCTTGACTTTTTGTTCTTTTCCTCTATTGGTAATTTATATACCCATTGCACTAGACTACTGTCCTTTAGGATTAATTTTTCAAATAATTTTTAAAATGAAAGTTATGCAATTGGCTATTCCTCTTTGGCAAAGATGGGCAATTAAATTGGGTTTTGGTACTGTTTATGTTACTTTAGTAGCTTTTGGTGCTGGAGTGGTGTTATGTCTTATGCTAATTACAATTATAATTTTCGAAGGAAACTTTGAACTTTGTCAAGAGAAGCCAAGTGGAGGAGCAGGATAGCTGGAGAAGAAGGGGGTCATCAAGGGCACGGCCCACAGGACCTGACATCCCTTCACCCCCTCCATCACCACATTACTCCTCCGCAGCCCCCACTAAATGTGATATGGCGAACCTCCATTAAAGTTACCGGTAAATGGTAACTGGTAACCTGGATCTTTGTGGACTTGGAGTTTTCCCTTGATTTTGGCTATCAAAGCACGTATCCTGGGCTAATTCAGATATCAACCAAGCGGGATACCTATTTAATCGATACACTAACATTGTGGGGACAGCTAAAGAGACTAAAGCCAGTATTCGAGTCAGAGAAATGTATCAAGATATTCCATGCGATGCATAATGATGTATTGACACTAGAACGGATGTTGGAAATTTATCCTGTGGCAGTTTGGGACATTCAGATTGTACACGAAATATTATCAGGCAAAGCTGGAGCTGGATTCGAAGAGTTGGTGTCAGAATATCTTGGTGAGCAATACGTAAAGCCCGATATAAAAATGTTACAGGGAGCAGATTGGTGTAAAAGACCATTACACGACGATTTACTTGAGTACGCTCGTCGCGATACGCATTACGGGTTAAGTATCTGGGAGAACCAAAAGCGTAAATTACGGATCGCAAGTCCTGACTTGGGCGGCACCGTGCAGAGCAGAACAGAGCATTGGTTCAGAACAGAGTTAAGCAACTTCTCTTGAACACCGGGAGAAAGTTTGGATGCCCAACAATAGAGTCCGTAATGAAAGTAAAGCGAGAAGAATGCAACGTAGCTGTTTTCTACGAGCTATTTGAGTGGCGGAAAGAAGTTGCCATCACCCAGGATATTCGCCCCAACAAGGTAGTATCGGATGACATTCTGACTAAGATCGCTGAAAGAAAGACACTGCCAGACACTTGGAATGACGAAGATAGAGCTTATTCCTGGAATAAATTTGCAACGTCTAGTGACATAGACATTATTCAGAAGATTCTGAGTAAGTACAACGTGGCTCACTGTCAGGAAAAGCTGGATACTCCCCCAATCACACCAGTAGAGAAGACGAGTACTGTAACGACTGAGAAGGATGATGATGACGAAGATTGGTCCTTGGAGATCACGATAGAGAACCCTGACTTACTGGAGAGTGTCAGTGATGGAGAGGAAACCAATGCACCAACCAGTACACGGAAGGATGACTTTTCTCAGGATAATGTGGTGGTGACTCCAATGGATATCGATAATGATTTTGTAGAAAATGAGAATAGGATAGTTTGTAATAACTTGTTAGTTACTGTTAGTGAGGAAAGTAGAAATGTAAGTTTAGAGTCCAGTGTAGAAAGCCAAGAGGAGATTGAGTTAGTACTTCATGCTGAAGATGATTTAGACTTAGAGTCGGTTGACGATAGCATGAAAGCGTATTGTACAAAATGTTGGCTAAAGGGACACAAATATAAAGATTGTACAGTAGATAAGGCTAAAGAGCGTGAAGAGATCTGGCAGAGGCACAAAGAAATTAAAGAAAAATTTCCTGAGTACTTTCACGGTAGGCGAAAATCTAAGAATAAAAGGTCAGCTCAAAGTAAATTTAGTGAACGTGAGTTAAAACGTCAGTGGAAGGACCCCAATCAGGAAGCGGAGGTGTCCCAACCCGGGGCGCTTTCGGGTGGCAATGTCAAGAGAAGCCAAGCCCTGAACAAAGGTACGCTCATAGAAAAAGTAGGGGAGTCATGAGCAGTGCGGTGAGATCCAACTGACTGGGTGAGTTGGCACTATTTTCCTTTGTGAAGGAATCTAAAGGTAGAATGGTATAGGGAATTCAGGTATAGGATTATTGTTGTTGTTGTGAAGCAAAGAGGAAGGTAGCAAGTTGGAAAATTAGCTGCGGTAACATAATCATCAGTTAATTGACTACGTGTTAACTATTGTGCCATATTGTTATAATACAAGTAAAAGGATACCTACAGACTCTGTGCATAAGCCGTATTATGCAAACTAATAATAAATGAATTATTTATTGTGTTATCCCTGAACTGAACTTGTGTAATCGTACGTGCATTGATTTGGGGTGTGAATGAATGACAATCGATTGGAAGATCGATAAGCCTTGCAAATCCGTGCATATAGTTTTCCAACAGTGATACGAGCTTGTCCGTTGAACAGGTTAAAAGAGTTTTGGTGTGGGAACAGAGTGAACCGGAAGGAAGTCGATCTACCGTTACCAAGGGCTCTGGAGTAACCACCGGAAAAGTAAGGATGCTCATTATGTTTGGACTATGATAAATAATGCGTGTGCAGTTTATTAGGTCACCATTCAAAGCATAAAGGGATCATTTCCATAGAGCCACCTTTTCCCTTCCGCATCCGAACCAAATATTGGTATCTACTACAATCTGAGCTGGAAAGGTTATCCAAGTAGTAGTGACCCTAGTAACCCCACATTACAGAACTGTGACAACTTTCAAAGAATTTGTATGAACGTGGAAATGTGAAACGGTTAAAAGAACCGTTGAAATTTAGCAAGGCTTTGAATCTGTTTAGAAAAATTCAGATTATGATCGCAGATACGAACAACTTTTTAGCAAATTTTCTACTTTTGTTAGTAATTCTTGGCATTTTATTAGCTGGGTGGTCAGCCTACGCAACTATTTCAATGTATGGTGTACTGCCTCTGCTATCTTATTTAGCGTGTCCGGTTATTGTCCTGGTAGTCTTGCTAATTGACTTTTTACTAGTGACATTTGCCAACATACCAAACAGAAATGGGGAAATATACAAGCAATATTGGAAGTCTAGACTAAAGTTGAAAATGGAAAAGAAACAGTTGGAATCTTGTCCAGCTATAGGGTACAATATAGGACCATTACATAATATAAAAATGTTTATGGCGTTGAGTATAGCCTTGGGAGTAATTAATTGTACGGCTAATATTGTTTTGCTGAGAATGGCTACAAGCCGATGAACAAATTAAAAAAACAGATGAAGAAAAACTTCCAACACAGTGAAAACTGCATTCCCGATCAAAAGTATAAAATAAAATTTAGTTGAACCTCACTCCCAATCTCGTGTACGCGCGCATTACCTACCACTACGTTATGGAGCATCTATGTTACGTATTATTTAAATGGTCAACTATTCAATCAATGTTTACATATTCACATGGAGTAGCAATTATTGACTCAACTTAGTCAGTTAACTCGGCGGAGAATACATAAACACAAACGACTATTATCATTATGCGCTGTTACTTTCAACGGAGCAATTCATTCAGCACGAAGGAAACATTCATATTTTTCATAGTTGGTTATTTCAGAATATGGGTATATACATTCCAAATATAGTAAATTTAACATTTTAGTTTATCATCAGTTCATTCTTTATACACTAAGAATTGTCCTTGTAATTATATTAACAACAATCAGACTGTAAAGGAAATTATGACTTTGCAAATGCGCGTACACGAGATTGGGAGTGAGGTTCAACTAAATTTTATTTTATACTTTTGATCGGGAATGCAGTTTTCACTGTGTTGGAAGTTTTTCTTCATCTGTTTTATTTTATTATTTTCAAAGATGAAAGGTGAAAATCATTGAAACATTTAACCCACTAGAACAACTATTATGTCAAGATTTGCTTTCAATATATGAAGTCATAAGTCCATTCTACTATGTATCATTTTGTAACTAAATATTACTACCCACATGTGGTCGGTCAAAAATGGCTTTAAAGTTCATAATTGTGTTCTTATTATCTTCCAACGACTTAATTTCGTCACATGATCAAATCTTATGAGTATAAAATGAAGACAATATAACAGCATTTGGTTGGAGAGTGATTAAGTCGGAAACTTGTCAACCAGAAATAAAAGTAGGTCACCGATATATAAGTCTGGGTCGAAAAACGTACAAAATATTTATGTACAGGTCGGTATATATGCAAAAGACTGACTTTTTAGCAATTTTTAACGAGAAAAGTATGTTTAAAAGGCAATTTTTTTGCAATGTTGAACCGAATCCATGTGCATCTCTTTAAAAAACGCCGATTTGTCTTTGGAACCAAATCAAAATTCCTTAACGCTGAAGCTCCCTACCCCGAATACGATTTCGGGGGTGTAACTGATTGCATAACAGTGTTTTTTAAAGCGCCTGATAGTGTACGTTAAAGCACATGCTTTTACTCGTTGCTATAACCGTTTAGGGGGCAGATTTAATGCACCCATCTCGTTTTCACTGTAAAAAACAAATTTTAAATTGGAACAGAAATATAATTTGTTTTGTTAATTGTTTTTTTGCATTTCCGTATAACCATGCACGGGTTTAAAACGCATTATATTAAAAACTGTACTTCCTGTTTGCTTTAATACGTAATAAAATTTACTATATAGAAACGACATTTAATATATACAGACAAAAAGACAAATTTCAAATAACAAATGTACTTGAAAAGAAGGACAACCAAAATATTTCATGTTTTATTTAAATTTACGTTTAAAATAGCCTTAAAGTTGCATTTCCATCAAACGTAACAGTCTAGAAGAATTTGACGAGTGGAGCTGTGGAACATTCAAACAACTGAAAAATGTCGCTAACCGAAGCTACTTATGCTGTTCACCAATTTATTCAACGTTATACACCTACACCTTATTTTCTCAGAAAAGCAACACCTTCCGTTATCGATAATCCATATTATTTATTACCGCGAAATTATTATATTCGCCTATTTATGAAATCCTTTTTGTGTTTCACCCATATTTTCTCATTCTGTAGACTCCGTTGGTTACGCACCCATTGGAACAGCTACTGTCACGAGAACACCGAACAGTTTGTTTTAAACAGCTCCGTGTTTTGTTTAACTTTTGCGGCAATTTGCATACATCACTTACTCCACCACAAAGCAAAAGATATTCAATACTTGCTTACCGAAACGTGTAAATTGTTAGCTCCGCGGAAATGTAAAAACCAACCGTATTTGAACAGAAAAGGTTCCATAGTAATTTATACACTGGCTTTAGGATTTTTATCTCTGCCAGCCATTCTATGTTTAATACCAATGCTAATTGATTACGACATGTTTAAAATATTATTTGGTATACCGAAGTCAAAAATTGGTTTATTTACCTTTTTAATGACTTCCAGTTTGGTATACACCGTTGCCGTTGCCTATCACGTTAGCTTATTTCTTTCAGTGGCTTCAGTATATTTGTGCATGGCTAGTTGTGCGTATATTTTAAGTGAAAATTTGGTACTATGTTCTACCACATGTTGTAAGATTGATAAATACACCAACATTCGTTTTATAATAGTTTTTCATAAAAGGTTTCAAATTTTTAGAATTGTAACTCAGTGTTTAAATTACATTATGAGCCAGCTTTTGTTTCAATTGGTGATTGCTTCTGTAATTTTGGAATCCACAGTGGTGTATGGTGTCTTAAGAATGTACCGCCAAGTTCATTTAATGTGCTGGCTATTTTCTGTTGTGTTTATGGTAGTTTTAATAGCTTCTTTATTTCTTGGTTTTTATTTGGCTCATTTACCAAGCAGAAATTGTAAGAGGTTTAAACAGTTATGGGCAAATATAGTGTTTGAAAAACGGAGTAGAAAAGTGCTGGGTTTTTATCCAGAAGTGGGATTTAGTCTGGGACCTTTTCAAAATGTTAAAATTGGAATGTTTCCTACAGTTCTAAGCAAAATTGTGGAGTGCACAGTAAATTTGCTGTTAATGAGTGATTGTAGCATGATTTAGATTGTTATTTAGGAACATTATTTCTTTTGGGTAAATTCTTGAAAATTTTAATATAAAATAATAATAATAATCTTGTAAAAAAGTGATATAGTAGTGAAAACTATTCCATTTTCTAGAAAACGCTTTGAAACTTGTACAATTTTCAGTTAGATAAATTATAAATAGGCTATTCAAAGATACCAATTTGGGTTTACTTTGTTCTAAACTAATTTTCTAAATTAATAAAAAGGCGTTACCGATTACAGGTAATATCTATATTCCAATTTTTTATTGATTGGATAAAACAAATTGTTTGTTTTACTTTAACTAAAACATATTATGGGTCAAATTTTATAAGAAAAATTAACCAATGTAATAAAAGCTAGAAAACAAAATTTTTGTATTAACCCTTCAGTTTTAATTTTGCTACAGGTTATACGTTACACAGATATTGCAGTGTTATAGCAATAGCCATGAGGTTTTAATAGATAGAGTGTGTATTAGGTAAACCACAATGTCGTTGATTCAAGGAACGTTTTTGCTACATCACTACCTTCAAAAACTAGCCCCTATTCCCTACTTTCTTAACCGATTCTCGCAATCTCTCAGTGATAATCCGTATTACAGTTTAAAGTGGCGTTGTCGCCTCCGTTACTTTATGCAACTATTTGCCATTTTTATACTAACGTTTTCTGCTTTACGTTTAATTTGGTTGCATTACCATTGGAGTACGTATAACTACCACAAAGTAGAACAATTTATCATATACTCTATTGCACTTTGCATGGCAGCAATTGCTGTGTCAACATATATTCTTCTTTACCAGAAAAATAAAGATATTCAAACAATTTTGTGGGAAACTTGTGTATTGACAAATAGGCGAACCCATCGCTTAAACACGTTTACAGAGCAAAACGGTGCTATAATAATATGCATTGTTTCGTTTGGAATTTTGGCGTTTCCTCTAATGGTTTCATTGCTTCCTGTTTTCATCGACTATGATCCCCTAAGGCTAATTTTCGGAGTACCTGAATCTTCTTTGTGCGACTAAATTTTACAATTTTTTGCTGTTTGGTTTATTCGTTTGTTGTAGGCTATCATGCTACTATGATGGTTTCTGTTATACTAATTTTAATATGTGTGGTTAGTTGTCTATACCTTTTAACCTTAGAACTGTCTCTTCACGCTATTAAAATGCGATACGGCATTGAACACCATAACGTACTATTTTGCAATAAATATCAGTTTGCTCGCGTTCGTCATCGTAAGTTTCAAAATGTGCGAATAATGATTCAAAAGTTTAACAATGCCTTATCCTCTTATTTGTTTCAATTAGTTTTTGTAGCTGCGGGCCTAGATTCAGTTGCAGCTTTAGCCGTGCTAAAAATGTATTACGAGGTGCACATTTTTACCATATTGTTTGCAGGTGTAATTGTAATGGTCATTTTAGTAATAATCTTTCTAATATTTACACTGAGTGATTTACCAAAACAAAATGGAAAAAAGTTTGTTACTATTTGGACATATGTTTTGAAAGACAAAAGAAGTAAAAGGCTTTTAGCATCGTATCCTGAGATTGGAGTTAATTTTGGTCCATTTCGTAACGTGGGATGTACAATGGCCCCAAAGTTAACAGATATAATTGTGCAGTGCACTGTTAATTTAATGCTGATGGGGGAACAAAAGAAACCAGTCAATGGTAAACCAATTAAAGATGCTCGCTGCTAAAGACGATAATATGCATTTGTAATTAACTGTCACATTTACACTGGTTTAGCATGGTGTAGAGCCGATATAGCCCGGTGTAGAGCCGATATAGCCCGGTGTAGAGCCGATATAGCTCGGTGTAGAGCCGATATAGCCCGGTGTAGAGCCGATATAGCCCGGTGTAGAGCCGATATAGCTCGGTGTAGAGCCGATATAGCCCGGTGTAGAGCCGATATAGCCCGGTGTAGAGCCGATATAGCCCGGTGTAGAGCCGATATAGCTCGGTGTAGAGCCGATATAGCCCGGTGTAGAGCCGATATAGCCCGGTGTAGAGCCGATATAGCTCGGTGTAGAGCCGATATAGCCCGGTGTAGAGCCGATATAGCCCGGTGTAGAGCCGATATAGCCCGGTGTAGAGCCGATATAGCCCGGTGTAGAGCCGATATAGCCCGGTGTAGAGCCGATATAGCCCGGTGTAGAGCCGATTTAGCCTGGTCTAGAGCCGATTTAGCCTGGTCTAGAGCCCATTTAGCCTGGTCTAGAGCCCATTTAGCCTGGTCTAGAGCCCATTTAGCCTGGTCTAGAGCCCATTTAGCCTGGTCTAGAGCCGATTTAACCTGGTCTAGAGCCGATTTAGCCTGGTCTAGAGCCGATTTAGCCTGGTCTAGAGCCCATTTAGCCTGGTCTAGAGCCCATTTAGCCTGGTCTAGAGCCGATTTAGCCTGGTCTAGAGCCCATTTAGCCTGGTCTAGAGCCCATTTAGCCTGGTCTAGAGCCGATTTAACCTGGTCTAGAGCCGATTTAGCCTGGTCTAGAGGCGATTTAGCCTGGTCTAGAGCCCATTTAGCCTGGTTTAGAGCCTAGAGTCTAAAAATAAAGTATACAGACAGACAGACAGACGGACAAACGGACATGATATCTTAAATAGCTCTCCTGCAGAAGCAGCGAGCTAATAATTGTTTCGGAATTCTAAAAATTTTGAAGTTGTCCGGAAAGTCAATAAAGTTTTTACTTAATTGTTAAAACTAAACTATAAAATTATATTTCAATATGAAGTAATTTAGATATAAAAGCCAATTTAATTTGTCAAATTAGAACACTACGATGAGCAATCAAAATATTTTGATTTAAACCAAACCTATTATCTGTAGCGTGTTATGATAAAAATTGAAGTTATTTTGTATGTCAATTAAGCACACCAATTATACACGTAATTGACTTCTACACGAGGTTACGTTAATTGTCTTCCTAACATTTTATTTAGATATCATTGGTCTATTACACAAAGTTCAAGTAAAAATGTCGCTCACAGAAGGTACGTTTGTGCTTCACAAGCGCCTTCAACGTTATATACCTCCACCATACTACTTCAGTGAAGTTGAATTTAGGGTAACAGATAATCCACAATACTTTGCTAAGCGTCACAAACGACTCAGATATCTGATGCAATTTGTTTTACTATGGTATTTATTATTTTCTTTAAATCGACTACGCTGGCTTCAACGTAACTGGACAACATATTACCACAAGAAAATGGAACAATTTGTAGTATACGTAATTGTAGTTTGCATGGTTGGAGTTGCGGTAGAAGCCCATATAATACACTACTTTAAAACTGCAGACATCCAATACGTAGTCACTCAACTGTGCAAAATAATAAAACATAAAAAGCATACAACTTTGGCAAAACCAAGTTGGCTGGAAACTAAAGGTCACTTCATAGTTTATATATTAGCCATGGGATTTTCAGCGTTTCCTGTGGTTGTGTTTCTTTTACCAATTGCCATCGACTACGACCCTCTACACTTAATCATTGGCGTTCCAGAGACTAAACTAAATCAGTGGATATTCAGTTTGGTAGCTGGTACTAAATATAGTCTAATCGTATTATACCATGCAACTTTAATATTTTCGGTGATATTGGTTTTACTTTGTTTAATTGATGGATTAAACACTATTTCTAAAGATTTGGGTGTGCCTCTATCAAAACGTCATTTTTTATTTGGACGACGTGTGGTTCAAACCAGTCAGCTAGAGTTTATGTTAGAATATCGTCCCAAGTGGCAAACTACAAAAATTCTAATTTGCTTTGTTAACGAAATCATGTCCGAGTTTATGTTTCGAGTTGTCGTCATGGCTACATGTATAGACTCTTTTGGAATTTATGCAACCCTTATACTTTATAATGATGTGCCATTTATAACACTTTTGTTTATCGTTGTAATGGTTTCTGTGATTATTGTTATTATTTCGCTAATATTTGCACTAGCGGATTTACCTTGGCGGAATGGTAGACGATTTAAAGTATCGTGGATACGGTTACTAAAAGATAAAAGAAGTAGAAGGATACTTAGGTCTTGTACTGATTTGGGTATTACTTTTGGACCGTTTAGAAATGTAAGAAGCACAATGGCCCCTGTATTATTAGAAATTATGTTGCAAATAATTGTTAATCTGATGCTGGTAGGTGGGAAAAATTGACTTTAAACAGTTATAAATATCCAGATTTTTAAATATTCCACAATCTAGTAGTAATAGATCCTATAACCAGCCAGTAAAGTGAATATGTAAGAAATGAATTTTCAAAGTTTAATCAATTTTTATATAAAATTCTATTTTATATTATAATATTCCAGTAAAACATCGATCGTCTTTTTAATTGATTTTACTAAACTGCGCAATCAAAAAAGAAAACAAGTTAGCTAGCTTTTCAGTAAGTTTTTTGTCGTGTAAGCAATTGTCTATCAGTATACATGTCCATGAACAACATTTGATTTAATTCAAACTTATATAGAATTCCATTATTTCAGCAAGCCAATTTCAATTTATCTGTTATGCTTACAGCATTAAAAGCTTGTGTGTGTATATAGTTCAACACGTGGAATAGATGATAAAATAGATTATTCAAATAATTTTCGCAAATGAATCCGATAGCTAATAGATAAATAAATTTTTAACAAAGGCTACTTTTTTGTATAAATCAACGACAAAGTAAACACGCACATTTGGTTCCAAACTATTTATTTTGTAAACTGGTGCAACAATGTCGCTTGCTAAAAGTACAATACTTTTACACACCAAACTTCAACAGTATTTACCGCAACCATACATTTTAAACCCAATCAGCTGGTCAGTAGTAACCAACCTAAAATATAATTTATTTACGCATAAAATTCTTCTTGAATTTACAAAAGTTGGCTGTTGGCTTTTCTCGTTTTTATGTGCCTGGTTGGCTTACGACGTCTGCTGCAATGTTAAGTTCTATTCAAATTCATTATTTATTGCTCACGTTGTGGTTTATGTAGCACCAGGTATATACTTAATACAATGTTTATCAGTGTTCAATCTTGTGCTTCAATATACTGAAGATCTAAAATATGGGCTTACGCAACTGTTGCTGCTATTACCAACAGTGCGCCGTCAAGGTTTCTCAAGGACAAGGAATTACATAGTAGTAAATTTTTCAGCATTGTTTTTATGTATTCCCGGAATGGCACTTTTATGTCCATTTTATGTCAGTTGGGATCCCATTCAGGAATTAGCTAAACGTTACGTACTAATTGAAAACTTGCTTGTAGTTAAATTGTTTACAAGTTTTATATACGGTGTTATAATTGGACATTCAACTTTACAATTTCTTTCATGGACTTTACAAATGGTTATCGTTGTAGAATGTCTGCGTATTGTATCCAGTCAATTTTGTATAAAACGTGAAAAAATAGAATTACTGAAAAGTCGCCGTTGTGAATCAAAATATGTAATTTTTTTATTTGGAGCATTTCACAGAATATATCAAATTACGCGGATATTCCTTCAGATTGCAAATTGTGTTTCGTCTGATTACTTGGCTATTTTATTGTTTTTTGGTATTGGAATAGCAAGTTGTATGGGATATGGCGTGGTCCAAATTCATGGTGAAATACATATGGTTGCGTTTTGTTTAGGTGTATTTTTGATTTGTTTGGCTATTGCAATATTTCTACCTTGGACGGGACATGCGCCAAATAAGCTTGGAAATCAGTTTGTGAAAACTTGGAGCTATTATTTAGGACAACAACAGGTTATAAGAAGAATTTTAAAAGCGTGTCCAGAAATTGGGTACAAAATTGGTTTTATTAGAAATGTGAAAGCCAAGCTGGGGATAGAAATTGTGGATGTTGTGTTAGCTTGTACAGTTAATTTAATATTGGTTGACATGACCTAGAAGAACTGAGTATTTTTTGCATACAATTGTTAATTTGGTACTAGGTAGGATGAATGAATCGATTTTAAATCTGCAAAAATTGGGTAAAAAATTGCATTTAATAAATGCGGAAGCAAGATTAAACACAATTTATTGATATTAGTTAAGTAAGTACAGTTAACCTAGTTTTGCTTGCTATATCGTAAAATTTAAAAAATGATTTTATTGGAAATGTAAAACGTTTAAGATAGCTAATTGCTTTAAATAATTTTCAACTTGTGGGCTTACGAAAGAAATTTTACTTGTTTGTAGAGCCTTGCAACAAACAAAAAGAAGGAAAAAGTCATTTTTTTAAATAAATCTTTTAAATTGTTATATTTTTACTATACCCTATCTAACTTGTTTTTCTAACTGACCCATTATATCGATTTAATACTTTATCGATTGTCTTCTTCATTGATTTCAGTTATGATGTAGTGAAGCCTTCAGAATACCTTTATTGCACACACAGTTAGCAACACCGTAAATATTTTACATATTTTTTTTCAAAATGGCGCTAGCTCATGGGGTTTTTAGGGTTCACCATTCACTACAAACCCTGGTTCCAACACCATACTCCTTTCAACCTAAATCTCGAAAAGTTTTGTATAATCACAAATATCATAATCTAGCACACAACCACATTCGCAAAATAATGCATTTTTTGCTTTAATTGCATCTCTATTTTCATTCTGGCGAGTTATTTGGCTCTATGCTCATTGGAGATCCTACAAATTTCTAAATACACTTCAGCTAATTGGATACACGTTTCTTGTGGCTCAGGGAACAATTGCTTTGTGTGCTTTCCACTGTGCTGAAGATAAAGTGAGTGATATTATCTATTTGGTTAATCAACGTTGCAAGCTTTCTCGTGTGCCTTTTGATAATTTGAATAAGTGGAAAATAAATTCGAATAAGGAAGCGGTGGTGTATGGACTGACATTAGGATTCTGTACGTTTCCACTGGCCATGCCCGTTGCACCATTTTTTCTGTCATATCATCCAATTAGCATATTGCTTGGTATTGAAAAGCAAAATGCTGATGAACATAATATTTTAGTGAAATTAACAGCGTCAGTGTTTTATACAGTTGTGGTGAGCTACTCAGCAGTATTTGTATTTTCTCTGGTGCTCGTATTAATTTGCGTGATTGAAGGAATTTGGGTGGTTTCAAATCGCTTAGTAAGCAGCGATTTTAGAAAAGTGAAACAAGGAAGGTTTCCAATGTACTATCGGCGTTTTACAATTACAAGAATAATGATTCGCTTAACGAATAATGTGGCACATGATTTTGTATTTAATTTGCTAGTGCAGGGAACTTTAATAGCGTCGTGTAGTTTGTACCTGACTGTTTTATTTTATCAAATTGTACCAATTGTGACATTGTTGGCGTTTTTGGGAATGTTTGTTGTAGTTGTGGTGTTAACTTTAGTTTTGACTTGGTTAGCGGATGAGCCGAATAGAAATGGATTGAATTTTGTGTTGTTTTGGAAACGTTATTTGGCTTATGGATGTAGTAAGAAAAGGAAAGAGTATAGAAGAAAATTGAAATCAGTGCCGAAAATGGGATTTGAGTTAGGACCTATAAGACCTGTAAAGTGTAAATTGGCGTTGTTAATTATCAATGTGATTTTACAATGTACTGTAAATCTTACGCTTGTTGGAGGTACATAAATTTTAATTTTTCTGAGATTGCATGAATTTCTAAAATTGATAAATTTTGTGTCTTTTACTCTAATAATACTTAATAAATGATTTAACTATATAATTCCTAAAAAGTTGTTAACTTTAAATTGGTATCGAACTTGTTTCAATTAACTTTCTAACTACTAAACATGTTAAAATGTTTTGCCAATAAAATGGTTCTTACAAATTACAAACCGCACGTTCTGATAATTTTGAAAAGGTTAACATACGGGATAATAAACATTTGGAGTAAATTGCTTGCGTAAACACACGTAATCAAACATTTGATTTGTTATGATGTTCAATTCAATTTCCTTTAAATATTAATAACCAATTTGAAAGTTTTTCTTTATAATTGTGCACACGCTTTTGCATAGGTGAAAGTTGTTGGCTCATATTTACTACGTACGTTGCCAGAACAATGTCGCTTGCTCAAAGTGCTATATTCTTGCACACTCAACTGCAACACTGTTTGCCCCAGCCATACATTTTTGACCACGCAACCTGGTCAACAGCAACTAATCCAAATTTCAATTCTTTACATCACAGAATTCTGCGTCAATTTATACAACTTGCATGCTTAATATCCACCTTTTTGTGTGTTGGATTAGCCTACAACGTTATTCGTAATTCCGCTTTTTACACAAAATCAGAACTTATTGCCCATTTAGTGGTTAACGTAGCACCTGGAACATTTCTAATAATAACGTTATCAGCATATTAGATTGTGTTTGTGTACTCCGAAGAAATTCAATACGTTGTAACACAACAATGGTTATTGTTGCCAGCAATACGTCGTCAATATCCCACTAAATGGAGTAAACGTTTTGTAAAATTATTTGCTGCGGTGTTTGCCGTTTGCCCGGGGCTAACCATTTTGGGAGCATTTCAAATTCATTTTGATCCAATTCAAGAATTAGCAAAATACATTCTGGGAGCAGAAAATTCAATCAAAGTTCAAATTTTTGCAAGTTTATCGTACACTGTGTTAGCTACCCATTCCAGTTTGCAACTTGTGCTTTGGTTTTTGCAAATTATTTCCTTTGAAGAAGGCCTTCGTTATATTTGCGGGCATTTTTGCATAACTCGGGATAAAATTGAATTGTTACGGGAACGTCGAAATGGGGCAAAATACTCAATTTTGTTGTTTGGCGTATTTCACAGAAGATATCAATGTACAAGGATACTGCTTCAAATTGCAATTTGCATAACTAACAAATTTTTAGCCATTTTAATATTTCTTGGAATTGGATTAGCTGGCTGTATGGGATATGGTGTGGTTAGAATAAATGGAGAAGTTCACATTATGATATTTTGCTTGATTGCAAAATTTGTCTGTTTATCCATTGCAATTCTCTTTACCTGGATGGCAAATTCGCCAAATAAAAATGGAAATCAGTTTAGACATGTTTGGAGCTATTATGTGGGTCAAGGGAAAGTTACACGGAGAATGTTGATGGCTTGTCCAGAAATTGGTTACCGGGTGGGATTTATAAAAAATGTGAAAGCAAAGTTGGGAATACAAGTTGTTGATGCAATGTTTGCTTGTACGGTTAATTTAGTGTTGCTGGACACATCCTGAAGTTATTTGGAATTCACTTATTCCATATTTTCTTAAGATATATTATTATATACAAAAAACATAAATATTGCGAAAATGTTATCTAATTATGAGTTCTAATACGTAACACAGTTACGTAATAAAATCGTTTTTATACTATTTGCAGGCATGGCTTGCTTTTCCAAAATCAATTACGAACAAAAAATTCAAGTAGCTCTGATTTGAATTATATTGGAAAGTCTTTGCTACATGAAATTGAAAAGTTTTTAAATGTTAGAAGAAATTGAGTACTTAATTATTTTACTTTTTAAAAACGTTTAAGCGAAATAAACGTGTTTGGACATGTTTGAGGTAGTTGTGGTTTTGATTTGGTTTGTTGATGAGCTAAACAGTATTAGATTGAATTTTGTGTTGTTTTAGAAACCTTGTTTGGCGTATAGGTGTGTCAGAAAAAGAAGGGCATATGTTAGAAAATTTGTATCATTGTTGAAAGTGGGGTTAATTAACGACTTATTCGACCCATCATGTGCGAATTGAAATTGTTGATTATCAATTAAGAACTTTTGAAAGCAACTCTTGCAATCACAGTTCACATATAATATATATTAGCTGGAAAAATAAACAAGTTATTTGTCTGACCAACCCACAGGTTAATTATTCACTACTATTAAGAACGTAATCATAAAAATGATTGACTAGTTTTCAAAAACGATTAGTTTTGGCAATTTGACAAAATCAAAAATTTATAGCGTAAGATTGACAATACGCTGTAAAACCACAGTAAAGTATAATAACCAGTTAACTCTAGTCCATAAATTATATTTCAAGTATGCAGGAGATGTAATATGTAAACCAAATAGATTGTTTTCTAAATAACAAATTAACTTAACTTAATTGTCTGGGTTGTAATTTAGACTAGTTCCAAGTAATTGCTTTATTTGCGTATGATGTCAACATGTGTCATGGGTGGAACGAGCTGACTTATATTTCTTATATTTTTTGTCAGAAGGCTGCTAGGCATTTGGAATCTACCCAGTTTTTGCATTAAACCATCTCAAATATGTCGTTTGCTCAAAGCACAATATTTCTGCACACCAAACTTCAGTACTATTTGCCTCAACCATATATTTTCAACCCCACTACTTGGTCAGTAGTAAATAATCCAAATTTTTATGCTCGGCGTCACAAACGTTTTCGAGAATTTGTTCACATTTCCTGCTTTATACTTTCACTTTTGTGTGCATGGTTAGCCTACGACGTCATACAAAACTCAGCTTACTACACAAAATCCCAACTTATTGCCAATTTAGTAGTTTATGTAGCGCCAGGTTCTTTTCTACTGATAACTTATTCAGCTTATTATATTGTTTTCATTAATTCCGAAGAAATTAAATACGGCGTTACTCAACAGTGGCTACTATTTCCAACAATACGGCGTCAACGTCCAACTAAATGGAGCAATCGCTTAGCAAAATTATTTGTTGCATTGTTCGCCGTCTGTCCGGGACTAACTATCTTAGGACCATTTAAAGTTGATTCTGATCCAATTCAAGAATTAGCAAAACGTTTTCTGGGAATTGAAAATTCAATACATGTTAAAAATTTTGCAAGTTTAACGTATGGTGTGCTAACTTCCCATTGCAGTTTACAACTAGTACTCTGGTTTTTACAACTTGTTTCATTTGAAGAGAGCCTTCGTTTTATTTCTGGTCATTTTTGTCTTAGCCGAGAAAAAGTTGAACTTTTACAAAAACGTCGCCATGGTGTAAAATATTCGATTTTGTTGTTTGGCGTATATCATAGAAAATACCAATGCTTACGAATAGTGCTTCAGGTTGCCGTTAATGTATCCACCAATTTTTTTGCTGTGCTAATATTTCTGGGAATTGGAATAACTAGTTGTATGGGATATGGTGTGGTTAGAATAAACGGTGAGGTTCACATGGTGATATTTTGCTTGATTGGAGGATTTATGTGTGTACTCATTGCAATAGTTTTTACTTGGATAGCAAATTCGCCAAATAAAAATGGAAACCAGTTTAGACAAGTTTGGAGTTATTATGTGGGACTGGGGAAAGTTACACGGAGGATGTTAAAAGCTTGTCCAGAAATAGGTTTCCGAGTTGGATTTGTGAGAAACGTTAAGGCCAAACTGGGTTTAGAAATTGTTCATACAATGCTAGATTGTACGGTTAATTTGGTGCTACTTGATACGGCTTGAGGTATTTGTAAAATAGAAATTTTTGATAAACAATTAATTCAGAACAAACATGAAGTTTATTGTAATTGACAATATTTGATTATATACAGTTACTAAGGATAAATTCCGGGTAATTGATTTTTTTCTTTTTATAATATTTTTAAACATGATTATAAACTTGATTTGGTTTTTCTTAACATAACAACAGATTTGCAAACTGTTTTGTTTTAAATTATTGTGCAAATTGTATACTAAATCAAATTGCCGTGATTTCATAATGCTGGATTCAGTTGTGCCTAACATCTTACAATCTTTTCGTTTTACCATGCCGTATGCTTAAAGTGCTCAACATTTTTGCATGCAAAATGATTCCCAGTTTAAAAAAAATTAGTGCTGTGTTTGGAAACGGTCACATTCTTAATCAAAGCACTTAGTTTACTATATATGCTTCAGCGTTTTGAGGAAATTCAGTATGTGGTAACACAGTAGTAAATTTTAAAGCCATCAATACAATTTCAACTCAACAGTCAACTTATTGAAGCAGCATTTCAGAAATGTTTTTGCAATCTTATCTTTAGTTTTCAGAAACAGTGATGTTTGGGCTATTTGCAATTTTGATTTCTGTCATATACATTAAAGAGAAGTTATTTTCTTGGTAATCCGCTATGAATTAAAATAGAAGCAAGTTGTGAAACAAGCTTCTTGCGTCTAACCCCAGTTTACAGAATCTACTATAGTATTCATTTTGAAGTTTCTTGGTTTTATTTCCAGTACAACTTGCGTAGAAAAATGAAAACCTTGAACTTTACAAAATCTTCATTTTGACTAAAAAAAGTTACATTCTATTTTGGCGCATTATTGCATTTTATATCGCTGCACTAGGATACTTATTCATATTGCAAACTGCATAGCATCCAACTTCTTTAGTTTTGCATGTACTTATATATCATTATTATACATGCTCTTTTTAATATTATCCAGCAATGATTCGTCTGTCCTTGCTTCAGTAAGATTAACCGTTAGACCTGCCACCACCTGCCACTTGCACTCCAGTTAGCCACCGGTTGAAAACTTCCATAAAATAAAAATCCTACCAAAACACCACCAAAGCAGTGCATTCAAACCTATACCTATTTTGATTCAACGTGAGAAAAAAATTCGGCCCATTGATCCAATTACAAGTTGAACCGTAACAACAAAACCTATTTAATATGCAAAAGCTACAGAGGAGCAAAAAATTCCGGAGCATCTTTTTTCTGGCCTTAAGGGCTCACCCCTTCTGTTTCTCTCTTTCAGTCTTTCATTCATGCAATAAAACACTGCTGGAGGCATAACGAATTATTCATGAGTGACGTTTATGTTACTCATAAAAAGCGTAATAAAAATAAACTCGTAAAATAACTGAACAATCATCTTCAATCCAAAAAAGAGACCCTTCTATCCTTTTTTGTTTAGTAGAATGCTTCCTATTCAAATTAAAGTTGATAGTGTAAAGTGTGCAATGTAATTCAGCGCATTATTATGCACATACATGGCAGGCGTAAACAGAAACATTAGGGAAGGTTAAAAACGCTACAGACAAAAAATGTAACTTGTAATCAAATCAGATCAATATTATGCCGAGCAATAAAGAAACTTGCTTGTCTTTTTTGTTTTGCTGCTCATTTTTTCTATGAAACTGATGCAATGTCATCGTCATCAAATTGCAGTGATAAAATGCAGCTGTAAAAATGTCACAGAAACATGCCAGAAGGTTTTGGTGCATTTTTAAAATAGTAGACGTGTCACTCATTCAATTATTTGGACAAGCGTACCATTTCACTAGAGATTGAACGGCTGTTCTAAAATTTAGAAAAAAAGTTTTCAAATGCGTCGTTTAAATTAATTAATTAACTTTTTTGCATAATTTTACAACTCAGATTAAATTGACAACTCTACTTTCTTACATAAAACGACGCTAAGATTTTCCAAGTATTCCCATTTTGCTCCACATAATGAGATGCGTGTCTTATAAATAATTAATGAGACAAAAAATCTCATCCTGTGAAGCAAATGATTATTAAGGCAAGTTATAGGAAACACGTTGTTCATCATAATAGAACATTATTCAAGTGACAACAACATCACACTTGGGAGTTCCCATTGTTATGTAATGTAATGTGTTAGGGGAAAAGTAAATTAAAAGCGGAATACACAAAATGATGATGCTGAATGCAAAGTGTTGTCAGTTTGAATAAAAAAATCTGAAGAGAAGAATAAGAACAATGGGTAGTACATAACTGGTAGGGGAAATGGGAGGAATATATTTTTTGGAAAAAGAAGAGGAAACCACTGAATAATTTACGTTTAAGAAATAGCGTTCCAGTACAGTACAGAACTGGATAACAATCTGAGAAAGAAGTAAAATTTGTCACAATTTGAGACAGGCACAAGGCATTACTTATAATTTATTCAGGTGTTGCATGAAAATTTAAATATAGCTGGGAAACGGGTTTTGAGATGACATAACGTCGCAACTTGAAAATCTGACATTGACAATATTACTGTTTACCAGTAAAACGTGTTTACTGTTTATTGCAATAGTTAATAAAAATCAAAAGATGGTTAGCTTACCTTTATTGGCGTAATTTTTTTCGTAGGTGTCTGGTAGTCCGCACTTTTATTTTAAATTTCTGCAAACCAAATAATAATAAAACTGCCTCAATATTTCTATTCACATTTTTATTAGATCATATAAAATCCCATGTTTTTACCCTTTTTGTGCACCAAAGCAATAAAGTATTTTGACAACAGAACAACCACGCGTTATTATGTTAACAATGCGCTAGATGTGTTTTCAAATATAAAACAGCAACCCTGAAAAAATTATTTGCTGACGTGGTGAAGTTCATCCAAAGTCATTTTTATTACCTGCACTCTATTATATATTTTCCCTTTTTGGCCAAACGCACATTTTATTACTTTTATTTTGAAAAGCGTCGTTAAAACTTCTTTCTACAAGTTGTGCGTTTTTCGTCAAACAATGTTCAATTATCCACGCTGCTGGCGAGGAACACGCCTTCTTACATAACAACAGTGATCACTACATATAAAGCTTGATGACAAATACAAAATAGCGCCAGAAGCACACATATGTCACATTATTGTATGTTCAACAATCAGCAAAACAATGTTGTATGCACAGCTGTACGCAGAATCAAGAACAATGCCTGGTTTGTCGTGTGCTCCCCGATCCGTTTCTGCTGTCATCGTTACAATTTTTCTGTTCTATTCTAAGCACTGGTAGTAAATTGTAAGGATGAAAAGGATTGAAAGTCGTAAATGTCTTAAGCGCACGAATGAGAAAAATTATGAGCGTTTAGATCTAACAATAAGTTTTAGAATGTTTTTGGGGAGATTTAGCACTTTCGGCGTGAAAAGTGTACACATGTTAATAAAATTGAAGAGAGTGGAACGAATCTGCATAAAGAGTATTGAGTAGAGAAATAAAATCTGGCTTGGTGAATTTTGTAACCTTTTATAAAAATCGGTGAAAGATGAATGCAATCCAATTAATATTTTTGAAGGGGGTTGAAAAGTTATACAAATTTGGTGACGTTTTTGGATTTTATTGGCATTTATTGCATTTTGGTATTTTGTTATCGCATGACTGAAATAACGCATTTCTCGGCACAATCTGTAAATATTTTGTAATTTTGGGCTTCTTACATTTAAAATTATTTTTAAGGGCCTTTAACTTAATTCTCATTTTTTGCAAAAATGCTAAGTTTCAGATTTTCTTATCAAAATTTGTTGCAAATTTCTACTTTTCCTGAATACTCACTAAATACAAAATTTCCCTCAAAAGCCTCTCATAACTCCTTCTAAATCTCCATAAACATATCCCTATTCCCCAGGGATGAGTAAATCCCACCATTTTAATAAATCCCATCCCAGTGGGAAAAAGGTTTTTCCCGGGAAAAAGTCCAAAATGTCCAAAAGTGCCTTAAATACACTGGTAAATGAGATATTGTACACATTCAATTTGTATCACTTTGCCCCATTTAAAAGGCTTCTTTATGAACGAAAATTAAAGCTAACCCTTAAATTAAAAGGTTTTTGGCAGCTGACTGCAGAAAATTGTCCAGCTTGGCATTGTAAACAGCAGCTCATTATTATTAGTAGTGTACTAGAAAATATAATATGCTCATCATTAATGGAAGTAAACTCCACCGGCACAAACACCACAATTATCGGCCCTGACACAACAATTTACGATTGGCATGTTGACATCATCATGTCAATGACATGTAAAGGAGATGCATGAAGTCAACCAACAACCAGGATTTGAAACAAAACCGAAAAAGGGATCTCGGAATGACTGGGATAGACAGGACAGGGACAACGGTGGTGGTAAATTTTACACCAAGCCTAGTACCAGTCGACCTTTAAAGAATGACCAGATTTGGGAAATTGTGACCAACTGTACGAGAATTAGCTAACTGCTTTGAATTTTTAGATTTTACAACATGTCGAGGTCTCCAGCTACGTTCATTATCGGCGAGTGTGCCTTGAATTAAAATGGGCATTGATTCCATGTTCCACTCTAATGAATGATAGCATTCGTTAAATGCACTTCTTGTCATGTGGTAGTCATGCTCATGCCTCGTGTTCAGTACGAGTTTGTTGGGAACTGATTGATTTTTAGCTAATCTCGCTAATCAAATCACTCCGACTCTGACACAGACTCTTCTGGCAAAAGAACACAGATTTGTCTGGCACTGGCGCAGCATTTCCCGGTGTCGACTGATGTCTTATAGCATGCAAATTGTATGCTAACTAATTTATTAATTTTTGATGACGTTCTCCTTTATTTCCTTCACCTTTAATGAGTTTAAAACTGCTGTTGCTTGTTTTGTTAAACTTATTTTACCGCTTCCTTAAATATAACAGTGTTCGCTCATTATGCCTCTTTTGGACTTTTGGACGCTTGGATAGGGTAGGGTGGTATTTACCACCAATGTTAAGTGTATAATACCGTATTTTACCGGTAAAAACCGGGAAATTGGAAAAAGACTTTATCCCACCTTCTCATTCCTGCTATTCCCCATTCCCTTTTGCCTTTGCTACTGCAGCGTCCACATTCTAACAATTATTTGTTTTTCCGCCTGATCAACTCTCTTCTCTTTTTCAAATATTCAATACCTCAACTTTATACCCATTCCACCCAAAAACTCTTACTCTTCTAAATCCACGCTTCACTAAACAATTTTGCCCAAAAAGGTTAAACTTTCCACAGAGCATAAACTCCTATGCATCTCTATCCCTTTTTCTCACAGTTTCATTCCAGCACACTCTACAAAATGCAAATGCAGCTCCTCATAACCATTTTCCCTATATTAAACTCTCCACACACTCCAAAAATCCTTTTTTGCTGCATTTGCCCTGCATTGTAATCTTTCCACTATTTTATTTACACAAGTTGCAGTTCTCCACATTTTACCCTTGAAAACCGGAAGAGGCTCTTAAACTCTCTAGAGAAATTATATGCAAATCTTTTCAAATCTCTTTAGACTCTACACACAGAGCAAAGTCACTCTTGGGCTGCTGTTGCAGTTCACTTCACCAAAAATTTCATTCACGCGCTGGCTTATTTGCATTCTATTCATTTTCTAGCTCCAAAGTTCAAAGCCAGACCAAAAAATCCCGTATAAACCACCATCCGGCGCCCAGCCACGCAGACACAGAAGATAACACATTTTTGACGGACATATCCTAAAACTCTATTTCGGGGAGTTATTTTAGCCAAAGGCTAATTCAACTATAAGCTCAAGTCAGACCCAAACCGCTTGAATTTATTACTACATTGTTTTGCATAAACAAACAAGCCAATTTGTGTACAATTTTGTGTTTCTACCACTTCATCTATCTTCCAAGCTTATTTCTCTGCGATTTTATATCTCCAGCTTATTTATGAACAGCCCCTATAAGTTCCAATACAAAACCGTACTTCACATTTTTGCTAAATTTTCTACTCAACGACGTTATCATCTTACAATTTAACTCATGAAGCAAATCTTGAGTCATTTTTTAACAGAATGATAAATATGTTTTGTATTTTTTCTCCAAGTCTCTTCTTCAGAAAACATACCACATTTTACCCAAAGTTTGTTCCTGCTTCCGTTTCTTCTTCTTCTATTCCATATTCTACACCATTCTTCTTCTTTTTTTCTCTTTTTTATACACAACTTTATTTTTGTCTAAAGACCAAGACTTTATCTGGACAGGCCATGCCCTGTCAAGTTGTTTGCCGGGCAGTGTAGTAGTGCAGTAGACACGTGTGCGTGTTTCGTGTTTGAGCTTTCATTCCTCTTCTTCTCTTTTTAGCCTTTTGTGTTGTGTGGGGAATGGATCATAAATGAAATTACATGGATGAAAAAATCACTGTATGACAGGATGATCGTTCTCGGGAAGGAAAGAAATGCTGGGCAGAGAAAAATGATCGGAGAGTGAGGAACTCAAGCAAAAAAAAAATATATAAGCCCGGGGTAAACAGACTTCCGGCCCATCACTCACAAAATAGAGAAAGGAGTGCAGAGTAGCTTCAAAAAGTTGTGCATTGGTTAAGGAGCCGTTCACACATAAAAATTACAAATAAAAAAAAATTGCAAAATTTAAACGCCGAAACATTTTTTTGAAGAAAATAATTTTTTTATTGACATTATTTATGAACGGCCCCATGTTGGTCATTTCACCTAATTGTGTTTTCATTCTCTATTCTGCGCTCTTTTCTCTTCCATTCTGTCAAAAACACCAAAAAAACTCTAAATGAACTTGCATACACTCTCGTTCTCGACTTTGGCAAACTCCGCATACATCTAGTCTCAATTGACATACAAGCTATTACTTATTTCCATCTCGTTTCTTTCAATCTTTTATGTCCAGCAGAAGTCTCACGCGTCTGCTGGGTTTATCATCGCTGCATGTTTCTGTCTCTTTCTACTCATGAAGCTTCTACACTTACAATGTAGATAAATGAAGTGAGTACAGAAATTCATTTTAGTATCGACCTATTCATGCATGCTTGTATAATAGAGTGCACGTAAAGTTCATACAACTTTGTCTAGAGTAGAGTTTGCCGCTGTTGTTGTAATAATTTAGTATTGCCTTGTTACATATTTCCATATATTTCGACAAAAACAAAAAAGATAGACGTATAGCTTGCTGGCACGCACCAGACAAAAAAATCTAATTACATTACTCAGCATACTGAATAGACAGTGAAGAGAGACGAAAACAGAAAACTGGGGACATAATCCATATACTCGCAACATAAGTTAAACTTGCACCACGTTTCCTATTTCTATTAAAAATATTTTTGTATGATGAATTGCTCCGTAAAAACTTGCTTTCTACGCCGTTCTCAAAATACATCTGAATATTTAGAACACCGGTTAAATACTTTAGCCTTTACGTTAAGCACGCGTGCTTTTCCCGAATATCCAGAGAATTATCTCGTAGTATTTTTTGCATGGTTGGTTGTACACTGTGTACGCATATTGCATATAAATATATATAAAGAGAAACACAAACAAAAACAAAACTTTGTGTTTGTCCATCCACGCGATTTCCTCTTACCTTTAGAGACTCCAGAGCAAACTTTTCTGTTAATCCTTTTGGCTGAATAGCAAGCTTAGATATTGCATGCTGCCACACACACCGGAAATATTTTATTCATTTATTTACTCCTTGAAACAACTTAGCAACTGAAGATGTCTTGAGAACTTTTGGAGAAAATGGGATGTATATTTACGCATGTGTTCAATTTGGATTTTGAGTTGAGTCGTCTTTCTTGACCAATGCCAAATTTTGGTTTTGTTGTCTGTTAACCAAAAATAACCGTAAAACTTAATCTTCCTCTAAGCAATAAATATATTCACTGCGGTTTTACAAGTCCAAAAATCGTTTTCTTCAACTTTTCAATTTCCACAAGACAATCTCCTCCCTTTTTCTTTGAAGATGCTTCTTTTTGTCAGTGTACGCACTTTGTTTATTTCAAATTCTCTCCGCGTAAAAATTCACTCTTTTCACTTCAACTTACTGACAGTTTCCATTCCCTAAACGCTCTTAACGTCAATCTACTCTGAACCCTGGTGCAGTTCACAGATCTGCTAAGTGACACGAGACAATTTTCTTTAAAACGACGTTGCACTTTCACGCCTACTAGTCAAGGTCGTTCCTTGTACTTTTTTCTCTCACTTTATTGTAGCTTATAAATCTTTCATTTGCACCTAAACCTATAACCACAAAGTTGAACTAGTATATATATTTTTCTCTGTAGAATTCTAAATCACAAGCAAAATCCGGATTTCGGGTTTCAAAGTCACACTTCCACATAGACACACAGTCCCGTGATTATCTAATCCGCACAGCAAACCTGTTTTCAAGTTTTACAAAAAACCCGTCAACAGTATAATTTTTTTCTGCTGGACTTTTCTCTTCACAAAATATTTTTGTCCAGACGTTCCAGCCTACTTGTTATTCACCTTAATAAAAAACCAGCATTAAAACTCAACCAATTTTTATCATTTTTTCTTCAGCATAATCATCACACAGAAAAAGGCCAGTTGCACTTTATATCATAAAAGATTGTAGCAGCTGCTGTTTTTCTACAATTTAACTGCACTTAAATTTGATACGATATACTATGATGCAAGGTGAACTCCACTTTGGTTTAAATTGCTTACTTTGTCCTTAGAAAAAATATTATTCATGCTTTGATAGCCTAATCACCTTCTCTACCTTAACCCTTTTCTCGATTTTTTCTTCAAACTTATAAATCTCACCACTATCTACACCAAAACACTTGCCACAGCCATGATAAACGTATACTATTATTTCTCTGAGCCTTATCCTGTCATGCAGGCTATCTGGCACCAAAACAACAAATCTCAGGCTATTATTTTTTATACGAGCCCTTTTGAACCCTTTTTTGTTTACGTTTTCTCATCACACAGACAACAGAGCAATAACAACCATAGATTATTCACAAAAAAAATAAATTTTTATCCTGAGGGTTCTAAATTACACACGCACATAAAATAAACCAGTAGCTTCTTATTTAATGTTAGAGCGGATGTAGGCAAGACGCTGATATTTAAAACACGACGTAATTATGTAATAAATATTTCTAAATTTTTTATCTGAGGTTTGTTTCTAAGCTTAACGCCAATATTTGAAGTATTTTCTACCTGAAAGTTTTTCAGGGATATATTTCCCCCCTTTATTTCAGTAGCATTTATCTAACAAAAGCCAATCCTATGGGCTTCCCCTATTCAATTGCAAATGCATTCTATACCTTTTTATAAAAGCACAGAAAAAAGGTAAACTGGAAAGGTAGACAACGTAAAATCCAGATTTTTACATTTTTTTTCTTTAAAGCCCAAATCACAATACAATCCCAAATCTTAGAAGGTAACACAAGCCAACACACACCGTTAGAAAAAGTGTAACGTCAACAAAAACACACTTAAGTATTTTTCAGTTATAACTTCAACTCCTAAGCTGGAAATAAAGACGGGCGCTAAAATCTTCTTCTTTAGCTTTCAGCTCCACCGAGAAGGTCCTCAGCCTGTGATGTGTTCAGCACAAAATCTGCAAGAAAACTGACTCGAGTTTGGTAAGTGTAAGCTCTCCTGCTTTACTAGTGTGGAACTTGAGAAGAAGCAGAGGAGCTTGAGAGACATTCACCACCACCTTCCTCAGAGTTTCAGTGTGTGCTTGACGTCTGCCCACATCTTTCCTGCCTTTTCAAGCTTGAAGAGAAAAACAGAGAAAAAACTTAGCAGATGCTTTTCGGCTAAAATTCTACGCAGGGGAGAAGAATGCTCTTGTGCTGTGAAAATACAATGTTGAGTGGGTATATGCACAAAATCATAGTTGGTACCACACGGAATAGAAAAGCTGAAAGGAAGCAAATGCAATTTCCCTGTAGAAAAGGAAATCAGTCAAGAGAGGCTCAGAGAGAACACATGAGCATCCTTTTCTATATTGTTTTGCTTTTTAGACAAGGTCGATGTAAAGATGCAACGTGGTTTAGAAATAACAGAAAATGCATTGTTACTTGTAACGCGTGGGTTGAAATATATCCATGAGAATATCCAGAGATTTTCCCACGACCAAAAAAAACCACTTTTAGTCAAGTTTAGAGTCAAAACTTGAGATGAAAATTGGACAGGAAGGAAAAAGGCCACATAGTCCAAAAGCATACTTAAATAGGTTTAAAAGCACAAAGGAAAATTAAGGTAGAAAATTTAGAAGTAATAATGGCGCTGATCCAACCAACTCATGTTTTGATAGTGATGATTACAGAAAAACAGAAAGGTATGGAAAACAGAGAACTGATTACAAAGTCTGTATGCTTCTGTTTTGAATTACTTTAATTTGAGTGAGAACAACCCTTTTCTTTGTTTTAGCTTGTTTTTGTTGCTGTTGTTGCTACCGGAGCGGAGTTTGTATCATTGTAAACACTAGGGTGTGTATCCAGAATTCTAAAGTGAGAGTCATTAGAACTTGAACTGAGTAGATATTGCTTGTGTAGAAGTAGAGCATTGAAGCGGCAGTGAAAAAGGAGAAGGGGAATTAAGCCTGATAATGATCTTGTAGAGACGAGAGATGAGCACACTGCAAGCCCAGCAAAGAAACAAGTAATAAAAGACCAAACTAGACATTTATTACCAGGACAGTAGAAGAATTTGTCTGGAGAAGTAGAAGTCCAGTGGGAATTAAATGGGGAGTTGGTGAAACTGGAAGGTTGGAAGATTAAGAAAAAATGAAGTAGGGTTCTATTCAGCTATCTTCTGAGTTTTTAAGGGGTCATTCATATAAATTGCTTGTTTTTTTGTTGATTTTTAAAAGAAAATTGTCGTATGGTTTGGTGTAATATTTTGTGAATGGCGTTGGATTGCATCAAGTAAGGTGGATAAATAGTAAGCCAAAATGATTCTGTTGAGTGGGCTTGCAGTGTCAGTTTCAATGATATAAAACAGAGATACAAATGGGATATTCTAGTTTTCCTCATGAAAATGTTAGATAACGGAAAGGGCGTTGGTACAAATACTTGCTTGAGTGGAGAATGCAATAATGGTAATAAATACACAGAGGAAACAATTTGGTTTGATTTTGATTGCTAGTGAAGTAACGAGGCTATGTGGAGAAATAATCAATAAAAATGTAAAAACAGGATGCATCCGTGCATTTTTTGGTTGGGTTGAAATGCCAGTGAAGATTTTTTTAAAATGCTGGAGTTTTGAATAGGTTAACAATGTAGGCGGAATAAAATAGTAAAAGGAAGCTAAACTTTACAAAAAATTGTTTTTTAGAAAAAAATGGGATAAAAAGCTTTATAGGAACAAGCAGGATAACAATTGACAATATTGTAGAAATATCCGAACTTTTTGGTGTAACAATTGTCACGTAACAATACACGGATAACATTGAGAACAATGAGGTTTTTGTAGGAATTTGAGGAAACCGAGGCTAAATACTGATTTATTTACTGGTATAACCTCTTTTGCTGTTTTGACATGGTTCATTGGTTTTTGGACAATGGACTTTGCAGCTGACCACTGGAAATGTACGAAAACTGACCACTAGAAATGTAAAAAGTAGCGGGATATTTTTTGACAATAGGGCGTTAATTTTTAACAGTAGTGATTTGTACCTTTTGTGCTTGTGTATTTGCTTAACAAATTAACACATTTTTTGAACAAGGAGGGAAATAGTCTTAAGGCTTTTGCCCTTTAGAAATAAAACTTTAATCAAGAAGAACAAGAGAGAAAAATCACGTCAGATTTTTCAAATAGCCTAGAACTCCATTTTTGGCCGTTATCCTAATATCCAATAAGTAGACAAGAGATTGAATTGAATTGTTTAATATTCTTGTAAAGTAAGCTGAATTGAGAAAAATCTAACTTTATAAACTTTTTTGGCTTTTTAAAGTGCAGCAGATTGCAGGAGGTCATCATCATCACTAGAGTTCCCGGTAAAAACGCAAAACTCTGCAGAAATCAAAAATTGGCAACATGTGGTCAAGCCATATACTCAAAAAATAAAAGTGCTGAGTAGCTAAAAATCTAGCTAAGCCATCAAAACCTGCTTTAACCTTTATTCAGTGGTCATCTGTTGCCGAACCAGCACAAAATTTAGGTATATTGCAAATTATATCGAAAGTAAAATGCAACCTGGTATTCTTTGAATATAACAATTCAATAGAGAAAAATGCACGCCGCATATTTTTTACTGTGTGGCGACATGCCTTATCCAATATTCCGTGTAAGAGTGTGCCAGGTGCTCAGTTTATAACAATTTTTTTTTCTTTAAGAGGGTGTAATACCTACTGGGAAAACAATGAAGAGAAATTAAAATATTTTTATTTCACAACTTGATCTTCTGATCTCGCCACTTGGTTTACAACGTAGTAACGTAATTGCGCATGCAGAGATAACAATAGACAACAATGCTGTTTAACAAAAATCCGACAGACTGTTAGACAATAATTGAATGAGCGTTTTTCTGTGAAGGTAAACACAGTTGACTAGGGAAGAAGGATATAACAAGACGGGAAGATAGGTAGGTACATAAGCATCAATGCCTCCAGCAAACGACAATCTAGCCACCAGTGCTGCTGCCTCTTTGGCTTTTTTGGCAAGATGTATGGTGCAGATGGTCAGCAGAAGTGATTCGTCTTTTTGAAAAGAATAAAAAATTGTCTGCGGCGTTGAAGCATAGCAAGTAGGGAATAAAATGTGCATCTGTTAAGCTATGTGGAAATGTTCATATAAAATAATCCCATATTTTTGCAGAGTGTACATTGCGTATTTTTTATGTCATTTAGATATTTTAGGTATGAACAGCTCCTTATTTAACCGACATAAAGTATATTTTAAAATGCCAGATGCTCTTGTACTTTTCTTGTTCTTGTGCAAATATCTAAACGACACGATAATCATTTTGATTACTGGCCATAACGAAAGCCATTTATCTGAAAACATTTTTGGTGATGATTTTTATCGGGAAAAAACAAAAACGCGGCGTTGAAATAATCACTTTTAATCACTAGAGCTCTAAATTTCTGTTTTTTGGAATAATCGTCAGTCGATAATAATCACAATTTAACTTACACGTAGATTTTTGGCATTAATATTTCATAATATATTATGCACGTGATATAATGAGAAAAAATTCCAGTGAAATTTCATTTTTGCTCCAAAATCCTCTCAAATATTCCATTCATCTGTCAAATGTTTGGTTGGCTGAGCACATCCTTTTCTATTTTCCATAGTAATTGGCTATTCATGCCTTCTGCTCCAAATCCGCTTTTTTAAATAATGAATCACCCGCAAAATCTGAATTACCTAATCCGTCAAATTTGACAGTCTATTTATGCTAAACACGACAAAGAGATATTCTTTTTTACATTTTTCTATAGAAAAGTTTTCTATTTTCAGCAAAAATGGGAAAAAACTGTGCAACTTACAACTTACGTCACTCCAGAGCTTTTTTATATTCCGCACCAATAAGCCCAAATATTTCTTACTTTGTACTTTATTCAACAAGCAACTGATTTCAAATCAGATAGGCAATTGGAAGCACAGAGAGAAATCGATCCTTATAAAAAATGTCTAACTTGTCTCTATACACATCTGTAATTTTTTCTATAAGGTCACACAATACAAGAGTTTGCCAAGTAGAAAACATTGGCAGAATAATGGATTCCATCAAATCTGGATCAGGATTACATGCTCCTATACACTTTTTTTAGCTTATCTGCTTCACCAAACCAACAATACAACATTTGTCACTTTAGCTAAACAACAATTTCAATCTGTCTCTCGTTTTTTTTCAAAACATAAGCCAAAAATATATATCAGAGCACCTTTTCCTATCTCTTTTGGGAACAAAGACATGAGACGTGAAAAATTGTATCAGTAGTGAAGCAGCAGTACCATTATGTGAGAAAAAATGGATAAAGATCCATTCAAGGATTCAAGTCTCCAGGAAAAAAAAGAAGCTACGAGCTGAGTTACGAGACAGCTTTTTGGGTTCTATTTTTTAAAAGCTGAACAACGGAAACTTGTTGGCTGATATGATAATAGTTTAGGCTTGTGCCTGACTTTGAAAAATATGCGGATCTTTTGCAAAGATATTCGGAATTTCCTTTTTAGAAGATGATAACAGCCCGTTATTTCAAGAATGCAAAACGCTTAATAAAACATATTGATTTGTGTGTGAACAAAGCCATTTGACTAATGTAAGGTATAAAAAATTATAAAAAATTGAAGTTGGAATTAAATTGTGATTAAAAATGACATATTTATTTGGCCATTTAAAACTTCAACAGTAATTTATTCTGCTAAACACAACCTTGACAAAAGGCCACTAATAAATTTGTCACTTTAATAAATTCTAATTGCAATTTAATTTCACCACCAATATAAAAAAAAATATTTCTACGGCGTTTTTCTTGGCAGGAGGTTGGCCAAATGGCCATAAATAATCTGTTTGTAATTTAAAAGAAAACATTTTTGCTACACCTTAAAAATGCATTCTATGTTGCTATTAATAGCCATTTATAAATTTTCACGCTGATGACATGTTTATGATGTCCTTACTAGCTTCAGGTCGGTCCTTTTGAAATAACAAACCTACTTATTATAAATTCTATTCAATACCTATTTTCTTTGGACCACCAAGCTTTTACAATGGTGTATAGTGTATTTTGTTATCTGATAGAAAAAACCTCGGATTTCCACACCGCTGACGTAACAATACCCCATCTTTCTAAATTTATCTCTATTCTCAGCTACCACCAACAGTGTGACGCGTTTTACCTTTTTAACACGCAAACGTGTTCAAAATACCACACGGAATGAAACAGAGAAAATAAAACGCAGTTCAGATTTTACTTCAGTTTGGCATGCAATGACACCGCTTCTTGAAAAAAAATGAAATACTTTTTCATCGTTTGGTAGTATCACGTAAAGCCTTAGAAATTACATCAGAAGTAGAAGTGTGATTGGACCCACCCAATCAACTTCTCTATTTTTCCCACTGACCAAGTCTCCAACTCACTTTCTGTAATTTGATCCTCTCTCAGTTAAGTCCCAGCTCAGTATATAGAGAAATAGCCAATTTGCCGATATTGAGTCAATTGACCTATATTTTACTGTAATGAAATAAAAAGCTTGCTATGTGCCTCGCCTTTTTAATTTACTTCTTAAATATTTCGCTTTTCAATAATTTATCTGAACAGAAAACCCGAGTTTTCTTTTCAGGAAAATGTAGCATATTTTGTTTGCTTTATTTATTATTTTTCTTTACGCTTTTCTGCCAAACTTGGCATTTTATTGAAAACATTCCGCATTTCTGGTATTTCTCGCCACCTGTAAACTTTTCTGAGGTCACTGGTGAAACCTACAGAAACTCAAAAGCGGCGTAGTAATAATACATAACATTCCGCTTTTTGTGCCAAGCGAACTCCAAGCTTTCCAATTTCCAGCGTATTTCTTTTCAATCCATTTAATTCCTGTAGTAACTCATAATACTCATAACAGTTTTCTCTTTCAGTTCAGGTTTTTTCAAGGTACCACTGAGACTTCACTTCTAGCTGGAAAAACTTCTAGGCTAATAATAATAACCTATTTATACCAAATTGGAAATACTTTTTTGTGTGTGCGAAAACCAGCCTACCTGAAAATGTTTAGAGGCTTTAGGGAAATGAAATTTTTTGATGGAGAGGAAAAAAATATGAGACTCTTGAACTTTGAGTTGAGAGAGAGAAGTGAAATGACATGCAAATATTTAATACGTTCTTTTGATGTGGGTGGATTCGCGATATTTGAAAAGTGAAAGTAGATTATGAAAAAAATATACAAATTTGGAATATATATTTTTGGCGTCTCTTGTGCGCCATAAATGAATAGAGCATAGTTAGATAACTAATACGTTGAAATATTTTAGCATGGATCGGTTATCCAGGAGATTCTAGCTAGCTTTTAAGCCTCCCTGAGAAAATATCAAGTGATAATTCCATAACACCAGATACCAAAGCAGCACTATATTTTTATTGAAGTACGTGTGCCATAAAGTTTATGTAAATTTTTATGCGTTTTTTGGGAACATACGTTGGGCTTCTCACGAGTATTATCTCCTAGAATGTGTATTGGCACACTATGGTACAAAGGAAAATAAAGATAAAACGGTATTGAATATATTCACTTTTGTAAAAATTGAGTGTACAATATCAACTGAAAATTTATTCAAGAGGAATAATATTTTAGTACCAGACGAACTGGACATATGTTTTGAATTATGTATAAAGTTAGAAATAATATTCTAAGATTTTTATATAAAAATATTGATTTTAAGAAGAATATAACCAAATCAGAAAATAAATTGGCTAAACTAGACAGCTAATTGGATACACACTTGGTAGCTGCATGACTTATGTAAATGGAAAATGTTTTCCGGGTTTTGCTTTTCTCTTTGATGACCAGACCAGGCCACCTTCAACTTGGACTGTGAAGGTTAGAAGGTAGAATTATTTTCACGGCGTGAAAAATCTTTTGAGAAGTTTTGCGTTTATATTCAATAGCCTTGCTTTCAATATTTTTTAGGTTTTAGAAAGGAAGCCAAGCTGTGTTTTTCCTTTTCTTCACGTTTACTCAATTTATTCAAGTGGACATAATGCGCGTCTTTGCTGGCTTGTAACAAATAGGATTACCAGATTTATATTTTGTTGCGCTTCAGTAGCAAGATTTTTTTTGTACTGGTCAACATGAAAAAAGACTTTGTGCTGCTGTTTGTATTTTATTATGGCAAGCGTGTAAAAAAGGTGATTTTTATACGTTATCCGATTATTCTAAAAGAAAGGTAGAATGTTTGTTTTTTGTGTGGGATTTTTGCCACGCGCTAGCATGTAAAAAAATCCGGTTTGGGCGTAAAGCTTAAGCTGAATAAATATTGTGCACATGGAACACCTCAAGCACGTTTGTTTGTAAATTAAGCGAAAATATATGGCTGTTTAAAGATGTGGTCCAGGTGTAACTTTGTATGGCACGTTTTAGCGCAAAAATGATGCAATTCTAAGCTAATGGTGTAATTTGAGAATTTTCTTTGATTTTTTGTTCTTTGAGTTATTTTAACGCCATTGCAAATATTTTCGTAAAAAATTATCTAGTTTCAGGCATAAGCTTTAAATAAACTCTAAATTACATAACAGTTGTATAATCCCTTGCAAATTTAACTCATTTATCTTCCACTTTTGCTAATTAGTCTCCCTTTCTAATTTCAATTTTATTACACCAAAGCTCTTCTTTCTCTTTTCATTTTCCACTTCTCTAAATATCACATTTCCCTTGTTCCACTTCACATCTTTTGGTTTTCTCAAGCATACCAAAACTCAACTATTACGTAATATATTCTTTTCACGTTTTCTCTACATATATATATATATATATATATATATTTCGTAACTCAAAACTCAACTAAACCACCTACATTCTCTGAGAAAGGAAAACCTCGCTGAGCAAAATCACGTAACACACTGAAACTACCCATGATACCATATCCCCAGCATCCTCAAAAAAATAATAGCTGATACTTGAGCTGTCTTCAAAAACCCAAAAGACTTTTTTCTCTAGCTTTAAGCTCTTTCTCATTCTTTCTCTCCAGCAATGCGTCTTTTTATTCTAGTCTCCTGTTGCAAAAAATGTATACCCTACCGTTTAAGTTACTCTATATCATCATCCTTTGCAATTTTTTTCTGTCCTACTTTTATTTTACTCTCTTTTAGGGATTTTTTATTGTATGCTTTTTGCACAGTTTTTTGATAATACACGGGGTTTATTATGCTAGGCTGCTTCTTTGCGTCAGTGTTTAAAAAACACTTAGATACTTTTACAAGACACAGTGGAGCCTTTCTGGTTTACATTTCAACAATATTTTTATTCAGTTTTCGTTTCCGATTACCCCAGTAAACTAAAATGATGTTTGTAAGAGTAAACCAAGCCAAAAACCTAGATCTTTTTGTGTACGTGTTGCAAAACCATTTAGAAACGTTTTTGCAAAAAAGTTTCACGCCGCTATATTATATTTTTTTTCTTTTGGCACGAGCTTCAGAAAACTATAAAAATGGAACTGGAAGCGCTTAAATTCCACTCAGCATCTACATTTCTCCTTGTAAACTAGGCGCATTTTGACACTCTAACCAAACTCATTGTAGAACTTGAACAGAGTCTAGAAAACTAGTTCACGGACGCGGAAGAAGGAAGAAAATGGTTAAAAATTTTCTCTGTTCAAAGTGAAAGCCCTGCTTGTCTGCCTATAAGCAGTCAAGTGTTATATAAGCAGAAATTATATGAAAAAACCTCCTCTCAAAAACATTTGATAAAAAGTTATAAAAGTTATCAAAAAAGATTATAAGATACTCTGATAGTGATGCAATGCAGGTGGTGTGGTAACCAGCATGTGTCACACACGCTTGTATTCTATCTCTACGTGTGGTGTTTGGTGTTGGTTTTCATTCACAATTCATATGATTGTGGTAAACTTGCATGCCCAAAAATCCTTTTTCCTCACAGAATTCAGAATTTAATCTTGTTTTGTATTGCTATGCAGACAGAAGAAGCAAATGTTCCCTGCTGTTATGCTTCCCATTAAATTAAATATTGCACACAGAGTGCTTTCTTTCAGCTAGAATAACACGGACTGTCACGTAGAAATGAATGCGGAAGCCACAGGAAGAAAGGCTGGATGATAGCCTTTCTAAAGAATGTAATTTGGGACAGGAAAATTTGGAAGAATGTATAATAACTGCAGTAGAAATTGTGTGCCAATGGCTGTGTACTAAAACAAAAGTGGATTAAAAAAGTGGATAGCTGGTTTAAAATTTTATGGCTTGGGGAAATATTTGACATTTTTCCTTGTCCTAAAGCTGCAGTGGTATACTAGGTAGTGACTAGTGACACGCAAAAAAAGTTTTTTTTGCAAACTTGTTCCATTTTTTTCCTTGCAGATTTTTTTTGCACTGCAGAGCTATTTCTCTAAGGAAAAAGTTGCACACAGATGGTATTGTCTGGTTTATTTGTTCTAGTTTTTTGTGGAATTATTTATCCGGACATAAGTATGTCATCACGTTTGTTTTGGTGACGTTTTGGGCTACTCTCATGATGTTGTGGTGCAGGACGTAGGATTAAAGTAAAATATATACAGAATAGTAAAAATTTGGACTAGGGGCTAATCTTATGAAAAAATGGCCTTTGTAGAGCTTCATAAGCTTAACTTTATTATTACTGCTGCTGTTCTTGCATTCTTTAAGACCCACTAAAATATTGTTTGGTCAGCAAATTGTTTATTTTTTTCTAGAAGGTTTATACTCTGCAATATATAATCGGGTCATAAGTTAAAACAAGGCTTGTTTATCAGCATTTTTTTGTAATTGGTACACTAAGTATCAAATCAAGTGTAAAAAATGCTTGTCAATGTATTAAAGCCACACAAGCTTATTATAAAATATGTCGCATAAACTTTACAAGCTTTCAAAAGCACGTTGCAATATTTTGAGTTACGCGTGGTTCTATATAAGCTGCCATTTTCTATTTTAAGCAGTTTTATTAATATCTCACTTCAAAAGCAGGTCACTGGAAAAAAACTTAAAACTTTATAACGGCGCATTATTCATGCACGGGCTAATCTAAAAAGATAAAAGAACTTTGTGAAAATTCAGCTAAAAATAAGCTATAATAACTTCACATATTTTATAAAACGAGCCATTAGTCTCTTTGAACCACTCTAAAAATACACTTGACGTTGTTCAAGCTACTCCAAAATCCAAATTATCATTTTCTAAATAAAAAATTCCAAGAATGGCAATTTTAAATTTTCACGGCGTCATAATAGCTCTAAGTTTTCTAAGTGTTTGCTATTCTTACTCCACTACTGGCACTACTACAGAATACATTGACCTATCTTACGACCTGGACGAAACTAGTTTATTCTACCCAGGCCAACGTTTTGACTACCAGCTTTTTAGAGACCACCAAGGCTACAATGAAACCCAACCTGAACATCAACGCTACTGGTTTGCCATGTATTCATTTTGTATGGGCGAGCACGGTGGCACACATTTAGACGCTCCATTCCATTTCTACGACAAAGGCTGGCGACCCGCACAAATACCGATAAACCGAATAGTAGACATTTGCGCTGTAATTGTGGATGTTGAACCCATAGTATTTAGAATGCGAAATCCACAAGATTTTATTTTGAACGTGGAGCATCTTCAAGAACATGAAAGAAAATATGGGCAAATTCCTTTAGGATGTTTTGTTATTGTGCATACTGGATGGGGACGATTTTGGCCTGAGAAGCAGGAATATTGGGGAATTGATGCTACGGGTACTTTTAACTTTCCGGGATTGAGTGATCAAGCGGCTAAATGGTTGGCTAAAGAGAGAATGCCAGTTGGTGTGGGAATAGACACGCAAAGTATGGATATTGGGAATATTGCAAAAAACGGGGTAAATTCATAAATAGTTAATTTTTCAAAAAAAAAAATTGCAAAATTTCTACGTCTGTTATTATTTTTCAGGGTATCAATAGAGCTCATATTGCATTGCTACCGCATCAAATCTACTTTATTGAAAATATGGCCAATTTGAAAGCTTTACTTGAACATGTTCATCCTGGTTATTATTCTGGAGGACAGACCCAACACAATTCGGTTGCAAATATGGTCGCTGGAGTTTATCAGCCACAATGCGATTTGCGTTTAACCGTTATGCCAATCAAAAGTTTGGGAACTGGAGGACCCACAAGAGTTATTGGATATTGCAAGCAGCGTTGTTAAGTCACAAAAATTTCAAAAATGTAAATTCCAAAAAAATAAAACCAAATAAACTTGTATGAATTTTCTCAAGTGTATCTATCCGCCTCTAAAAAGAATAATAAACTGAACTAAAATATTTTGTCTATTCTTGTCCTCCTCTTACGCCACTCTAAAAAATTTCTGGACATAAATTTTTTGCTACTCCACTTATTATCCTTTTTAGCCCAATTTATTCCGCTAGCCATTTCCCTCCATCTTTTTCCCATAAATTTTTCCTCTTCCTTTCATTGTTCAACTTTCTCTTTCTTTTTCTGCTGCCCACTTCTATTATTATCCTTGGTTATCTTAATACTTTACAATATCTCTACATTCTACTCTACTTTCTCGCATAAAACATTTTTTTGTGCGTCCAACTAGCCCAACCTCTAAAAAACTTTTTTAACAGGCTTGTCTTGTCCAGAAAAAATGCCATTCTCAAACAGAACAAGCTAGCGGCGTTTTATCTACGCTTTTACTAAAAAGTTGCAAACTTGGAACATAAAATATGTTGCTTTAGTGTCTCTGCGTTAACAAAGTATCCATCTCTTCTTTCCTCGTTGCGTATTCATATGGACTTTGCCCATTAAACTTTCTTTTTTAGTTCGTTGACTTTTCTCCGTTCTAGCGTTCTACCATTGCAATATATATTATTTGCGTAGCTTTAACATCTCTAGAGCAAACCTTCTCTCTTTTAATCTGATTATTGCACGTCACTGCGTTCTCTGCTCCTATTATTCCGCTGAATGCTTCATTATTCATTATAATAAATATTCTATACGCCGCATATCAAGCCTACGCGCTTTTGCACTTTATTCCTATGCATTTCTAACAAGCTTGTCTGTTATGATATATCACCTTAACTTACAAAACGAATCTTTACAAAATTTACGCACAAGAAAACTCTAAAAGCTGGAGAATGACAACCCCCACGTATTTATTTATGACTTTGTTGTAAATTTATTCATGTGCAAATTTTACGCCGATTACAGCAAATTATTAATTTTTTTATGCCAAAATCTTTAAAAATTTTCTAATAAACTGTTTTATTTAAATTTTCTAAAATTATTTACAACATTTCCCAATTATTTTTACAACTGCGTATCCCACCCACTTTCCTCATCCGGCGGCGTACCCAACCCATCATCCTCCGGAAACTTGTCAAAGTTGTTCGTATCCACTTCATCCTTAACTTGCGGTATCCAAGGCGCCGTTAGCGTCCCTCTTCTCAATCCCTCCCAATTAAACCCATCAAACCACTTATGCTTCTGAATATCCAAAATCCCCCCTTTCTGATAACCCAACCTTTCTCCCGGATTATCTCTACACAACCGTTTAATAATATTCACCGCATTTTTGCCCATTCCCCTAGGAAACTCAATATGATCAATACCCTTCAAAATACAGTTATAAGTTTCCATCGGTTCTCCTCTAGCAAATGGAGGGAGCCCGGTTAACAACTCAAAAATAAATACTCCCAAACTCCAATAATCTGCACTAATGTCATGCCCCTTATTCAAAATCACCTCAGGAGCAACATATTCCGGCGTTCCACAAAAAGTCCAAGTTTTCCTAGTCCCACTACCTTCTAATCTTTTAGCAAATCCAAAATCGGTCAACTTAGCATATCCCCTATTATCCAACACTAAATTCTCAGGTTTCAAATCTCTGTAAATTATATGCCTATTGTGCAAATAATGCAAGGCTTCTAACACACAAGCGGTATAAAATCGACTAGTGTGCTCATCAAAAACCTCTTTATCCCTTAAAATCGTCCATAGCTCTCCTCCCAAACATACTTCCATTAACATACACAAATATTTCTGATCTTTAAAAACTTTATACAATTTACAAATAAATTGACAATTACTATCCATCATAATTTCCTTCTCACTTCTAACATGCTCCTGCTGCCCAGTAGCCACAATCTGACACTTTTTCATTCTCTTCAAAGCAAAACTTCTCATTTTCATGGGTTCCATACCCTTAACCTTAACCAATTCCACTCTACCAAATCCCCCAACACCCAAAGTGGAAATAACCTCCAAATTTTCCAATTTTACCGATTCAAATTCTTGATCAATCATTTCCCTGTAGTTATCCACACCATCATATCTAGTTACAACTTCCTCCATATTTCTAATCATTTGGTCAAAAGCATCTTTATCAATTGTTAAGCACGTTACACCTTGCAAATCATCCGCAATTATATTCGCCGTTCTTAAATCATCTCCTAATAAAGCCTTCTCTCCAAAAAAGTCGCCACGATGCAACGCCCTTATAAATTTCTCCCTGCCTTGTTTATTTATAGTCACCTTGACTCTACCTCGCTGAATAATAAAAAACGTGTCGCCTCTAGCTCCCTGCCTAACAATATATTCCCCGTCGTTATACTCCATTTCTTCAATCCTATCACTTAATTTAGCCAATGTATCTATACTCAATTTTCTAAAGATTGGTACACTTTTTAAGAAGTCGATATATTCCTGTTCTCTTAAAATTCCACTACGCATCATAATACTCTGAAAACTTTGTCTGGTTAAAGCCCAGCATTTTACCAAGCTACTTTCCGCTTTGATTGTGGCTGTTCGGTCGCAATTGTAAAGTAAAGCTAATTCACCAAATACCTTGCCTGGCGACATGCTGCAGAGATATACACCCTCACGACTTACTTCAACGCGACCATCTTCCATAACGTAAAGTGTATTTCCAGGTTGACCCTCGCGAATTATTACCACGCCTTGATTATATTGTTCAGAGTGCATGCATTCAACAATGTCGTTTATTCTTTGGAGTTCTAGGTGACGTAAGAAGTCGTTGTCTAAAATGGCGCTTTTGATGAGCTCCCGAGAACGATCTGTTTTGGGATGGCTGGGAAGAGGATTCCATTGATAGCTAATTGTTCCGGTGGAATTAAGAGATGCTGCGGAAGCGGCGGGAGGATTGGGATAAACGGCAATGCCGGTTGATAAAGTGTTCTTTGTGCTTTCGCCGGATATGCCTTGGTGACGAGAACGAGCATTTTTGGAGGTTGTGGGGGGACTTGCAGAGGGGCTGGAGAGGTGGGGGGTGTTTACACGGCTTTTTATTATGGATTGGTACTATAAAGATTTTTCAAGAAAAAAAAATGTCGGCGTAAAGTTTTTGCAAATTTGCAATTTTTTTAAAAATAAAATGTTTGAATGTAAGTTTGGTATGGCTACCTTGTCCAGGCTGGATTTTAAATAGGTAATTTCCTCAGTTTTATCCAATAGCCTTAATTCCAGCTTGCGAATGGCTCGGTCTCGATAAGAGAGTTCCTCCTGGAGCCGTTCGATTACGGCCTGGTCCGTACTGGAGAAGGAGCAAGGGGTGGACTCGGTTACCATTTTGCCCCCCGTTTTGATAAACTTTGCAATCTAGCAAATTTTTACACAAAAAAACAAAATTATAGGTTCAATTTCGGGAATTTCAGAAATTTGTTGCAGGTTTGCGACAGCGTATTTTTTGCACAAGTGTGTCAACTAGACGCGACAAAAGCAATAAAACCAATTTGACAAAATTAAGTACAATAATTACCTTTAAAAACCAGCTTGATCCGTATTTTACACAAACAATACAGAAAAATCCAGAAAAATATTACTCCAATTTGTAGCACTTAAAAACTGTTTGCTTTGTCATTTTCATTTCAGCGCACCAGTTAGCTCCAGAATTGAGCACATAGTTCAAGTACAAAATGCATACTGGCAGAAAAGAGTAACACGTAGTCCAATATTTGGTATGAGTACGTATGCAAACTGAACAACTCATTAAAATACATTTTAGCAGCAGAAGCTCAGCAACAACAGAAAAAATGTTGAATAATTCATTATTTTCCTGGCTTTTTTAATACTCTAGTCAATTATACACTGAATAGAAACAGAACTGAGTGAAAAATACAGTTAACATGAAAATGTATGAAAGCGGCTAAATATATAGTTTTTGGAATTGGTAACCAAACTTGGTGTTAAAGTTGCACGTCATTTGGTTAGTTTTGGAAATACGGTAAATAAGAAGGAAGAATGAAAACCGCAAACTTATCGGTAAATTTTCTTGAAAATGCCACATTTGTTTATTTTTTGTGTTATAAATCCGTTTTGTTTATAAGACAGACAGACAAAAATGGTAAACACTTTGCAAATTTTTTGCACGTTGGGTTTTCAAACATTTTAATAAATAATTATCAACTGTCTGTTATGACATTGCATGACACGCTACAATTGCTTTTTAAGTAGACACTTTGTGTGTTCTTGGTTCTGGATAAATTATAATGTTTAAAAAGCGTATATTTTATAAAGTCAGGTGTATATACATTATATAATTGTAAGTTATGAGTTTTGGTGAGCAATGAACAAGTGTGAATTAAATATTCATGCTAAGCAGCACTCACCTCAGCGCAGAGAGCACAGGTTGTTCCACTGTCAAAAGAACACAGCTAATTTTCTCGTGTCTAAACACGAGCGCATTGTGCTCTTTATTAGTTTGGCAACACAATAGCTTATGAAAACAGTTTTGATGATAATAATGATGTGATGTTGAAAAGAACGGAATTGTTGTTTGCATTTTACATGAGCTTAAGAGAGGAATTGAGAGGAACATTGATTTTTTGACAGGCAGAATAATTAGCAGATGAAGTATTCAAGTGCAAAAATAAGTGATTTTGTATTCATAGTGTGTGGGTTGAAAAAATGAAATAATATATTATACAGCTATTTGCGTTTTTCTGCACAGGTAGCTTGGCAGAGAATTTATGATGGAGTAAATGGGTAACGGATATGAGTTCTGTGGGTAGATTTTGCAAATGGAGATATTTTATGACAACAATTTTAAAATGTGAAATTGTGCAAAATGAATGCAAATTAAGTACGATTTAAATTTGTACTACTAAAATTAAAAATTTAAAAAAATTATTTGATCACGGTTAGCACCTATTCATCTTGGCATAAAAATCTAATACACGAGGCAAGTAATTTTCAATAATTAATATATTTAATATTTAAAATAATTTAAAAAATAAAAAATTCCGTCAAACTTTTTTGCGGGTGATATTTTAAATGAAAATTATTTCTTATGGCATATTGTGAATATTGTCCGTATGAATAACGCTCACAAAAATGTCTGAGTAAATAATGAGTTGTCAATGAGTTGTCAATATTGTATTTTTAATGAATTGCACAGTAAGCAATTTGATGCTAATTATAGGTAGCGCTAATTATTAGAGCATAATTGTGATTTTTAAGGATTATGTGAGATTATGTAACCTCTAACGGTCAGCTTATAAGCTGAATGCAAAATACTATTGATAATAAACATTGAGTCTTACTTTACTATATCATCTACAAATTGCATATAAGTTTCCATTGATATTTGCTTTGTAGTCATTTAGAGTCAATTTTGGTGTTAAGATTTGCATTAGCATATACCACGGACGTGATTTGTGTTGTGGAAAAGTACTGAGCTGAATTTGCCATTACCTGCTTAAGAATAAATTATAGTAAAAGTTGCAATTCAAGTTTATTTTTAGACACGTGTGCTAAACTGAGATTTTAGAAAAATGAATAAATGACATACGCAATGAATACCAACTTAATGTAAAATGTCAGATTTTGCCATTTATGTTTAATGAAGTGTGAATTGACGTGTTTTCTATTCAAAGCGCAAATTTCATATTTCGAAAGTGCAAGATAAGTTTGCACGTGATGAAAACAATCCTTAAAATAGGCTTGTTTTTTAACCTTGAAAGCTCAAACAAATTTTGTGTAGGCGTATGTGCATAAAATAAAAAAACGAAGTGAATGTTATAACTAATTGAATAAATGGAATTTCTATTACCATGGAAATATAATATAGCGTTTTTTGGTCGGTGGTTTATTTTGTAGGTATCCTTTTACACAGGCATTTTTCTAAGGAGGTTTCTTTTTGAAGCTATTTGCAATGTAATTTGTATAAAGTACATAAGCCAGAAAATTTTAACTTACTTTGTAACGATTCAAAAAATCACATAAGTAGCGTACATATAAATACAACAGGCCATGCGACATTCAAAGTTTTAACTAATTATTTCCATTTCTCAAAAGTATTTATAATTTACAGGAAGGGAATGTTAAACGCAATCAATACTAAACAGCTACACTAAATATTAATGTCTGCTAATAGGAAACATGGAAGCCAACAGACAACTGAAAAATAGTATTAACGAGTGCCGGTAAACCGGTTACATGAAAATGATTAGCCGATCACACATCTCCCTCAAATACTGAACTTTTTAATGAATAATTTTTTATATACCTAGTAATCAGGATATCCGTACACACTCAACAAAAACCCATCGCGAGATGTATAGATTAACGGATCCTAGCGTGTATTTTTATGGCTTACCTACGTGTATGTATGTACCTCCCCGAGTGTTATTACTACCCAACCCGCGGCGTATGTTTAACTACCAAGCAGATGTATGTTTAACTATCCGCGTGCATGTAATGAAATACCCGCGTGTATCATAGACTACCCGCGCGAATCTATGCGACTACCCGCGTGTATCTATGATTACCCGTGTGCATTTAAGATTATCACCGTGTACAATTTAAGATTACTCTTGTGCATTTAAAATTACCCATGCGAAGCTGGGGCATCAACGGATGAATTACTCGCGTGTATTTACGATTATGCGTTGTTATCTATGACTACCAGCGCGTACTTAACGTAGGGTTCATTACGCCGTAATTAGCCAAGTGAATTTATGACTTGCGCCCGATATTGAGTAACGTTTCTGGACTGCATGGGATTTTAGCAACAGGGTTACCATGACAATTGTCTAGTGCATAGGGATCATTCGGACTTGAGATTGGTGTTGGCATGAAAGTTTACGGAAAGGGACGATTCGGTAGGTTGTTTGCAAGAGGACCTACACACGGTGTTAGCATTATCAAATTAGTAACACGGTGTTAGCATTAATCCAATTATAGGCACGGTGTTAGATATTACCAAAATTTAAACACGGTGTTAGCAGAACCAAATTTAACTCGGTGCTCGTAGCGATACACCGAATTTTAACACAGTGTTAGTCACTAACCGAATATTAAAACGAGTGCAGCGTAGACGATTGCCTGAATTATAACACCCGGTGCTAGCATTACCGAATTATTACAGACACAGTGTATATAGCATTCACCGCACAATTTAGCACGGTGTTCGAGCATTACCGAAATTATAATCCCGGGTGTTATGCAATACCAAGAATTTTAACACAGTGTTCAGACACTACCCGAATTTTAAAACCCGGTTGGGTTAGCATTACCGAATATTTAAACACGGTGTTTAGCATTACCGAAATATAATCCCGGTCGTTAGCATATAAGCCGAATGTTTTAACACAGTGTTTACCATTAGCCAGAATTTTATACGCAACGAGTGTATAGCATATAACCGAATTTTGAACGACGGTGTGTTAGGCATTACCATAATATTAACCTGGATGGAAAGCACTACGCAATGTTTTCTCCTGGTGAAAAGCACCACCAATATTAACATGGTGATAGCATAGGCAAAACGTGTTAAAAAATTGTGTATAGTTATTAACGCCCCAATTAGTTATATAGTGTGGGGGTTTAATATAGTTTTTTGTTTATTTTTATATGGTGTATAGCAATAGCAAAAATTTAACATAGGGTTTTCCGTATCAAATCCGTATGTGTCGGAAAATGAGGCGTATCGGACGCATCATACAAGTCAGTTTTTGATAGAGTATAGCGGTTGTGTCCCTCGAATTCATGCCACAAAAATCCGGTCATCTCACTTTGTCACAGAAGAGGTTATCGGATCAGGATCAGTGATTATGCAGTAGAAATTAACAGTGAAAATAGCCAGGGCGAATGTGCAGTTACTGAGATCATTATATCATTTTATTGAATAATTTTAGTATTATTTAGCAAATTTTTTAATGGCCTTAGGGATGCCCAATCACAAAAGTAAGTCAAACTTGCTTGTGGATTCAATCAGCACAAGCTACCTAAGTAGACGGTTTTGAGTCGAGTGTATTAAGTGTGAGTGGTTGGGGCAGATTTTGGGATATGATGAGAGAGGTTTGCTACGCTAGCTGATCTGCGCTGCATGCATCTCGGCAAAAAGCCTGGAACATGAGTTTCTTCTTCATTCTCTCGTCTGTCCCCAGGAAATGAGGCAAACAGAGAAAATTCTCCCCCACTCCACAACAAAGAAAAATGCCAAATATTGCGATATATCTCCCACCAGCCACACCGGATCCGGAGGCCCTGTTTGGCATAAACAGGCGAAATTGGAGAGAGGTTCCAGCGTGTCCAAAAGTTTTCCCCCCTCCAAATACAGCTAACTGCGTTTTTTATAGTGTATTTGTCCAAAAAATGATAATGAACCTGAGGAGAACTCGGTCTATTTCCACCCCTTCCTTGCTACCGATGAGACAAATAGTCGCTGAGCTGGTCTCAGGGCTACTCCAGTTCTCGAAACGAACGCGAAAACAATGCGTCCGACGTCCTGCTCTCTCGCTCGGCATCACGGTCGTTAGTACTGATGTACACCAAGTGGCGGCTCAGTCTACACGCTTGGTGTTTCTCCTTTTCAAATGAGGAGCGATGGGGTTTTCGTCCTCCTTTCGTTCAGCCTCCACATTTAGCTTTATCCTCGTCATCTCCCCGCGTTAGAAACCCCAGGGTATTCTTTTCTAAACCTGGAACGGAGTGCCGTCCCGAGGTTTTTGCAGCCTCCCGATCACAGGCGCGCTCGCTTGTGCTTGTCAGGAGTCTCTGAGGTTGGCCTTCAGGAAGAATCGGATGCTGGAGCATGGGCGTAACGAAGTGATTGGGCAGTGCAGGGGCACCGGATCATCCACATTTTTCAGAGACTGGTAGGTAAGTGGTTCGGTGTACGTTAGAGCACGGGTTCCTTCCACTTCCACCAGCAGTAGGTTTCTCCAGTTTCCGGCAATATTATGCACTACCTCGTTTTCCTACCCCCAAAATCCTCCCGACGGAGCTGTTTTGTAAGTTCCAATTAGGCGCTCAAGGCCCACCAAACCCCCGCCACCAGGTAGAAGACAGGAGGATAGAATCGCCAGTCCATACGGGAAACGGTAGCCATAGTCCATCATTTTCTTCCAGGACTGCAAGTCGAGAGGATGTTTAGTATGCCTAGCCTAACCACAGAATCCCGGGGCATTGTCCGAGTAAGACAATCGCAGGTCTACCCTCTGTCATGACACGAAACGGCGGAAACGCCCGGAGGAAACCATCCTCCGGTGGAGCAGGTGTCCACTAGCTCTAGGTGTCACAGCCTCTGTCTGTCCGCACAAGACTGAAGAGCAGGATGCCTCACAGTTGTTTTCACCCCCCACGGAGGACCACTGGTCCGATGCAGACGTCATAGCTCCAGTTACAGCGAATGGGGTGCCTACGCAAGCTGGGACCGCTCTTTGGCATCGGGGGGCTTCGGGAACTATTTGTTCGGCGGGCTAGGAAGCGCGGCATGTCCCTACATCGTGGTAAGTAACTCCTCTAGGGGGACGCGTTCCCTCCATGCCCGTGATAGCGTATATTACACCATATAAGCGTTCACGGAGGAGAGCCAGCAGCTGAATATCTTATAGTACGCGAGCGTGCGAGAATCTCCGGAAGTGCTCCCCACCATATAAGTCCGAGACACGAACTCGTTACGGTCTATGGGAGAAGGATCGCGGATGTCCAAGACTTACGTTCGTCCTCCTCACGGAGAAAGTCTCGAGCTTGGTGCGGAACGTAAGCCCTTCCTCGTCCTCTTGGGGCTTCAGCCTTTTTCACAACTTTCCCGGTAGTACTGCTGTGGGAATATCTACAATTGCAACGGAACAATTATTTTCAATCAGAGTCCCTTACTCAGCCCCGTCTCATGATTCACAAAAATTCCCCCCAACCACTCGAACTTGAACTCCACACGCCTTTCTGGTTGGCGCGGGGGGATGGTCGTGCCAAAGTTGAGGGGATATTGGCTGAGAGGTGAGCTGGCACAGCTCCCTCTTTGTTCCTTTATTTTTCTTTGAATAGCGGATGAGCACTGCCAGGTGCTCCTAACAGTACAGTTATACATGGCTGGTAAGATCGTCGGAGGAAGAGCGGATGATGGCATCTATCCAGGGCAGTGGTGACCAAGGCGGTGGTTTATCTAAGTTATTTTCATCACTTTCTCCGATCCACTTGTTTCATCATCAGGGATCTTCTGTATCGTACATGGGCCATTGTGGGAGAGAGAGGTAAAAGGCCAGTCCAGGTCCGCACCCACATACATCGCAGTTTCAATACAGCTACCGAGCAGAGCAACCTCGGGATGGTAAAATCGGCTATGTTTACTCTTTCCCGGGTATATGTCTCCAGCTACAGAGCTGGGTATATAGGCTCGGCTTTATATCCACGACCGTTTAGTTTACAAAGACGCCCCCCGGGTCCCAGTCCCCACGATCCGAAGGCAAGAGGCAGTTAGGGCGGGAATCCGAACCATAGCTTGAACTGGAATGGCGGGGTTGCCCAACGTTCCTTCAGAACTTGTGTAATCAGAAGTCGTGAGACAATGCACACAGGCAACACCATTTTCCGAAGGCGTGGAATAAGTCAGCGTTTTCTTTGGGCGACAGCGTGACTTTCCAGCCAATTGAGGGAAACAACTTTCACACTTCCTTTCCTTTTAGCCAGACGCGTAAACGCACACTGCTGCAGCCGTGGGTCGAAAGCGATGATGCGTCAGCGAGATCGCAAGCGAAAAACTTAGTCCAGGATCATCCTCCAAGAGTGAACGTGTCGAGGGATGTGCAAGTCTACAAGCCTGGGGAATCTGGGAAGAGCCCACTTGTAAATAACTTCTTTTAACGAGTAGTGTCGAATTTTCCATCAAGTCTCCAAATGTCCCCTTCATAGGCAACGACGTATGTAGCAGTCTTTCCCCCAAGAGTAAAGAGGGACCACAACAAAGCCGAGGGGGTCGAAGATTGAATGCACTAGAGGACAACATAATTGCCGCGCAAAGATTGGCTCTTTCTTCACTTTTCGAGAGGCTATACTTAGAAATGTCAAGGGAGAGCGATGGTCCAATTTGTTTATTTCGCAATTATACAGTAGCCCCCGAAAGGACCGTGACGTCTCTGTACATTTTCCTCGCGTCCACTTCCCGGTCCAAATTCCCAGTCTCTAAGGTCAAACTGTGCGGGAGAGCAATAGGGGATACCCCGACTATCAATCTGGAACTTCTTTGCTTCCTATGTCCTCCAAACTGTCCAAGCTGAGCAATCAGTAATGGTCGGAATCATAAAAAGGAGACCGCAGGAGCAATTTCAGCGGTGGTGGTACATGGTGTCTTGACAGGGCATTTCTTCAGTGTGGTGGTGGAGGAATAAGCAGCTAATAAGGTATGTGGCTAACATGTCCACCATACCATAGACCACGCGGGTGGTGCCGATATAACTGTAATAGCTTTTTGCATGTTATGTC